>OZ010788.1:242040112-243286950 GCA_963932465.1 Maratus speciosus | reverse complement strand
TTAATTTTGAAAGGGTTAGCTTTATTTCTTATGCTAAGATGATTTTATTTTCCTTTTTACTACTTTGCGGAATGTTATCCCTGTTAAAACCTTTGTTTTCAACGCTTTGAGTAAAACGCCTTTTAACATCGTTACTGGGATTTCTCGTTTCGGAAGTCCTCCTGATATTATTGCGAGCTGCCTCATAATCATCAAGTTTACTTATAAAATCGGTAACTTTGGTAAATTTAGGCAAGTCATCGATGAAATGCTCTTTCATCTCAAATGGTAATTTTTTCCTTATTGGGTCAAAAACCAAAATGTTTTTTAAATCCTCATAGGACGGAATGCCAAGACCTATTAGCCATTGTTCCAAAAAATTAGCGAGTTCAAATGAAAATTCTAGCCACGAGGCCGAATTCTCCTTTCTATGGGAAAAGAATTTCTGTCTAAATTGTTCCGCACTGAGCTTGAGATCTTTTGAGTAATAACTGTTTAACGTAAACATAGTCGTTAGAGAGTTCCTCCTTTTCACGACCTATTATGTAAACTATTTCCAACGGTAAGAGACTTAACAAGTAAGTTACCCAATTTTCATTTTCTACACCCAGACGCTTTATTTGGCGTTCAAACAGGGGTAGGTAAATACTAATTTTTTCCTGATTGTTATACTTTGTAATTAATTTCAAAACATCGGGGCTTTTCATCCCGCTAATTAATGTTGGAATTTCTGTCTTATTTTTCGCATTAAGCTCTAGCTCTAAATTTTTAAGCTCATAGGTTCGCTTATCCGCTTGTTCCAGCTGCAATTTCTTGTCAGTCTCTTCACGTTCACTAACAATTCCGGCTAAAAGATGTTTAACATTGTCCTCATTATAATCGTCCAATTTTCTTATAATATCTGAAAGCTGGGGCTTAGTAGTGCTTTCAGGTGCTTCTAAGTCTAATTCCCGCACTACAGCCAGTAAATCAATTTTTTGGCATGTACTAGATGCGCCATTATCTTTATTTTTAATCTAATATAAATTATTTATAGCAACACAAAACCTACTTGTATAAAACTTCACTTACTTTTATGCGTAAATCCTTTCTTTAAAAAACCAAATTATTATTTGAACAAATATAAAAATAACATAAAAAATATATTTTTTACATATGACGCAGTATGTACCACCACCGTTACAATTTTGATGCATTCTGTAAAAAATAATATCTTCTTCATTCAAAAGACACGCATAAGAGAAAAAAAAACAGCTAAAAAAAATCAATCACTTGAGCTTAAGAAAATAATCACACAATAACACTCGCGAGAAAATCAAACTCGCAAAAAAGCACTGCGAGCGAATATTTACATGCGCGATATTTGAACTCGTAAAAAAATCACTACGAGCTTTCTTTGACACAAACAGCCTTGATTTTTCATCTTAGCAGAAACGCCCGTAAATCTCAGATCCAATGGCGATCTTTTCTTTTTTCTCTGCAGAAGAACCCTATGAAGAAAAATTCTCTTTCAGATTTTTCCTTATCTCAGATCCAGCGACGAACTTTTCCTTTCCTTTCAATGCACTCCAATGGATTTCGGTATTCTAATCTGGTTCGTAAAACCTCATGAAGTCCAGGGCATGTTTATTTCAGTCCTGACAGTTCATATCGGCTCCGAGCCCCCAAAACTGTAGGATTCAAGCATGGGAACAGACGAGAAGAAACTATAATTTAAATATGAAACAGTAGACAGACTTTAATACAATTACTAAAAACATACAAAACAATTAAAATGAGATAAAATCATATAAAATTATACACTATAAAATAAAATAAAATAAAAGTTTCGCTATACACCGTATAGCCTCATCAGTATTTAAATCAACTTACAACAAAACAACGTGCATACACCGGACCCAGTCAAAGTTAAAGTCAATGATTTAAGAAAACAAAATATTCATTCGGAACAGGACTTGATTCATTCAGGGTTAATGGATGCAATTTAGTAAACCATCCCTCCATAAAAATTCTATAATAATAGTCTATGCAAGTCTATTACTTCTCAAAATTGAAGAATCTGTGAAGGAGGGGGTGTGATCCTTGTCAAGTGCATGTTGCACTAACCTGGAATTTAATTTACCTTTTTTAAATGCACCGATGTGCTCTTTAAGACGAATTTCCATGGATCTGCCGGTTTCACCTATGTAAACATTATCACAATCATTGCATGGAATCTTGTACACCACGCCGCTTAATTTTTCTTTTTCATATTTGAACTTGTGGCTATTCAGGAAGGAACTTAATCTATTTAATGGTTTATAAGAAACACCTATGTTAAATGATTTCAAAACTGAAGAAATTTTTTCAGAAACATTAGTATAATATGGTAAACACACGAAATATTTCGGTTTAACCTGTTGAAAAAGGGGGGGGGGGAGTTGAATTAACCAAATCTAGAGTATTCTTGAAAACTTTTTTAACGAGATTTTTTGGGAAGCCGTTATTCCTTAAATCTTCATAAATTTTGTTTCTTTCAGTGTCGAAAGCTTCAATGCTGCTGCAATATTTTATAGCTCTAAATGTTAAATTTTTAATAATAGAAATCTTATGACTGAGTGGGCAAACAGAATTAAAACTGGTGTACTGACCTGTAGATGTCGGTTTTCTATGAACAGAAGTAAAAATTTGCTGTGAATTATCATTCTCTGTTCTTTGGATGAGGATGTCTAGAAACGGTAACACTCCATTAGACTCGCGTTCGATGGTAAACTTTAAAGGTACAGCAATCAAATTCGCAGTAGAGAGGATGTCATTCAAATCACAATCTTTAGCTATTATGTAAACATCGTCCAGGTATCTACGCCAGAAAATTAAACGTTGATCGAGTGCATTAATAATATTTATTTCAATTAACTGCAACACTATTTCAGCAACTACCACAGAAAGAGGTGAGCCCATAGCGGCTCCCGACACCTGTTTATAAAAGGAATCATTGAAAATAAAACAAGTTGAAGTTAAACAAAATCTCAATAAATCTATAATATCATTAGCATTTAATTCTGTATCAGGAACAGTCTCAGGCCAAATTTTTTCAACGGTATTACAAATCATTTCAATAGGTATAGAAGTAAATAATGACACGACATCTAATGACGCCATAACACAGTCATTTGGGAATTCAAGATTTCTCAAATCCTCCAAAAACTTGAAGGCTGAATTTACACTATAAACTGGACGATGTTTACATAATGGCTAAAGATTGTGATTTGAATGACATCCTCTCTACTGCGAATTTGATTGCTGTACCTTTAAAGTTTACCATCGAACGCGAGTCTAATGGAGTGTTACCGTTTCTAGATATCCTCATCCAAAGAACAGAGAACGATAATTCACAGCAAATTTTTACTTCTGTCTATAGAAAACCGACATCTACAGGTCAGTACACCAATTTTAATTCTGTTTGCCCACTCAGTCATAAGATTTCTATTATTAAAAGTTTAACATATAGAGCTATAAAATATTGCAGAAGTATTGAAGCTTTCGACACTGAAAGAAACAAAATTTATGAAGATTTAAGGAATAACGGCTTCCCAAAAAATCTCGTTAAAAAAGTTTTCAAGAATACTCTAGATTTGGTTAATTCAACCCCCCCCCCTTTTCAACAGGTTAAACCGAAATATTTCGTGTGTTTACCATATTATACTAATGTTTCTGAAAAAATTTCTTCAGTTTTGAAATCATTTAACATAGGTGTTTTTTATAAACCATTAAATAGATTAAGTTCCTTCCTGAATAGCCACAAGTTCAAATATGAAAAAGAAAAATTAAGCTGCGTGGTGTACAAGATTCCATGCAATGATTGTGATAATGTTTACATAGGTGAAACCGGCAGATCCATGGAAATTCGTCTTAAAGAGCACATCGGTGCATTTAAAAAAGGTAAATTAAATTCCAGGTTAGTGCAACATGCACTTGACAAAGATCACACCCCCTCCTTCACAGATTCTTCAATTTTGAGAAGTAATTGCATAGACTATTATTATAAAATATTTATGGAGGGATGGTTTACTAAATTACATCCATTAACCCTGAATGAATCAAGTCCTGTTCCGAATGAATATTTTGTTTTCTTAAATCATTGACTTTAACTTTGACTGGGTTCGGTGTATGCACGTTGTTTTGTTGTAAGTTGATTCGAATACTGATGAGGCTATACGGTGTATAGCGAAACGTTTATTTTATTTTATTTTATAGTGTATAATTTTATATGATTTTATCTCATTTTAATTGTTTTGTATGTTTTTAGTAATTGTATTAAAGTCTGTCTACTGTTTCATATTTAAATATTTTGAATTCAGACGTTAAAGTGTATATATATCTTAGAAACTGTAACTTGTTCAGACGGAAAAAATATTTAATTACTCACTTCTTGACTATTCATTAAAAGTACAAACACTTAATAATTCTTGACTAAAACGATTATAAAATATATACAATAAAACAACATTTAAAATATGATTAAAGGTGAAAATCGAATCTACAAGGATCCCGTCGTGAATAAAAGAGGGACAACACCTCAATCATAAAAAAGCGGTCGGCAGAGACGCTCTTTCTCTGGCCAACGCTAAAACACCACTGTCGTTTGTGCCCAGGTATCTAGATGCTCATCTTTGGATTTTATGCTAAGCTTTCAATCCTTTGTACGGGATTCGGACCTTGATCCGTTAACGCGGTTCCCAAGGCGTCATTGTCTGTGCGGCATTGTCTCGCCACTACACATATCAGGTTAATTGGCTATCTTATTTATTTATTACATCCATTCCTGTAATGGAAAAGATTGATACAACCTATTAATTCTGCCTCAAATAATCGTATAGAAAATATATATTGACCGAAAAAAATATCTAGTTTCATTTCCATGCATAAATTTAGTTGTGTTGTCCGCCTCCATAAGAAAATTATTATTATTTACTTACTTATTATTTTTTACTTTTTTTAAAATATGATATCCGAATCTATCAGTTTATATTAAAATTAGAATAAAATTCTACGGCATTTGTAAAAGCTATTTAAGATTTACCATAATACAAAATTTTAGATCCGTAATGTTAAATGTAATTTCTATAATTTAAATTATTATTCTCTCAATATACAGTTTATCATTTTAACTTTTCAAATATATTAGAATTAAGTATTTAAAACATAATTTCTTAAATTCATAAATTTAATATTTTTTTTAGAATTAAATATAAATTATTAAACCAATGTTCGAAATAATTATTAACTGCAATACATGCACTGGTAAGTAAGGACTTTTTGTTCGTATACCGGATTTCAGCTGTATGCTCCAAGTAAATGTGTTTTCTTATGTTTAAGAAAATATAATTGATGCGAGGCACTCTATGACTAGGGATAAAAAAGAAATTCGAAAGACATTTATTACATTTTAGTGAAACATTGAATTCAAACATGTCATTTTTTTCTGACGCTGTTGCTATAACTATTTATTTTTCGTTCGTAAAATAAATAAAGGGTAAAACAATACAGTGTTTTTTTTAATATGAAATAAATAAGTATTTTCATAATTTAAGAATAACGTTTGACCCGTTCAGTGCACAAATCGATTAACTCCACTTTTGAAAAATCTTAAATTTTATGTGTCAAATCACTTGGTATAGTCACAAGTTTTTATGTTTGTAATGACGAACAATAAAGATTAACACCATTAAATGATAAAAAAAAAATTTGGCCGTTGAATAATAAATATTTTTTTCAGAGGCCATTTTGATTAACTCCATACTCTAATGTAAATCGCTGTAATAAAGCAAATCAAATGCACTAGCAAGCTTTGAATGATAACGGCAAAGTTTTTAGTGTCGACCTATCAGAATTAAAGTAAAATAAATTACTGCTGAGCCAAGCATTAAAGACCGGTCACGTGAGTAACAGGTCTGATTAAGACAAGTCTATTCTTGTTAATAGGAGTCAGGGCAATGAAAAGGGAGTTACCCCTAGTATTGATTTTTTGGGGAATGGAGAGAAGAATAAATTCTACTAGTAGTTTCGTATTTACTTGTCTCCAAGATTATAAATCAGGAAGGATTTTTCTTCTTATCTAATCGAGATGACGAGGCCTCGCATACACCTGATGAAGAAGACATTATTTATAGTGCTGATAAAATTATCAAAAATAATATATTATAACAGAACTGTCAACATTAATTTTTATTGAAAAGTTGTAAGAAAAAATGCAACAACTATTTCTGTAATAAAAAAGTTTAAAATTTAAACACTGAATTTAACTTTATTACTTGTTTTAGTCGCCAAGTCAATTAAATCCACCCGTCAAATAAAAAGTGTAATATTACTGACGATTATGTTTTGGCTATTCTTTCTTATTAATTTTATATACCGCTAGATGAAAGCTATATCTGTATTTATACATTCTACAATATATTTTTGAATTTATATTATAAAGGAAATCTTAAAAAACAATGTACATTATGCCATCGCGTTTCTCAACCTTTTGTTTTATGGAGTTAATGGATTTGTGCACGGAACGGCTTATTTAATGAATTCAGTTTAATTTACGAAAGTTTGTGTTCTTGATTCTGAATAAATGCGACTTATATGTAAAAAGAATAATAGTAAACTGTTCACAGTAATAAAAAAAATACTTAAAATGAACTAAATAGAAAGAAATACTGTCTTTGAAAACATTTGTTCTGTTTATTAAAACTAATGGATTCAACCTGGATCTCCCGGGTTAAGGAATAGAAAGGAAAACCATTTTTTATAATAATATATATATTTTTTAGATTGTCCACTAACAACACCAAAATGCATTTTTATTTGAGAAGTATAAATTTTACAATCAAGTAAAGAATTTTTGTCCTGAATTTTTGTTTTCTCAAATTTGTTGATAAAATCACTTTAGAATGTTACAAAATGAACTGGAAAAATATTTTTTAAAATTACGCTAAAACTTTTTTTTGTATTTTATTTCATAAAATGCAAACGTACTAAATATGATGATATGCATAATATTTATAATAATATAATGTGCATAATTATATGTTTTGTCTAAATTTATATAAAATAAGCTATTAAATTGTATATCATATACTATAATTAGTGTTTTTATGATCTACTAAAAAAATTATATTTATTTCTTTTCAGAGACTTTTTCTTTTCAGACATTAGGAGTATTATTATTAATAAACTAAGAAAAATCGTATTTGAGGCTTAAAAACAATTTATTTCATAATCATCTTGAAAAGGACTTTACATAAATAACTGTCCTCCAAATGGCTAATAAAAATATGTACCCATTCGTGCCAAGCGCATTATATTTTGCACGTTATAAACATGCAAAAAAATAGGCTTCAGCATATAATTTCACAATTTAAAAAAATACGTATTTCAAAAATGTCTACAAGCTAAGATTATCACTTATTTATTTGGAACCTTCATAGAATAAATACAAATAAACTTACTTTTTACAGTTCGCTATCTTGAAAAATGAAAAATCTTTAAACACCGAAAAAAGTCATCATTTTAGCAAATAAATATCCATCTTATTCCATCATCTCTCGATAACAGATAAAGATATTTATAGATAATTATTTCATACAATTTTCATGTTATTAAGAAGAAGAAAATTATAGAAATTTATTAAAATTCGAAGCGTCCTAAAAATGGCACGCCATGCATAAATGAGTTAAAAGCGATACTTTTGAATAAGTTATTAGCCGAAGACATAACGAAAGATGTCCTTACTTACAGCAGTTCATTTTAAATCTGATCATTTCAGTTATTTAAACGAATAGTTCGATTACATGCGGTTAAATTTCTGTTTTATTTATATTATTGTATTTCACTAACGAAGTTTTAACTTCGTTATGGAATATCAGCAGGAAACAAATGCTGAACTATTTATATTGATTTAAGTGCAAACGATTTATATTTCAAAATCATCTGCACGCGACAAAACTCGATATATATTTTTTAATTACGTTTGAAAATTGTTTTAAAAACCATAAAAAAATGCTATACAGTTTTCAAACAAATTGCAATACCGTTTTGAAACAAAGCGCATTTATAAGTACATTTTTTCCTATTCTACAGTGTAAAAATTGAAAATATGCTATGGTTAGAAAAATTTAAAATCACAGTAAAAGAAAAATGTATTCGCTTACTGTTGCCAACATCAAAAGGATGGCAGCGTTACACATGGACACGTTTGAACTTAATAATATAAACTAGGGGGTTCTGCCCCCTGCCAGCTAAGCTCGCCAACCCCCGTTCAGACACCGCAGAATCTAAAAACACGCTAATCTGATGGGTTTTAAAAATATTAGAGAAGATTGAATTATACTGAAAAAAGCTGTGCAGATCTCCCTGTAAACGGGTTTCCATTCAATTCACTTTGATTGCAAAAATTTAAGGGCGAATCAGTTGCTGTTAAGACAGCCAATGGTTGTTCTCGTTTTTGATTAAATAGGATCAGTTAAAATTTTGAAAAGAAGCTAAAATAAAATGTATTTTAAGTATATAGAGTCTTTGTCTCCCGGTATTTTAAAACAATCTCTATAACAATAAAGTCATGTGGCTATCATCAACAATTCCGGGCGCACCACTTCGCTTTTTATACTCTAGGTGCCATTTTGGTACTTTAATGTTAGCCAGGCACAGGTGATAAGTCGCCAAATATTATTCTATCGCCATCATTTCATCTATATTATAATAGTTCAAGTCATCATCTGCAATAAACAAATATGGTCTGAATTCTTCGCCTTTCATATGAAAGTTTGGCACAGATGTGATATACAACCCATATTTGCGCGATTTTTTTCCGACGCCAATTTAGGGAACGCATCAACAGCATAAACAACAACATCCAGCTTACCATATCAAGCAAAATAACGAAACTTTGGCGTCAATTAAGTACCCCTTACGTATATGGCACTGGCATCAGAAAAAAATCGCGCCAATGTGTGGGCGTAAGTTTTTCATTTTGATTAAAAAATCAAAAAAAAATTTTTTTCGAATAAAACTACATAAAAGTGGCCAATGGTCGTAAAGAATTCTTGGTACTGTTACGCTAGCCGGATGCAAATCTCACCTATATCTTTTTTTCAGCTCGCCAGTTAGCATTTTTTTTTCTTTTTTGAGTGGTAATATTTGGCCAGATGTCATAAACGCACCGCAGGTTTGGCGTGATTTTTTTTTTACGAAAATTTGGCGAAAACTTTGTTTTAAAATACCATTTACATATACATTTTTAGTATTACTTAGTTATCCCGTCGACCAAAAATATATCGCCAAACTATAAGATTAAATGCCAATAATGGTTGATCGTAAATGTCATATTCACTTGACTTTAAGCAAGTTACACGACGGCATCAAGTAATTTTTATTTTGACGTTTTATTTGTATATTTATTAATATTATACTAATTTATTTGTTCTTTCGTTATTTAAAATAAAAATTATGTCAATTTGTATAATTTGGCGAAATTGGTCGACGGGATAACTAAGTAGTACCGTATTTCTATTATTTTCTAAAGGAGATAAAAAAAAAGTAATATCTGTAGAACAAAATAATTTATATAATTTTAAAAAAGAAATAGCAGTATATAAACATTTATTATTAAATAAACAACCAATAGCTGGGTTATCATGTCAATCACAATAATGCCATTTTGGCGGCAATTAGGTACCCCGGTGCGTAGATAACATCTGTGCCTATTTTTTTTCTTTTCGTTTTGTTTAAAAAAAAAGAAAGAAGTGAAAGTCATCAATTTTAAATGAAAGTTGTGTATTTTAAATAAAATGGATGAAAGGGTTATATTTTAAATGAAATTAAGGAAATATAAAAAAATGCGACGTGAAAAATGTTTAGCGAATTATCACCTGCGTCTTGCTAACATAAAAATACCGTCAGAATTGATTTCTCTATCAGAATCTTTCGATTTGGCGAAAGTTTGTTCAATTAAATTGAATTATGAATAAAAGTATCATGATACATTTCTTAGCATACATTTAAGGGAGGCCAAACTGGTCGCCAAATTAGTTTAAAATAATAACGTTTTCTGAAATATGAAAAAAAAATATTTGTTATGATTAAAATTTGAGTTGCCATCATTAGAAAAATGTATTTAAAATTAGAAAAAAAATTAATATTTCGACAAATAATTAGAATTTAAAATTTCTAATACCAGTTTTGAGATCTGCGGATCAATACTGATTTTTGGTGTTAATGTCAACGCAAAGTAATCCATATTTTAGGTGAAATAGCCGGGAAACTTAATCAGTTGTTTAATCAGTCGTTTCAAAGAATCGTTACATAAATTCGTTTCATTTCAGCCGTTTCATATATCCGTTTCATAAATTTGTTTCATTAGGATTTTATATATACGAGTTGGAACCCGTCGAAATTCGACGTACTAAAATGTTTGAAAGGAACTGTCAGATCGAATTTATAATAAACCTACAAAAATAATTACAATAAAAAAATCATCTTACATTGGTTGTCCAACTCTTAAAACAAATAATATTTTTTACCTAAAATTACCAAAATATTATTTCTTCAAACTTTAACTGCTTAAATTATTGAAAAATTAAACTGTATTAGATTATGTAATCAAGATCAGTAATTATGATGAAGTTATCGATGGAGCTCTTATGTTTGTTTTTACGGGATGAAAAATCAGTAAAAAGGATTTCGCTTTGTCACATTATAAAATTTTCCCCCATAAAATCTAAACTGTACGTTATTTTCACATTCTCATAATTTACATACGCACCACTCAAATTCACAATTTGAAAGTATTTTAACGCGCAACAGATTATTAATGAATGTATTTCCAAACTTAAAGTCACGACGTCCGATGCAACTTTTCATGTGAACATTCGCGCAAACTTATTTAAGTTCTAATCTTAGTACCCGCGAAAAAAAAAATTCAGAAATTTGCCTTTAGTTGTCATAGTATTGGCCATTTATAGTATTGGTTAAATATTTAGTTTTATCAAAAAAAAAATGATCGTTTTGTTTTAAATATATCATTTTTACTCACTGAATCATTTTGCCGAGCGCCTCAAACTCATTTATCAGCGTAATCTAAAAATATTAAAATGTAGCTGATTTATGAAGAGAATGCGTGTTTTTTTTAATGTCTGACATCATTTTCTGTTCAAAAATTATAAAAAAGTTACTTTTATTTGTAATGTGAAAATGGCATCAATAAGGATATAATGAATAAAAATAATAAACCCTTTACTTTCAATATAAATGGAGTACTTCAGTTGCCACGATTACAAAATTTGTATTAAAAACTACAAAAAAATTAATATCTCAAAAACAAATTAAGATACAGATTTCAAACAAATTGCATTTAAAAGCACATTTTTTTCTCTGAACGAAGGTGTAAAAATTGAAAATGTACGATGTTTAGAAGTTTAAAATTTTGCAGTAGAGAAAATTGCAAAACCGAAATTTAATTTCAAATTTCAAAGTGCTGCCATTCGCTAAATGACGTATGCGTTACGCACAGATATGTTTGTCCTTTATAATATAGACGAGCGCCTCAAACTCATTTATCAGCGTAATCTAAAAATATTAAAATGTAGCTGATTTATGAAGAGAATGCGTGTTTTTTTTTAATGTCTGACATCATTTTCTGTTCAAAAATTATAAAAAAGTTACTTTTATTTGTAATGTGAAAATGGCATCAATAAGGATATAATGAATAAAAATAATAAACCCTTAATTTCAATATAAATGGAGTACTTCAGTTGCCACGATTACAAAATTTGTATTAAAAACTACAAAAAAATTAATATCTCAAAAACAAATTAAGATACAGATTTCAAACAAATTGCATTTAAAAGCACATTTTTTTCTCTGAACGAAGGTGTAAAAATTGAAAATGTACGATGTTTAGAAGTTTAAAAATTTGCAGTAGAGAAAATTGCAAAACCGAAATTTAATTTCAAATTTCAAAGTGCTGCCATTCGCTAAATGACGTATGCGTTACGCACAGGTATGTTTGTCCTTTATAATATAGATAGAGTAGAAATAGATAGATAGATAGACTAGTAGATTTACTGATTCTGATTACAAATATTTCGCCTTATGCAGGTGGCTTTTATCAAAATTTAAGGCAGTTTTCTTCAAAAGAGGAGTGAATAATGAATAAAGGTGAAAATTCTCCGAGAAAAGTCAAATTTTAAAATTTTGCCAAAAAATAAAATGCAGAATATTTTTTTCCTAAAATTATCTCAGTGCTTTAATTTTATTTGTTTACTAATATTAAGGCACATTCAGACTAGTGGTTAGCATGAAGGCTACAAACACAAAATGAGAACCTTGTGCAGTTGTTCTCAGGTTCGATGACCATCGTGGCCTGGGATAGGTGATCTTGAAAGTTTTTCTGAGTTTTCAAGGGTTTCAACAATTCGGGTCACTTTCCCTTCAAAAGACCTCCATAGGCATCCTTATCATGAAATTATGACTAAAACTTGGTGAAGCTTAAGAAAATCCCTCCATTGCATATATTAATCTTTTCAAGATTTTGCAAACAGGAAAAAACTTCAGCACCGGAATGAATTTAAATGTTTCGAAATTTAGAAAAAAAATTTCCACCTGGGAAACTTCTAAAAAAACTACTAGTTGTGTACTATGAGATACAACGCTATATTATACGTGGCCTGTTATAAAAGTATATGACCTTTATAAGGAAAAAATACACACGTTACTTGACCGGATTGGTACCATAATCCTCTTCAAGGTACATCCCTTACGTCTTCACATACTTACGCACCATTCTTTCCACAGTCGAAAATACTCCTGGAAGGCTTTTTTTTTTGGAATAGTGCTCAACTCCGCCGTCGCATTCTGCATATCTCATCTGTATTCTCAAAACGGGATCCTTCAATGCCGCCTTCAATTTCAGAAACAACCAGAAGTCGCAAGGAGCCATGTCTGAAGAGCAGGGAGGTTGGCGAACGACTGGAATTCAATGTTTTGTCAAGAAAGTCTGAATCAGGTGCAATGAAGGAGGTGGAGAATTGATGAATCTTACGACACCTGATGAATCTTACGAATTGTTTCGCTTTGAAAATCTCCAAGATTTGACAAAATTTGATGCAGTACCTTTGCTCAAAAATTAACGTGCAGTCATCTTCAGAGAAATCAAAATCCGACAAACACGCATGACAGCACTTCACTCGGCGACCAGAAGGCAACGACTGATTCACTTGAATTCGTGGAAAAAATTCAAGCATTCGCATTAAGCTGTCTCCTTCCAATGTGCACAGTGGCGCTGCCTTAAATCCCTATTGCGCGCAGACAAAATAAAGTTGGATACTTATCAGACAGACATCTTATTTCGCAATAATAAAGTTAGCCAATGGTCCCTATCTTATTCTGTCTTGTTGTGCTGCACATTTAATTTTTCCCATCAAATAGGAATTTTTCAGCAAAATAACTGAATTTTTTTATAAATTTGCTTTTAATTTAACATTTCTGCCAGACTTCTGAAAACGCAGAAAACTAGAATTGCATCAATTTTATATACATGGTACATATAAAAAATTGTATGATTTTAGCTACATAGCTAAACTAATTTATTTTATTTGAAAAATAGGATTTTCTGTATAACTTATTCCATGAGAAATGTTTCAGGTATTGCTCCATTAATCGAGCTGTATTTTGTAATGACTACTGGGATTCTATAATGAAAAAAATACATTTCTTTAGAAATATTATGAGCAATTAATTTTTTTTTTCGATAGAAGCTATTTTTAAACAGAAACTATAATAATTCTTTTTTTAACTGAGAAAGTATTATTAAATACATATATTACATATTTATGAAGAAATTTGAGAATTATTAAAATTAGAGAATATGCAAGGTAGCATATTCTCTAAAAAAGTTTTAATTTTGTTAATTTTATCTCTAATAAATTAATTAAATATATTTCTTGAGTATGATAAACGTAATATATAATGTAAACATTAAAAAGGTCCACAATCTTATTTAAAAGGCGACCAATGTAATGAAAAAGACGTTACAAGTATAAAATATACATTTTATTTAAAATAGATGGAAAAATAGGTGGAAGTTTACCTTTTCTCGACGTTAATTTAATTAAAAACAACGAAAACCTCAACATTGGCAGAAATGTATGTAGAAAACCGATCAGATCAAATAATACGATCCCATATAATACTTCATCCCCATTTTTATATAAAATTGCAGTTTACAAATTTTATATTAGACGAACTTTGAAAGTATGTTCAGAAAAATATTTACAAAAAGGCCTTAATACCATTAGACATATCGCTGAGGAAAACGGCTTTCCTTTTCTATGAATTCAGTTTTTATGACAATATCAAAAAAGAAAACCATTAAAGAAATGATATACAAAATGTTTAACTATTTCCTTGGTCTGTACGAAAAAAAAAATTAAAAATTAAGATATGCTCGACTGAAAAACAATATAAATTTAATAGCCTGTCCACCAAGAAAATTAAAAGAGTTAATTAGTACGAAAATAGATTCAACACCGAAAGATGAATTAGTTGGTGTATATACGATTCCTTTTAGAACTGACAGAAATAGACTAATGGAGTACATCGGAATGACCAAAAGAAAACTTAAAGGAAGAATAAAAGAACATAAAGCAGATATAAAATTTTGTCTTCAATTCAAAGCTCTCTCTCGTTTAAGTTTCAATCAGAATATCGCAATGATTTTGATCAGGCAAAAATCATATTCCCAACATCCAATTATTACGCATCCACTATAGGAGAAACAATAGAAATCCTGTGTAAAAGCAATCAAGTATGTAACGACGCCCTATCGTTCAATATCCCCAGTTTGTCGTTCAATATTCTGAAAATAAATCCTGAAAACCGGAGCAAAGTGACGTATTAAAATTTAAAGTACAGAAGTTAAATAGTTTCTTCGACCCATAGAAAGTGACGTATGAGAAACAAAGTAATGTCATAAAACAAATGGAACTACAGTTAATAATAATAATATATATTTTCTCTAATTAAATCCAATCCATGAAACTGCTACTTCTACTTTCAACTCTAGTAATTATTAGCTCTCTCATTTTCAAAACAAAATGACGTATTTCTATAGATAAACAACATTTAGTTATTAAGATATTCTCTGATGATGAGCCTGGAAGGCTTGAAAGTACTAAGGAGTTTTAAATAAAATGAATATTTTAAAACTTGTAACATATTTTTCATCACATTCGTCGCCTTTTCAGTAAGATTGTGTGGACCTTTTTAATGTTCATATTATAAATTTTATGTTTAATCAAGGTGAAAAATTGCGTTTCGTCTTATAATAAACGTTTTAATAAATTAATAAATGAGTAACATCTGAGCATTCAACTACTTATTTTAAAAAATAAAACATAATTCATATAAATATATTTAATTTGTTGTAGATAAACAATCCAACCCCAATGCTTATAATAAAATTCGCCAAGTTAATTTTAACTAAACATAAATCAGGATATTAGAATAAAACTTTTGTTCAACTGACATCGTCCAGTATTCTCTTATGAATTATTATATTAGGTGCTTTACTCAATAAATCTCATGATTAAAGTGTATTATAGCTTAATATCAGATGATATTATTATCATTAAGTGTTTATCATAAATAAGTGGATTTACACATCAATAAAGTGGTAATTTTAAGTTTCAAAATTCTATCTATTAGTACTTGTAAAGGCTTACGTGCAAATGTATGTGAATAAAGTTTAAATAGAATCAAGATTTAAAAAAATACTAATTAATCGATGGGAAATGTTTTTAAACTGAATAAAACGTGTGATATTATTTAACATCTTATATTTCATATTATTTATTGGTAATGATTCGTTTAAAATACACTGCTCAAAACAATTAAAGGATATTTGAAGTTTTATATAAAATAAAGATATAAACGATTTTTTTTTGCCGAAAATAGAAGAACAGAATCACAAATGCAAATTTTTCTGGTTTTCAAACTGTGGCGTATGCAAATTTTGAGTTCGACGTCAAAAACGTCGCTTCAGCGGCAGCGAATGAAATTTGACTTTCAACTGGATAAAAGAGAATGAAGACAAGGATGATCGGCATTCAGTGATTACTTTGTTTCGATGAGTACGATGTCTCAGCGAAGTCATTTGACAGATTCAGAAGCTTTGAAAATTGTTGGTAGGTTAGAAGGGGGCCAAACTCAAGCCGAAGTAGCGCAAGCCATTGGAGTGTCACAAAGTGTCATTTCCAGGATCTGGAACCGTTTTTTGGAGAGTGGATGTGCAGGCCGAAGACCAGGGCAAGGTCGTAGACGGGCAACAACGCCCAATGAAGATCGGTATTTAGCGTTAACAGCTCGGAGACACCGAACCATGAACGCTACTCTTCTCCAACAACACCTTCGCTCGGCTACAGGGACCACGATTTCAACTCAGACTGTCCGAAACCGGCTCCATGCTGTAGGTCTGTATGCTCGCCGACCGATGGTATGTGTTAGATTAACATCAAGGCATCGTCGCGACCGCAGGGAGTGGGCAACCGAGCATGTCAACTGGAGGAGAAATGAATGGAGCAATATTCTGTTTTCTGACGAGTCCCGTTTTTCTGTGCATCCGGATAATAGGCGTATTTTCATCTGGAGGGACCGTGGCAGTAGGAATAATCCTGCGTTCGTGCACGAAAGTGTCAGATTTGGCGATGGAGGAGTGTTGGTGTATGGTGGCATCTTCATTGACGGGCGCACTGACCTCTACATCATTCGAGATGGAGCTCTGACTGGTCGCCGATATAGGGATGAGATCCTCAGACCTATTGTAGTCCCTTACGCTGCAGCAATCGGAGATAACTTCATTTTAATGGACGATAACTGCAGGCCACATCGTGCAAACCTGGTGGAGGATTTCCTTTTCGAGGAAGGAATCGTTCGAATGGAATGGCCAGCGTGTTCTCCAGACATGAATCCAATCGAGCACGTTTGGGACGCTCTAGGAAGACGAGTTTCTGGCCGCCAACAACCCCCACAAACTCTCCAAGAACTGGAAAGAGCTCTTCTGGAAGAGTGGGGCAGAATACCCCAACTCGTCATTAATAGCCTCATTGAGTCCATGCCTCAAATGTGTTCAACGTTGCTGGCCGCCCGTGGAAACCATACCCCCTACTGAAAATGATTTTCTTTGAAGAAAACACCTTTTCTTATTCTTTTTTTCTCATATGCACAAATTGTGTTTTTTTCCTTTAGTACACAAATGCGCAATAAAATGCATTTTTTTCTGCCAAACATGTGTAATTTATTCTCATATAACCTACTATGTCTGTCGACCATGTATCAATCACCTAAACAGTTTACCAGATACAAAATCCACCTAAAACTGCAATATCCTTTAATTGTTTTGAGCAGTGTAGATTTTGAATACTTCTCTGTAGAATGAAAATGAACCAAGATTATGAAAGCAGAAGAAAAACAAATTACCAAAAGATTGTTCGATAAAAATATTAAAAGTCTGCCATATCTACAAATTTGGTCCAAGCAGCAGCTTAATAAGGCAAATTATACTTTTTAAACAGAAAAATCTGAAATATTTATTATTGATGACCTCCATGGTGCAGAAATAAAATCTGGCATAAGCTTTCCAAATACAATAATTTTTTGCGGATACTCTTTTGGATTATAGCGGCCTCGGAGTATGAACCGCCAAGCGACCAACATTTATCGTCAAATTATAAAGGATATACGATTTTATAATAACATATGATGTATATAGCATTTCTTCACGCATATAACCTAGTTATAGTCATATATGATGTATACATATGTATATAGCGGGTGTCACAAAAATGACTGATGGATTTTAAAATTCAATAAATTCCAAACGGTGACAGATATTAAAAAAATTCTTGAGGAGGGTTATGTATGATGCCAGGAATTTTTGTACTGTGATTCTTGATTTTAGTTCGAATTTCAAACAATAGATGGTGCTGAGAACAATAGGCGCTCAGTCAAGACCCGATTTTTGGTACTTCGGGATCCATTCAACACAAATTAATCTCCTTTTTTCGCATGGAAGAAGAGAGAGGCCGAAAAGTCAAGTCTGTATTTCGTGGTTATTGCTTGCAGCGCCATCTATCGCTGCTATTTGTAACTAAAACTGAGAATGGCAGTATAAAAATTCCTGATATTTTACATAACACTCCAGCAAGAATTTTTTTAATATCAGTCACCGTTTGCAAGTTATGGAATTTTAAAATCCATCAGTCATTTTTGGGACACCCGGTACATATATGACATGTATAGAACATGTATTTGATACTCAACAAATACTCTTAATGATGAGTATGGTATATAAGATGTATATGGAACATGCATAAGCGTTTGGAGTATATATATCTATAATCGCGCTTTGGGATAACCTTGCGAAATCGTAAATGCAGTCTTGCAATAATTCTAATTGTGGGGGTCGCTATAACGAAAAAGTATAATTTTTTTTCTTTAAACTAATTTTACTCTAAATACTTTATTAATACTTAATATTTTAGCCGTTTTTGACTTTCGGCTATTTTGGAAATGTTTTCAAAAGATAAATCTAAAATTAAAATCTCGAGTTACTTTATGGTAGTTTGGCAGATCACACTGAACGATATTTTTCAGCCGAAATTGAAAATGCTTAACACTAGAAAGACTGAAACTTAGTATATACCTATATTGCCAAAAGGCAGTCAAAATGACTGCATTGTGAAAGAATAACTAATGTGTAAAAAAATTTGTTTAAAATTAATTTTTAATATTTTTATATTATTTACTGTTATATAACAAGTTGTTAGTAAGTATTAACAATAAAATAATCTGCGCATTATTATTTGTACTTTTTATGCAAATGAAAATCTTTTTATGTGTACATATTCCGCAAACATATTTTTGACATTTTTCACATATATTATTTGTTTTGTTGTTGTGGCAAAGTCGTACTTGACAAATTTTGCACTTGCTAGAATGGGTTACATTTGATGGTGTTTCAGTTGATCTTTGTGGCTCTTCATGTTCTGATGAATTTTTCTGGTATTCGGCTCTGTATTCTGTGGAAAGCTCTTCTGCTTATTGAAACAAGAACTCTTTTCGTTGTATTTGTATTCCTGTCGTTTCTTTATAAAGGATCCAAGCATTTATAGCAGACAAATCTAAAATATTGAAAAATATTTGCAGGGGCCATCTACGAGAACTAGCTTTTACTGTATATTTTCCGGCCAATTGATCCGCCATATCAACTCCAAATTTTGTGCTGTTATAAAATTGAATAGATTCCGGTAACATTTTTTATTACTTTTATCAATTTTCACAAATTTATGCTTTGAAGTTTTCCTTAGAAGTTGCTTTTATATATTCACAATTCTCTGATTTATATAGCAGAGTGGAAAAACGAGGTAAGTTATCCTTCGTTTGTTTGACTGCTTTGGGTAGTTCTCTTTTGTTTCCCCGAATAGTTCCAACTAGAGTTGTTTTTTGGCCAATAATTCTTTCGCGAGTGGAATGCTAGTAAAAAAGTTATCGGTCGTGATATTTTTTCCGCAGCTTGTATATAGCTCGTCAAGTTTCACAACTACGTGTTCACTGAGAAGCATTAACGTGGTCGTTGTTCATCTTTTTACAAATGAAGAAAACCATTCAAAACATATTTACTACTAACATCTGATGCAAACCAGAATTTGATGCCAAATTTGCTGGGTTTATTAGGCATATAGTGTGTAAACCTGCATCTGGCTTTTGAAGGAAATAATTGCTCGTCAACTGTTATATTTTGCCCTGATTGATAGCAAGCTTCATTATTTTCAATGAACTTTCCCCATATTTCCGAAACAACCGCAAATTAATTTGTTTGTAGGCGCCTACTTCTTTCGATTCTTTTGTCGAAATGAATAAGCCGTAGGATTTGCTTGAACTTTTCTCTGAGCATAGTTTTTCTAAAAAATTCGGGACCCCACTTTGCTGACCGTAAATAACTCAGTTTTAAATTTTTTGCCTCGTAGCATATAAAATCCCAATAAATGCACGTATTTCCGGTAATGATGTTATCCAATCGTTCCTTAAAATTCGGCGGCCGTCTTCTTATGTGCACTTTTTTATATGTTTGATAATATACAGTGCTCAAAACAATTAAAGGATATTGCAGTTTTAGGTGGATTTTGTATCTGGTAAACTGTTTAGCTGATTGATACATGGTCGACAGACATAGTAGGTTATATGAGAATAAATTACACATGTTTGGCAGAAAAAAATGCATTTTATTGCGCATTTGTGTACTAAAGGAAAAAAAACACAATTTGTGCATATGAGAAAAAAAAGAATAAGAAAAGGTGTTTTCTTCAAAGAAAATCATTTTCGGTAGGGGGTATGGTTTCCACGGGCGGCCAGCAACGTTGAACACCTTTGAGGCATGGGCTCAATGAGGCTATTAATGACGAGTTGGGGTATTCTGCCCCACTCTTCCAGAAGAGCTCTTTCCAGTTCTTGGAGAGTTTGTGGGGGTTGTTGGCGGCCAGAAACTCGTCTTCCTAGAGCGTCCCAAACGTGCTCGATTGGATTCATGTCTGGAGAACACGCTGGCCATTCCATTCGAACGATTCCTTCCTCGAAAAGGAAATCCTCCACCAGGTTTGCACGATGTGGCCTGCAGTTATCGTCCATTAAAATGAAGTTATCTGCGATTGCTGCAGCGTAAGGGACTACAATAGGTCTGAGGATCTCATCCCTATATCGGCGACCAGTCAGAGCTCCATCTCGAATGATGTAGAGGTCAGTGCGCCCGTCAATGAAGATGCCACCATACACCAACACTCCTCCACCGCCAAATCTGACAGTTTCGTGCACGAACGCAGGATTATTCCTACTGCCACGTCCCTCCAGATCAAAATACGCCTATTATCCGGATGCACAGAAAAACGGGACTCGTCAGAAAACAGAATATTGCTCCATTCATTTCTCCTCCAGTTGATATGCTCGGTTGCCCACTCCCTGCGGTCGCGACGATGCCTTGATGTTAATCTAACACATACCATCGGTTGGCGAGCATAGAGACCTACAGCATGGAGCCGGGTTCGGACAGTCTGAGTTGAAATCGTGGTGCCTGTAGCCGAGCGAAGGTGTTGTTGGAGAAGAGTAGCGTTCATGGTTCGGTGTCTCCGAGCTCTTAACGCTAAATACCGATCTTCATTGGGCGTTGTTGCCCGTCTACGACCTTGCCCTGGTCTTCGGCCTGCACATCCACTCTCCAAAAAACGGTTCCAGATCCTGGAAATGACACTTTGTGACACTCCAATGGCTTGCGCTACTTCGGCTTGAGTTTGGCCCCCTTCTAACCTACCAACAATTCTCAAAGCTTCTGAATCTGTCAAATGACTTCGCTGAGACATCGTACTCATCGAAACAAAGCAATCACTGAATGCCGATCATCCTTGTCTTCTTTCTCTTTTATCCAGTTGAAAGTCAAATTTCATTCTCTGCCGCTGAAGCGACGTTTTTGACGTCGAACTCAAAATTTGCATACTCCACAGTTTGAAAACCAGAAAAATTTGCATTTGTGATTCTCTTCTTCTATTTTCGGCAAAAAAAATTTCGTTTATATCTTTATTTTATATAAAACTTCAAATATCCTTTAATTGTTTTGAGCAGCGTAGTTATATATTATCAACGAGAATGCACTGATGAGATTATATGCCATAATGTTCCTTTTTACGTAGCCTGTTGGCCCTTTCACACCCTTGAAAATACAAGTAGATGGTAACCTTCCAGGAATATCACCTTTGTCAAATTTTGAACACACAGTACCATCGGCAGCTGTTTCGGTCTCCTGAACGGTGTTTTCAGTTTCTCCATTAGAGTCTGAACAACTTACCACCCTACTCCTTTTCCTGGGCATATTGATGGCACTTTCATTTTCATCATTGGTGATCGACTCTTCATTGCTATCTTCAATGTCAGATGTTTCACTTTGAATATAATTCGCTTCATCTTCAGATGATAATTTAGAATTTGTTGCATATGATTCTATATCGGAGCGCTCTTCACTTATGCTCGTTAGCTTTTATAGTAACTCACTTCTATTCGACATTTCTTTCATGAATTTAGGGCGCAAAAGAAAAAACAAACAACCTGTTAGAACAAGTATCACTGCATAAAGATCCGAATAACAAGTACTACTTTACCTTATTGAGCGATTGCAACTTATCAAGTATATGCCCAAATCGATAATTTATCATGTGATGGTAACCGAAAACATGAAAATTGTTATTTCAATACAGAGCCGAACTGGTCATATAAGAAATTTACTCAATTCAATAATAAGAGTAATTTGATTATTAAAAATTTCCCAAACAGTCAAAATGACTGCTTTTGGGCAATATAGGTATAACAAATAAATATATACCGGAAATGAAGGAGGGGGAGGTAACTACAATTATTAATAAACGCATTTATATGTTGTAAAAAAAGTCACAAAATTCTAAGAAATTGTGTCATTATATACATAATTGTTTTTCTAATTGAAATTTAAAAGCAGTCAAAATGACTTCCTTGGGCAATCTAGTGTTAATCAGCAAACTCTAAACTACCGAAGGTATGATAATAGAGGTAGTGTTTAGATTAAATTCCCAGTTAAAAATGGTTTGAATATTTTTAGATACATTTCTTGCAGTCTATTAATTTAGCTAAAAAGTACATATATATATATAACATGAAATAGATTTGAAACTATCATGCGCATAATTAAAAAAAAAATAACAATAAATGATGAAATTGAATTTGAATATTGATGCTCATGAAAAATACAACTACAGGGTTATATTTTTTAATATGTTAGTTATTTAGTTATAGATATAGATAGCTTAATTGTTAGCTAAATTTTACACAGTTGTTTTGCATGATAAAGAAAACATAATGAAATATGCGAAAGTTGTTGTTGTTGAAAGTTGTGACCATGAAAACATTTATTCAAAGTTTCAGTGGGATCGAAGCCTTACTTCACATGTTAGACCAAAGATGAAACTGAAATAATAAAAACCAGATAAATAAAATAAATAATAAAAATTAGAAAAAAACAGGCACTAAGTTCGCAATTATTTAAAATGCTTTTCATTTATATGGTCGAAAAGCATTGATAAAAGAAATTACCTGTCACTTCAGTAAAATTATTTTAGCGGTCACATATTATGGATTTACACAATCAATTTATTGACCTTTGACGATGATATAATATATTTTATATGATATTTTTTAAAAAATTTTAAAAATATCTTTTAAATACTTGCGATCTTTTCAGTGTAATGCAAAAAATAACCCCAGCCTTCAGAAATAATACTTCAATTTTCTTGTTCGTATAAGCCCTGAACTAAATTTTCCCGAGGATACTCGATATTTTTAAGGTCATGCGAAGGTACGCGCAAATTAATGTTTAACCAAAGGCAGCATCCTATTAAAATTTCACTTTTGTATTTCAATATTGTTTAACGATTGTTTCTCAAAGGATATCTGAGGTCAGTGTCTAACTGGATATATTACACTTTTTCAATTTTCTAGCAGTTTTTTTTTTAAATACTGAAAACACTTTCAGTTTCAGAACAGATTTCGAAAATGAAAATATCCACATTAAAAAAAGAATCTGGAACCACAATAAACTAGTCCGATTGGCCAGTCCCAAAACTTTCTTCTATCTCATACATGTTAATACTCGAAAATTCGCCATCGCAGCATCAAAATTACATGATAATCTATGCCCATCATGAGGATTCTAAAAGTATTGGTTCATTGAATTGTGTGGAATTAAAAAGAAGGATACAAACATCGCGTTTTTCAAACAAATCATTCTATTTCGGAACCCATCCTCATAGATGTCTGCAACCAAAATTCCCACCCCAAAGAACATAAAAGCGACACCTGCCGCATTGTATACACCTAAGCTAATAATAATCCAATAAGGATCTATTTATGTGAGAGTGTAACCCAATATGATGCTTGATTGAATTCCGACAATAGTTTTTGAGATAAATCTATCTCTAAAATCGTAAAAGTGCAGCATAGAAGCGCCACCAGTTCGGCGATTAACACCAAAAACTAATAAGCAAAAACTTATGAACGTCTAAGTGAATGTGAAATTTGATGAAAATTCCGTGCATAAAATCCGTGACTCTAAAGTTTTGTTAAATTCCCTGCAGTAGTTCTTGAAATAGAGCGCCCACAAAATTGTACTACTAATATCAAGAAACATCTGAATCTGAAGTTTGCTGAAAATCTGTACATTTCTTTTTGAAATAGAGCTATTCCGGTAATAATAGAAAACGCAGCATAGCAGCGCCACATGTTGGTCGATTTACATCAAAACATAATAAGCATCGATTCATATCAAGGTATACCCGAATCCGAAGTTTGATGAAAATTCCTGCATTAGTTCTCGAGATATAGCTATTGCAGAAAACGTGAAAAATGCAGCATAGCAGCGCCACCTCTTGAGCGCTTTATACCCACAACTAATAAGCACCAGTTTATAACCTGACTAATTGAATCTGAAGTTGTATGAAAATGCGTGCATTAGTTCTTGGTATAGCTATTGCGGGAACAGTGAAAAATGCTGTATAGCAACGCCAACTGTTGGGCGATTTGCACCAAAAACTAATCAGCATCAATATATATCAGGGACTAACGAATATAATTTTTTATTAAATTCCATGCATTAGTTCCTGAGATAGAGCGCCCACAAAATTTGTGTCACATTCAGACAGATAGACAGATAGACTCACAGACAGACTCATAGACAGGCTCATGGGTAGACTCACAGACAGACATTTTCTTAAAATAATCAAATGTAGGACCTTCTAAGACGTCTAAAAGTCCGTCGAAAACTGGAAGTCTAAAATTTTCACGAATCCAATATTTTCTTCTTGTAAAGGCAGAAAAAAGTAAAAATATACCGATAGGGACTGACCTCAGATATCCTATGCAAAAATATTCTGTAAAAAATTGAAATGCGAACAAAAAAGAAGAAAAGAACGTTGACATTTGGTTTAATATCAGCTTGGGGCCGTTTTCGCGTGACTAACTTAGGCTCTTAAAGGGCAAAAAAATATTCAAGAAATTAATCCTGTAATTCGGACGTTTATCAGTTGGAAATCAAACATTTATCTTCATCAGTGATCTGTAAACATTTATTTGATCCATCATGTTAATGATGTAGTCATTGCTTTCCTGATTTATCATTTAATATATATGATTTATTTGCAAATGGAACAGCATTATTATTATACGATGCGTTCTAGATATTATAAGAACTTTTATCATTAATTTGTTGTATCTTTTTATGTAAGTTGTACCGTTCGTTAAGATAAATGGAATATTGCAAAAGGAAAAAAAATATATGCTAAAGATTTTCTCATTATAATGTTTCGAGGTATATTGTGATTTCGAGCTACATTTTCATTAACTCTTAAATGCAAAATGAAGCTTAGAAATTACATGATCTTTTTTAGCAATTTGCCGCTTTTTATTGGTCCTCTGGAGAACTATTATGTGTTATAACGTGTGGTAGCGTGAATTTAAAGTCGTGGAGTATGTCTTTGTTCTGGTTTGTTATCACGGGGTGACGGTGGGAGGTTATAATATCTTTTGTTGATACTGCTTGGAATGTGCTCAACAGACGTTTTTATTCATCTTTTTTTATAAGGTAGTAATTATTAATTTTGAAAACTATTAAAAGCATTAATTTTTTTTATATCGTGGAATATTTGTTATTGTGCAGTGTAAACACTTTAAAGTAAGTATATGATATTAAATTTTCATTTTTTTGAGCAGTTCTTGCTATGTAACTCAGGAGTGGCATTATGCAATTATGTCCAACATATAGGAA
The DNA here is from genome assembly GCA_963932465.1 of Maratus speciosus. NCBI lineage: Eukaryota > Metazoa > Arthropoda > Arachnida > Araneae > Salticidae > Maratus > Maratus speciosus. The sequence goes on along the minus strand of OZ010788.1, from coordinate 243,261,059 downwards.
ACAGGAATTCTGTTTTAGAATTAATGTCGCTCCCGATGAAAAAAAATGTATATGTATATAAATATAGATAATATAAAACATATTTCAGTTTTAAGACTTAAAACACACGCTTTTATTTTATGTAAAATGACGTCATTCGCATACTCTGAAGAATTCCTCATTTACGATTCAGTATTAAACAACACCTACAGTGAAGTATTCATGTAATGTCACTATCGCTGAATAATACACAAATCCAAAAAAACAGATGTCGTCACTCAAGAAACTCGACAAAAAATCGGTTATCTAATGATTCATATGCCTTCATTTGTTTGTGATATAGATAATTAAATTAAATATAGTTTATAATAGCTCCATGTTTTATTAGAAATCACTCATTTATATTTTTTCATAATAGCACGTATTATTTTAATTACATGCTTTTTTCAGTAATTATGGGGAAATGGCAATAAAAAGATAAAAAGATATAATTACTATTTTCCAACTATTTTTTCGTTACATTCAGCAGAAATGGAGTACTTGAGTTGCCAAAATTAAACAGACTGCTCTAAAATGGAAAAAAAATTAATATTTCAAAAATGAATTGAGGTGCAGTTTTCAAACAAATTGCATTAAAAAGTACTTTTTCCCCAATACGACGGTATAAAAATTGAAAATGTGCGATGCTTAGAAGTTTAAAAAATTGCAGTAGAGTATTTAACAGTACAATGATACAGCTGCTTTTTTTTACAGCTGGCTTATACAACGGAACTTCTTTTTTAATGGCGACATTTTAACAGTTGGGAGAAAGAAATAGCATACCGGGCGCTAATTTTTTTCTCAAATTTCTAGTGAATAATTAACAAAAATAGACTTAAATATATTTTTTTTTTGTTTGAATCTATTTGAGCTCCGAACAAAATAAAAAATCATGCATGAAAGAGGTAAAACGCCGAAAATACAAACATTAATGGAGAATGTTTACATAATTGAAGTGAGATATTAAAACAATACCGAATATAATTAAATCGGACATACACTCGGAAAATTAAAAAAATATATGTATTTTTTTTAAACCACCATTTATTCATAAAAATAGAAAAACTATTTACGCATAAAAAATTATTCTTTAGTCTTTCATCTACCTTATCAAGGTAAATTTTTACAAACTTTTTGGAAAAAAACTGAAATAATTTCGTCTGATCGACATATAAGTGGAATGATTTTTACTTAAATTTTCATAAATAAATACATGAAAAAAAAAGTATCTGAATGAATGAAAAAGCATTTTCTTTTTTTAACAGAATCAGTTTTATTAAAAATATGCACAGGCTTACAATATATTAAGGAAAAGCGAAAAAATGATCATAAACTTTGATGCTTTCTTAACAGTATTCTAAAAAAAATTTATACCGGTTAAAAATGAATTCATATGTCTTTCTTTTCCTTCGCTTCTTTTTTATCACTTTTATGACTGAAGTAGAAAATCGAACACAGCTTCAACTGCATAATCACCTAATCTATTTTTTCGATCATACTACGAACCTACACGCAAACTATGTTTTAGTTAAATGAAAATCTTTGACGATGAAGACAATTGTAGAATATTCAAAGTCTGATAAAATTTTCCGTTAGGTTTGTTTTTCTTTTCTTCTAAAAATTATGAAGCATTTAATTTTAAGGATATTTTAAATTTTACCCTCCCTGGAATTAGAATATTTTCTAAGAGAAATATTTTCGCTTGACTTTGAACTTTAATATTTTATTAGCTATATTTAATAAGTTATTATTGATGTTTTGTAAAAATCAAATATTTCGAGCAGGTTACAAATTTCGTTTCCTTAAAAAGATGGTTTTCTGTTCCGTTCCGAATGAATGAAATTTGAAAAGTAAATACAAAGTCATCATATTAAAGCTATAATTTTTTTTTTCGCCGTAGATTTTCCACAATTATACAAAAATTTTTGTTTCCATATCGACGTTTAAACATGAATATACATTGAACTTCCTTTTCAATTTTAATGATAGTCCGACATCCTGACATAAAAACATCTCTAATCTGGAAAGTAGATGGGGGAGGGGGGAGCTTTGCTGGGATTCCGTTCATTTTCTGAATTGGTAATTTGGACACTTAAATTGAGATAGTACTGTTTGTGCCTATACGTTGAATATTTCTGTCAGTTTAATAAGTTTCATTATACATAATTCGTCATTTAACCCTTTATCTACTGACGGTACTTATAAGTACCATTAAAATAACTTGTTATAAAATTAATTTAATACATCGATTAGTAGTAATACATTTTAGAATGAGTTATAGATGCATTACTTTATCTTGTTCCAAAAGCAGTATTGGTTACAGAATACAAAAATATTTTTAAAAAGATGATTTTTTTTTTTTTTTTTTTTTTTTTTTTTTTTTTTTTAGCTTTCTTGGCGTTGAGGGAATGGCGGAATTTTTCAATTCGGAAATATTTCTTTATTTCTATTGTAAGAACATTATATTTGTACATTCCTTAATTTTACAAAATACTATGAAAAATATTTAAAAATAGACGATTTGGGTGGGGTTATAAACATTATAGAAAATCCCTATAAATTCAAATTTATTTAATCCTTCTAAAATTTATTAAATGATGATGAAAATCTTGTAATGTAGTTTCAAAAATTCACGTAAAATGCTTTAGAAGATAAAATTTTCATGAATTTATAATTCAATACATAAAGGGTTAACTTTTTAAATGCAATATATAAAAAAAGTTAATTACCAGAAGTAAATTATATTAATGGTTTATATACTTTAATTTATATTTTAAACAAGATGTTACCTGTAACTTTCTTCACGTAACATTAAAAGAAAGATAGATGCACTATTAATTAAGCAAGACATTTCACCTCAATATATAAAAACATATATAATTATTCAGCTATTTAACACGTTTTATAGGAAACAATACAGAATTTTTATTTATAAGGGTCTTGACATATGTCAGTCATACAATAAATGAAACTTTCTGCCAAATAATATAAACAATTTCGAAAATGAAAGTGCACTCGATGAAAAAAGAAGGCCCAAGTAAAGACGTGGTATTCGACGAATCTTTCTTCGTAAAACGTAAAAACACCGTTGGGAGAATTCTGTCACAACAATATATTTTGGGTGGTATTTGGTGTGAAATTTGTATAGGTATTCGTTGCATCCTACAAGACTTTACAAAAGTTTATTATAACAAAAATATTTTAAAAAGCTATTTTTAAAATTTTAGATTATTTTTTGATTATTTTAAAGTTTTAGATATTTTTAAAATTAAATTATATTTTTAGAATTTTAAAATTAAAAAAAATGTGGAATTAAAATTTGGTTGCCAAACTACGATTTACAAACGTGTCATATACTTCGAGCTCACTAGCTTTAATTTCGATACTGGTCAAGAAAAAATTATTTTTCTTTGACGCAATCATATTAAACCTTTATGTTTTATGAACAAAATTGTAACTTAAAAATAAATAAATAAATAAATAAATAAATAAATTTTATTAATATTTTCAGAAATAAGTGGCTATAAGAATTAACACACGTTTAAAAAAAATTGCATGCCATCGAGTTAACTTTACCGTTTGTAAGAAAGAACATGACTGTTTCCCACTAGTCATGACGTCATTTCCGACATGGATAATTTTGCAGTGCATATTATTGACATTTACCGTCGATTTTGTTTTTATTTTTTTTTTAATTTATTTCAATTTCAAATTAAAAATTAAGTCTTTATGTTAACCTTGCTCAGATGATAAACCGTGAAGTATTGACAATATTTTTCTTTATATATTAAGAATTTATACTATAGCTGACGGGTATTTTGTTTTAACATCAAAGATTATCCGTTTTATTTTCCATATATGACGTTATATTCGCCTCCTTTTCTTACTTATTAATGTATGCATCTTGTATTATCAGAAATACTTAAAATGTTCCGTTTTATTTCCAATATGACATCACATTCATATATATTTTTTATATTCTTAAAATTTTTTATTTCATTTTCCTTTTTCACGTGAATATCTCTCAATTAAAAATTAATTATTGAGGAGAAATTATTATTCCGGGATTTTATTTTTTGGCAACGCAAAAAGAAAGATTATTAAATTTTACAGGGAAATAGCCAATTGATTTTGCTTGAAGAATAAAATAAATAAAACATAGCCTTGTTCATTTCCGGGTTATAAAACATCGTTATGCAAAGATACATAGGTATTAATTCATCCGTTTTGATATTGGCTTCATTCAAACTTTCACACACACTTTTTCATTTATAATATTATAAGGATAATTGAAATTAATAAACTGAAATTTTAAACATAAAAATGATTATACGGTTTAGTTCTGGAACAAGCGAAACTGTCTGTTCAGTTTCAAAATCTAAGAAACAATTTAGGTTCAGTGGCAATATTTGTTCCATCAGAAATAGTTATTTTTTCCCTAATTTAAATTATATAAATTCAGACAAAATTTAGTTAAAGATGTAAAATCATACAAGTTTGAAGTTAATTTAAGGGTCATTCATCACGTGTCGGGGCAACGACGGACGGGTCAGCAAGTTTAAAACATATTGTAAAATATGTATCATAATTGAAATTAGAATATTTTCTGATAAATATAAAGAATTATTTCTAATTATAGATAAAGAAGTAAAGGCTGCACTTGATGCAAACTTGTGAATAAAATGATTCATAAATAACGTAGAAAAGGATATGATGGAATTAAAAAAAAAAAAACATTTTCTCAGACAATGTATTGTCTTAATTAAAGCATAAAAGCTATTTCCAACTGTGAAAAATGCTTGTTTATTTCACAGCACTCTGCGAATGATTGTTGAATTGTGTATCCCATAATACTAATGGCAAAGAAAATTGTAAACAAAAAAAACCTATAGAAAATATTTGCCTCAATGATGCTTTATTTCCTTTTCAAAATGACTAATATTATTGTTTATTTATTTATTTTTTAAATACATGTGAACAATTGTGATGCGGTGTAAGATATCAAATGATAGATGCAAGATAAACACGTCTACAAATCTATGCATCTGTATATACACATCCACATTTGTACACCTATATCTTCATATCTACACATCTATATCACATTTCTATGGTGCGTACATCATGGTACGTATTATGCATACATATTTAGCGCATATCTATATCTACACATCTACATCTGCACCTATACATTTTTATATAAACATCTATACATCTGTTTTCGTTTTCACACATCTGCATAGTCAGATACTTACATTTATGTCTACATGTGTACATTTATATATGAGGGGCTCACAACCATAGTAGACCAAGTCCATTCTGAAGAAAAGGAGATAGTCCATTTAGAAGGTGCATAAAATCTGTTTTATTCATTCCCACAGTGAACCAAGTCTGTAAAAAGATGACAAGTATGAATGAGAAAGTATGTGAAAACAGGCTTGGTTCACTGTAGGAGTAAATAAAACAGATTTTATGTTTGTACTATCTCATATTTTTCAAAATGGGCTTGGTCTACTATGGTTGTGAGCCTCTCATATATACATCTACATACCCAGTCATCTAGAGCCTAGACAGATCGAAAATTTAAAAGAAATGCAGACTTGTAAAATTTAATATTACTGCAGAACTAAGACCCTTTTGAAAAGAAGCAATATCCATTCTTTAATTGCCTTGTAAGGAAGTGTTGGGGATGGAAAAACAGTTATATTTCATAACCTAGGTTCCACCGTATCGCCAGTAGCTTGGTATTATGCTCGAATAACCCACTAATTTTGAAGCATATTAAGAAGACATATTTTGACATTTATTATTTATGGCATACGTTTTGTGCTTTTATTTTAAATCTCCTCCCCCTTTCTCTCTCTTTTTCTATTCTTTTTAGGGTTTCGTTCATCTGACGAAACCCTATTCGTCTCGCTCCTCTGTCTGTCTGTCTGTCTGTCCGTCACAGAACCCGTTCTCAGAAACTATACATGTTAGAGACTTGAAATTTTGATTACTTATAGCTGAACACCTCACATCAAACAACAAATCATAAAATTTTGAAAAAGTTGGTAATTAACCTAATTACGGGCTAATTAAATTCTAAAATTAACTAATCAACCTTTTGAATGTAGGTGCACGTTTTCGAAATCCTCCCCAGTTTCTCCTAATGGTTGCCAGTAAACTCGGCGGATGCTCCGTCAAATCAGCCGGTGCAGGGTTACCACGGAGTACTTTAAGCAATAATTGAAGTGGACCTTTAAAAAGCAAAATTGGATCTGCCGAAATATCGGTCGTACAAATTCGTAACAGGTGTAGAAATACGCGGAAAAAATTCTACTTTATTTTTGTATAAATTTCAAATTTCTGCGTAGGATAGAACGTAAAAAATCCACTAAAAATCGATCGATAAAAATTTAATTTCTGTGTTTTTAAAGACAATGAAAACAGATTTCCATTCACCGGAAGGCAGCTGTCGTCACTTCTCGACATATCGGCGCGGGAGAAATTTAAGGGGAGGAAAGTCTAATACGAAATTTAAACTTTTTAAATATTAAATTTTTCGATTAAATTTTTTGACATCCGGGCTGGAAATTTCTCGCAGATTCCATACATACCCGGTTCAAAGAGATTGCTTCATTACGAGCTGAGATATTAATTATTATTTTATTAATTCCTTTTATTTCCATCAAATGCCAGATTAAGATGGAGGCATGTGCTTTTTTAACGGAGATTTCATTTAAATTAGGAAGTCTAACAATTTGCGTGGGGTGTTTCGACGGCGCACTATGAGATAAGTATTAATTATTCAATATGAAAAAGTTTATAGGTTTATAAGTGTTCATCCCACTATTTCCGAATAGCAATTTCAGGAAATATCTTAAATTATTGTTTAAGACCGCCACTCGATGTGTTCGAAACTTTAAGATACTTTATAACACATAAGAAAAAGTGTAAAAAAGAATGGGGTGTGATATTTCGAGGAGTGGAGGGGGGGGGGGGACTAGATTTATTTATTAAATCTTAGTGTTTGTTATCGCAGAAAATGTTTTAAATTGTTGGTTAAGACTGCACCGCCACCCTCCCGACCATGTATCTAGGGAGAGATTGCGCAAAGGAGTTTCGTTCAGATATGCTTTTGTTAAGAATAGAGTGCGCTCCCTGGTGGTGGAATGCGGAACTAACGTAACGCGATTTTGTTAAAATTAGGAAATATAACAAGGCGATCCGTTTGCAACTTTAAGATACTTCATGACACATAATAAAAAGCTTATAAAATAATGGTGCATGCAATTTCCTGTGAAGGGAGGGCGGAGGAGGGGCGCTGGATTTCTTTTTTAAAAATTAGCTTTTACGACCTTTTTAGGTGTCGTTTTTTGAGCACTATGATATACTCAGACACGTGCTGCTTATGAAATATAAAAATGTCAAAATTTTAATTACCACTATTTCCGAAAAGTATTTTCAGCAAATTTCTTAATTTCTCGCTTAAGGCCGCCACCAACTCGAGTAACACATCCACTGATAGGTTATTTAACAGAGTTTCGATCTGATACACTTTTGTTATGAATAGTGTGCGCTCCCTGGTGGTGGAATGTGCAACTAACATAACGCAATTTTGTTAAAATTATGAAATCTAACAAGTCGATCTGCTGGAAACTTTGACATAGTTCATAACACATAATAAAAAGCTTATAAAAGAATGTTCCGTGCAATTTCCTGGGGCGCCTACCTATCTCGGGTGCTATAGACCCGATCCTCTCGACTATACCTATGGATAGGTTGTAAAACGGAGTTTCCTTTGGATAGAGGTTTGTGTAGAATAGAGTGCGACCCTGGTTGCGAAATGTGGAACTAACAGATTTCACAAAAGGATAAAGTGTTTTAAAGGAATATTAAACGAAACCCTCTGTGCGATCTGTGATCACACTTACCCACTTGTTTTCTTTCTCTTTCTTTCTTTCTTTCTTTTTTTTTTTTTTTTTGTATTTTATATAAGTGGCGGATAACTTTTATAAAGTTCAAAAAATTTTATATTCTTTCGTAAAACTTTAAATAATATTTTGAATTTATTATTTTTTAAATTCAATTATGGAACCTTATAAGACGTTTTAGTCTTAAATCAAAGCTGAAAATTAGAATTTACACCGCACACAAATAAATATTTACGAATAGTTAATTTTCAGTTTATTTCTTGCTTTCTAAGTATTTTAATGAATAAATTATAGTTGATAAATTAACATTTAATTCCAATCTCCCTTTATCTAAATGATATAAGTAAAGATTCTATAATCTTAGTTCAACATTTCTTTACCCTTATATCTTCACATCCTGTTATTTCATTCACACACAACAGAAATAAAGAACCACCATAGTTATATCTGAAAATATCTGTTCGCAGGAAAGTTGACAAAAGCTCCCCCTGCTTTGCTGACATTCAAAACTCTTTGAGGTTCAAAATGTCACAAGTGCATATATTATACAATCTGTGGAACAATTGTTAATTATTTAGGATGAAAATGCATACTTTCAAGTAAATTTATCCCTCGCTAACATAAATACATGTACAGAATAAATTTACATTCGTTGTATGTCTAGGTGTGTGTGAGAATGGAATGAGTCGTTAACAAAATATTTTTAATAACATTGTGGGATGAAAAAACTCAATTCACAGGAAAATGAGTTAGAGTTTAAAAAAAAAAACTGTTTGATGGTCTCGGTTTAATGACGACAGTGAAGATTATTAGACAAAACACTTACCTTTGAAAATTGGAAAATTGATGCTAAAAATAATTATCATTTTTAACACTCATATCTATGGCAAAATTTCTTTTCTTTTTTTTTTTTGTCTTTCATTATATTTGCAAACAGTTAAATTTTTTTTTAATTTAATCCTTCTGAAAAACTCACAATCAAATACCTTTCCGAATCATTTACAGTCAAATATGACCAATTAGATTACTCTTACTTTAATTCATATTTTAAAAAAGATAAAAGAAGAAGAAAAGATAACATCTTCGCATCACTGTGCGCAAATGAAACAAACAAACAAAAAAAACAACAAAAAAAAAACGTTTAACAGCTACTTTATAAATCCCGTATAAACATGATATTTACTTTATCATCTTCCAGTTAGTTGCAAATATTATTCATGTTTGAAATCTTACTCGAGTCTTCCCGCAATATCAAAGAGCATGAATGTCAACATAACACGTTCACACTACGGACACATTTCCGGTTATTTTTTAATAATCCATACGAATCTAAAAATATATAACTCCTTAAAAATAATCGAAATATTTTAGGATCTTGAGTTAAATAACGTTCATTACAGCGTAAGGTGATTCACATATTTGAAACTTCTAAAAACCTATTCCTGTTAAAACATTCATAGGTAACGATGTTTTTTCGATAAAGAATTTCGAAAATATGTATATTTTAAGAGTGTTTTTTGAAAAAAACCGAATTCTAACATAAGCAATTTTTAACAGAAATCGGTTTCTACAATCTTCAAATATGCGAATCTAAAACGACATCTCATTCCCACACATAGAATTGAAATAATGCATAAAAAAACTACCCGCATTGCAATCTGTTTGGCTGCGATTAAAAAAAAATAGCATGACGAGTTTTAAACTTTAAACTTTCATAATTCCTTGATTATTCCCAGATAGCATTAGCTTTTAGTTTTATTTTTTTCTGATATTATCTTGACATGACAAATTTGACTTGGCAAATTTTCAGCGAATCTCTCGCAAGGTAGACCATCACCCACCTGCATGAGTAGTTTGTTGTTAACCTGATGCAAGACTGTCTTTAATTTACGAAAGTGACGAAAGCAAAAAAAAATCCCCCTGTTGAGAGAATAGATAATCAGCACATACGTAAAAATTGCAGGAATTGAGTGTTACTCAAGACACACACATCTTTGTTTCTGTTATGGAATCTAATTTCGATTCATTGGTTAAGTTAAAAGATCCAGAAAAATGTATTTATTATTTTAACTTTTCAAATGTAGTTAAGTTTTGTAAAGTAACATTTTATGTATAATCTACAAACGCATTTCATATAAAAATTCCTAAAAATTAAAAAGTCGTGTTAATTTACTGAGTTATGTTTACGTCTTCGGCCACTTTAAATTTATATAGGAAATTTTAATTTTTAAATTAATTTTTCTCAGTAAGTGAATTTTTCTAAAATATCGTTTTAGTTGATATTTATTTATTTACTTATTTTTGCCTTTAACCATATTCGAGTCTATGATTTTTAACCCTTTCGGGGCTGCATCCCTTAGAAAAGTTTTATTCGGTTGGCACCGCTGTTTACTTGTAAAATAGCAAAAAGACTGTAATTTAAAAGTACAAATATTACCTTTATTTGTTGATGGTTATAAAAACAATGCATTCACCTTCTGACGATACGTATACGTCAGTGCGTATGCAACAATAGACCTGAAGCGGTTAAGCTTATAGTATGAAAGTTGTAAACAGATAGTGTTGCATGACAAGATTATTAGTTTGCAATAAGTTTGCAGCATTTTTGATGACACAAAGCTGAATTTCCTACTACCTTGCAAAGAATTTGCAGTATTTTAGCCGTGACAGAACTAAATTATTTACTTGTTTGCCGTTAATTTGCAGTAAATTTGATACAGCAAGAGTTTAACTCGCACGACAAGTTAGATGCAAGTTTAAAGTGTGGTGACTTCGTCGTTTCCGTTATCTTGCTGTAGTCTTCTTATAAACTTTCAGTCTTACCAGGCTGAACTTGCTGCAAATTTGTTAGTTTGAAAAGCAAGACTTCTGCAAATTTTCTGGAAACTCAAATTGCTATCTCGGTTAGATCGATTGACTTCCTATTTGGTATCCGAAGGTAAATTGTAACAAATTATCCAAATATGCTCTCACAATTGGGTGTACCTATTCACAATTTTAAAGTTTGGTACAGTTTCCATATGAAGATGTTCCCTATATCTTTTATTCAAACGGAAATTAAAAGAGTACGTTAATTCCTAATCGGATATCTATTTTGGTTTTCTTTGGGACAATTAGGTGATTAAAATTAACGTGGTGTATCGTTTTCAGGGTTCCGTACATAAAAAGAAAATGGCTAATTCCTTAAATGATCATTTTGTTGTCTTCCTGATTGCCAATATCATTTTTTTTTGTTCAAGAACGGCTGAAGGTGTCAAGTTTAACTAATTATGATATAAAGTACCAATTATGATAAAAAGAGGTCTACATCTCTATTGTTTTGTAAAACTTTTGAGCTTCTACTTCAATGCAATAAAAAGTTAGAACCTTAAAACAACTTTTTAAGGCCGAGTCAGACCAGTCTGTACATAAAAAATCAACATAGAATTATAAGTTAGGGAGTTTTTGAATTATTTTCCTTAACATGTGCTATAAGACCTTCAATCGTGCCAAATTACAAGATTCTCCGTCATTGGGAAGTAACCTATAGGGTACTTCCCTTTGGGTACCTTATAGATTTTATGAGTTTTTATGTTGTACGTCTGTTTGTCAAAACAGTTTTCTTTCTCAGAAACGGCTAAAGGTGTCAACTTGAATTTAATACAAAAAATAAGGTTCACAACCCCATTGTTTTGTAAAAATTTCGAAACGCTAACTCAATGGAATGAAAAGTTACGGTCTTCAAACCACGTTTTTGCTTTCAAAATTACTTTCAAAACCTGTAGATATTTTTCCGCTGTCCTTGAATCTCTAAAATTAACAAGAAGGGAAATCCTTACAGCACATGTAAAGGAAAAATCCGAAAATCATTAATTTATAATTCCATGTCGATTTATGACGTGACAAACTCGCCGGACCGTCAGTTTGTGGAGATAGATTTTTTATTTTTCATAAACGACTGAAGGTACTACGTTGAAATCAATATCAAATAATAAGTTCTGCGACCTCATTGTTTTATATAAAAAAATCTTCTAACTAAAAGTAATTAAGCGTTACTGCCTAAAAACAACGTTTTCCAATACTTGTATTTTCCATAACCGGGTTCCACGCCAAGTTAACATATTGTAGGCGAAATTTGTGTATATTTATCTTCAATACGCATTCAAGCCTTAATAAGCGAATTACTACTAGAAGTAATACGGTTATGGAGAATGTTTTTTTTCTAACTTTTAGATGCAATGTGGTGTAATCCATACTTTATTCATTCACCTCCAGTAAATTTGGTTAAGATTTAATAGATAATTAAATAAATTTCAGCTTTACAAGAAGCATCTGTGTGTAAGTAAGCAGTTCTTATTTTTGTATATTTGTGTAAAGAACATATGTACTCACTAAACTTTATGCTAATATGACATAACGGTATTGAATTATTGAACCCTAAGGGTGCGAGACCTACTCTCACTTGTCCCCTACCGACTCTTTTTTACCCGACTCCCAAGAAGAGTTATGGGTTTGACGCGTATCTGGGTATGTGGATTTCTTTATACACTCGAAACATCCCAACGGCTGGATGGATTTTAATGAATAAGATCTCTATCGATTCGTCTTAATCGTCCAATGGTTATAGGCTAGGTTTTGTATTTATAAATACAAAATGGTGGTAGAGACAAAAAAAATAAGCACCCTATTGAGTGGCATATCATAGAATAGATTTTTTAAAATGAAGACGATGTTTCATTGACTATTTTACAGTCAGAAGCTCCGTTTAAATATTACATAACTTGGAAATTGTGTAGGTAAGATCTCTAGTTTTAATGCAACTCTAACTTTCATAAACATCTATAGGCCTCATCAAAACTGTGTTTATAGATAGGAAGTAACAATTAAACACAACTTAAAACTCATCAATACAAGTAAATGAAAAAATAGGTAAGTAATATAAAAAATAATTTCACATTGATGAGGAATAATTAATTAGTTCGCTTTTTACGCAGTCGGGTTTTTTGATTTTTTAAATTTAATTTTTACTTTATTAGTGTATGTACATATAGTCTTAAAAATTTCCAGCTTTTAAATTGAACCCTGAAAAGCTTTCTTCTCACTAATTAACCCCTTGAGGGGCAAGCAAAAATGCCTCTAAATATTGAATTCTCACCGGAATAATCGAAAATTTTTATTTTTAAATAAGGAAAAGCAATTTTTCAACGCTTTTCCTCCAAAGTTAAAAATATAAAATTTAGTTAAAATTTTCTGGTGAGAATCTTATTTTAAATTAGGTGGGATAAAATATATCCCACCGCCCCTCAAGGGGTTAACAAATAAAATTTAGCAATCCATATTTTAATTTTAAACAATAAGAGGGAAATTAAATTTGCATGTTGAACAGATTGAAACACCCCCATATTTGGATGTTCTCTTAACCAATACTCACCATAGAAAGGAAAATAAGGAAAATACTGTTTGTAGAAAACCAACAGTAAGTCAATGCATAAAATTCAAGCTCTCTTTTTTCTTTCAAAGATTCTGCATTTAAACATTTTATTAAAAGAACTTTAACAATCTGTACCCCTGACCAGTTACCCAATAAATTAAATAAAATACGTGATATAGCAAAAAATAATGGATATCAAAAAAGCACTATAGATTTACGACGAATAGAAAGTTTAAAACGAGGATAACAGAACTTGTAGCGGATATAAAATACATCCAGTACAACTTTTACAAATTAATTTTTAAAATAATAAAATAATTTATCCATAATGATTTTACTCCCCATTCATTATCATTGAACCAATTGAAATTTATATGCGTAACGAGAACATATCCAATAAATTTGAGTTATCTGGTACCTATTTGAATTACCTACAATTTGCTACGAGATGATTCATAAATTTCAAAATAATATAAATTATAAAACAGATGATTGTCCGATATCCTACGATATTTGTTATTCAACTTCATATATAATTTTGTTTTGCGAATATAGTTTATTTTATCATTAATAATCATGAAAATGTTGCCGGTTGTGTGTACGAAACTAGTAGATCTGTTTATTAAACGGACTTTTTAAGTCTTTATGTTTACTGATATCTCTTTTAGCATATGTCTTTTTATTTTAATGATAACGATTTTCCTATATAATTCTATGAAAAATTCATTTTAGCACTTTTCAATAAAGTTAATAGGGGAAGGGTTTTGTTAAGCTTCTGTCATATTGCTGTAGGAGGGATGCCTTTAGTGATTGACCTGAATTATCGTATTCGTACAAGTTAAACCACGGATAACCTCCACAATCACCTTATCAAGACAGCGCTGATTTCGAATCCGCGATTACCGGCCCAAGCTTCTCAATTCGTGGTCAGCATGCTACCCACGAGGCTGAGAACGCCCACTCCAAAGGTCAGAGCTGCCACAGGCGACTATTTTTAATTTTGTTCGCACCACTATTTTAAAAAATTACATTTTGTAGTATAATTTCTCTTGCAAATTTTGCCAAAGCGTATGTAAAAGATTTTTGTTTTGAAAAAGAGGTGCGAAATATAATTAAATAATAGTAGCCTGTGGCAGTCCTGACAGTTGAATTGCTTATTACTCCGGTGTTTCTGTTGATCTGCCTATCTGGGCGACTGAATGTGCGCTTGCATACTCCTGTAAATTTATTTGGATTTTTTTTTTTTAAATCTTGATATATGTGATTGAGGCCTATTATAAGACATTAAATAATGCAAGTAGAGTACATAGCAATTATAGTTCGTTTTCAAAGAAACATCAGAAAAATTCCTTTTTATTATGTTCTAAGGTTTGCAGTACATTTTACTAATGTACTGTAAACCTTACTTTAAAGATAATGGAATTAACATGTAATACTGAGATGCACCAGAAAACTTTTTCTTATGAATAAAAAGTGCGTAACATTTATCAGTCCTTTACATAACCATACAAAGAAACTCGGATACAATATTGTCTATGACCGCTAGTTGCTTGAATTTTTTTTTTTTTTTTTTAGATGCAGTACACGTTTTAAGGTTAGCTAGGTTTCAGTACATTACGACGTGTGTATGAATTCCGTAGATCATAGTCTGCACAAAAAAATACGCATATGGCTTTACTTCTTTAGACATGAATTGATAAATATGTGTTTTTAAATGTGTTATGCATTTTCCAGTTGCATTCAATTTCATTAATTTAAGAGGTACTTATAAAATGTAATTAATTTCACAGATGTGGCTGCTCAAAAGAAATCGGATACATTATTGTTGTCTATGTTTTGATAATTGCGAGAAGTACGCTGTTAGTTGCGTTGTACGTTTTCTAGATAAATTAGATTTTAGATTAATGTAGAGGGTTTGAAAAAAATGTCGATCATATAGGACTGCACTGTGAAAAAAATATGGTTCTGGCATCTAGAATCTTTGTGTTCTAGATTGTGGATCTAGGAAAAATAATTCCATGTATCCTATAAATTCCAGTTCCCTTTGCTAGAGAGCTCTAGCGTCTCCTTCTAGAATTCAAGAACGTTCTACTCAGAGTTCTCGCTGCCGGTCGCCATTGCGCCAAACTGACAAGGAAGGTCTCCATACTGGGCATACTCAGAAAATGTTGAAAAAAATGCTAGTGAAAGTACTCATGTATGTAATAAAGGATCAGTTAAAATTAGCGGCGGAATTACAGTAAAAAATCTGTAAAAAATAAAATACTTTCGAATAATTGGCGTGAAAAGACGAAAGCGGCACGCAATTTGGCGAGCAGCACTTTTCCTCGCATAAATCAAATGATTTTAATGAATCTGAAAATTGTTTGTTAATTGATTTTGAGAATATGCGGTATTTAACGAATTTAAACGTAAACCATAAAAGAATTTATTATTGTTATTATTATTACATTTTGTATTATACTTGTTGCTTGTTGCCGATTTGAACGAAATTTTGCCATTGTTTTATTCTCCAATCCACATTTTTTTAAAATTTAAAGGGCTTTATCAGTTATAAAAATAACTTTTAACTCCAGATGAATAATGCTGCCGTAATACATTTCCATACCGAAGAAGTTGTTTCCATAGCAACAAAGTTGAACCGACAGCTCTCAATGGGGCATATTTTTGAGTTTGGAACAATTTTAATCAATTTAAATTTTGTTTTAAATCGTAAAATATGATAGTTAAAATTCGTTATAAGTACATATAAATATATATTACAAAACTATAGTTAAAACAAACTAAAAATGACAAAGCTAAAGTTATTTAAATTAAACTTACTTAAACAAATACAACATAAAAAGTTTTTTCCTTAAAGAGTATTCGACATGCGTATTTTTTTTTAATTTAATTTCTTCTCCAAACGGTGATAAGCCGCCAAATAAGCGAAATGTTCATTATTTTTTTACGGACGTTCTACCGAGGTTCCGCCAAATTTTTTTTATAAACATATATACCCATGGGAGAAGAACATTCTGTATTTTTTTTTTTCAGATTTTTCTGAGTATGCCCGTATGGAGACCTTCCTTGTGAGACAAAATATTTCATTTGGCGAGTAAACGAACAATCAAATTTGCCAAACTGCGAGTACTTGATTTCTGCTCTTTTTAAGTGTGTGCCAGTACAGTCCTTAATTCTTATCCGCATTACTGAACGATTGATGTCACTTTTCATGTTCAATCGCACCGTGCCACTTATATCGCTCTATTTATAGAGATACTGAGTCAACACCAATTCAGTCTAGCAACAGCCAAAGATGCAGAAAGGATTATGCGATAGGTATTTCCCTAGTGTCAGTTGATCCCTATCTATGCACCGGCATCTAGCAGGTAAAAACACAAACAAAATTACTTGCATCAAGCGCAAAATAGAGAAAAGTTTTACTGAAATTCGGCGTTGAAATTCGCCATTTACCGTACTATTTATTAGTTGTGTGCAAAGTATCATTGGCGGGTCAATCTTTTCTATCTGTTAGATTCAAATCTCATAGCAATTTTTAGCGTATATTTTAATAACGGTAAATCAAAGATCGTCGCTGTTTTGGATTTTTATTTAGACTGCTAAAAGAATGTCTGAAACATTTTCACATTTAGGAGAGATTTAGAATGTATTCTTTTTTAATAGTTTCTGTAACGGATAGTCGAATTTCTATTTTATAGGCAATTACAAAAAATTAGATTGTTTTAGAACATATTTGAAAAAAAAAAAAAAAAAAAAAAAAAAAAAAAGAGATACAATAAAGGGCTAAAGATAGGTTTTTCAGTTTTTCACGCCGAATCTTTTTTGCTAACATTTTTTTTTTCATTTGGCTATTGTTTTTTATTTCTTATTCGCCAAATTGCGAATGTTGGCCAAAACCCAGCGAGAACACTGGTTCTACTATATTCTTCTGGTCAAACTTATTTAAAAATCTTTGAAAATAGATGCAAACACAAGAGATTAGTTTTAGTAACTATAATTCTTGTTTAAGAAACTATTCCAAAAATCAAGCAATACTTTGTCGCTACTGAAACGATTCATTATCGTTTCGTTAAGTAGAAAACAAGAGACTAAAAATCCTAGATCATTTAGCCGATTCAGCTTAGTTGTTTACCCTATTCGCATAGCTCGGAAATCTGTATTTCTAGTTTAGGGATTTAGAAAATGATTACCTATTCATTTTTGGTGAACGCGGTATTTTTTTTTTTCTCTGTGTGCGCTAATTTTCAATTACATTGCAGTTTCTGAATAGTAAAAGCTGAAAAAGAGTTTTCAGCTGTACAACTCGCTGTTCTAGAGAAAGTTAATTGTGTGATGTGTGAAAAAAATCTAGAGATCATGTACTGGATTGCGCAAAAAAATTCGATTACTTTACAGACTATGGCGGTAATTGCTGTAATTGGGTTTCCATTTGTTTTGTAAATTGTTTATTTAGAAAATTTCTCTCGTCGTTTAAGAGATGAATTTCCGTATTAAGAACAAATCTCTGCGTTAAGCATTGTTTTCGTTTCTTGTTTCATTAAAAGAATATTAATAATAATAATAGTAATTACACGAAAGGTTTAAATAAAGAAATTATCCCAAATGGTTTATCTATTACGTACCCACCACATACTTTCATAATATTTTTATTAACTTAATAATAATTTCAATATTACAATAAATAAAGCTATTTCAAAACATTCTTTCAGCTAAACTAGTAGAAATAAAATATATGTCGAAATAAAAAATAAATATGTATAAAATCGCCGGCATTCAAAAATATTCAAAATTTATAGAACTTAAGTAAGGAGAATAGTTTACTTAAATGGTTTAATGGGACGAATATGTTATGAATTAATGAGCTGATCGATATTCGCTGAAAGCGAATGAAGTACGTAGTATCCCATGGGTGCCTTGATATTTATTTATGTCCGCAATATTTTGCCTAAATGAGGATAAAAGTTCATCCAAAAACTTTTGCTGGAGTATTATAAAAACAAATCCGAAAATTATGGTTAGACTGCCGTATTAGTTATTTTTATAACCAAGAAAAGCTGAAATAGCTAACGCTGTAAAAAGAAATATTTTATAATTTCGTAATATGAACCTTCAAACTTTAATATAAGAAATGCATTAAAACGGTAGATGTCTAATTTTTAAATGAAATTATATTAAGAAAATATATTACGGTGAATACATAAGCATATACACGCAGGCGAATACATCCCCCCCCCCACACACACACACGTTTGCATAAACACCCGCACACATGCTTACGCACACACACACAACATACATATATAAACACACACACAAATTATATATATATACAATAGTATATCGGTTCTGAAACATAATTCATTTCAAAGTATAGTTAGAGAACAACATCACGATTTGCAGTAATAGTATATAATGAAAATATAATAAATTGTCTCTGACCTCCGAAGTAACTATTTGTATTTACCTATTTTGAGCAATACATTTTATAAAACAATACATTAAAATGCGAAAACCATTATACAGGATTTTTAAAAAAGCTGCTGTAGAGAGACAATTTTATGAAACAATAAAATTTTATAACGTTTTAATAAAAATTCAAAATATCCGTACACCAGCAGCAAACGATACATTTCCTATAGAAAAAATATACACTTTAACGGTAACATATACACTCTATGGCCAATGATGACTGGTCATTTGCGAGTTTAGACGTTTTGTTAAATATCTAGAAAAATACATGAGGAATTATCCTGAAACTCCAGGTGTGTAAACAGAATAGTATGTGTCATATATTTAGCGAAGATGCTTTCACGAAACCCCATAGGGCACTGTCAGCAAATTAAAAAAGAACGAATATCTTTTGGATAACCCTGTAAAGACGAATCTAATAAAAGCGTCCAAACTCTAAAACATAATAAAGAGGCTTATTGTAATAAACTGTGTTCATGTTTTTGGGGATAGCATGTATGCTAGTAGAGAAATTAAGGTTTTTATAAAAACAGTCCAATATTTCGCTAAGTTTTTTGCTTATAATTTGCAGAGTTCTTAATATAAAAGAATATTCTTTTCAGAAATTATGACAAACAACACTGTACACAATACCCTGGATCAAAATTAAAAAATAATGAAAAATTTATGAAAAATGAGCAGATTTACTAAATAATGTTTCACTGCGCATGCGCGAACGCAATCAAAATATAATGTGCATAATGTATTTAGCTAAGTGTATGGAGCAACTTTTTTGAAAGTTTCAAAAACATAACGGGAAAATTCTGAAAATTATCGTCGATAGAGTAAGCTCGAAATCCGTTGTTCCCCAAAGGAAGCAAAAAGATAGAATTTTCAAGCTTTTGAGACTTTCACAAAAGTTGCTCCACACACTTACCTAATACATTATGCACATTACATTTTAATTGCATTCGCACATGCACAGCGAAACATTATTTAGTAAACATGCTCATATTTCATCCAATTTTTATTATTTTTAAATTCTGATTGCAGGGTATTGTGTACAATGTTGTTTTTCATAGTTTCGGAAATGAATATTCTTTATATTAAGAACTCTACAAATTATAAGCAAAAAACTACGCAAAATTTGAGATTGTTTTTATAAAAACTTTAATTTCTCTACCAGTATACATGTTATCATCATAAAAATGAATACAGTTTATTACAATAAACCGCTTAATCATATTCCAGAGTTTGAACGCTTTTGCTATATTAGTTTTTACAGGGTTATCCTAAAGATATTTGTTCTTTGCAATTTGTTGACAGTCCCCTGTAGACCCCCCCCCCCCCGCTCCGCTATTCGGGAAAAAATCATCCTGAAATATATTACCTATACTATTCTGTTTACACATCTGGAGTTTCAGGGTAATTCCCCATGTATTTTCCCAGATATTTAACAAAAGTCTAAAATCGCAAGTGACCAGTCATCAATGATCATATAGTGTATATGTTACGGTTAATATGATATATTCGGTTATTATTAATAATAACAGGTCATTATTAATAACTACCCGCTCTTGGCGACCTGTTTGGTCTCCCTTAAATGTATTCTAAGCATTGTATCGTATTACTTTTATTCCTAATTTAATTTCCTTGCTCGAAATCGGAAGATTCTGATACAGAAATCATGAACTCGGAATTTTTATGTTAGCCGCGCGCAGGTGATAAACCGCCAAAATTGTCCCCGTCGTATTTTTTCGTATTTCTTTAATTTTATTTAAAATATGATACTTTTACTCATTTTATTTAAAATACATAACTCTAATTTAAAACTGAAATATTTAAAGGTACTATTTGGTTTTCCCGTCGACCAAAAATCTATCACCAAACTATAAAATTAAATGCCAAAAACGGTTGATCGTAAATATCACATTCACTTGACTTTAAACAAGTTACACGTGTTTAAGTCATCAAGTGTTTTTTATTTCGGCGTTTTATTTGTATTTTTATTAATGTCATACTAATTTATTTGTTCTTTCATTATTTAAAATAAAAATTGCCAATTTCTATAATTTGGCGAGTGGTTTTGCGACTTATTTAATTTGGCGAAATTGGTCGACGGGATCATTAAGTAGTACCTATTTAAATTTATGACTCTCAATTATTTCTTTAAAAAAATAAAAGAAAAAAGAAAAGTAATAAATTATACCAAAAAACATGACATTTAATTTCAACAATCAAAGCTTTGTTTCAATTTACCACGCGAAAAATTGTTTATGACAGTCGCATGAGATGGACTATTATGATACTGATGATATGATGGCGATGTAACAATGCTTGGCGATTTATCACCTGCGCTCGGCTAACATTAAACTACCAAATTGGCCGCTTGGCATATAAAAAGTGAAGCGGTCAGCCCGGAACTATTGATGACAGTCACATGATTTCGGCTTTTATAATATAGATAACCGTGCCTTTTCGTAAATTTGATAAATATTGCATATTACTCATATTTAGCGGTTATTATTAATAATTACCAACGGAGTTCGGTCAATATAATTAAATAAGCTTAATAATGAATATGTCCTTTACTGGAACATGTACTATCACAACTATATGAAGTTAATAACAAAAATAATTGTTAAGAGACAATAATACTCAATCGAAAAATGTGTCCTATTAATAGGACGCCAAGCCTAAGGGATTAAAGATAATTATTTTTGTAATTAATGAATAAATTAGGTAAAAATTTTGAATACTGAGATAATGAAAGAATAAATAATTCCGTTTTAAAGTAAATACTTTCAGCAATGAATGTTAAGTAAAAAGTAGCATAAGAAGAAATTTCTAAATTTAGACTTCTAATATATTAATTTTAACATACAACATATATTTTAAAAGAATTCGGATTGAGAGAATTCTTACACCGATCTAACAGAATTAACATGTAATATAAAAATTTTGTTTTTAAAGTCAATCCCTACTTAGGTCATCAAAAAAAAAATTTAATATAATCCCTTAAGCTAATATTAGTTTTTGTTGCACTAAAATATCTCAATTTGTTAATTTTCTATAAGCAAGTAGGATTGCAATGGAAGTCTATGGGAATTTTGCGAAATATTAGAGATATCGCCAAGTTGGCGACAAACTTGGCGGTATTTGGCGACAGAACAGGGTCCCCCCCCCCCCCTTCCTATAGTAACAACCGTTATAAATATGAAGATGCATTAAATGCTTCAACAACCAATGACCGCCATTTTGTCTCCCATGTAAAACTAAAATGAATTAATTAAAATTTAATTAATGAATTAATATTTAAAAAAAACTGTATTAACA
The DNA here is from genome assembly GCA_963932465.1 of Maratus speciosus. Taxonomy (NCBI): domain Eukaryota; kingdom Metazoa; phylum Arthropoda; class Arachnida; order Araneae; family Salticidae; genus Maratus; species Maratus speciosus. The sequence continues at coordinate 243,238,928 of OZ010788.1, read as the reverse complement.
TCAATTGTCATCTAGTACAAGTTTAAAATTTTTTATTTCAACTTGATAGGATGAATAATATATTTTATTAACGATTGAAAATTTGAACACGATATATAAATAAATAAATAAATATAGGGAGAGTGTAAACTAATAGTAGGAATTGAAAAAGGAAGAAAAAGAGGTAGGTCATATGTCCACCCGCCCAGAAGCTACAGATTAAACGGCAGTCGAAGGGTGGAATAAAATATAAAAAATACATCTTATCAATACGAAATATGGACTGAGGGTTTCAAATATATTATTATTATATTTATTGCAAAAAACAAATGGCAAAAAAAAGCCTTAATAATACAATATTATTACCTTTCTAATGAATGAAGTAAATTAATTTCATTCAGTATTTTCTATAATTTAAAGAATATAAAAAGTACTGTACATATTATAAGATATTATATTTTTAATACAAATTTTATTTTGATAAAGATTTGAAAATTTAATTAAAAATGTTTCTTTGGTAATTTTAATGCTTTTAACAAATAGCTAATTTTAAAAAAAATGTGATAAATCGATCATTCATTTGTCTTCAATGTTCTTATTTATTGCAATAGGGAAAAAAAGTGCAACAAAAATTGAAGTCTGCGGGCATTGCATTTTGATTCAGTAAAATTCTTTTGGTATACCCTTGTTATAGCGACCCCCAAGTTTTAAGTGCGATGTATCGCCAAGTAAATTACCGTTATAGATGTAAATGATTGTACAACATGCATAAGTGTGACATGCATAAGTGTTTACAATTGTACAAGTATGTCACAGTGTGGCTTCAAAACATTGCCACTATAGTCACATATTCGTCACAACGTTAATGACAAAATCGTCACAAATTACTCAATTTTCACAAAATTGTCACAATGTGACTTCAAAGTATTGTCGATGTCGTCACAGAATCATCACACTTTTAAAGACAATTTCTTCACAAATGACGAATATTTCACAAATTGATCACAATGTGACTTCAAAGCCTTGTCGCTTTCGTCACAGATTCGTCACAAAGTTAATACCAAAATAGTAAAAAATGACACACTCTTCACAAATTTGACTTTGTGACTTCACAAAGTCGTCACAATGTGACGTCACAAAAGAGCTCTAAAACGGTCATAACGATTTCACTTTCTAGTCACAATTACTTCACATCGACGGTCATAATGTCACAGTGTGACATCACAACAACGTCGCCGTGACGTCACCATGCCTTACGGGTAGTGTATATTTACATACAAATCAGACGGATCACATACGGGGCTGCACAAAAAAATTGGACATTTTTCAGACTACTTGTGGCAGTACAGGAATTGGGATTTCAAATGCATTAGGATTTTTCCAAATCGTTTACGTTGACATTATCTTTCACCTTATTAAACTGTGAAGTTTTGCTACATTATTCTGAATGCGTTGGAAAGTGTTTCATAATCTATGCTGAACGCATGATTTTTACTTTTTTCTATGTTTACAAGAAGAAAGTATTGGACTCGTGAAAAATTTCGACTTCCGGTTTTCGACGGATTTATACGTTTTAGAATGCCCAGAACGCGATTTGATGGTTTTTAGAAAATGTCTTTCTGTAGGTCTGTCTGTCACTCTGTCACTCTGTCACTCTGTGAGTCTGTATGTGACAATATTTTTGTGGGCGCTCTATCTCAAGAACTAATGCACGGAATATCACAAAACTTTATATTTAGTTAGACCTTGATATAAACTGGACCTGATTAGTTTTTGGTGAAAATCGCCCACCAGGTGGGGCTGCTATGCTGTATTTTTTGCGATTTCCGCAATAGCTTTAACTCAAGAACTAATGCTTGAATTTTCCACAAACTTCAGATTCAGGTATACCTTGATATCATTTAGTGCTGTTTATTTTTGGTGTAAATCGCTCAACAGGTGGCGCTGCTATGCTACATTTTTCAGAATTTCCGCTATAGCTATATCTCAAGAACTAATGCACGAATTTTCATCCAACTTCAAATTCATATATACTTTGATATGAATTGGTGCTAAATCGTTGTTATTTCTTGCACTGTTTAAATGATTTAATTGACATGATATATATAGAAGAAAGTTTTGTGATGGCCACAACATACTAGTATGTTCTTGTTTAAAGTTTCAAAGGAGTTAGGAGATATCTAGTAGTTGTTTAATGGAATGATTATTAAACAAGTTGGAAATTGCACGTCAAACGTGGCAAATGAGGTGCGTTCGTACTATAACTAGTTTTATAATTTTTTTTTGCACCCCATATTGCACTGAATGTATATATCTTTTAACTTCATAAGTGCATAAGTCTGTAACATCATTAAAATGCACTTGCAATATTTTTTCCCATTCCCCTTAATGTAACGGGAAACTTTTGACTGTCCCTGTAATTAAACTATACATCCGATTTTCCTAAAATTTCAAATGGCTCGACAAAATTTTGCAACAATTATATATTTAAAATTTCAGACCATTCGGAAGGCTGTAACATCATTAAAATGCACTTGCAATAATTTTTTCCCATTGGCCGTAATGTAACGGAAAACTTTTGATTGTCCCTATAATTAAATTATACATCCGATTTTCATAAAATTTCAAATGGCTCGACAAAATTTTGCAACAGTTATATATTTAAAATTTCAGGCCATTCGGTCTGGCAGTTTTTGCTCTGTTATATGCGGACAGACGGACAGACGGACGGACAGACAGACGGACTGAACGACGACTATAGGTGCTACGTATTTATATAATTACGAACGCACCTAAAAAGAATGAAATTATCCAAATTATAACAATCGAGAAAAAATACTATTTCTGAATTAATTTAGTGCAAATGTAAACTTCAGAATTTTGCGGTGTTAAAATTCTGGATTACATTCTTATCAAGCTTCAGAGACTATACCTTTTTGCTCATGCACTATCTACAGTCGTGAAAAAAAAAGTAAACGCCCCCTACTAACTCCTCAACAAATTATCGGAGAAGAAAGTTGCTGGTACTGAACGATTGCAAATAATGTCTATTTTTAAATGATGTATATAAAATTTCCTTAGGGGGCCATCTACATATTAAAACGAGCAATAACTTTGTTTTTTTCAATAGCAGTACGTACTTCTGATAGCATAAATAAACTCTGCACCCTTCAATTAGCCTAAAAACAAATTTTTATGCATTTCATATAAGTTTCCGAGAAATTAATTATTTTATAACCAGCGTATTTTAAGGGCTGCATCCAAATCGAAGTTCGGTACTCGATTGTTAACCGAGAGAGCTCCCTTCTTGATTAAGGCACCTTAAGCAGTCAATGAAGCCTGCTAGATTACAGGACAGCAGAAGAAATTATAAAATATTTAGTCACTTCTATCATAGATGGCCCCTTAAACCACCATTTTACCGTTTTTTAAGCATAATTTGAAAAACACTTGGAAGAAAAATGTGAAATTTTGGATTTACATAAAGCAGGACTTAATAAATCTATCCATAAAAAACTGTAGGTTGCAATTCATAATTTTTTCGAATATTAATTTCATAATTCATATCATAAAATTATAAATATTTCAAATTCAACGTATTTATGTTTGGATATATTAATATTATTGCTACACAAAAAATTAACACATTAGAAGCATAATTTCAGGGGATATAAATAAAAATAGGAAAATGCAATTTAACATTAGAAACACTAAATTTTGAATGTTTATAATTTAAAAACGTATCATTCAAATGACTTGAAATTTCGTGTCTAAGTATAGTTTAAAGCAAAGATTTGAAATATCTCGTTAAAATTGGGCATTGCCTTTGAAAAAAATGAAGTTTGGGTTCGTTTTAATATGTAGATGGCCCCTTAAACAAATTTTATATGCATCATTTAAAAGTAGACATTATTTTCAATCGTTCGTACCAGTAACTTTCGTCTACGATAATTTGTTGAGGAGTTAGTAGGGGGTGTTTACTTTTTTTTTCCAGGACTGTACGTGTTTAGCAGAGGCACAATGTAGAAGCTAAAAGTTTTATCTTTTTGAATAAAATTTTACAGACGCAAATTTAATTTTATTTAATTGTATTTTAACGTTTAAAATAATTACTATGCTACTGTGCAATTTAATACCTTCTACGAATTAGATGTTTTATAAAATTGAGTCCTTTTGTCTTTCAAAAAAAAAAAAAAAATCTGGACAAAAAAGAAATTCATTTTTTGCTTTAAAAAAGAAAATCTTTAATGATTGTAAAAATGACTTTTATCTCTCCTTTTATATAAAAATAAGATATTTATTTCGGAAATATAACAAAAATTAAGTAATGGACATACTAAGAAAAAGTTTTGCTTTCTTCTTTTAAGATACAAAATTTTCAAATAACACAAACGTTTTCTTCTGTTTGAAAGTTAAATGGGAATTTAAAGTTTATCAGTTAACAAAAATAGTTCTTCTTCTGCGTACTGTAAATAAAAACACTTTTAGAAAGAGTGTTTACAGTTTCTATTAGCCAAGTGATAAAAAATATAAAAGCCCAAGTTTCAAAGCATCCATTAATATACTTAAAAAATAAAAAATATATAAAATTATCTCTTACCACAAATGCTATAAAAAGTATTGTCTAAAAATAAAGAGACGTTAAATGGCATTAACGTAAATATTTATAAAAGTAGTTCAAGTTATGAAATAATGATTTTAATGAATAACTAGATTTAATATTTATATTTTTAAATTGCTAATTTGCCAAAAAAATTTCTTTCATTTATAGAAAAGAAAATAATAAGGCACGTTAAAATATAATTTTGAAAATTTTTTTTAAATTTTATCAGTTATTTCAGAATTGGAGAACTTAATGCCTTATAATATGCAATAGTGTATGAGCTAAATTTAATTACAAATGGTGGAGATATCCATAAATACTTCATACACGGTGTGAAATTCAAATTCACGGTTATCAAATTTCTCTTTAGTACTTCATTCATACATGCAAAAAAAAAAAAAAAAAAAAAAAAAAGGAAATATATGTACATGAATTTGCGGAAATTTATTAGCAGTAATAAAGTTGGTAGTAAGAAAGCAAAAAAATGTCTGCTTTACTTGCTTAATTTCTTGATTTAACAAGTTAAATGATATTTCGTAATATTTAGCTTGTAAGACTAAGACAAGAAAATTACTTTAGATATTTTTAAAACTCGATTTATGATAAGTATGAGTATTTATTTATTTATGAAAACTGAATTTATTTATTTTACTCTTGTAGGTGAAAAAAATTTAAATTGCACATGCAACAAAAAAATGTATTGTAAGAAAAACATTAAAAATGATTTGTATTGAAATATTTTCACTGCATACAGTATCTACTATTATCGATATATTTAATATAGATATACGCTTTTTATTTATAACTAAAGCAAAAAAAGGCCCATTTGAAAATGTTATTGTGGGATAATTTGAATTAAATATTTTTCTTTTCTTAAAATCTGTATTACATTGGAAAATCTTTCAAAAATTTGAAATTTGCTTGAAAAGATTTTATACTACAGATTTCTTAAAGTTCCAAAATAGAGTAGAATAATAATTTAAAAAAAAAGATAGATTCACTGTAACACAAATAATAAAATCTATAAAATGTTTTACTATTGAATTTCATATTCTATAAAAATTACCCTGTAAAATGGTATTTTACATTTTCAGTAAAATTTTACATTGCTGAAGCTGGCAGATAAAAACAAAAATAAAATTTATCTATTTTTTAAATGATCTAATTAAAATAATATAAATTTGTCATTTTTAACATAAAATGTATGACCAGATACGTCGTAATAGTAAGATATCCATGCATTTTTTCATTAGAAAAATACAAAACATGCTTTAGAGATGTTATAACATTGAAAATAATTATATATTTGAAGACAAAACAGCTAGAGAATTAACTAGGGGAGTCTGTCCTCTACCCACTCCACATGCTTTCAACAAACTCTCCCGTTTGAAACTTGTTTCTAATTCATAAATTAATGAAATAGCATTGTAATGTACCCCAATAAAAAATTTAATTTTTTTGCATTTAAGAGCTTTTTTAGAAATTTAAAACGTGTATGGACGGATAGACCGACTGACAGATTAGTTGCATATACCTTGTTTGGCTGTTTAATGTATCATCTCATGTTTGTTTTTAGTGTAAGTAAATGGATTTCTCACTTATAGTTATTTTCATATTCATAATTTAAAATTTTGTATGCTTTGGAAATGAGTTTCAATTCAAAGTCATGACCACCTCTTGTCTCAGAAATATCGTCTGGGATATGTACTCTTTGAAAATGTCGAAATGCTAAAAATTTTGAAAAAAAAAAATTCTATACTAGGCTTGAGACAGTGTTCTTAACCCATTTTAGGCCAAGCGTTGAAATTTTATAATATGTGGTGTTATTTTCATTGAAATAGGCTTAAATTACATTCATTAAGACAAAAAAAAAGTTTCGTGCATAAAAAATAATATTTTATTTGAGAAATAAAATGCATTCGGTCAATGGGGCGCTAACGCACTAATAAATTTAAAATTAATATATTTTTTAATTTTTATGACATTTGTTTTATTGTTAATTTAGTTACAGAACTTGCAACTTTAATTCATTATAAAAACATATGATTAATCTCAAGTGGAATAATTATACATTTTCAAAAAGTCGAATTTGTCAATAACCGTTTCAATTTTAAAAGACTAGCGTATTTTGGAAATTTCTCCCCAGAAAGTGTTTACTCCAATTGAATTCCTGATATTTTATAGATGTCTTCAGAACCCTTAAAAATAGCAGAAAAATAACATTAGTGAAAAATATTCGTCACAGTGTTAATAAAAATATATTTATTGAAATGGTGCGTTTACGCACCTTTAGCCGAAAATGGGTTAAGTTTATTAATCAAAATTTAATTTTTTCCGACAAAAATGCATCAACTAGTGAAGTTTTAAATAGGGGAACAAAAAAGGCAAATGCTGATGCTTGAATAGGATGTACACCAAATTAACGTATTTTTACCAGCTTGGTAATATGTATAAGATATACTTTCAGAACCAAATTTAGAAACATTTTACCAAATATCACCAAAATAATTTGGAGGTTTTTGGAGTCTTTCAGGTTTTCCCGAATGTAGCCTCGATTGACAAACGGGCATCCAGTCAAATTGAAGTCTACTGTAGTGATCAAAGAAAGGGGCTAAAATTTCAGTGTGTTTGTAAACCGTTCAAACGAACCTCTACCAATAACTTCCATAGTTGATTTTATCTTTCTCATTGTTCTGTAAAAAATTGTAAATATCACATACGGGGCGCTTTCAGTAGAAAACATAGCGCTGTGCAGCTCAATACGACATGCAAACTTCATCCATTTTTGAAATAAAATTATGCAATAATGACTTTCAAAAACTCATGGACTCCAACATGTACAAATTAGAATTTTCAACTCTGTAACATATATATGAAATAAAAATAGTAACGTGAAAAAAAGGTGTCAAAATTCCAATGGAACATTATTTTAAACAAAAACATATTCGGAATCTAGTATAATAGTATGTTCATTTACTGCATTTAAATTTTAATCTAGTGTTTATAAAAATGGATAATATGTTTCGAATAAAACTCATACCCGAATCTTTTTTTTTCACTTAAAAACTTAATTTGTACAGAATTTTATGACAAATCTTCTGTAATAAGGTCTGTAGCCAATTGACGTATTATAGCGAATGTGGTTTTACATAAATATTATTTAATTCAAGTTATAAAAGTAATCACATTCATTTTTAAGGAATCGTAACCAATATCATCGATGCTTGATGACAAATCTTAACATCAAATGCAAGTACAGAAGATAAATTGATCATATTTTACACACAAAAAAGTCATACCAAGTTCAATTCTGTGTAGTTGATTAAAGATTTAATTGCGCTTAATAATTACCTATTTTTAAAGATAAAGAAAAACATTTTATAGCAGGCATCACCAAAACAAATCTTTTTATTCTATTTATTACCTTATTCCAAAGATATCGTTTTATCGTCTGCTGCCATAACAACATGATAAATTAAATTTCCTTAAAAAAAGGCACAGTAGTAGAAAAATATTTTTTTCTAAATCGAAAAGTTATTGAACATGTAACCCCGTGCATAGAATGTGTTAAACAGCTAGTTTAATTTAAAAAAAGATCTAACAAAAGTTATAATAATTCGCCATTTTAAACATAAAATCTATGACGAGATTAGTTGTATTAGTAAGAGATCGATAGACTTTTGCATAACAATAACTGATTTAGAGATGTTATACCATTGAAAATATTTTTTTAGATACAAAAGAGATTTAGAATTACTAGGGGAATCTGTCCTCGGTTCAACCTACTTACTTTTCAGACTCCCCGTTTCAAACTTAGTTCTAAAATCACGAATTGGTGAAGAAATATTGTAATCCACCCCAGTAACAAATAATTTGTATTTGGATTGAAAAGCATTTTTAGAAATTTAGAACGTGTGCGGATGGATGGGCCGATAAACAGATTCATTGGATATACCTTGTGTTTGGCTGCTTATTGTATCAACTGCGGGTTTTGTTTTGTTTTGTTTTATTTTTAAGTGTAAGGAATGAATGAATCAGATATTCAATAAATAAGTACTTAGCTTTGACTAACCAGAGTATTTTTAGAATAAAAAAAATCCCTGCCGGCTCGGGCTACAGTTGGAGATAGATTTAGAAGCTAAGTACTAATTTCACAAGCAAAAACTAAATTAAGATTAGAGATAAACACAGTTTAAAAATTTTATCTGGCCGCTTTTGACGAATTTTTAATTTCATTTTTCTGTAAGAGCTCGTTTTATCAGAATCATAGTAAAGCTGTATTAAAATATATATATATATATTTTTTTTTTTTTTCTCGCTTAACAACTCGAAATATTCTGACACATTTTCAGACTCATTTTTAAAAGTAAAAACATGAAACTTGCTGACGTGATTTTTTGAAGAGATGTATAAGTGACCCGTGTTTTTAATTTTCGTTCAATTAATTAGAACTTGATTTACAATTATTTTCTCAGTACGACCTTTTTTTTTTTTTTTTTTTTTTTTTTTCGTTTCCAGCACTAATGCTTTGGGAATTTCGGTTCAAAATGTCCAATTTGAGAGCATTTTTTGAAATATATTCTGACTTTATCAAAAAATCGCATTTCATAGCTTCTGAATAAGAGAACCGGCCAACTGGATGCGTTTGAGAACGAAAATGAACTTAAAAATAAGTCAGAAAACAAAGACGTTTGGATTTGAGTACACCCTTAATACGATAATTTTTTCGTCAACATCTATTTTTCTTTTCTTGCTGTAAGAGTTGATCCTATCAAAAACTTGTCAATATGAAAGCTGTAGATAATAGTGAGAAGATGTATAATAAATTTAAGCGGATTGGATATCTTGTGAATGAACGAAGTTATGAATTGTTTTCTTCTTCAACCCCCCAATTTTTCCGTTTTTTTTTTCAGTAATAGTACCTATCAAAAACTTGTCAATGTAAAAGTTGCAGATAATATAAGAATATTTATAATAAGTTTAAGTTAATTTGATATCTTAAGAATTGACGAAGTTAAGAATTCTTTACTTCCTAAAACCCTGTTTTTACGCCCCTTGAGCCCATTTTTAATTTTATCAAAAATCTGTTATAAATAAATTTTTGGCTATTTTACTAGACATAATAATAACTTTAAACTGATTTTATATGTATAAAAATTAAGAAGTTATGGGGTTTTTTCGGTTTTCACAAAACCCCTCCCTATTTCCGCTCCCTTGGTCCGATTCTGCCCATTAACGAGCTTGACTGAGATTTTCTACCCCTTGATTTTACATATTAGTTTGGAAGAGATCTGTGTAGAATTGCGGAAGTTATCGTGCCCATAAAAAAGTGACATTGTATATAGATAGATAGATAGATAGATACTATATAAAGTTTTTTAATGAGGGTGGTTTTGGGTTCTAGGGGTCATGATATCTGTAGATCTGCAAAAAATTTTCAGAAATTCAAACATTTGGGAGATTGCGGTAGGTAGTATTTCATACGAAATCTACCTAAAAACTGTATAGGTTTCCTTTATATTTAATCATCAGTAATTCAGTAATTAAAGGATATTTCAGTAAAAATAGCAATGCTGTTTTAATCTAGATTTTAGAAGAAAACGTTAAAAAATAATGATTATTTTACTAACCCAAAATTAAATAAGTTTCATTCTTTTTTTTTTTATATAATTAAATTTGTGTAAAAGCTTTTAGAAAATAAATTCTACTCTTAAGTGATGCTGAATTTAATCTCTAACGAAAACAAAAAGCCATTTATGCAATTTAGAAATGTAAAAGATCAACAATTCAGTGCTTTACTTTTATTTACATTAATGATTAAATGATATCAATTAAAACTATGCGTGCATATTCCATTTCATTTTATTGTGGTCACTCGTCTGGAATTATTTTTAGGAGTAAACATATATCCTTTTCTAATGAAACTTAATTAAATTAAATTTTTACGACACTTGAGGTAACAGATTGTTTTTTATTAATTAATTTTGTTTCACATAAAAATAAAATAATTTGCTATTCACGTTAGTATATAAATAGGTTAATGTTCACAAGCTAATATTCAGTTTTGTATGCTTTAATGTAATTCATTTATAGTTATTTTTACATTCACAATTTAAAATTTTGTCTGCTTTCTATGGGAGTTTTAATTTAATGCCATGACCCCATCTTGTCTCAGAAATAGTGGTCTGGTAATATATCTCTTTGAAAATATGGAAATGCTAAGAATTTTAAAAAATATAATTTTTTTTCTTTATTAGAAGTGAGTTATTGTCCTTAAGTTTATTAATCAAAATTCATTTTCTTTCCGATAAAAATACCTCAATTACTGAAGATTTTTAATAGGTGAACAAAAGAAATAAATGTTAATGGTTGAGTAGGATTTTTACCAAACATATTATCGCTAACTTGGTAATATGTTTAATGATATATTCTGAGCCAAATTTTGCAATATTTTACCAAATATCACAAATATAAGCAACCATTGGGGACTTTTGGCAATGTTGAAGGTTTTACCTGAACACAGCCTCTACTGGCAAACGGACATTCAGTCAAATTGAAGTCTTCTGCAATTTTCAAGAAAGCAGCTAAGGTTTCAACGTGTTTATAAACCGTTCAAATGCACCTCTACGAATAACATAACTATCCATCTTTTCAAGGTTCTGTAGATAAACTGTAGTCATGTACAACATTTTTAATAAGAAATATAAAGTTGTTTAGCTCAATACGATATACGAACTTCGTCCATTTTTAAATAAGTTTATGTTGTTAAAATGCGTTTAAAATAACGATCACCCGTGGACTCAAACATGTACAAATTTTAAACTGCATCCCTACAACATAAATATGAAATAAAAAACTTAAACGTGAAAAATAGGTGTAAAGTTCCCAATGGAAAACCAAAACATATTTGAAATGTAATGTAATAGGAAGTTCATTTTCTGTATTGAACCTGGAATCCGGTTTTTATAATAAAGTATAGTATATGATGAAAAAATCTTACACTAGAATTTGTCTTTATTTTTTTTTTCACTTAACACCTTGAGGGGCTGTGGGATATATTATATGCCAAATAATTTTAATCAAGATTTGCACCAGAAAATTTTTATTAAATTTTACTTTTATAACTTTGATGGGTAAAAGTTGAAAAATTACTTTTCCTTATTTTGAAATTTCTTTTTTCGAAAATTCCAGTGAAAATTCAAAGTTACAGAAATACAACTGCTTGGCCCTGAAATAGGTAAGAACTGAATCAGGACAGAAGTTTATGACAAATCTTCCGTTATAAGATCTGTAGACAGTTGACGTATTATGGCGAATGTGATTTTATACAAAAAATATTTGATTCACGCTATAAAAGTATTCACATTCATGTTTAATGAATCGTAGCCAATATTATTGCTGGCAAATCTTGGCAGTAGATCCAATTACAAATGTTATATCGATCAAATTTTACTGAAAAAAATGTCATACCAATTCTGAGCAGTTGCAACAGATTTTACCGCTGTTCTTTAAATACTGGATTTCAAGTTCAAAAAAGGAAAGGAACTTGCAGTAATTTATATTTCAAATGTTTTTCGTAAGAAGCTATTCAATAGAGAATAAAGAAAAAAATACAATTTGCCTATTACAAACGCCGCATTTTAGAGGCACTAAAAGTGAATAAAAGTTATAAAAGTGGTTATAGTCCAGTAAAATTAGCTCAAAAAAGGGCCGTTTTATGCAAAAATTTGCGGAAAGCTGGAAATCGTTTTAATCACTTTGTTTTCATCCAAATGAAGGGATTTGAAGTTTGTCCCATTTTTCCTAGTGAGCTTCAGACGTGGCACCACAAAAACCTAAAAGAATTCGGACTTTTTTCAGTATTTTGTAAATAACTCAAAAACCGTTCACTCTACAGAAAGAGTTCTAATTTATAAATTGTAGACCATAAAATTCTGCGTCAATTGAGTACCATAGAATAAAAATCATTCAAACATGCTATACTTCTAATCACCACGAACGATATAGCTGCAACACCAGAGCTGCTAAATACTCTGTCATGCAAATGTGCAAAGGGATGCAAAGGCGGTTTATGTTCTTGTAGGAAGAACGGTGTTAAATGCTCAATTATATGTTACCACTGTAAAGGTGCGTCGTGCACAAATACCGTAGAAGAAGAAGACTCACAAACCGGATACGACAAATGTGCCTTTCATGTGCAGGAGGAAGGAGAATGGGCAGATCAAGGTCCAGAAAAAAAAAAAAAAAAAAAACGCTCCAAGCTCGATTTCCCTGTATTTCCCTCAAGTAACTTGAGTTGATTTTATCACCATTGCTTATATACTAATTTATTTAAATAAATTAATTTTCTTGATTTTCTGTTATTATCATATTGTTCTCTAACATTTTATACATCAGAACTTCAAAAAACCAAACCAATTTTATGAGATTTTTTAGAAAAAATTGGAAAAAAGTACTTTTCTGATCTATCATATCTCGTTTATTTTTGGCGGATTTTTTAGTCTGTGATACTCAATCGACGCAGAATTTTATGGTCTACAATTAATAAACCAGAACTGTTTCTGTAGAGTGAACGGTTTTTGCGTTATTTGCGAAATACTTAAAAAAGTCCGAAAATTTTGAGGTTTTTGTTGTGACACGTCTAAAGCTCAACAGGAAAACTGGGACAAACTTCAAATCCCTTCATTTGGATGTAAAACAAGGTGATTAAAACAATTTCCAGCTTTCCGCGAATTTTCGGTTAGATAAATCCTATTTTTACTGGCCTATTAACTATGATACTATTTTTAAACAGGATTTTTACCAAATTGGCACGTTGTTGTCCAGTTGACTTTGTTTTTTGCAACTTATTTTATGTTCTAAAGTTGGGAAATTCTTAGGAAACGGCCCCAAAGTTTGTAATCACTTGGTGATTTGATAACTTTTGAACGGATATTTTTTAATGCCGTCGTATGATTGTTACAAAGACAGATAGGCCAACTAAAGTTAGACACATCTTTCAAGTAAGAAGCTAAAAATTCCATAAATAAGTCCAATTAGGTTTCAAATAACGCAATGATATAATAACATAAAGCATTTTATGTAATTTTGCCCAAAAGGATGCTGAAATAGAATTATTCTGTGTGCCCATGTAAAATAACTATTAGTGCCATACACACAATCCTCAAGAAAATTTAGCTGTAAGTGACTATAACGATATAATAAAATTAAATAACTATCAACATTCTGAAAGCCCTACATTTAAAAGCTTCATAAAACCATTCATAAATTCTTTTCATAAAATTGTTATTAAAATATTATGAATATAAGATGGATTTTGTAGTTCTAAGTCACGTATTTGAATGTGTCAGATAGCACTAATTTGCGAAAACAAATTATGAATCTCTTGTAGTACCGCAATAACTATTGGGGTTTTACTGTTAGGGTCATAAAAAGAAACTGCAATCGATATCAAGAGTTCATAAAATATGTGCAAAATTGTTGACGATGCTAATCCTGAATATATTTACTTTAATTAACCTCAACAAATTCTAAACATTGAATGGTTAAGTGAATGAAATCTCTATCGAAAAATTTAAATTTTCTAAATCATTTACAAACTAAATTGTGAAAGACGTAATTAAAAAAGGTCTTTACAATATTTAAGAAAATTAAAATTCCGACGCTTTTGAAAATTAATTATCTACAAATATTTAAAGTTAGAAAAGCCTCACGTTTCTATAACTAAGAAGGTTTTAATAAATAAGCCTAGATTTACAGCATCAGTAAATGAATCAATTTCCAAGGAACTTGTTGTAAAGTTCTAGCTTAAGTAAATACCCCCAAATAATTCACTTTCGAGTATGTACAAATAGACAACGAAAGGAATGCTTGAATGTATTCCAAGTCGAAATTTTATGGAGGATTTGAGAAAAGACTTAGCTTTAATTAAGCAGAGTATTTTTAGAATAAAAAATACATTATTAGTGTGTTTTATATTTAATGGATCATTCACTAAATAAAGGATATTTCAGTGCCAATGACGCTGTTTAACATAGATTTTAATAGAAAACATTAAAAAATAATTATTATTTTACTAATCCAAAATCTAAAATTCATTCTTTTTTTATAATTCAATTTGTGTAAAAGCTTTTAAAAAATAATTAAATTCCACTTTTAACTGATACATCAATTTAATCTTTTAGGAAAACAATAAGCATTTTCTGCAATTTAGAAATGAAAAAGATCAACAAATAAATGCTTTAAAATTAAAAAATATATCTACTTTTATTTCATTAATTATTAAATGATTTCAAACTATGCGTGCGTATTTCATTTCATATCATTATAGTCACTCATCTAGAATTGTTTTTAGAAATAAATATTAATCATTTTCTGATGAAACTTTTGATTTAAATTAAATTTTTAAAACACTTGAAGTATATTATCATATTGTTTCTTATTAATTAATTTTTATTTCACATAAAAATAAAATAAATTAAAATTCACATCGGTACATAAATATGCTAATGTTCATAATCTAATGTTCATTTTTGTATGTTTTATTGAAATCAAACATTCACATATATGAGTGTACCACGCATGGATATATTTACATTCTTTATTTGACTTATTCTTTCTTAAAAATAAAGGAGATTATTTGTTAGTATTACGCTACATAAAACTCTAAATTTAGTACTATCAAAATATGATTCATTAAATTAGAAGTTAAATAAGTAATTTCCGAGTGTTTATTCAAAATATAATTTGTATTATATATCAAAGATAGAAATGGCAATCTTTTAGAATAGATGAATCTAACTTATCAATAGCCATAATTAAGCTGACACTATTTCAATAAATAAATTGATTTAAAACAGAAATTTTCAACTAGTACATAAAAAATAATTTTTGGTTTTTGAAAAAAAAGAAAAAATCTTTTTGACCGGACGCCATTGAAAACTGTTTATCTTAAGGGGTAAAATATCTGTAAACTGTTTATCTTACAGGCAAAATCTGTTAAAATAACAAAACTTTTGTAATAAATACAGACTTTTTCGTAAGATAAGTAATTTTTTTAACTGGATTTTTGATTGGCACTGTCTATCTACAAACATCAACATTTTTAATTATACTCTCCACGTTCGTGGCCCATAAGTGTCCCGACTGCAATTTTTACGCTTTTTTCTTACTACTAAAATGTAATAGTTTTTTTTTCCTTTTTTGATCAAATATTTTAGAAATTAAATAAGGTAAAATTTACTATGAAATTTTAGTGGTTAAAAATAATGAATTTTAGCAAATGCTCATATCAATCTTTCGGCGGTTTACATCACCCGTAGGAAAGCAAAATTTTGTATAAATAAAGAAATCGCATGAATAGAAACACGCATTATTTAAATCCCTTATTAAAATTATATAATTGAATTTGTAAAAAATAAATTGAATTCTTTGGAATTACACACTTTTCATATTGTTACAGAAAAAGTTCATTATGGAATAAATTAATTCTTTGGAATTACACACTTTTCATATTATTACAGAAAAAGTTCATTATGGAATAAATTAATTCTTGCAAAGAACTCAGCGGACAGCGAAAATAATTGTTATGAGCCTCTTCTTGGAAATACTTCATCAGGAAGTTTGATCTGTCAACCACTTCACATTATAGTTAATTTGCTTTTTCTGAAGATCATGAAATTTAATAAGGTGTAAAATAAGAAAAGGGACATTTTTTTAAAAATCTTAATTTAAAATTATTTGTTTAAAGCATATGTGTCATTATCCGATACCCATAAGTGATACAAATGTCGGCCAGATTAATAAGAATAGGAGGTATCACTTTTTTCAGCAACTTAAATATACTATAAACTTGGATTTGAGATGAGTGTGTTTTAGGTTGTGTGATCGGATGGATGTGTATTTCATCTAAGTACAAATAGTTCTGATTGCACCAAACAATTTTCCACGATCAGGACTTCTCGATTTGAAATCTGTTAATAAATGTTAAGCTAAATTTCAGTGATCTAGATTAATATAAAAAGAAAAGATGTTCGTCAGTGCCTCTGTCTATCTGTGATGGCTAGAGAAATTTACCGCACATAAAGTTGTGATAATGTCTATGAGGATAGGCTAAGGCAAATACAAATACTCCCGAAGATCATATTTTTCATTTTTTTTTCTAATAAATCGAGATATTAATTAAAAGCTATCGTCGCAAAGTGGCATGCTTCATTCGTTACACAGAGCAGTTTGTCTTGCTTATGGCAGGACATTCCTCGGTTTTTCACACAGAGAAGAGCGAAGCTTTTGTATTTTATTCAGTCACCCCCAACTCTATATTCGTTTGAGTAGATTTTCGTTTAAAATATAAAATCAGACAAATTCGAGGGTGTACGTTGCCGAATGTAGTGGATCTCCAAACATTTGGTTCGTTTGGAAAGATAAATATATTGAAAGCTGATTTTAGGTATATTTAAAGTTATTATCACGGGCTCGGGCAACGCCGGGCGGGTCATCTAGCTTATCATAACCCTTATGTTACTGTTCACGACGACGATTGATAGTTTACATATAAAAGAGAACATTCTATTCCATGGAGTAACCTATATGAAATTATCACATATTTTCATGAGTGTTGTAAATATCAGAAACATTCTTTATCGTGTCGTGTAAATTCTGAATTACAGTTTTTAATGAATTGATTAATAGTTAAATTTTCCACCTTTTGAGATTTATTAAGAAAAGGTATCTTCTGTCATGCGTAGGTGAATTAAAAATAATGAAATTTTTCCTGTCATTTATTGTCCTAATTAGGAATTATTAACATTATCATAATACTGTTTTCACGTATTAGCAACGTAGGCTTCCATGTACCTTTTATGCTAATTGTCAGTGATTCTAATCCTCTCTTGACAAATTATTCCTTACCACGTTTTAATTTACCAGTCTATCGAATTTCACTATTTCGAAGTTTATAGAATTATACAGAATTTTGAGTATTGTCTATTTATTCACAACCACGTTATTCGTGCAGAAATAAAATTTAAAAAAAATGTAGTGAACACATGAAAATTTAACCATGGTATTTTTAAAGGATGAAATATTTCTTATATAAATATTATTTTAATACATAACACAAATTTTTACTTTATTAATTCGTTCTTTATATGTATGCATCAATTCATTATAGGCAAAAAGAAATTAGAACTATATAACTTCTGTAGAATTAAAAGTCAGGAAAAAATATTCGACTGCTACGAGAAAGGGTAAGAAAGAATAATTCCAATATCTGTCCTAGTTAAAGTATTAACAGTTGGGATTGACAATGGGGATAATTCTAAAACCTAATCATTGATGTAGAAATGAATTAAAATCGTTATCTCAGGATATTTTTGTTCATCTTGCAAATACTTTTTACCTGTAACTGTGTTTGAAACATTGATAATCAAGTTCCTGAGTTAAACAGTATCACCATAATGTTTATTTACCCTTTTTAAGAGGTTGGTTGTGTTTATGATGGCCAAATATCAACACGAGGTATATAGATTCAAAGCGGGGGCCTTCCGTGGGGGTCTTTGTAGGGGAACCTAACCCATATTAACGCAAGAAAATCCAAGGAACGAAGAAAACCACTTAAAACTCCGAACGATTAGGACGACGGGCGCGATTGGGTTCGAACCCAGCACCTCCCGTCTACCAGCTTCGAGAGCAGAACCTGTCGGCCACTGATGGGCCCTTTTTTAAGAGGCAATACGGGTACAATAAACAGGCACTTTTTTGAAATACAGTAATCCCTTAACATTCCCGAATTTTAATTATTCCCGAAATAGAAAATGCAGAGCATATCAACATTTGCGAATACTTAACTTGGTTATTCGCAAATTTTCTTTAATTTTTTTTTCTACAAAGTAAATTGATAATCAAGTTCAAGTTTTATGTTTCACCATTTCCATGAATTATGTGACACTGAGCCTTCTGTATTACTGTACGGCCCAATTTGCTAGGACCTCAGCTCTTGCTTTGAGGAAAAATATAGATCAATAATTTTATTTATTTTTTATGCAGATTTTTTTTTCATAATTCTAAATTTTCTAAAAATCAAAATTTTTATTGCAGATGAAATATTTTCTGCAAAAATCGTTGGAGAAATTATAAATAAAAAACAAATAAAAAACTTGTTCAGAAAGCAATAGAATGCAATCCTTCTCTAATGAGGGTTCTTAAATTTAAAAGTAGAACGCAACTTTTCCTTGTATGGAAATTCATAAACATAAGATCTATTCCGCCAGACAATAGCATATCACTAAATATTTTCATCCTTCAACTAACAAATAAACTTTGTACAGTATGTTTATTTATTCAAATTTATTTACGGCATGCACTTTTTAATGCGTAATAAATATAATTTATAAGTTTCAATTGCTTTTTTTTCATTTAAAAAAAATCGTAAAACCTAAACCCCCTTTTAAACACGGGAAGGTCGTCTCAACATGAATGTTAAAGGACTACTGGATTTTTATTCGTTTGGATTCGTTTTTAATCATTTTGTTTACATTCGCTGGCTGTTTTGCATATAATAATCATTCACACCGCATCACAAGAGTTTAAGATTACACCAATACAAATATATAAATACAAATAATACAAATATACTTCAAAATATTTTGCAAAGAATCTGAAAGTATCTGAGAATTTTTTTCTAAATACGTTTCAATATGTTGAATTATAAATACAAATAAATTGTTTGAACATCAAAACTTCCATTTATCAAATATAGCTTCTTTACATTTAATAAACAACTACACAACATAAAAATAGCAAATAAAGCCTTTGTGCAACAATATTAAAAAGCAGAAAAACCAACGTTTAAAATGCACAAATAATATATGAAAAGCAGCAAACAGCTGTTTCGAATCTACTAGCGAGATTCTTCTTCAGTGCAAAAGGAACAGCGTGCTAGAAAAAGCAAGGCTGAGCAAAATCATAGACAGAGACGCGCTGGCTTATATACCCTATGCGGGTGGCGAAGGCGCCGAAACAACCAATGAGAGAGAAGCAGTGGAAACGACTGGGTGGGCAAGTAGCGGCATCTACCGGAGAAGTAGAAAAAAGAAACCAAAAAAGGGGAATTAAATTAACGCTTTCCAAATACTTGGAAAATCTGGAGTACTAGATAAGTCATTTACTAAAGAGTGAGAATTTTTAATGATATGGTAAGCTTCCCAAAAATCAAGATCAAGGTTAGAAGAACATTTTTGGATAATGATGGCTGAGGAAAAATCGAACCTATGTTGAGAAGACCAAGAATGTTGAGCAATAGAAGAACGTTTGAGCTCCTGATTTTTAACATAACCTTCATGCTCTTTTAAACGAAATCTAAGAGCACGTTTAGTCTGACCAATATAAGAAAGACCACACTGACAAGAGATCTGGTAAATGCCCCAATTATCTAGGCGATCAACGGGGTGTTTGAGATTTGAAAAAGGGATTTTATTAACAGGAGAAAAAATAACTTTAAAATCAAACCTTCTTAGGATTTTAGCAACTTGCTGACTGATTTTAGGAAAAAATGGTAATACAACTGAAGTATTAGAGTTGGAATTAGAATGCCTTTCAGAATGGTCGGATTTCGTCAATTTCTTATAAATAGAATCGATAATATTAGAGGAATAACCACGATCGACAGCAATAGCTTTGAGGTAATTAAGTTCAGCACTAAGTAACTGAGGAGTGGAACAAATATTAGTAGCGCGAAAAACAAAAGTATTGAAAGCAGCGAATTTCTGGTTAGGGGGATGAGAAGAATACCTGTGAGGTGGGAGACAGACAGCAAAAGGTTTACGAAAGACGGTAGTCTGAAAGCCATTTTCACAACGAATAACAAGGACATCCAGGAAAGAAAGACAGTTATTGCTCTCAATTTCAGAGGTAAATTGAATGCAGGGATCAATGGAATTCATAATAGAGAGAATATGATTAATATCCGAATTCATTTCAATCAGGACATAAACATCATCAACATAACGAACATAGAACGGAAATTTTAAGATTTCAAAAAGCTTGACCTCAAAATAGTGCATATAAATATCGCATAAAATTGGACTAAGAGGATTACCCATAGCCAAACCGTCAATCATACGGAAGAAATTACCATTGAAAACAAAAGTATTTTGCGACAAGCAAGCGCGAGTGAGAAGTATAAGGACCTAACCATCTCTTAAGGTCTTCTAACCTTGATCTTGATTTTTGGGAAGCTTACCATATCATTAAAAATTCTCACTCTTTAGTCAATGACTTATCTAGTACTCCAGATTTTCCAAGTATTTGGAAAGCGTTAATTTAATTCCCCTTTTTTGGTTTCTTTTTTCTACTTCTCCGGTAGATGCCGCTACTTGTCCACCCAGTCGTTTCCACTGCTTCTCTCTCATTGGTTGTTTCGGCGCCTTCGCCACCCGCATAGGGTATATAAGCCAGCGCGTCTCTGTCTATGATTTTGCTCAGCCTTGCTTTTTCTAGCACGCTGTTCCTTTTGCACTGAAGAAGAATCTCGTTAGTAGATTCGAAACAGCTGTTTGCTGCTTTTCATATATTATTTGTGCATTTTAAACGTTGGTTTTTCTGCTTTTTAATACACAACATAAGTTTTGTTTCATGTTATTGTAATTTAATATCATTTGTCAGACTTTTAATAAAATGATAAATGAGCCTAAAATATACAATTATTTCCTTTTTTTTCTTATACTGACTGGTAAAGATATCACGCGAACTGAATTTTCTTAATTGAGTGCAAAAATGCCCAAGCCAGGATTCGAACCCAGAACTTTTGATTTAAATTGCCAATGCTCTACCGATTGAGCTGCCTGATTCGACAACCGGCAGGCATACTTTGCCCAGATTACCAATGATCTTGCAGATATTTATAACAATCAAACAAAGTCTCTGTAATAATACATTTAATTAATAACAGTGAGAAGATTTTCTAATGAAGTATTCATGGGAAAATTCACTATGTAAATAAAACATAAACAATTAAAATGATAGATAAAAATGACCTAAAATGCTTTAGGTCATTCTATTTAAAATTTTGGCAAATGCATTAGATGTAACAGTGAAAATAGTTAAATAGTTTCATTTTTTTTCTTGTGAGATACTGCATGAATGGGTTGTTTGAGAGATGATAGAATAATATTATGAAATCATTGTAAACGAATATTTTTTTAATTAACACTTTTATAGTGTTTTATTCGCTATTTACTGGAATTCAATTACACACACAGATATTTACATATATATATATAACCATTAAATAAGCATTACCGACCACCAACAAAAACTGTGAAATTATAAATAAAATGGCATTAACAAATTGACAAAAATACAGTTTCTCCAACACACTCAACATAGATCAAACAGAGTAAAAAAAAGCAGAAATTGAATAACAAAAATGGAATAACGGAAATTTGTAGAACTTAGACAGAATTGTCGGGTCCCAAATACCTAAAGTTCCACAAATAAAATGTGTGGTTTCATCTTCATATTAGCCATAAATTAGTTAAAGAATATGAATTTGGGACAACCACACACATAAAACAGAGAAATAAACCATTGAACACCATTTAAGTTCAAAATAAAACAAGATTAAAAAGGATAGAGGGAAAAAAATACCAAATTAAAATCCATACTGTCTTAGCATTAGATATAACAAATACAATCATTGGAGATCACCAGCACATGTTGCCAAAAAAGTTTTATATATGATGATGAACCAAGGAACAACAATATACAGCATAGCCAAGCTCATTCCCATTATATATAACCAGTGCCCTCTATAGATAATTTAGAATGAAATGTATATATATATATATATATATAATACCTTTCAGAATAAAAATATAATAAAGAAGTTCTTCACGCAATATCTTACCAAATCTCTTACTAAAGATGGCGAGTAATTAATCTATATATATAGAATACCTTTTAATTTAATAAATAGATAACAAATCGAACAAAAAATGACAATACGCTATATTTATATTTTATACGGCCGATACATTTATAAGAAAATTTACAAAAAATAAATGTTTTATAACATCATTAACGTCAAAATAAAAGTCATAAATTTACTGAACGGTATCTATCTATTTTATTATCTTAACATGTTTTAAAATTGTTATAATCCAATTTTCTTTTGTTTGTTAAATAACATCGAAATAAACATAGGAAAACTATTATCAAAGATTAAAATTATTACCATTGGAGTCTTGAGATTGAATATTGAGATTTTAGCATTCCAGCATTTATTTATTTTAATTGAAATAAAATACAGTTATTTGATAACTCGGATGTTACATAAATAATGTTTTCAAAAAAATATTCCAATAATTGTATTAGATATTTTTGTGTAAAATTAGACAATGATGATCCATTAGTTATTTTCTAATCAAACAATCCATAAATCTAGAAATTCACACAAAAAGAATAAATTGATTAAACAATACGCTTTAGACTTTTTTTTTTTCAAAAATACAACTGGTAGTACTTTTTTTAAGTAGTATTTTTTTCTGAAAAAAAAAAATAGACGAAAACCAGTCCGATAAAGAATTGTTTTTAAAATAAATCACAATACAATACACTTTTTTTTTCATTCGCTTATTTTTTATTTGTAACTTGCATATATTTATTTATTTTTTATTTTCTCTAATGCATTTCTTGCTTCTCCTTACGATAATTGTTTATAGATATTTATTCAATTCTTAATAAATTCTGAAATTTCTTTTTATTATATAACATTTTTTGCTAGTTGCCATCAACAAATGTTGTATTCCCGGTCTCAGAAATATTTTTATTTAATTATTCCCAAAATAAAAATGTCTTTTTTCATTTTTAAGAAGATTAAATATGATAAGAAGTATTACTTCTTTGTAAGTAAAAATGTAATTATATTTAGTAAGAATATATTTCTCGTATCCAAAATTTCAAAAAAGTTGCTTGCATATGTCATTTCTCATAGATTTTACACATATTGTGTTTTATTTCAATGAATTTATTTATTTTATTTATTTATTTATTTATTTATTTTTACAAATGATCTAACGAGAAGTTGTACATCACATTTAAAACTAATATTTGAAGCAAAAAAAAAAAAGTGTTTAAAATTACACTAAAAATACAGAGAAGTTACCAATAAAACTGTGCAACCAGTTGGTCCTCTGATTTCGTAAAAATTATACCCACAATTCACAAAGAATATTTATAATATTGTGAATGTTACTTTTCATAACTCTAACAAACTAGTCGGAAGTGCCAATTCCAAACTTTCTTTTATCTCATACATATTAATACTTCAAAATTCGCTATCACAGGGCCAAAAATAATTGGCAATCTATGCCCATCATAAAAATTCCAAAAAAAAAAGGCAATTCCACGCATTAGTTCTTGAGACTGTCGCTAAAATCGTGTAAATCCTGCAAAATGCAGCATAGCAGCGCCACCTGTACGCCGATTTATACCAAAACATAATCAGCATTAAAAGTTATCAAGGTGTACCTGAATCTGAAGTTTGAGGAAAATTTGTGCATTAGTTCTTGAGATAGAGCTATTGCGGAAATCGTGAAAAATGCAACATATCAGCGTCACCTGTTGGAAAATTCACAACAAAACGTAATCAGCACCAAATCATATCAAGGACTGAATATAAAGCTAGATGAATATGCATGTATTTGTTCTTAAGATAGAGCTATTATGGAAGTTGTGAAAAATGCAGCATAGCAGCGCAACCTATTGGGCTATATACACCAAAAACTAATCAGCACCAATTTATATCAAGTACTATCGGAATATAATTTTTTATTAAAGTCTGTACATCAGTTCTTGAGACAGAGAGCCCACAAAATTTGTGTCACATACAGACAGACAGAGTCATAGGCTCACGTTTTGTAAAAATATGTTTTTAGGGATCTCTGACCCATAAAACGTGTAAATCCGTTGAAAACCGTAGTCGAAAAACTTCAAGAATCCAATACTTTCTTCTTGTAAAGGTAGAATTATGTAAAAATGAAACGCAGTATATTTCTAATTGAAAAAATGACAAAAATTGAAAACCACTAAAACTAAACTTTCCATTTATAAATGTTGAATCATAAATTGACCAAGAAATTAACCTAATCCTAGTAACGCGCTGCCGTACATTTTATTGTTCAGTTATTTTTATATATTTGATTCTCTGATATTTCACTTCAAAGAAAATAAAATGAATTGCAGTAACTTTATATCTAAAAAATATCGTTTGCCGCAAAAATTGTTATTAAATTCGGAGTATTTTTTTAATCTAAATGTATTAAAAACACTTCTTTCATATGTCATTTTTCCAAAATTTCTAATTTTTTTTCAAAGAAAGATATTATATCTTCGTATAACATTTAATATATTCATTAATTTATCTTTATACATTAGGATAATTACTAATGATATGGGGAAGATTTCTTTGGAAAAAGAAATTTTTTAGAAAAATACAACCAAAGTATAAAGTCGTAAAAACAAAGAAGGCAACTTTTTGAAAAACGCTGAAACTTTATTTCAAAATCACACACACACACACACACACACGCACACACACGCACAAAGGTATTGGAGACGGAAAAAATTTGCCCGATACTTTTGTCTTTCTACGAAAAAGAATAGACTCAGGCAATCAAAACTCAATTTTTCTAACCTAGGCAGCCATCTAAAGGGGGGCAGGTTACCTTTCCAACAATTTTTTTTATTTTTTTAAAAATGTGGCTCAAATGGTGAACTCTATGCATTTCAATCTTCAACTAAAAGTACATTTTGATTTTACAAAAATGTTAACTGCATATTTAATTAAAATTTTTCAAAAGTTTAAAAAAAATAGACTTTTTTAAAATATCTACTGCTTTTTTTAAATATTGATACTTTTGCCCAATTTTTTGAAAGATTTTCAAATGTATATTATACAAGGCTACGTATAGATTTTAAGATACATCTAATATTACATATAATATAATTTTTTTACTAATGTATATATATACTGTAAAAAAAAAATGTCAGTTTTCCGGTAGGAATCGGTAAAATAGTTGCCCTTATCGTACCGGAATAATTTCCAACCCAGCTCGGAATAAAATCCGTAAAATAGGAATAAAATCCGTAAAATACCGTTTTACTGACCATTTCCTTATTTTTACAGATTTTATTCCGAGCTGGGTCGGAAATTATTCCGGTACGATAAGGGCAACTATTTTTCCGATTCCTAACGTAAAACTGGCAGTATTTTTTTTTTTTTTTTTTTTTTTTTTTTTTTTTTTTTTTTTTTTTTTTACAGTGTAGTATAAAACGGTGAAATAAATGTAACACGTCTTCATATACTTTTATTTTTTTAAAATAGCAAAAAACCTGAAGGCTAATTCAATGCGCAGATTTATGACATATATAATAAAGAACATTTTACAAAAAAAGTTTAAATCTCTATCTCAAATACAAAAGAAGCCTTAGCATTTTGAAAACATGAAAGTGAAGAAAATATGAACATATAGAAAAAAGCCCTTTAATCGGGTCCGTGACACGAAAATCTTAAAATTTTCTTAAAATTTTTATTGCATTAAAAATTTCTCTGTTTTATTCTGCTTAAAATGAAGTTTAAATCCTGTTTCTATCTTAATTGGAACAGAAAATATTCATTTTTATGTTTTGTTTGTTTTCAAAATCTAGCTTTCAAGCAATGGTTGTCATGAAAACGACTTTTTGCAAAAATGCGTTTTTCTTCATGATGAGTTTTTTCACCATTTCTCGTATTTAAATTGCTGTAAGTCAAGAGCTATTAAAGATAAATAGTTCAAATTTAGGACATGTCTTTTTCAATTGTTTTACTTTAATTTTGATTTAGCAAATTTGAAGAAAATATTTACTTTTGAAAATATGATTTTTATTTATTTATTTATTTATTTTTTTAAGCTACGTCCTTTTTTTCCAATTTTTACTTTAAATATTTTTAATTTTTATTTAAATTAATATTTTTTAAAATTCTGAATCCAAATTAAAACTTACATATTTCTGTTTATTTAAATGCAAAAAAAATTGAAATTCTACAAATAATATTTCGAGTTATAACGAATTTAAACTACCCCACTTTTTAAATAAAATTTTAACTTAATTTTTTTTTTTTTTAATTTTGAGAAGTTTTATCATGTGATTTTATGTACAAATGATATGGTTAACCATCACAAAAAATTTCGAAAATTTAACTCAATAAATAAAAATTATTTGAAAATGTGTCCCGGACTTCCTTAAGTTTTAATTTGTGTGGGAAATTGGGCTGGGTGTATTCACAATTTACAATATCTCGCGATATATTTGCCGTATGGGTAAAATTAAGGTGTCAAATTGTTCACAATTAAACAGACGTTCATTTAATATTTTTAAAAAATAAAATTGATTTTTTGAACAATTTTGATGTAAACTGTCCCCTTAAATTATTCTTTTGTTTTAAAGTTTGGTAGGACAACGCTAGTCGAAAGCTGCAATTTGTATCTAATATTTTAAAATTATATTTTTATTTCATTTTCATTATTCACATGGAAAGGATTAAATTAAAAATTCATTCCTCAGGAAAAGATATCATTACGGATTGCGTGTATAAAGAACAAGAACGAAAAATCATGAGTAGAGAATGGATTATGAAACACTTTCCAACGCATTCAGAATATTGTAACATTACTTTACAGTTTATTAATGTGAAAAATGATGGCTAAATAAACAATTTAGAAAACGCATAACGCATTTGAAAACCCAGTTTCTACAATTACCATTAATAGTCGAAATTGTTTTTCTGCAGCCCTGTATAATGATATGTCATATGTGTATGCGACTACAAAGTAGTCTAAATCTTAGTTCAAATAAGCGCATACCCCTGTTTTTCTTTTAATATGCGGGACCTACGGGTTTCTACTTGTGCTAAATTTTGAGGCCCCCTTATCGGTTTAAATGATGGTGTCCTCTTTTTCCTCTGGTATTTTGTCTACCCCGTCTCTGTTGATTTTCACTTGGGAAGGTAATAGTGGGCTGCGTTTCTTTATTTCTATCATTAGGTGGTTGAGAAAAATTGTTTTGCCCGTTTTGTATATTTGTGACGCCTTGGTGTTGCCCTGTATATTGAATTTGTGCATTATTCCCCTGTATAAAATCAGCATTTTGGATTGGGACAGTGTTTTGAAAATTGTAATTCCCTTGGTGCATTTGATTTTGACCTATCAGCTGTTGAGAATCATTATGCCAATTGGGCATCACATTGTACATATAATTTTGTCGAAGCTGATTGTAGTGCGGTCTTATGGGATTGAAATTTTGAGGATTTTGAAAATGCGGTATATAATTTTGTGGACTTCTTTGGAAATTTTTATAATTGTAATTTGTATGGTAGTTCCTTGGAAATCTTGGCCTAACATTGTATTGTTGTGCTCCCCTAGGTTGTACAAAATTTTCGCTTCTTTTATTAAAAAAACAATGTTGTGTTTGGTGATTTGATTTGTTGCATATGTGACAGAATTGTTGGGTGATGTGATTAATTTCCCCTTCGTTTTGTTTGTTTTCATGTGTCTCAAGCTTTAAATTATTTATCTGTTTCTTTAGGTCTTGTATTTCAGTTTTTTGCTCTTGGGACATATTGATTAGTGCCTCATACAATTTTTTTTCACTAGTTTCTGTTAAGTTGTTCATTTCGCCTGCGCATTTTCCGTTGATTGCTAATTCGATGTCCTTGGCCCGTTTAAAAGCATCGTCAAATTTTGTTGGAGGATATTTTTTTAATTCAAAAGAAATATCCGGTCTCAACGCCTCAAGGTATTTTGTTAATTTCATCGTTTCAAGCAGTTCTTTTGCTCCATTTTTTTTTTCGTGTCCCGATAAAGCTAAATATTTTTGTGCCTCAATATTGAATTTTTTAGTGAATTCCTCAATCGTTTGATTGGCTGTTTGTTTCGCGTTAATGAACTGTAATTGCGCTTTTGCGAAAGATTTTTCTTTTTGAAACTGCTTTATTGAATTTTCTTTGAATGTTTTGTAGTCGTTTGCCTTATGAAGTTCTGTTGTATTTTTCATAATTTCCCGTGCTTGCCCTTTAAATTTTGATTTTGCAAGTACTAATTTGATATCATCGGGAAATTGTGCCGCATCGGCTAATTCTTCAAATTCGTCAAAAAATTGTGTAATTTCTTGGTCTGGTTTATCTTCAAAATTTTGGAGAGAATTTATTAAGGTATCTACTCCTATCGTAAATGTTTCCCTTTCAGGAGAAATTTGTCTCTTCCCTCTGCCGCCTGTCATGATTTTATTTTTATGTCTTATTTTCCTAGCGGCTGCAATTCCCAAATATATAATAGAATAATTTCTATTTTGTTTTGCTTCTATCCTAGTTTCTCAGAAATTTCCTACACTGCAAATTATTATTTTTTTAATTTTAGAATATAATTGTCTATCTATATTTTCAAAATCATACTAATTTGTAAAATAATATTTTCGCATAAATTCTACTGAAATAACACTGAATATTCTGCATGCATGCACATAAATAAAACACAATATGAAATTTTCACCAATATTTCCTTTCATAAATATTAATTATAATAATCACTCGTTATGTTCATACTAAATTATGTGCTGTGAACTGAACTACTCTTTTCCTTAATTTTTCTTTTTGTTATACACATAAATAATTTTTTATATAACATACGAAAATGATTTTGTTAGTAATTGAAAAGAAAAATAAAAATAGAGGAAAATAATAATATATATGTATTTTATTTTTTTTTATTTTTTTTTTTTATAAGTTAACTCATTGCAACCATTTAATTTTACGTTCTAAATTCCATTACTAACACCTGGTATTAGCACCATTAAATTTTAGTATGTGGTGACGATCCATCACCAACACACTTGGTCACGCGACAATAAAATGATTAGTACAATAGAAACAGTTATCCCGATCTGCGTTGTGAAAAGATCTAATGGGATAATGTCATTTAATAAATTAGGAGGGAAGAAAACTTTGGAATAAAATTAATTTTGGCAATAACTCAAGGACGACTTATTTAACGTTGAAATGGAGATATCGAACTTGTAGGTTGCATAGAGAAACATCCTATTCTAATAATTCCAAAATATTAGATACCATAAATTACGAGTATTATCTAAAAGGGAACAAGGAAAGAATTCAAGGAAAGACTTACAAGTATGCACACATAAACAAACTTTATTTTCATTTATATAAAATTCATAACTCAAATATGACCTTTTATATGATAATAACCTTTTCAAATTATCTACTATTTTATCAGAATATAACATAGTTCCATTCTCATTAAAACAGCAAAGCTTTCATCAAAATTATACTTTGTTACTTATTTTTTTTTTTATCAATTTATGTTATCTTATACTTGCCCCTTTTTTGTTCACAGCACGATCCGATGATGAGGCTTTTGCCAAAATTTTAATCAAAATTTTATTTATGAAAAATAGCATTCCTGTTATCATTAAAATCTTTATCATAAACAATTATAATATTCAATGACATAAGATTGTGTACTTTAGTGGAAATTTCGAAAATTAGTTGCTTAATATTAAATGTACACATCATAAGAAAACATGAAAACAATAGCCACGAATATATTGAAATAAATATAAGGAGTTTCTCACCCAAACAGACTTCGATCTTTTCTGTAATCATCCAAATCATACAGTTCACTCATAGTTCATGGAATCCTAAACACAAGTAAGTTCATCGGGGCATAAAGTTCCTTATATATATATATATATATAGTTCATGGGGATCTTTCACAAACCAATTTCACTTTCTTTCGGCGCTCTGTGACGCGTGAAAATTAGAGCTCCATCTCCACAATGTACACTTTCATAGGCGAAATCTGCTGATATGTCATATCTTCGTTGCATTCGCATCTCATCACTAACCACTGTACATCTCCAAATCAGGTGAATACTTCTGTCAGATTCTGCATCAGTTAATTTCCTGGACAAAGACTTGTCTGCTCTCAGCGATCTTTGTCAATAGATCATGACAAGGACAGGTCAACTCTCAGCATTAATTTTCATCATCATTTCCTTTTTTTCTGCATCAATCATTTTTTTGTGACAAAGATTTGTCTGCTTTCAGCATTCATTTCAATCGCTAAATTTTGTATTGTCCTTAAAATTTGCTGCGAAAGAACTTGGTGTAAAATTTTGAAGTATCAAGTCACATCTTAACAAAAATTATAGAACCTCTTGAGGACGAGACACAAGACTTAATCCTCTTTTTTCCTTCCTTCTTCCCAGATCCAATTTTTTTTTGGGAGGGCTAAATTAACCCAGAGCTTTCGTTCTGATTGGAGGCTACTCCTGGTCCCTTATTGGTACTCTAGACATGCCTATCTATGGGCGTGCCAATTTATTTTTCACTGCATAGCATTAACTTAATTTTTGCCCCTTGCGCCAGGTTTCTCATGGGAATCACCACCCACGTTGAGTGTTGTAAAACCATCTTAATTGATAGAAAATTTATGGTTTCAACATCGTAAATTTTCTATTCTTTCGCTATACATTTACTGTCCATGTCTGGCGTCAGCAATGTTCTCTTTATCTATAATTTCCTATTTTCTGTCTGGTCTTATTTGGGGAGTTTTATTTTATTACACTGTTTTTGCACATATAAATATTTACAATTCGAAATGTTTTATTTTCAATATTAATACAAAATAAATTCACAATTCATATTCCTTATTTTTTTCTAAACATACCAATACCAAACAACATATATATTTTTATTTTTTTCTACGCATTATATACTTATTCATTTTAATATACTTTAATTTTGGAGTATTTTTTATGTTATTTTAATTTATTGTATAAATTAATTACTAAAGAATTATTTTCCGAGAATTCAATTATTTTTAAATGTTATTGGATCGTGCGAAAATTATTTAATTAGTTAAATTAATAACAAGCCTTGTTGTGTAGATTTCTACACTACATTGCTTCTTCCCTCTTGTTTTTTAAAAAATAATAATATGTACACCACAAAAATACACTTATAATACACATATATATTACAAAATATCAATCAAACCTGATATATATAGTAAGTTCCTCAGATTGTTCATCATAACCTGTAAGTACACTTGAATAATATAATACAAAATATAAAATAGTATATACATTTTCTCTATTGCATAGGTGAGAAATATTTATTCCAATATAAGATGGCTATTTCAATATCAAAATACTGCAAAAATGCTATATTAATTTTAGTCAACAATGTCGACTAATTTTTTTTTTTTTTTTTTTTTTTTTTTTTTTTTTTTTTTTATGCTACGCATACTGAAATCTATAAAAATATGTACAATCATGCAGCTTGTAGGTAATAAAGTTTACTTCAAAATTTTGGCCATAAAATAAAAATATGCGCTATCTACATACCTACAGTGTGGATATTACGTAGAACTATGTTTTTACAAAAAAAATTATAAACCAAAGTGCGTAAATATATATGTACATCGCTCTCTGCTTGAAAACATTCTTTTTTTATCTAAGAATGCATTTTCATCCCCGCATCATTTCTGCGGAATATCCACTTAAAAATTTCTCCTCGGAGAAAATGTGCCGAAAATCCCTTATAAAATCCCTGAGTGGTCTCCATGTGTCCTTGACAGTGATAATAATCTCGGAACAAGACGTACAGGTCAGTACTAACATGCCAAACAGGTTTGCTCGTTATCACGTCTGTGAACGTAGTAATCACTTTTTTTTTTCTCTGAATGGCTTTATAAAAGTGCGCGATTTGTTTGAATTGTGTTCATATAATATTGGATAATCTCTACACTGCATAAGGTAAGTGTCATTTATTTTAAAATCCGAAGATTTTAGTACTATCTAATAACTGTTATTATTTATATAGTTTATCATTCCTTATTCTTAATGATGTCCTTTAATATTTATTTATCAGATCTCTAGTGTCTGACTGGTCGCCATTTTCTTTTGAGCTTACCTTCAAGAAATTGCACTCATGTAACTATCATTTCATTAAATAATTTTAGTGCTTTTAAATTCATAAAATATTTTCCTTACCTCGTACAATTTCCTTTCATATGAGCCTTATTATCCCATATGATATTAGAAGTCTGTCAATGTATCCTTTTTTATTTTTCTTTCACAGTATTTTTTGTCATAATCTTTCGTGTCATTTGGTTACGTAATTTTTTCTGACATATTTATTTATATATATCTTGATTTTATTTCACAAACAATATTATGTTTTATTTCGTTTGCGCACAGTGTAGTTCTCGTGCGTCATTATATACACTATGTTAATGAGATTTTTGACAACCGTATCCTTTTTAATGTGGTATTTTGTATATTTATGACGTGTGAAATGTTTTAATCCTAAACTCCTAACAAATTGTTTTGCTATATATATATATATATATTATATACGCTACTATGCGTCATATGACTCATGGTACTTTGCTTAACATCTTTTGAGTTGATTTTATATTATTTATTTATTTTATACTACGATTTTCTAACACATGTGTGAAAGATGGTACCCTCTATTCACTCATATATTAGCGGTCAATATAGTGTTTAAATATGTCGTTCCGTGCACATTTTGCCGTTTTATATTTTTTTAATTGTTCAATGGGTTCCCAAATTAATATGCATCCCTTTTATTTACTTATTTATTTTTATTTATAAATTGTGAAAATTTTAATGTATGTTGTAATAATTCATCTATAATGGTTTTGTTTTTGTTTATTTCCGAATGTTTTCATTCCAGCACAATGAAGTTAATAAATTTTTATAAACTTTTTTCCGTTCCGTTAAGGTATTGTTGCAAATCTACCATATATATTTTGTTAATTTTAGGTATATTATGGTTTATTTATTATATTAATATATTAATTTAGGTATGTGTGTTTTAATATTTTGCTTCAATATTGAAAAAATTTGTTAACAAACTCATGAAATTTTATTTTTTTAATAATGTCATCCTATCGTCCAGCAATAAAATGACATTTTCCCGGGAATATAGCATCATTTCATGCGATTATTACAATTTTTTCAAACATTATTATATTAAAATTACTTTGTTGTTGATAGTTTTAAGGCTTTTAAATAATACCTACAGATTGTTTACTTATTATGTTGTTTACAAAACGGTGTGCTTTTCATTTTTGGCCCTTATGTGGTCATCCACTTTATTTATTTTCCTAAATGAGTCTGTAATGTTTATTTTAATATATGTATTAATTTATTTACTTATTTATGTATTATTTTTCAGAATTTTTTTTTATGTTTAATCTCTTACTTTCATAAATTTTTAGCAATTTTACACACTTACATTTTACTTACATTTTCCCAATTACTACTTGTTTTTCTTTTTATAATTGGTAGTAATGTGTAGAAAATTTTTATTTTCTGACAAATGGTGTTTTAAATCGTTTATATTTACAAAGAGTGAAATGTTGTATAAATTTATATACAATTTTATCCATGTTGTGTCATAAATATGGTAATATAAATGCCATATTTAAAAGTGCATCCGTGACATAGCAATTTTTATTTATTTGCATACTTTAAGACCATGTGTTCATAATGTTTCATTTTCGTGTCAAAGTCATAACGTGTTGTTAATATCTTAAAATATGTATAATGGAAAATACATTTTCCATCCAATGTTGCTAATTTCTACTTCTATATCTCCAAAGGAACCGTTTTTTATATTTTGTACAACAAAATTTCACAATTTTTTTTTTTTTTTTTTTTTTTTTTTTTTTTTAATAAATGTGTCAATTTAATATATATTTTTCTTTTAGTCCCCTTGAAGTAAGTATGTGGTTTGTCTATCACTAGCGATCAAAATATTTTTCCGACATGTTTTGAAATACGTCAAAACAATTTTGAAGTGTAAACAAATAAATTATATGTACCCTGTTTTCTGTTTTTCTATTTTTTTTTTTTTTTTGAATATATATTTTTCCAATTTTTATTTTCCAGAATAATCCTTATGTTACGCTTCATTTTTACTCACTCAAAGTATTTCTTTTCTAGCCATTGTAATTAATATGCAATTCAATATTAATTTTGTCATTCAATTATTTAGCTGTGTTGTCTACTCGAATTACGCAATCTGCAATCCGTGTGTCGTGAAAAATTTGCCATCCTTGAAAAGATTGCCCATGGAAACAACTGCTTGATGCCAATTGCACTACACAGCCAGGATATATTTTGACTAATACGCAGCCAAGCTAAACCTCTCACTCCTGAGTAAAAACAAAACCGCCTTGGTTCTACCGGAATTCTGCTACGATACCGGGTTGGTGAGAAAATTCTTCATTTATTCCCTTCTTATCAATCTGTACTTTTAAATCCTCATTCGTGACAACTGTTCTGTTAATCTCCCCTGAATTTGCTAGGAAGCCGGGGTAACCCAAACCAGTTTTTTTGGTGATGCATTAGTTTCTCTTTCACTCCTCCTCCCTGAACGTTCACACTTTTCTCTCGGAACAGGTTTGCCTTCTCTGGCTCGTTCCGCTGGTCACTGGAGGAAGCAAGAAAAAAAAGATGGGGGGAAGGGGTTACCCGCTGCCTCGCTATACGGGATGCGGAGAAGAGGTATTTCTCCAAGCCAAAATTATCTTCTTTATCTTAGGAGATGCTACTTAGCGCCTCTCTTTTGCGTTTGATGCTGCCGCCGTATACCAATATTTACATTTTTTTTATTTTAGTAATTTTTTTTATGTCATGCTTACCTGTGTATAATGTAATAAATTCTGTTTGTGTATATTATATATTTTGCTTTTTGTGGAGGGATGTATGAAAGAAAAATTATCTGTTTTACTTGTTTGCAAAAATCATTCCTATTACTGTGACAAAATATTATATTGTTATTTTATTTATTTTGACTATTTACCTTTGATTTATTTTGGGTTAATATTTCAAAAGGACTTCCTTTATACCTCCAGAAGTTTTGCACAAAATATTTTTCTGACATGTGAATTTCTTGGGCAGTATTTGTCCAATTTCGTTGAATTTTATTTTATTGAGGGAAAACGAAATTTGAACACATTTATGCTTTACTACATGTTTATTAAAATTATTTATTATTATTATTATTACCACATTTTCTACCAAAAATTTCTACCGCATAACATTTTATTTTCATGGTATAAAATACACATCATGGCTCCATAAATTGTATTAAAAATTCAAATTTTGCTTCTTCATTCATAATAATTTTCCAATATTAACTATTTTATTAAAATAATATAATCTAAGCAAATATAAGTATATTTATTAATATTATTATTATTATTATTATTATTAATTCCGTGTTGCCGTTGAAAAAAAAAATTTTTTTTTGTATTTTTGCTATGTTTTTGTTTAATCAGTTTGCACTGATTTAATTTTTTTTTTTTTTTTTTTTTTTTTTGCATATAGTATTATTTTATAAATTACCTGGTTATTTATTTATTTATTTTGTTTGCGATGTTAGGCGCGAACAATTTTGAGATGTGAATAGTGACGGGTTTTAATTCAGGCTTGTCCCTGTTTTTGATTAAGTAATTGTCGTTTCTAAAAATTCTTTCGACAAAATATGGTCCTGAAAATTTTTGGTGTAACGCTTTAGGTTTTATTAGAAGTTTTAAATAAACTTCATCACCTACTTGTAGCTGTTTATGTTTTAATTTTGTGTTTTTATTTAATTCTTGATCCGATTTTTCTTGGTTTTTCATGACCTCGTGTCTGATTTCGTACATATGTTTTAATTTATTTTGCACATAGGTGCTGTACGAGTCCATTTCGTGTGTTGTGAAATTTTTGAATGGCGTTTTTATTTCACGTGCAAAAAATAACATGCTTGGTGTAAAATCCGTTATTCGATTTTTTGTTGTATTGTGCATAAGCACAAAATATGGAAGTCTAATGTCCCATTCGTACGTTTTAGTACACATGGATGCGATGGAACTCTTTAAGTCCCTGTGGGTACGTTCAAGAATGCCCTGCGAGGATGGTTTATAAATGCTTGACGTAATTAACTCTATATTTAGATTTTCCATATAGTCTTTGAAGTCTTTTGACCTGAAATAGGGTCCATTATCACTCGCTAGAAATTTTGCCAATCCGTAAGCACTAAAATATTGATTTAAAGCCTTAATTATGACCTTAGTGTCTGTCGATCTGAGTGGGAATGCCTGTAGAAAACGTGTAGCTGTATCTATTACAGTTAAGATATATTTGTTCCTGTTTAATGACACAGACAAAGGTCCCACAATATCAGTTGTTATTTTTTCCCCTGGGAGATAGTTTTTGTCCATTGTTTTCAATGGTATCTTGATTGTTTTATGTGTCTTAAAAGTATTGCACGTTGTACATTTTGTACAGAATGTTTTTATCTCCTGATACATTCTATACCAGAAAAATCTTTCTTTTATTATTCCATAAGTTTTTAGAAAAGCAAAATGCGGTGCATGTGCGCTTTTTATGATGTCATCTTTCAAGCTTTGCGGTGCAATGTACAATTCCTCGTTATTTGAATTTTTTGCTTTTTTCAAAATTAATATTCCATCTTTATTCAAACAATACTTTTCGTATTTTTTTACCTTTCTTTGTTGCTTTAAAGCTTCTATAATTTCTGTTAGTTTAGGGTCTTTCATCTGTTCCTTTTTTATATTATCCTCAGTTAAATTTTTATTCACCGTGAAAAGGTGTTTATTTAGATTATCTGCAATTGTTAAATTGTGTAAGCAACGAGTATTGAAATCTGCTGGATTGTTATTTCCAGAAATGTGAGATATCTCATAGTCGTAGTCTTGGAGTTTAAGTAACCATCTTGCAACAATCTCAGGCTGTTTTTCTAACTGTAAATGGTACGTTAGGGCTTTTGAATCGGTCAGTAATATAAATTTTTTTCCTAATAATATATTCCGAAAATATGTAATAGTTTCGTAGATCGCCAATAGCTCAATTTGCAAGCTTGGATATTTTTTTTCTGACTCTCTTAACTTTCTTCCTGTAAATTCTATTGGTATCATTTTATCACCTTGCTTTTGTGCCAATATACCTGATGTTGCGATCTTGGATCCATCTGTGATTACATAGAAAGTTTTTGTGTAATCCGGCGGGTGAATTGTAGGTTGCGTCATTATTATTTTTTGTATTTTTTCAAATGAATGTTGTGCTCTTTCATTCCATCTGAATTTTTGGTTGCTCCTCGTAAGATCTGTCAGAGGTGAAATAATTTCCGCATAATTTTGTATGGTCGATTTAAAATATGTGCATAGACCTATGAATGCTCTCACCAGTTTTTGAGATGTGGGTCTTGCAAAATTGGTAATTTTCTTTATATTTTTTTCTGAGGGTGCGTATCCCTTTTCGCTAATTTTATAGCCTAAAAATTCTATTTCCGGCATATATAGTTTTAGTTTTGTAGGTTCAATAGTCAAATTGAATTTTTCCAATCTTTTTAGTACTTCTTCAAGTATTTCGTGCATTTGTTCTATATTTTGAGCTCCAAGAAGGATATCATCGATGAAATATTCAATGTCGTATTTTTCTTTTAAGTCACTTAGAACTATGTCCATTAAGCGAGCAAATAAATTCGTCGAAAATTTTAATCCGAATGCTAAACGAGTCATTTGAAAGTGATTGTTTTCCGTAACGAAAGCCAATTTGTGCTTGTCTTCTTCCCTCAGCTTGATTTGAAAAAACGCTGAATGTAAATCTAACACCGTGTATATTTTCTTTCCTGACATGCTTTGTAAAATCTTTTTTGTATTTGGCACAGGATATGGATCGCTCTCTACTATATCATTAAGCGATCTAAAATCTAAAGCTAATCTTACTTTGATTAAATTTTTGTCGTTAGTTTTTGATGTGGAATTTTTTTTTTACGAAAATTACTGGAAATGCATAGCTGGAATTCGTAGGTTCGATAATACCCGCGTCTAATAGATCTCTTATTTCTTTTTCCGCACTCTTCTTTATATCGTGTGCTAATTTAAAAGGTTTGGTTTGGATTGGAAAATCATGCTGTAATTTTATTTTAGGTTTAATTACATCAGTCGCTCCTAGCGTTTTATAAGATTTACTGAATGCTGTCGCATGTCTCATTACAATATCCAAAACTTCCTTTTGCACTTTCGGTGGTAAATGATCTACTTTGAAATCCTCTCTTGACAATTCCTTTCTTCGCAATTCTCTAATTTGTGTTATATTTAAATTGTTAACTTCATAAATACTGTCAGTATTTGTTTCATTTTGTTCTTTAATAGAAAAATCAGTTGTAATCTTCCCCATTTCTTGATCCTTGTATAATTTTAAATATTTGTTGGAGAGATTCTGTACTATAATTCGAAATGAATTATTGTCGGATTCTTTACTTTTATGAACAGAATTCTGAATTGCTAATTTTTTATTATTGTATTTGGGTTGAAAAAAGAATTGTTGGTCTTTTTCTAAAACTCCGTCGAAAATTAAATTTACTAATTTCGATTCTTTAGGCCTTAGAGTAATTTTGTTTTCTACAAATGCTCTTATGTTATTTTTAGAATTATAATGATCATTAGAATTAATTTGTTTGGGTACAGTTTGAAAATTGTCATTTTGATGTGTTTTTTGAATCCTGTTAGCTTCTGTAAATTGATTTTCATTGGAATTTAATTTAATTACCGTATTGTTAATTTTTAAAATGTTGTTTTCCAAGTCCATGATTATTTTGTTACTTTTTAAAAAATCATATCCTAAAATAATCTTGTAATCGCGGTCAAATTCTTCTTTTGTGACATAAAATGTCCCATTTAGGAAATTATTCTCATTTTTAAATTTAAATTTTACGCAGTTTTTGAACGGAATCGTTTTATTTGACAAAGTTGTAATCTTAATTGAATTGGCTAAATATTTAATTTTTATATCTGTCTGTTTTATTTTTTCAAAAATTTCTGGTGACAATAGGCTAATACTTGCTCCACTATCTACTAAACTGGGTATAATTAGTTCCTTTTTTATCTTTAAATTCCATATTGGTAATTCATTGTTTCTTCCTGAGTTGCAACTTGCTATCAATTTTTCTTTAACCTTAGAATTTTGATTTTCCTCAGCCTCAAACACGTTTTTTTCTCATGTTCATGTTTCTTTTTTTTCAATTTTTTGTTAAATTTTGTTTTTATGTTATAACCCTGTTTTTCTTTTAATATGCGGGACCTACGGGTTTCTACTTGTGCTAAATTTTGAGGCCCCCTTATCGGTTTAAATGATGGTGTCCTCTTTTTCCTCTGGTATTTTGTCTACCCCGTCTCTGTTGATTTTCACTTGGGAAGGTAATAGTGGGCTGCGTTTCTTTATTTCTATCATTAGGTGGTTGAGAAAAATTGTTTTGCCCGTTTTGTATATTTGTGACGCCTTGGTGTTGCCCTGTATATTGAATTTGTGCATTATTCCCCTGTATAAAATCAGCATTTTGGATTGGGACAGTGTTTTGAAAATTGTAATTCCCTTGGTGCATTTGATTTTGACCTATCAGCTGTTGAGAATCATTATGCCAATTGGGCATCACATTGTACATATAATTTTGTCGAAGCTGATTGTAGTGCGGTCTTATGGGATTGAAATTTTGAGGATTTTGAAAATGCGGTATATAATTTTGTGGACTTGTTTGGAAATTTTTATAATTGTAATTTGTATGGTAGTTCCTTGGAAATCTTGGCCTAACATTGTATTGTTGTGCTCCCCTAGGTTGTACAAAATTTTCGCTTCTTTTATTAAAAAAACAATGTTGTGTTTGGTGATTTGATTTGTTGCATATGTGACAGAATTGTTGGGTGATGTGATTAATTTCCCCTTCGTTTTGTTTGTTTTCATGTGTCTCAAGCTTTAAATTATTTATCTGTTTCTTTAGGTCTTGTATTTCAGTTTTTTGCTCTTGGGACATATTGATTAGTGCCTCATACAATTTTTTTTCACTAGTTTCTGTTAAGTTGTTCATTTCGCCTGCGCA
This sequence comes from Maratus speciosus, assembly GCA_963932465.1. Classification (NCBI taxonomy): domain Eukaryota; kingdom Metazoa; phylum Arthropoda; class Arachnida; order Araneae; family Salticidae; genus Maratus; species Maratus speciosus. The sequence goes on along the minus strand of OZ010788.1, from coordinate 243,198,312 downwards.
TTTTCCGTTGATTGCTAATTCGATGTCCTTGGCCCGTTTAAAAGCATCGTCAAATTTTGTTGGAGGATATTTTTTTAATTCAAAAGAAATATCCGGTCTCAACGCCTCAAGGTATTTTGTTAATTTCATCGTTTCAAGCAGTTCTTTTGCTCCATTTTTTTTTTCGTGTCCCGATAAAGCTAAATATTTTTGTGCCTCAATATTGAATTTTTTAGTGAATTCCTCAATCGTTTGATTGGCTGTTTGTTTCGCGTTAATGAACTGTAATTGCGCTTTTGCGAAAGATTTTTCTTTTTGAAACTGCTTTATTGAATTTTCTTTGAATGTTTTGTAGTCGTTTGCCTTATGAAGTTCTGTTGTATTTTTCATAATTTCCCGTGCTTGCCCTTTAAATTTTGATTTTGCCAGTACTAATTTGATATCATCGGGAAATTGTGCCGCATCGGCTAATTCTTCAAATTCGTCAAAAAATTGTGTAATTTCTTGGTCTGGTTTATCTTCAAAATTTTGGAGAGAATTTATTAAGGTATCTACTCCTATCGTAAATGTTTCCCTTTCAGGAGAAATTTGTCTCTTCCCTCTGCCGCCTGTCATGATTTTATTTTTATGTCTTATTTTCCTAGCGGCTGCAATTCCCAAATATATAATAGAATAATTTCTATTTTGTTTTGCTTCTATCCTAGTTTCTCAGAAATTTCCTACACTGCAAATTATTATTTTTTTAATTTTAGAATATAATTGTCTATCTATATTTTCAAAATCATACTAATTTGTAAAATAATATTTTCGCATAAATTCTACTGAAATAACACTGAATATTCTGCATGCATGCACATAAATAAAACACAATATGAAATTTTCACCAATATTTCCTTTCATAAATATTAATTATAATAATCACTCGTTATGTTCATACTAAATTATGTGCTGTGAACTGAACTACTCTTTTCCTTAATTTTTCTTTTTGTTATACACATAAATAATTTTTTATATAACATACGAAAATGATTTTGTTAGTAATTGAAAAGAAAAATAAAAATAGAGGAAAATAATAATATATATGTATTTTATTTTTTTTTATTTTTTTTTTTATAAGTTAACTCATTGCAACCATTTAATTTTACGTTCTAAATTCCATTACTAACACCTGGTATTAGCACCATTAAATTTTAGTATGTGGTGACGATCCATCACCAACACACTTGGTCACGCGACAATAAAATGATTAGTACAATAGAAACAGTTATCCCGATCTGCGTTGTGAAAAGATCTAATGGGATAATGTCATTTAATAAATTAGGAGGGAAGAAAACTTTGGAATAAAATTAATTTTGGCAATAACTCAAGGACGACTTATTTAACGTTGAAATGGAGATATCGAACTTGTAGGTTGCATAGAGAAACATCCTATTCTAATAATTCCAAAATATTAGATACCATAAATTACGAGTATTATCTAAAAGGGAACAAGGAAAGAATTCAAGGAAAGACTTACAAGTATGCACACATAAACAAACTTTATTTTCATTTATATAAAATTCATAACTCAAATATGACCTTTTATATGATAATAACCTTTTCAAATTATCTACTATTTTATCAGAATATAACATAGTTCCATTCTCATTAAAACAGCAAAGCTTTCATCAAAATTATACTTTGTTACTTATTTTTTTTTTATCAATTTATGTTATCTTATACTTGCCCCTTTTTTGTTCACAGCACGATCCGATGATGAGGCTTTTGCCAAAATTTTAATCAAAATTTTATTTATGAAAAATAGCATTCCTGTTATCATTAAAATCTTTATCATAAACAATTATAATATTCAATGACATAAGATTGTGTACTTTAGTGGAAATTTCGAAAATTAGTTGCTTAATATTAAATGTACACATCATAAGAAAACATGAAAACAATAGCCACGAATATATTGAAATAAATATAAGGAGTTTCTCACCCAAACAGACTTCGATCTTTTCTGTAATCATCCAAATCATACAGTTCACTCATAGTTCATGGAATCCTAAACACAAGTAAGTTCATCGGGGCATAAAGTTCCTTATATATATATATATATATAGTTCATGGGGATCTTTCACAAACCAATTTCACTTTCTTTCGGCGCTCTGTGACGCGTGAAAATTAGAGCTCCATCTCCACAATGTACACTTTCATAGGCGAAATCTGCTGATATGTCATATCTTCGTTGCATTCGCATCTCATCACTAACCACTGTACATCTCCAAATCAGGTGAATACTTCTGTCAGATTCTGCATCAGTTAATTTCCTGGACAAAGACTTGTCTGCTCTCAGCGATCTTTGTCAATAGATCATGACAAGGACAGGTCAACTCTCAGCATTAATTTTCATCATCATTTCCTTTTTTTCTGCATCAATCATTTTTTTGTGACAAAGATTTGTCTGCTTTCAGCATTCATTTCAATCGCTAAATTTTGTATTGTCCTTAAAATTTGCTGCGAAAGAACTTGGTGTAAAATTTTGAAGTATCAAGTCACATCTTAACAAAAATTATAGAACCTCTTGAGGACGAGACACAAGACTTAATCCTCTTTTTTCCTTCCTTCTTCCCAGATCCAATTTTTTTTTGGGAGGGCTAAATTAACCCAGAGCTTTCGTTCTGATTGGAGGCTACTCCTGGTCCCTTATTGGTACTCTAGACATGCCTATCTATGGGCGTGCCAATTTATTTTTCACTGCATAGCATTAACTTAATTTTTGCCCCTTGCGCCAGGTTTCTCATGGGAATCACCACCCACGTTGAGTGTTGTAAAACCATCTTAATTGATAGAAAATTTATGGTTTCAACATCGTAAATTTTCTATTCTTTCGCTATACATTTACTGTCCATGTCTGGCGTCAGCAATGTTCTCTTTATCTATAATTTCCTATTTTCTGTCTGGTCTTATTTGGGGAGTTTTATTTTATTACACTGTTTTTGCACATATAAATATTTACAATTCGAAATGTTTTATTTTCAATATTAATACAAAATAAATTCACAATTCATATTCCTTATTTTTTTCTAAACATACCAATACCAAACAACATACATATTTTTATTTTTTTCTACGCATTATATACTTATTCATTTTAATATACTTTAATTTTGGAGTATTTTTTATGTTATTTTAATTTATTGTATAAATTAATTACTAAAGAATTATTTTCCGAGAATTCAATTATTTTTAAATGTTATTGGATCGTGCGAAAATTATTTAATTAGTTAAATTAATAACAAGCCTTGTTGTGTAGATTTCTACACTACAATGACCTGCCAGAATGCTGCAAATTTTTAACAGTGTACCGGAAAAATTTCCGACCCAGCTCGGAATAAAATCCGTAAAATACCGCTTTATTGACTAATTCCTTTTTTTTACGGATTTTATTCCTAGCTGGTTCGGAAATTTTTCCGGTACGATAAGGGCAACTTTTTTTCAGATTCCTACAGGAAAACTGGCCGGATTTGTTTTACAGTGAACTTGAATTGAAAACGCTCTTCCAGCAATTATTATTCATGCACTGTAAAAAAACATACTGCCAGTTTTCCGGTAGGAATCAGAAAAATAGTTGCCCTTAACGTACCGGAATAACTTCCGACCCAGCTCGGAATAAAATCCGTAAAAATAAGGAAATAGTCAGTAAAACGGTATTTTACGGATTTTATTCCTATTTTACAGATTTTATTCCGAGCTGGGTTGGAAATTATTCCGGTACGATAAGGGCAACTATTTTTCCGATTCCTACCGGAAAAATGGCATTATTTTTCTTACAGTGTGGTCAGTACTACAGCCAAATTCTTTTGTGTGTTCCTGTACATGAACGATAAATTATATGCGTAACAGATTCTACAGTAAGTGCCTTCTAGCACACCTCAGTAATAAAAATGAATTTCAATACGCTTTAAATAGCATAATATCATTAAAATATACCGCAAACTATTTTACCGATAGATCGCAAGGTAACAGAATTCTTTTGAGTGTACTCTTAAATGAACCGTAAATGCTACGCACTTCATTTTCAATACTAAACATGCCATAGTATATCCAAATAACACATATTAAGTTCATTGCAATCACGTGATATGTACACTGTAAAAAAAAATGCGACCAGTTTTCCTGTAGGAATCGGAAAAATAGTTGCCCTTATCGTATCGGAAAAATTTCCGACCCAGCTCGGAATAAAATCCGTAAAATCGGAATAAAATCCGTAAAATACCGTTTTATTGACTATTTCCTTTTTTTTTACAGATTTTATTCCTAGCTGGGTCGGAAATCTTTCCGGTACGATAAGGGCAACTATTTTTCCGATTCCTACAGGAAAACTGGTCGGATTTGTTTTACAGTGAACTTGAATTGAAAACGCGCTTCCAGCAATTATTATTCATGGTCAGTACTACAGCCAGATTCTTTTGTGTGTTCCTGTACATGAACGATAAATTATATGCATAACAGATTCTACAGTAAGTGCCTTCTAGCACACCTCAGTAATAAAAATGAATTTCAATACGCTTAAAATAGCATAATATCATTAAAATACACCGCAAACTATTTTACCGATAGATCGCAAGGTAACAAAATTCTTTTGAGTGTACTCTTAAATGAACCGCAAATGCTACGCACTTCATTTTCAATACTAAACATGCCATAGTATATCCAAATAACACATATTAAGTTCATTGCAATCACGTGATATGTACACTGTAAAAAAAAATACGACCAGTTTTCCTGTAGGAATCGGAAAAATAGTTGCCCTTATCGTATCGGAAAAATTTCCGACCCAGCTCGGAATTAAATCTGTAAAATCGGAATAAAATCCGTAAAATACCGTTTTATTGACTATTTCCTTTTGTTTTACAGATTTTATTCCTAGCTGGGTCGGAAATTTCTCCGGTACGATAAGGGCAACTATTTTTCCGATTCCTACAGGAAAACTTGTCGGATTTGTTTTACAGTGAACTTGAATTGAAAACGCGCTTCCAGCAATTATTATTCATGGTCAGTACTACAGCCAGATTCTTTTGTGTGTTCCTGTACATGAACGATAAATTATATGCATAACAGATTCTACAGCAAGTGCCTTCTAGCACACCTCAGTAATAAAAATGAATTTCAATACGCTTAAAATAGCATAATATCATTAAAATACACCGCAAACTATTTTACCGATAGATCGCAAGGTAACAGAATTCTTTTGAGTGTACTCTTAAATGAACTGTAAATGCTACGCACTTCATTTTCAATACTAAGCATGCCATAGTATATCCAAATAACACATATTAAGTTCATTGCAATCATGTGATATGTACACTGTAAAAAAAAAAAAAATGCGACCAGTTTTCCTGTAGGAATCGGAAAAATAGTTGCCCTTATCGTAGCGGAAAAATTTCCGACCCAGCTAGGAATAAAATCCGTAAAAAAAGGAAATAGTCAATAAAACGGAATTTTACGGATTTTATTCCGAGCTGGGTCGGAAATTTTTCCGGTACGATAAGGGCAACTATTTTTCCGATTCCTACAGAAAAACTGGTCGGATTTGTTTTACAGTGAACTTGAATTGAAAACGCGCTTCCAGCAATTATTATTCGTGGTCAGCACTATAGCCAAATTCTTTTGTGTGTCCCTGTACATGAACGATAAATTATATGCATAACAGATTCTACAGTAAGTGCCTTCTAGTACACCTCAATAATAAACATGAATTTCAATACGCTTAAAATAGCATAATATATCATTAAAACACACGGCAAACGATTTTACCGATAGATCGCAATGTAACAGAATTCTTTTGAGTGTCCCTTTAAACGAACCGTAAATGCTACACACTTCATTTTCAATACTAAACATGCCATAGTATATCCAAATAACACATACCAAGTTCATTGCAATCACGTGATATGTAGGTGAATTAAAGCACGACAGATGGCAGACAGATAGATGGACAGGCGACAGGAAGACGAGGCAGAGAGACAGAGACAGACAGACAGACAAACCTAATTCATAAACACATTTCAACTCTGTTGGAAAGCGTTAAAAATGGCTAAATTCCATAGAAAGAAATAGGCATTAATTCACTATAAAAATCATGAAAATAACATTTTTTAAAAATACATATTTTAATAAAGTAAATAAAAAGTAGCCGGGAACTTTTTCTGCGTTATTATCCTCTTATATGCAAAGATACATTAAATCATCCGTTTTGACGTTGACTTCAGGCAAACATTCACACTCACTTTCGCATTCATGATGTTAGTAGGATGGTACATTTTATCCATTAAACACTAATGATGATAAATATTCAAAGGGTTATCAATTAGTTACTTATAAGATTAATCCATTAGTTAAATTTATTAAAGTTAATGCATTTTTAGAAATATTTATAATTAGGAAGGTATTTTAATCTAAATCCTGCTTTTTTTTGGGAGGGGTTAAGCCTTTTAGCGTAAATTCATAAATAATCTTATTAATTTAAAGTAATGTCCAATTTACGTAAAGAAAATAATTTAATATTTCCAAAAACGTTTCTTTAAATTGCTTTTGGTTAAAATTAGAAGTTTCTCTTCGGACTGTTATCATTGAAACATTAATAAAATTTAATATCGTTGTTTAAAATATGAATATCTTTATTTCATTTTTGTTAAGCATTTTATTCAAAATATCATTAGTGTTAATCATAATGTCATATCGAAAACAGATCATTTAAACTCATTTCAGCAAGACTTCGGGAAATCTGGGTGTTAGGTTTCCTAGTGAATGATTTTGTCAATCAATGACGGATTAGTTTCTTAGTCACATTTTTAGTATTTGCAAATAAAATTTTCAATAATCCTTTGAATACCGAGACACTAGAGGTTTAGGTAAATGCAGTCAAAATAAAATATTTATTTTTGCCTATAAGCAAAATAAAATTTCGTAATAATTTGCATTATTCCTTATAGATTTCACGGGAGGAATTTCGTTAAAGAGCAATTACTCTAGAAAGTGACTCTTAATTGGTTTTATTGGTAGTTATTATTTTATATTTAATTCTACTTTATATTTGATTTATAATTTAATAATTTCATTTTATATTAATTTTAAACTCATTTGTGAAAATATTAATATGTTTTCTTCTCATGTTATCTTAAATAACAAACATTTGCGATTAACGCAATTTTTAAATAAAAGACGTAAACACATTTTTATATCCAAGACACAAAGACGAACATACATTTTGGTTGGAAGCCTACAGGCTCCAAATACACTCTCGATCGAATTTAAGAAAGAGAGTATGAACCTTCAGGTATTGTGTTGTCTACATTTCAAGTATGTTCTCCTCATGCTAAGCTATATTCGGTCTGGCATAGTCGTGTATTAAAATAAATTAATTCCACTATTTAATTTGTTACTTGCGGTAGTGATTCTCACCTTATTTAAAGAATGAATTCCCCTAAGTTTGCGTGACATATCAGCATGGCCAATTCAGCTAAGTTTACCTGTGCAATCTATATTTTATCTTTCCTGTACGAACACCGGGCTATTTCCAATACCCTTTTCTCGTTGTTACACTCCAAACTGAATCGGAAGTCTATAGTAAAAACATCTAATTCCATCTCCATTGCTTCCAGTGAAGTGTGTTGAGGCAAAAGCAATATACATTATCGATCAAAATGCAACTTGAATAAGTCCGTTTCAATGTAGCTTGGTAATCTTGTTGCCCAAACAGAATAAAAAACACTCCTTGCAGCTGAATGCATTGAGTGTACTATTTCAAAGAGCAGTTATTTTCAGATACTGATCTACAGTTGTTGGGATAAACAACTGAATGCGTTTTCCCTGGCCAACGTCTAACAGTCTTTGTTTTGTTTTTTTTCATTCACAGCCGTTAATTGACACTTCTCGACATTCCAGCAGATTTTATTACTCTCTCTGTATTTGTCTCGCTTCCAGTCTCCCATTTATTCGCTAGACCATGAATTTTAATAAATTAATTAATTTTAATTAATTATGTTGTGACATTAACTTTTAACTAACACATTAACTTTTCATATTTAAAAAAAAATAATAACACTTTGAGTTATTGTGTATCACAAACGATACAGTAAAATATAAATAACTTCAGTGAAATCGCGTCACTGATCATTTCACTGATCGGTCATTCCATACAAAATGAGCAAAAATTTTAAGAATGTCATGGCCACTTAGTAACAGATTTTAATAAAATTTGAAACACAGATTCAATTTATATTCAATTAGAGCTTTTCAAAATATCTTGACCAAAAGTAAAATGTTTCGGCAGTTCTGAACATTTAAAAAACTTGTGACATACAATGGTAAATGTACAATTGCTCAAAGTTGCACGTTTGAAGTTCCATATCTCGAAAACAATTTAATATAAATTACACTTTTTTATAATATTGTAACCTCTGGAAAATTATTCTTATATTTATTTAGTAATAATCATTAGGTAACACCGTGATTAATCTTAAACTGGTTGCCAAAACTAAAAATTTGTCAATTTTGAGAAAATTAAAAACTTTATAAAAATCAAAGAAATTAGAAAACATCTGTGAAATTGATGCCTGATGTAGCGTTACATATGAAGATCGAATTGTTCAACTTTGGAAGTTATCATTTATTTCCTTCGTCTTCAAAATAGCTTAGAAGCGTTTAAAAAAATTACAAAGTTACAATGTTTCCTCTTATGTATGTGCAAAAAAATAAATAAAGGAAAAGTCAAACATTAACAATATTGCATAGGCATAAAGATCAGTAAACCCATGTTTAAGAAATATATGCTTAAGAAAATTCAAGATTTCCTTTTGATTCCTAATATAACAAAATTGTGTTCAAAAAGGTAATAGTTATTAGAGATCGAATTGCTCAACTTTCGAAGTTGTCATTTATTTCCTTCATCTTCAAAATAGCTTAAAAATTTTTTAAAAATTGCAAAATTACCATTTTTTCTCTTAAATATGCGCAAAAAAATAACTAAAGCAAAAGTCAGACATTAACAATATTGCATAGGCATAAAGAATAATAAGCCCATGATATGCTTCAAAAAATTCTAGCGACGAGCTACATAAGATTGCCTTATGATTCCTAACATAACTAAATTGGGTTCAAAAAAGTAATATTTGTTACACCTCACTTCAAATTTGTACGCGTTTTTTACAATATTGCAAACGATTTCGAGAAAAAAATAATGCTGCCATCTATATTGAATTATGATTAAATTATAATTATTTGTTGCACTCAATCAATTTTTCGAACCTAATTTAAAATAATCTTGAGGCAAAAATAAACTAAAATCAAGAATAAAAGTTTTTGTATTTAAAATATACACTTTTTTCTATAATGTTGAATAATTAAAAAAAATAAGAGCTTTCCTTAATGATGAAACCAGCGATATAAATATTGCATTTTTCCCCTCAAAATTTCTCTTTAATTATTTTTGTTCTCATTAAGAAATAAAAAGGCAAGAATGAAAGATTCTATATTTAAAATAGATACTTTTATCTATAACGTCAAATAATTAAAAAAATTTAAGAGCTTACTTTCATGTTCAAACGCATAATAGAAATATTGCATTTTTTCCTCAAAATTTTTCATTATTTATTTTTTTCTCATTAATGAATAAAAAAACATTTACTAAATTACGATAATCTGTTACTTATTATTATTTCTTAATTATAAATCATTTTAATGTAGTATTTCCATTCTTAAGGCTAATAAACAAAATTGAAATTTTAAGCATATAGACAAAATCTCGATTTTGCATCAACTTTTACAAAACTATGCGATGACACCATACTCTTTGAATTTTGTGTATCCATTTTGACTATATGAACTACTTTGTTTTCTGCGCATGACAAATACACAAGATAAATTCTTATATTATATAAAGGAAGATTAGGTTATAAGATAAAACCTGTATTCATGCAGCAAAAAACACCTTACCTCTTGCCAAAATTAACCTTTCATCATTACACATAAAATTTGGAAAAAAGACAAACTTTACCAAGGGAGTTAATAAAGATGAATTAGCTATTAAGGGCCTCAAATAGTAGTCCGCAATGAATGATGCATAAGTGAAAGAAGAAATATTTTCAGTACTGGAATTGCAGGATGCTATAGGACCAAAATGTCCTGCTTTTACGGATCATAAAAAAATCGGCAATCATTTAAAGCTGAATCATTTAAATCAAACCATTCAAAGGAGTTTTTTGGGCTTACAAAAAAATACTAATGGCTTATATGAAGACCTTTGTCCAAATCGCTAACTTAATTATTGCAGTGTGCCCTTCAGAATTAAATGTCTTCATACTGAATTTCATCTAAAAGAAGTATTCTAATGATTAAATACAAGCCCGTCTACTAAAAAGTTCGAAATTTTTAAAAAACAATACATTTTTCTTAAAGATATAAAAAATATCCAATATATATAATGAAAATATTGAAAAAAAAATCATAATTTTCATCCGATTTCATACAGTATATTTTTAAAAAGTAGACTAGAAATTGTTTCACAGTTTCTAGTAATCTGTGACTGAATTTAGATGCCAGTGTAATCGAACGCACACTACATAACTTTGCACGGACATATATCAATGTCATTAAAATATGTTTAGATCACCTTTGCCGCGTAAAGTAAGATTAATTTACTATTATTCAAACCATCGTGATGTTGAATACTTTGAAACAAAATGATCTTCATTATTCAAAACGGTAAACTGAAGATTAATCTTTCCTTCTAATAAATTTTATAATTTTACGATACAATATGTATCAATAAAGATGCAGTTGGTAGATTTTTATCATAAGAGTTTATGAATTCTTATAAAAAGCAACTAGGAATGTCAATTTCACATTTTCTTGCATGATGATTTCTTTTCTTCTCTATGAAAGAAGTTTAATATTCGACTGAATATAGTCTATTTAACAAATGAAAGAAAAGTTTGAAATCTTACATTTACAACCTGATTTATTTTATTTTCTACATTTTGTTGTTTTGAGAAAAAAATATCCTTATTTAGTTTTTCGCTCAATACGTGCACAAGGTATTGCCTTGTATTTTGCACTGAGATTCACAAAATTATATGTATAATAGCGCTTAGTGTGTAACACTCCCGGAGTGAACTCATCCGGGTCCCGATAATCAGTCATTTTATTTTAATTTTCAGATATTTAGCTTTTTCAATAAATTTGCATAAGATTAACCTTTTCAAAAAGATTTAAAATAAAAAAAAAAACAGAGTGATGAGCTGCATCGAAATATACATGTTTTCGATATATCTTGCGTTGAAAATTGTATCATCCAGTAATCGGCGATTGTAAACAATATGCTCAATGGCAATATAAAACATACAAAACTAAAAACATTTTGCTGCTTTTTGCAATCATTTCACGATATCAGAAACAATGTTTAATTACGAATGTTTCTGATTCATTCCTTTGAGATTCATTAAATATAGACCGTAGAGCTCATTGTAATATAGCGATCTGAACGAACTCCATGTATTAAAAATTTCTTTAAAAATGCCAAGGCAAGCAAAGGTTTGAATTAAATGTAATTTTTTTTAGAATTTTTATATCCGGTCTGTTTTAATTTTTTGTTCACAGCCGTCATTCGACTCTTGAGAATGGCTTCATTGATATTCCAAAAAAATATATTATTTCAAGTGGCATCAAGAGTGAATGATTACTATTTAGATTTGACTTTTCAGTCTTGTAACGTGTGTTCTTACTTACTATTATTAGCTTATAAATTTATTAGGAATTGAAGTCTTACAGGTTTTTTTTATTTATAAAAAACTAAAGGTTATAGATTTGTTTTAATGCAATGAACGAATACGAAAGTCTCATTGCAAGAAACGGTGAAGGAATAATGAGCGGCAAGCAAGATGGCTAGAGAGGCAAAGCCAGGAGTCGCGGGATAAAATTCCGGCGACAAATGCTGAAACTCAAAAAGTGAGACAAAAGAGACATGAAAAATAGCATTATTAGTACTAATTTGGAGGTTTCTTGTAAAATAGTTCTTCAAATTTTGAGATTGAAGTGCAATTGCATATTTTATGTCATTATTTTACCAATTCAATTACTAATTTTCTTGCAAATTAAGTTTGAATGAAAAATAGGCTTTTTTTAAAACTATGTTACCCCACCTGACCCTATTAATCAGATAAGATAAAATTTATTACTTCATAATTCTTCTTAAAATGCAAAGTTATATCATTCTTCTAAAAATGCAAACATGTCATTCTGGCGGTCTATCTTCTGTCTACAGTATATGGTACTCTCTAACTTTTCATTTCATAAAAAACATGATTTCGCTCGGAACCAGTTATTTAAGAACAAAATTTTTCATTCTCAATATTAGCTTGTTTTTGAAGAAGAGTCAGAAAAGTAGAGATATATTCAAGTTTTGGTCAGACTCTCGGAGAAGTTCGCTACTGTGCAGTGACTACGGTTGAAATCAACAGATGTTCCTCCAAATTAAAACGAGTTTTTTGTGATACAGTATTATCCCGACTTACGTCACCCGGCATTTACGTCGTCTGCTCTGGTAAAAAAAACGCCTTAATTAAGAAGCACTTTGAACTTTTTTGAAGACTGTTTGTTCTATGATTTGAAAATTTCATGCGGCAGTCACGTGATATAACTATAAATAAATAAAAAAAGTCACTAGAAAAAGCTTATAAAACTCACAAAGGGCTTCATTGAGAAAAAAAGGAAAGTTTGTCTGTTCAAACTTTATTGCAAGATCTTTTCACATCCTCTATAACTCGAACGGGGCAGCTAGAATAACAATAAATTGCTACTTAACAATTTATTGATTTATTCCAACTTTTTGTATAGCAAATGCATTTTTTTTTTGCTAATGTTAAATGCATGTCGTAATATAATTCCTAAATACAATAGCATATGTTTATCAGATTTTGAAGAATTTTTATTACTTATCCACTTTTGCTTATCTAAATGTACCTCGATTTACGTCTCTAGTCTTGCAAAGAATTGCTCACGTAAGTCGAGGTATTACTGTATTTTGTATATGTTAAATATTACATTCGCAAGTTTCTCCTGTGGTTTTGATTGTGCCACAGAACATAAAAAAATTAATAAGCACCCAAGGAACTAAAATTTGTTGTAAAAATAACTGATCTTTTTCTAAGGAACTTTTATATAAACAGATCAGTTGCAATGTTATGTTTTGCGAAATGGTTATAAAATGACTTACGCGATTTATCATCCGTCGGCGTATATAAATGATACAATTGTTTGTGAAATATATATTGAACATTTCAGTCAAAGAGTTATCTTATTATCTATAAAAAATAATGTCAAACTGTCTATCAAATTCTACAAAATAAAATCTTAGAATCAAATCAAACAGCTCAATAAGTCTATCAATTGACATCAAACGTTTGAAACATCTGCACTGCAAATAGAGGCGTCTTAAATTCAAACAGATATGTGACTGAAAAAGCAATTAAGACACTTAAACGTCTGAAAATAAAATTTCAGACGTGATAGATGTCTAAATTTAAGACACATAAACGTCTTATTATGATCATGGCATAAATGAACTGAAAAAAATGTTAGAATTATGATTATATGTCTGAATTTAAGACACTTGCAATTTTAGACATTTCAGGAATTCAGCCATTTGAACCACTCACCAAGTAAAATGAACTGAAGTGAGTAGGTTTGTTTGTTGTTGCAAGCATGAACGGTGCGCGAGAAGAACGCGACCGGATTTGATTATTGCTGATTTGGCGGGCAACGGTTTTTACTCAACGCATTTGCTAAAGTGAATTAAAGTATCTCAATACAGTAAATTTGTCTGAAGTGTTAAAATTGCTTTTAAATTTATCAACATATGATAAATTATTTGAAAGTGTGACGATATATTTTTCCTCAATCCGAAATCTCTATAATGACGTTTGTTATTCACATAATAAATGGAATCGTCAATCGTCGTTATAACCTTATAAAGCATTTAAAGTTTCTGCTTTATTTCCCAAACATTACACTGATTGAAGATTTGAACTTTGAATTCTCTTACTTGTAAATCGAAGATGAGTCAGAAAGTGAGTGTATCATCATTAATGAAGAGAAAGTAGTGACGCAGCATTTACTTTCTTTTGTGAAATAGTATGCACATCTATCTACACCTACATCCGTTGGTGTGTTAGTCGTTAGAGAAAATTTTTCTTTAGCATAGTGATCCGATGTTTGTATTTTATATCTTTGTGTCGTCATTTTATAGATACTAGACGAAAATTTATATTCGGTTTATTGGAATGGTTTGTCAGTACATGCTTATAAATGGAGATCGAAAAAAAATCAATTGGGAATTATATTTTTCATGGAAATATAAAATTTTCAATATTTCAACGATAATTTTTATGCAAGACTCACCAAATATTCAAAAGAATAGCATGATATTTATAAAAATACAGTGGTAAAATAATATGAATACGCATATATTTTTAAAATGGCGTTCAATATCGTAAAATAATATGTCCTTCAAACTGGATTAGCTGTTACAGTTTTGGATATTTACGCCAAGGTAAGGTATTCCACAGGTTTGGAATGATAATTCACAGAACGTTCTTACATATATATTATTATTTATTTATTATTTAAATTATTCTTATTAGACTAATTTGCATTTTTAATATTTTTGTCTTTTTTTTATCAAATAAATATATTTTGTGTGAAAAGAATTGTTTGCTTATTTCTGATGCTTTTCAATGAGTGCATATGATTTTCAGTATTAATAAATATATTTAATTCTCATCTAGATCTTTACTTTATAAATTAAAGTTTCATGTAGTAAATAATCTATTTATTGTTTGAATAATAACGTGAAAAATACAACAGTTTCAATTAGATTTGGTAAGATGTAAAGAAGTTTTGAAATTATAGAATTAATGTTTCCTGCATGCTATTAAAAAAGAATATTTATAATTTTGTTAATGATTGTTAAATAGCTCGTATCATCTGAGCAACATATTAAAAAATTGTTCAGTATAAGTTTAAAAAGAAGCTAATTTTTATATAACTTTGCACAAGTAAGTTCTTTCCTTGCGAATTCCTTTATTTTATATTAGTGATATAATTTTACATACAAATTTTCATTTTTAGTGACAAAAGTGCCATTTATTTATCTTACAGAGTATATTATTGAAGTGATTTTTTTTTATATTAACAAATTTAAATTTATCTTTGAGAAACCATGAACTTTTTATTTTTTGTTTTATATGGTGGATATAGAGTATGAAAAGAAATCTCGAAAGTATAAGGGTTTGTGTTATCGTGTATTTCGGAGTATTTGTAAACTTGCAGTTTTTCCTATTGGAAATAAATCACTCTTATTGTATTCAACTGTACGCCGATACTATATATATATATTTAATAATCCTTATGAAAATTTATTTCAAGATAGAATATACCTAGTATGTATTTCCTGCGTTACATCTCAACACCATACTTAAATTTTAAAACATGAAGCGATCTTGAAAGTAATTATAAACAAATTATAAAAATCGGCGTAATTAATTAAATATGTGCGGAAAATATTAAAAAAATCAATTTAAATAACATCATGCAAAAAATTTCAATAATATGAAAAAAAAAAAAAAAAAAAAGAAGAAGATGGGTATAAGAATTCTCGCCCATGACAGTAGGAGATATTTTTCATTTTTGTTTTTAGAAGTGTTTTTCAACCCTCAAAGAATTTTTTTAAGCATATCTGGGTGCTAAAAAGAATCCATGAAAATAATAATAAAACAGAAACTCATTAAAAAAAAAATTATGGATTTTGAGTTTTATTTATTTATTTATTTATTTTTTATTTATTTATTTATTTATTTATTTTGGTGTGTGTGTGTGTGTGCCTGTGTTCGTTAATGACAACGTTAATATCAACACACGTTATCTTTTAAATTTAGTTTGTAGAATATTATTGAATAGTATCAACAACTGCACCTAGAATTTATTTGGAACATATTTCTTATACTGTCACAAAAAAGGTAAATACTTTTTACCCTTTAGAATGTGCATATAAATGAATATACAGCAAAACCTCTGAATAGCGGACACCTCGAGAGCACGGAATTAGTCCGCTATTTGGTGGTGTCTACTTTAAAGAGGTGAATACGTACAGATTTAAAGGTGTTGGGGATAAGAAAAAAAAAAAAAAAAAAAAAAAAAGAGGTGTCCGCTATTCAGCAATTTCCGTTATGGAGGTTTTACTTTAAATACACACAGTAAAACCTGCGTAACGGACATTCCTGAACAGGGGATACATCTGTTTAGCGAATCATAGGGCTTCTGCTTAAAACATGGGCTAAGGGTACCTGCTCCTTTTTGTTTTTTATTGGGGGGGGGGGGGGGGTTGATACAATTTTCGTAAATCTGAAATTTTGAATACCTTTCGAAATTACGCTGATTATAATGAATATTTTGAACGGTTAGAGTAATATAGTATGATTTAAGAAGGTTTTCGCTACACAGAGATTTCTGGTATTCGGGAATGTTCATTAGCGGACACTTCCGAATTCTGGTCACTTCTATTTAACGAACCATAACGTTGGGTTGGATTTTTTGCAGACGCAGGACTTTATTAAAGCATTAGCAAATTGGGCGATGCCCCCTTCCCTTTGTATTTTGGTGGTCCCAAATTTGGTATTCTATTTTTGTAAAACTGATATTTTGAATGTCTTTCAACATTATGCTGATTAATGTGCTGTTGTCAAATGTTTCAATATTTCTTGCTAATGATAAATAATATAATAACAACAACAACAAAAAAGTAAGAGTTTCATACTTTTTTTTTTAATGTTGGGATCTCATATACTGAAAATTTTGTGTAATCTAGTGTTAGATTTTATTTAACACACAAATAAAAATGTCACTGGGAATATCTAATTTAAATGGAAAAAAAAATTTAACAACAAAGCAGGGATAAGATTCTTTCTGAAGGAGTGAATTATTTTTTTTTTTATAAATGGGAATAATTTGTTACCATAAAGCAGAGCTGATTGCAGCATGGACAAACTGGGCTGTTTCTTTGTGCCTTTAGCTTTACGTGCTCCTACATTTGGTATGAAATTTCTATAAAGCTGATATTTTAAATTTGTTTTGATCTTATACTTATTTTAATAAATATTTTGTACTTTTAGAAAATGATTAGGTTAAGAAAAAGAAATATTTATCCAAATATGTATTTGTATTTAATGGCATTGAACAGGCTTATTTTTTTTTTTTTTGTAACAGTATATGAAAGGCGCGGGGAGACGAATGAATACTAGATCTTTGGACTAGAATTAATTTAAAGTTCTCACTGAAAGTAATAAACGTTTTTTATGCTCGCATATATGATATCACGTAAATGCATTTTTAGGTGATTGTATATATAGGGTAGATGTGCCAGTAATGGACACCCTTAAGGAATTTCTTTAAAAATTATTTTTTTATTAATAGTTATAATTATTATATTCCAGTTTTTTCAATATTATATTAATCTATCAACAATATTTAACCATTTTTATAGCCTCATTTCCCCATATGGATAGAAACTTAATTTTAAATAACAGAAATATATCAAAACACCCAAAAGCCCAGTAATGGACACCCTCTGGCCCAGTAGTGGACACCCTCTGTTCCAGTAATGGACACCCCATAAAAAGTAATAAATATAATTGTTTTTATGACTGTATTTAGAACCAGAATTTAATGAATACTTACTAATGAAACAAAATAGTTATTTTTAAATAAATTTAACAATTAGGATACCAGTAATTAATAAAATATTTGTGATAATCATTTACTGTTTGCATCAATTATTGTAATTATCAGAAGATCGATGTTTTAATTGTTTTAGATGGATAGTTTAAAATACTACATATCAGACAATTACAGCTATCAAATTATTGAAACAGTGGTGGATTTGATTTAAAAGGTAATAAAAAAAAAAGTTTTGGAATATTAATGTTTAGTTTTGTGTCACTATTTTTAACAATCTTCCAGCGATTACTTGATATACGATTTATAATAATTAATATTACAAATATGAAAGAAATGATATTGTGAGTTGAATATTTTAAATACTAAATAAAATACTTTCAAAATAAAACTGTAGAACTGATGTTTGAGGCCACTGATCTGCAGATTTACTAGTTTCATGAATATTACCTATAACTTTCATTAATAGTATTACTTTTTTTTTTTTTTTTTTTTTTTTTTTTTTTTAATAAGGAAACATTTAAGACAGAAAAAGGATTTTTAATAGCTTCTGTAACTTAATTGTTTTTATTTAACGGAGAGGGGTTAAGCCCTATGAGCCCCTCTTTGACCGTGCTCTTAAACAGTATTTTCTGCTTCCTGGCTGGTTTGATTGGCAGATTATAAAATATGTGAGGTATATATATGTACTACATAAAAAAAAAAAATAAATAAATAAAATATCAAAATTTTGTTAATCACATAAAATAAATTAAAAGCAGCTATTTATAAAAGTTTTGGTGTTATTACATTTTGGTAAGTATAATTTAAAAATTAAATTTGATTATTGCCATTAGTATATAAAATTCAAAGTTTTCTATTGCTACTCAAACAAAAACATTCAAATTTTGCAAGAAAATAAATAATATATAAATTAATTAAACGAAGCCAGCTCTTAACCTCTTCATTAAGATTTTCACAGAAAAACAGCAAAACTTTGAAACATTATTTTCTGCTTCCTGATTGGTTTGATTAAAAGTGTCAACAATAACATAGATTTATAAAACATACAAGGGAGAATTATAAAAAAAATAATTAAAGCTAAATATTTATTAGTTATTTTTTTATGAACCAAAAACATCAAGGGGTGTCCATTACTGGAAGGGTGTCCATTACTGGCACATCTACCCTATATATAATATCCTGTTCCAAAACTACAAAATACTGATTACAATCGTCATAAGTTCAAAAGTGATTTAAAATATCAGCTTTATAAAAATTTTGTACCCAATTTGGGGTACCCTAAAATAAGGGGGCAGATGCTTCAAAGTTTTCCTGCGCTGCGATCAGCTCTGCTTTATGGTAACAAATTATTCCCATTTATACAAAATTTTCCAATGTGGTCAAATATGGCTGCGTATGTGGCTTAGAAAGAAAAGTGGTCAAAGATGGCTTCATATTGGTGGTGGTGGGGGGGAGGAAACCGGCTCAAAGATGGCCGCAATTAAGACATTTGAAATGTCTGAAATTCAGACGCAAGAAGTGTCTGATAATTTTCAGACATTTTAAAACGTCTGAAAATTGAACACTGCGTTTCAGACACTTAAGTGTCTGAATTTCAGACATTTCAGTTTATAGTGTGACATTATACCCGTAAATAAGTCCTTTGAGAAAAATATTTTTCATTTTAGTTTTTTATTTAAGGATATTTATTTTTAAAATACTAAATGAATACTTCTGGAAAAAAATTTTGTAAAATAAATAAAATTTGTCAGTTACGTTACACATTGTTAAGATTAAAAGAGCATGTATTTTATTCTGTGAGTTTTATTTTAATATTACATTTTGTTGCTTTTAATCTCAAACTTACATTACACAAGAGCAAAATTTTGAGACAGAATTCGTTAGAAAAAATATCCTTTTGATGCAATTGGTCAAATTTGGTCAGTTTTTTTCAAATGCTAAGTTCAGAATTAGAACTATGATACACTTTTCAAATATGTCAGTAATATAGGGGAGACCGGGACAAGATGACTATGTTAATAATTTTTGTTGTTTATTAATTTATTTTTAAGTGTAGTAAAATTAATTTTACATGAACTGTTGGAGTATTCCTCTCTAGTATTAAATATATTACCATTTAATTTTTCAAATAAAAAAAATAAAGGATAATTTTATTTTTTCATAACATTAACAAATCTTTATCTTGCCCCAGTATTGGGGCAAAGATGACTTTGGCCTTGGGACAAGATGTCAACACTGAAAAAAGTTGAACATTTACATCTTACAAAGTATCAGACTAAGAATAATGCATTGTAACGTAATGTTGAAGTATTTATTTGTGCAGCTGACAATAGTCACAAATAAAAATGCAATTTTCATAATTGGAACATTCCTCATGCCACCACTCTTGGAATTTACAGCACTGGATCCATTCTTCTGTTGGTGGGTCACAATATTCCTCGTCACAAGAAGGACATCTGAAAACACCATCTTTTGAAGTTGATGCAACTGGACTGTTTGGCCTGGTTTTAATACACTTAGGCCTACAGGAACTTAGTTTGAGTTTTTTTACTCCATTTTTAGCTTCATGAGCTTCTTTTCTCTGTTTTTTTTAAACATCCCTGTTTTCCCTCTTGCTTTTCTCTTTGTTCTAACATTTCTTTGATGGGTGTGCTTATAAGAATTCTTGAGCTCAGTGTTTTGATTTTTCTTTTTTTCTCACATTGTGTTACTTTAGGCAATGGTTTGAAATGAAAAACACTAACAGGCTTCTGTGGTGCATCGGAATCAGCATTTGCCATAAGTTCTGGTTCTTCTGGAGGGTTTATACGTTGGTTTTCTACTACCCGGGTCTGAGGATGATGAGATCGTTATCTTGCCCCAGACTGCCTGTTTAAAAATAATCGTTTTCATTGCCATGGAGAAAGGCGATTAATTGACATTTATTCATGGTAATAGGTAGTATTTAAACTAAATTACTCATAAATATTAAAGAGAAATGATATATCTTATCTGTATCTGTAGCACAGCTTATTAACGCATGCATAAAAGTTATAACGTGGCAGCGGTAAACAATAAAAGCTTCACAACTAACAGAAAAATGGCGATTTGAGCATCTCTATACAATTGTTTAATGAACGGCCGATAGGAGAGCCAGTAGTATCCGATTGATGCTGCTACCTATTGGAAAACGGAAAAACTGAAACATTCGTCATCTTGCTCTGCTCTTCACCTTGCCCCGGTCTCCCCTACACCTTTCTTATTTTAAACAAATCATATTTATATAAAATTATTTTATGTTTATTATATATTTATTATCTATACATATATTTCTTTTGCGTGGCGCTAAAATAGGGCTGAATTTGTAGCTCGCCGTTCAGCAATAACCTCAGTAACACAGTTAATTTATCTTATTACATTCCACCAATAAGAAGAGGGATTTAATCACTTAACCCTCGTCAAATTTAAAAGAAAAATTTCAATGGTTTTCATAAAATGCAAACATATTAAAATGATTTCGTTTAATTATGCGCTAATCGCGTAAGAGCAGAACACAGACAGTTTTATTGAGAAATTATATTAAGTAATCTGTATAAATAAAATGACAGTGAATAATCTTTCATAGTGTGGAAAACAAAATATATCTGATGAAGATAATGACGTCATTCGGAAAACAAAAGATGCATTTTCATCCATGAATTAAAATATTTTACTATAACTGTGTCAGTGATGACGTCATATTCCTGAACCTTATTCTTACACATACATAGACTTAACTTTTGCTATTTATTTAAAGATCCTTGGATCACAAAATAAAATATTTCTGAAAATTACATAATTTGCTTTTAATTAAAATAAATATTTAATGAAACTCATTAATTTAAAAATAATTGCTTAAATGGCGCTTTAATTTCTAAAAGGATGCATGGTTCTGATAGTGAAAATGATGTTATATTTTCAAGGAAGAATTCGTTCTCATACGGACTCCGAAAATATTATGGCACACGGTGGAATTGCTTCAAACAAACAACTAGTTTCTGGGAAGGTTTTGCATAGTGTGAAGGAAAAAAGCGCAGAAAAAAAAATCAAGAAATGCACAGGAAGGGTTTGTTAGGAATTGCCAATAACGGCATGAGCTTTAGATTCTATATAAAACTGAAATAATTTAGTATGATTTTGTCAATATGACTTCATATTCACTTGCCTTTAGATCTAATTCAGAGCAGGATCTTTTTTTAAAGCACAGTACGATCGTTTGGCAGATGTAAGCATAGCAATGGCCATTGATTCATTTTACGGTCACGTGATGCATTCAGAAAACCAGCTTTTTGATCAAAAGTTCCCTTTAGACACTTCGGAAAACATGTGCTTACGTTTTGTTGACTTACCAACTGACTTTGTGTCTGTGGGATATTATATTTTTCACATCGAACGAAATTTAAATAATTTTTGTTGATTTATATTGAACTATCTTGGTATCAGGTAGTGTTTTTCCAAGAGTTATTTGAAATAAATTTAAGCCATGCTGTACAATATTATGCGCAATAAGTTTTAAATTAATTGTGTTCCATTCCAAGGTAATTTTTTCCAGTTAATTATTTTACATTTCAAAAATTGGTAAATTTCATGATGATAAAATGATTTATGCCAATTGGTAGCACCAACTAAATTCATTTTGAATTGTGATTTCAAAAAGTTTTTAACTACTAATCTTTTACCTTATTTATTTATTTATTTATTTATTTAAATATCAAGGATTTATGATAGCACTCATTATGGCTAGAGTTACTGCAAAAAATGTCGAGAAAGTGAAGTAAGGGGACGCATAGCGGTTCCAATCTGAATTGTGTCGCAATTTACGGGGTTGGCGAGTGTTAGTGAGCAGGGAGCCCCTAATATATTTATATTATATATTTTAAACAATATCTTATATCTTATATATTTATATATTATTTATTTATATATTTATTGTTTCTGGAAAGTATAATGTTTTATTATCAGTGGAGAGCACTTGCTCTTCTGAACATAACGTTTGTTATCTATAAAGTAAAAGCTTTACTGATCAGGCCATAAGAAATATAATTTCACTACATTCTATGCCATTTGATTGTATGTTTTCCAGTTTTGTTTGTAAAATCGGATACTTTTGTGTTATATGTGACAAAAAAGTTCTGCATTTTCATTTATAAAGTTGGGGTATTTTTTTATGATTGCATCAAAGTTACGTCATTTTTTTCAGATTGTCGTTTTAGCGCGAATGTACAAAGTTTCATTATTTGTGATCACCCTATTTATACGATATTGCATTTTTATTTATTTTATCCGGAAGTTCCCCAAGTTAAACTCGGGCGAAGCCGGATACTTCTGCTAGTATTAATAACAGTTACACATTTCATTCGTATTTGATTTGTATCTCTAAGTTTTATCTGCTTCAATATAAATACTATATATGTACTAATTTAAGTATAACAATTTGAAAACTATTTTTTTTTTTTCAAAAAATAGTAAGTATTTAATTTAAAAAAAAAAAAAAAAAAAAAAAAAAAGCCCCGTAACTGTATGACAAAAACGCTGTGGTGTATTTATTCAAATGACTTACATTATCTTTTAGAACTATTTAATTTAATAAATTTAACATAAAACGCATTTAAAAGAGGTTTTGTGTAACTCTTTTCTCTATAGGGAGGCGAGAGATTCAATTAACAGAAGCTAAGATTTCTAAACACATTCCCCAAAATTTATTGATTTATTTCTTACTAAATCAGTTTAAGCAATAAAATCAATCAGAGTTTTTCAGACGGACAGTCAAGCTAATAGTAAATCTAATCAGTAACAATATTTCAATGTCGGCTGTGTGAGAATCATTGAACTCAAGCAAAATTAATTATTTTAGGAAATCCTTAAACATGTCGAAGATTATGTTATTGCTTTTGCGGTTCTAAAGAAAACAGCTATGTGGTAGGTATTCCGCAGAGTATAATTTATTACCTACATAAATATATATGCATGTATGTATACATATATGCTATGAGTATTCATAACAATCTGAAAAAGTTGAAGACGTGGCTGTAATTTATAACTGATTAGAACTCATCTTGAAACCAACAATTAAGTCCAAATTCAGGAATTTCACCAGCAGAGTACCATTATTTCTTTAGTAGATACCGGTAGGAGTGAAGGTTTTTTGCAACAACGGCTTGCTGTCGAGTATTCGTTCCTATATGTATTCGAAAATCATTAGGGCTTCCGCAGAGAGAAAGAATGTATACTTTGTTGAAAGAAATTTATTAAATATCAGCCTCTTCTTAATAGGTGAACATCCTCCACCGTTCAAAATTTAGTTGGACACTTTCACTGTTAAAATAACAGCTAGTCATGTCATCGTATTTGCAGTACATTTTTAAGATGTTCGATACCTCCTAATAATTCGGATGTCTTTCTTTCTCACAGCAAGTAACAGTATTTTGTTTAGACAACAGATCAGATGAAAAATTTTTAACTTCGCGCTCGAATTTCAGGTTTATTAGTGAGAAGTGGAAGGTTATCTACGCCAATGCGGGTGACTGGAACAGCCGATGACAGCCTTGAAGCAGGGTACAAATATATTCTAATGGAGTAAGAAATTAGGACGTCTGAAGTGTTTCCTAGAAAGGGCGCGAAATTGACTTTTGGAATAAAATAAGAAAAAAGAAAAATGGTATAAAACAGATAACTTTAATAGAATAAATATCGGCATTTTAAGATTAAGAAATAAAAGGCCTCGAGGTAAAATACTACGTGAAATGTCTTTTTAGAAAGATTTTGAAAGGGAATAAATATTAAAATACGTATTTTAAATAGAAATGAATTTAACTAAACAAAATGAATGAAACATTGTTTAAGATGGGGAATAATTTAATAAACTAGGATTGTAGAATAAATTATTCTACAGAAGGGAAATTTTTATAGAATAAATAGAGAAATTTAATGTTCGTAATATGTATCATAGGAAACTCGATGGAGTTTCTTGCCAAACAAAAGGAACAACAATACAATGAAACGCAAATGAAAAGATTTTCCGCCAATTGATGGCAAACGATTTTACAAAAAATTTCGTTTTCCGTCTAATTTATATTTTGCAGACTTACCAAAACAGGATATTGACACCTCTATATCTCGCTTTTCTATTTATCATAGAAACAAAATTTTTGATTCTATGGAATGGGGCGTGCCAAGTGACTAAAGAAACACAAGTAAAGCGGGATCCGACGGATAGGTTTTAAGTAAATGCGATTTTAAAAGTGTTGTTTTTTCGGGAAAATTAAAAAAAAAAATAAAAACCTTTTTTCACATTTAAATCATCCGGAATCTATTTTAGAAAACAAAAATCGTCTGTCAATTTCAAATTTCATAGACTGACAACAAAGGTTTTCTTTTCAATTTTAAAGAGAGAATGACATCAACTAGAAAACAGGAATTCTGTTTTTCAGAATTTAATGTCGCCCCCGATGAATAAAAAAATATATGTATATAAATATAGATAGTTCAGTTTTATGACTCCAAACACGCGCTTTTATTTTATATAAAATGATGACATCCGCATCCGATAAAGAATTCATCATTTACGATCCCGACTTAAACAACATATACAGTAAAATATGCATAGAACGTGACTATAATTGAATAATACACAAATCCCAAAAAAGGGAGATTTCGTCATTCAAGAAACTGGACAGCGATGTCGTAAACTGGAAAAAAAATCGGCTATCTCATGATTCATATGTCTTCATTTGTTTGTAATATTAATATCAATTCAAATAACCCTTAACGGGCTAAAAGTTTGTGACGCAGCACTTTATCTTATTGCTATAAGAATTTTAAATATGAAACTTAAAAATAATGATATCAAATTTTAAGTGACGCTATCTATATTATAAAGGACAAACATATCTGTGCGTAACGCATACGTCATTTTGCGAATGGCAACACTTTGAAATTTGAAATGAAATTTTGGTTTTGCAATTTTCTCTACTGCAAATTTTTAAACTTCTAAACATCGCACATTTTAAATTTTTACACCGTCGTATGAGGAAAAAAATGCTCTTTTAAATGCAATTTGTTTGAAAGCTGTATCTCAATTTAATTTTGAGATATTAATTTTTTTGTAGTTTTTAATACATTTTTTGTAATTGTGGCAACCGAAGAACTCCATTTCTGTTGAAAGTCGTGGAAGGTTGAAAGTAAAGGGAAAATAATCACGGAAGAAAAAAATAATTTATTACTGTAGCTTTTTATTGACATTTTCTCATAAAAACTGAAAAAATAAATTGAAATTAAAATACGTGCTATGTCAGCGATTTTTTTAATTTCTAAATATCGCACATTTTCAATTTTTAAACCGTCAAATAAAGAAAAAAATCTACTTTCAAATGCAATTTGTTTGAAAATTGTATCTTAATTGACTGAGTTATTATATTTTTTAAATAACTAGCCGCCCGTGGCGACCAATTTGGTCTCCCTTAAATGTATGCTAGGCATTGTATCATGTTACTTTTATTCATAATTTAATTTACTTGCTCAATCCTTCACCAAATTTGAAGATTCTGATAGAGAAATCGAGAACTCGCTACAGTTATGTTAGTCGGGCACAGGTGATAAATCGCCAAACATTGTACCCGTCGCATTTTTTTTTCATATTTCGTTAATTCAGATTAAAATATAATCCTTTCACTCATTTTATTTAGAATGGATGACTTTAATTTAGAAATAGAACTTTTAAAATTCATGACTTCCACTTAAAAAAAAAAAAAAAAAAAAAAAAAATCTTTACAAAAAGAGAAAGAAAAGAAAAAGAATAAATAATACCATAAACCATTTAATTTCAACATCAAAGATTGTTTTAATTTACCCATCGAGAAATAAAAAATGCTGATGGCGAGTTAAAAAATGCTATTGGCGAGAATTACACCCAGCTAACATAAAAGTACGAACTCTTTGCGGTCATAGACACTTTTATATAGTTTTATTTGAAAAAAAATATTTGAATTAAATCGGTTGCCAGAAAAAAATTTCTTTTCTCGCCATGGACCTTTTCTCTATTTCGCCAAG
This sequence comes from Maratus speciosus, assembly GCA_963932465.1. Lineage (NCBI taxonomy): Eukaryota > Metazoa > Arthropoda > Arachnida > Araneae > Salticidae > Maratus > Maratus speciosus. Next base: position 243,171,492 of record OZ010788.1, on the reverse strand, counting down.
TACCTATACTGGAAAAGCACCTTCATTTATTTTTTTATTTATTGTAGTTTAAATTAGATGAATAAAAGACGGCACAGGTGTCATATACGCACTACGTTGGCACGACTTTTTTCTGACGCCAATGTCATATACGCACCGGGGTACATAACTGACGCCAAAGTGTCGTTATTTTGCTTGATATGGTAATCCGGATGTAGTTGTTTATTTATTAATAAATTGTCTATTTACTTTTATTTTATTTTTTTAAATTATATAAATTGTTTTGTTCTATAGTTATTAAACTTTTTATTTATTTATTGTTTTTCACTTTTTTTAAATATTACACAATAACCAATGAGATGCGCTTAATTCGGGCGTTGCCATTAAACAATTAACCGCCAATTGTTTACAATTAACCAATTGAACAATTAACCAACCATTAATCGCTAATTCTGTGCCACGTACGATAGCGTAATATATATATAGACTTTCAAGCATAAATTATTTTTTAATTTATCTCTATCACATGTAGCTCGATTACGGAAGGTTAATCCGCTTGCCCTTAAAACAATGTAAAAAGTTCAGCATATGTTTTCGTCTAATGTTCCATAACAAAGTTAAAACTTCCTCTATAGAAAAATAAATAATGTAATGTAAATAACAAACAAATTTAACAGACATGTGATTGAACCACGCGCTTATGCACCGAAATGATCGGAAAGACTGACGTAAGTAGCAAAATCTTGGGTTAATAACTCCTGGCATGCGGTGACATGTGAAAGTATCGCTTTTAATAAATTTCAAAACTTTATTTGATTGCATAATTGATATTTTTCATATAAAAATTCTTTTTGATGTTAGTGGGCAATCTAAAATATATATTACATGTAAAAAAATAATTAGATTAAAAAAAATTTGGTTTTCACTTATATTCTGTAACCCGAGGAGCTCGGGTTCGATCCCCTAGTATTATTAATTTCATCTTTTTATTTTTGTTTTATTTATAATTGCATGTGTAGGAATTATGTTAAATTTAAAAGGATGTATAAAAATTTATTCATTGATGCGTTATCATTCACATTTTTCATAAATTCAAATTATGAGTTTTAAAAGCTATGATATCAAAATTTAAGTGACGCCTTGATGTAGCTTTAAACAATTTGTTTTAAAATTCAATTTTAATTGTTTTCGGTTTGGCTAAATATATTTACACATGTAACCAAAACTTTTAATTTTCCAATACACAGTTAAAAATATCACTTTCACTGAACCTATACAATGCACTGTAATGTATTTATATGAATAAATCGATTTATCTTTTGTGACACGCTATCCAAAATCAAAAGTTAAATTTATGTAAACGATTTCTTTGCGTCATAATATCCATTTGCATACATTTCGCTTCGTTTGGATACAATGACGCTAATAAATCATTTACATAAATTTTACTTTTGATTTTGGATAGCGTGGCCGATTATTGACGAGTAATGGTTAGACGTTGAAATGATCATTTTAGCTTTTTCGAAGTTTATCTTAATATTTTCTTTTTGATGCAATCTGGATAAAGCTGCATTTATACAGCTTATATTATACAGCGATTATACATTATGCGTATAAAATATTATATATTATACGTGAATCCATTGTAATTTTATTTAGAAGTGATAATGTTTGTAACGATGTCTTTTCCTATAATATTCCCGCAATTTGGTACAATATCCTAAATATTTCAAGACCTCCTGATATGATCTGATCTTTTAACTTCTCTGCAGAGAAATGGACTGAACTCCGCTTGCGCATGCGTACTATTTTTGTTTTTGTTTTTAAAATATATTTCTATTTAGTCAATCATCTTTTTTCCCTTTGAAAATGAACGCGTGTGTGTTCGAAAAATCTCAGGGTTGCATTAAATAATATTTTTATATGTTTGTGTCACCTTTTAAGTGGTTATAAATATATTATAAAGTTTATTAATAACAAGGTGAAAATTTCCTTCGCGACACTAGTGTTTAAAACAGTGTTTTGACTCTGGTGAATATTAGGTTATATGCAAAAAGATCAAATAATATTTCCGAATGCTTTTAAGTTAAATAATACACTCATGTCCAAAATTAAGGTCACAAACATAAAATCTGTGAAAACTGATGAACTATTCACTGTGTTGCCACGAAATTTGGCACAGAGTTATATTATAATGGGAGAAGGAATATATCAACATAACAATATGGAAAATATTTTAATTGTGAATTGAGATACAGGATATATCAAAAATTGTTAAATCATGAATTTGAGATAATGTATTTATCTCGGGAAAAATCAGTCTAATATGGAGTGTGACCACCCTGCACTGTTATACAAGCTTCACAACGAGCTCTCATACTATTTATGAGGATTTCAATAAATGTTTGTGGCAACAAAGCCCATTCTTCCAAAAGCACGGCTTTTAACTCTTGGCGGGTCCTTGGAGGGGGGTTACGCTGTTCAATGGCTCTTCCTAGACCATCCCAAACATGTTCAAGAGGATTGAGGTCCTGAGACCTCGAGGGCAAATTCATACGGTGAATATCCTCTTCTTCAAAAAATCATCAACAATGTGAGTTCTATGTGGCTTCACATTATCATCCATAAACATGAAGTCCGGGCCTAAAGCACCTCGGAACAATCTCACATAGGCTTCAAGGACCTCATCCCTAACGTTTGGTGTCCAGTCGTGTGTGTCCCTTTCCTGCATCCAACAGGAGAGCCCGGATGTTGTGGAGCCGAAGATACCAGTCTTGGACACAAAAAGAATGGGGCGTGTTCGTTTCAGTGATGAGTCGAGATTTACCAAACTCAGTGATTCTTGTCGAATTTTCATCTGGAGAGAACGTGGAGCTCACTAACATCCCTCCTACGTAAAAGAAATCGTCAGATTTGATGACAAAGGAATCCTTGTCCTTTGTGGCATAATGTTGGGCAGCCGTACACCACTGCACGTGTTCGATGCAGGTACTGTCAACGCACATCGCTATAGAGATGAGGTCTTTGAAGCCTTTGTGAGGTTGTTCCAGAATGCTGTATGTCCTGACTTCATGTTTATGGACGATAATGCGAAGCTAAACAGAGTTCACATTGTTGATGATTTTTTGAAGAAGAGGGTATTCGCCGTATGAATTGACCCTAGAGGTCTCCGGACCTCAATCCTATTGAACATGTTTGGGATGGTCTAGTAAGAGCCATTGAACAGCGTAACCCCCCTCCCAGGACCCGCCAGGAGTTAAAAGCCGTGCTTTTGGAAGAATGGGCTTTGTTGCCACAAACATTTATTGACAGCCTCACAGGCCTGAGACATGCATTTAATTGGGAAAATTGCGTCATATATTAAAACCATACATTTAAAATGTTTTATTCCGGAGACCGGATACTTTTAATCTGACGTCAAAAGGTATAAAAGTAGTGCGGCCAGCAAATGTATTTATGTATTACATCACTTGATGCAACATAAATACAGGTAAATGTATGCGCAAAATGCCTTCGATTTTTTTTTTTTTTTTTACTATTCAATAAATACATATTAGAAAATTCGGATTTTCTTATCAATTAATACAAACGGGACTACTTGATTATCCCATGGACCAATTTCGTCAAATTATATAAATCGCACAATTATACAAACTTACATAATTTTACTTTAAATAACGAAATAACAAATAAATGAGTAAAACTTTAATAAAAATACAAATAAAAGGTCGAATTAAAAAACACTTATTGTCGTAACAAACACAGGTATCGTGATTAATGTCAAGTGAATGTGGCATTTATGATCATCAATTATTGGCATTTAATGTTATAGTTTAGCAACAGTTTTTTGGCCTTACTGGATAATCAAGTAGTACCATACAAACAATATACATTGTAAAAATAACTTGAAACATTCATGATGGTGTATTAAAATAGAGAAAAGAACTCATGAATAAGCTATAACTATCCTTGAAATATCTATAACTGGCTCAAGACATAAAATATAAGTGTAAAACTTCAAATGCTTTATGTAGATCGGAAAGCCATTCCCAAACAGACAGGACTTTTTAACCTAAAACCTAAAGGAAGAATATTGTCCATAGCGTCGTCATAATCAAATGTGTAATTTATCTTACTTATCAATCCCGAACAGACGTCATTTAATACGACAGTGACGAATGCAGCCATGGTAACTGAAAAAGGCCCATTCAAACGGGAAAGCATGCACTGTAAAAAAAAGGACTAAAAAACGGAGATTCTACTGGCAATCGGTACGCCAGTAGTAATTCCGCATTTTAACGGAAATTTCCCCTCACAAATTCCAGAAATCCGTATTTTTACGGAAATTTTTCCCCTTAAATTATAGAAAATTTTCCGTTTTTCTGGAATTTATAGGGGAATTTTTTCGTTAAAATACGGAATTAATACTGGCGTCTCGATTGCCAGTAGAATCTTCGTTTTTTAGTCCGTTTTTTTACAGTGTGGCAACGCGATTGCAGAAGATAGCCGCTGTTATACTGATAATATAATTCAATCTTCCGTAACCTGGTAATATTTTTTAACCGGGTACAGTCGTGGAAAAAAACTACTAACCCCTACTAACTCCTTTACAAATTATCGTAGAAGAAAGTTACTGATACCGAACGATTGGAAATAAAGTCTATTTTTAAATGATGTATATAAAATTTGCTTAAGGGGCCATGTACATATTTAAACGAACCCAAACTTCGTTTTTCCTCAATAGCAATACCCAATTTTAACAAGATATTTCAAATTTTCGGTTCAAACTATGCCTAGGCACCAAATTTCAAGTCATTTGAATGATAAGTTTTTAAATTATAAACATTCAAAATTTAGTGCTTCTAATGTTAAATTACATTTTCATATTTTCATTAATATCTCCTGAAATTATACTCCTAATGTGTTAATTTTTTGCGTAGCAATAATACTAATATACCCAAATATAAATACGTTCAATTTGCAATTTTTATAATTTTATGATATGAATTATGAAATTAATATTAAAAAAAATTATGAATTGTAACCTACATATTTTTTGATGGATTTAGATTTATTAAGTCCTGCTTTATGGAAATCCAAAATTTCAAATTTTTCTTCCAAGTAGTTTTCAAATTATGCTTAAAAAACGGCAAAATGATGGTTTAAGGGGTCGTCTACGATAGAAATAACTAGATATTTTGAAATTTCTTATGCCATCCTGTAATCTAGCAGCCTGCAATGACTGCTTGTGTGACGCTTAACACTAGAACGCCGGGCAGGTATCAATTCGACACCGGCCAATTGACTTGTCTATTCGAACCAGAAATTTCTTTATAAAATAAGTTAAATATAAACTGCACTGAAATGAGTTTAACAAATAACTTAAATAATTTTAAATAAATTTTCTTGTTCAAATTTATATTTTTAAAACTTACGTAAAATTTCCCGGCGTTCTAGTGTTAAGGTGCCTTGATCAAGAAGGGGGCTCTCTCGGTTAACAATCGAGTGCCGAAATTTAATTTGGATACAGCCCTAAAATACGCTCGTTTTAAAATATCAGAAATGTGTACTGTTATTGAAAAAAACAAAGTTATGGTTCATTTTAATATGTAGATGCCCCCCTAAGCAAATTTTATATACATCATTTAAAAGCAGATTTTATTACCAATCGTTCAGTACCAGTAACTTTCTTCTGCGATAATTTATTGAGGAGTTAGTACGGGGTGATTACTTCTTTTTTCCACGACTGTGCATTAATATATTTTCAGAGGCTGCAAATCCTGAACGGGGGTTGACGGGCGTAGATCGCAGGGGGCTCAGCCCCCTAGTATTACTATAAAAAAACATCATGATAGCTACGTTAGATTGATATAAAATGAAAAGAATTGCTATCCAATATGATGCAAGAGAAATCTGCCTGACAAAATGATATTTTAAGCTAATTTGCCAATCATTAGATTAAAAAATATATATTTAAGTATCTAACATAAATTTATTTATTACATAACTAACCGAATTCGCCTAAATAGTTCAATACGATAATTTTTGATAAAGGAGAACAAAAAAAAATTCAATTTATATTATCTATAAAAGAGCTTGGAAAACAAACTTTTTCATTTTGCAAAGCGTTTTACTTTAATTAATGTTTGATGCAGCGTGTCCCTATATGAACCTTGTGATATTAAATCTTATTCAACCAAAGAATCATCATGCTGGATACCCCTTATTCTAATCCCTATAAGTTTTAGACTAAAACTTTTACATATGGAAATTTTTTGTTAAATGATTTGTAGCAAACTTGACTTTGATAATGATGGCGACATGTAAAAGAAAACGTTAAGAGTACGACAAAAATAAAAGAAGAAAAAAAAAACATAAAAAATTGAATTTTTCAATTGCTCATTTATATGAACGCAGTATAAAGAACGTGAAATATTACTCCCATAACGTCGACGAATATTTTATTCGCAAAATACAGATTTCTTTGAAAGTATTTTTATACCCTAGTATCTAAATAGATAGCACACAATAACTGACTTGAAATTTTATCTTTTTTTCATTTAGTCTTTTCTCAGTTTTCAAAACGATATGATTTATTCATTTCTTGGTTTCATTTTTCAATTCCTACTATTAATTCACACTCTCCCTATATTTATTTATATATCTTGTTCAGATTTTCAATCGTTAATAAAACACTTATTATTCATCCTATCAAGTTGAAATAAAATTTTTTAAACTTGTACTGGATGACAATTGATGTTAATACAGATTTTTAAAATATTACTTCATTAATTAAATTTTAATTAATTTATTTTAGTTTTATATGGGAGGCAAAATAGCGGCCATTGGTTATTGAACACCATTTAATGCATCTTCATATCTATAAGGAGGAGTTACCATAAGGGGGACCCTGTTCTGTCACCAAATATCGCCGAGTTTGCCGCCAACTTGGAGATATATCGCCAAATTTGGCAACCAAAATGAGTCGCCAAAAGTGACGCCAACTTGGTGATATCTCTAATATTTCACCAAATTCCCATATACTTCCATTGTAAACCTACTTGCTTATAGAAAATCAACAAATTAAGATATTTTAATGCAACAAAAACTAACATTAGCTTAAGGGATTATATTAAATTTTTCTTTGATGACCTAAGAAGGAATTGACTTTAAAAACAAAATTTTTATATTACTTGTTAAGTGTCATATGGTAAATAACTCGTCTATAATTAGACATTTTATTTATCTCTGGATTGTATTTTTAATTATCCTATGGTAAAGAAAGGAAAGAAAGAAATATGAAGAGAGGATTTTATCTGTTGTAAGATTAGTTACTTAATATGCCTTTAGATAGCATCAAGTGAGAATTTTTTAAAAAGTGTTTACAAAACGATACGCTGTATTTTTATGCTTTGTTTATTTCTTGTATTTTTTTAAGTGCCTTATGGTTGTGTCATATGCTAAATAACACGTACTATAAATTCATATTTTATTTACATATTGATTGTATTTTTAATTACCGTACAGTAAATAAACTATTTGCGAGTGATGGATAGTTGAAGATTTTATGTTGTAAAAACATTGAGTAAATATTCGTTTTTAAACTATTAGAAAATAAACTCTAAGACCAAAGATGCATAATTTTACACCTGTAAAATAAAACTATGATTTATGCAGAAAAAGATGTGTTAAAAAAAAACAAGCAATTGATAACGATGAAATAATATTTTATTACCGATTTGAGTTTTTTTTTTTTTGTTGTTTTGTTTTTTGTATGTGTGTGTGGTCAGAGCGAATCTTGAACAATCTTAGCTCTTATAAGTTGCACAACCAAAGTGCCGTACTATTAGGAGAAAAACGCCTGGGTGGTTGTGCTCAAGTATATGTGACTACACCTGAATGAATGTGGTTGAAAAGGAATCTTGCCAACTAGAATGTGGAGCCTAACTGTGAGTGGGACTCAGGTGGTAGATTCTGGAAGGTTATTATCACAATTTTCTGGAAGTGAGATCATCACTGCGTCAGTGGTATATAATTTCCTGTTCTGCAGATATGTTCAATTCTTGGAGCAACTGCACTATCTCAGTTCAGCTGTCAGCGCTAGATGTGAAGCTGCTTATCAAAGAACAGTGCTTTGGCATAGATAGTCTAGAAATTTCTGTCGTATTTCGTTATAATTGTTTGCATAATACCGTTTATATGCTCCTGAAAATTCCTGTAATTTTATAGTTTTTCTTGAAGTAATTATTGTGTCGTTCTTTATTTCATCCACGGGTAACCGTTATTCAGAGGTTACACTGCATTAATATAATGAAAATACGATTTGTATTTTAAATTCCTTATTATTAAGAATGATTATGATATAGATGGCCAAATAATGTATAATTTGGTGTAATCGGTGTTTTTACCGAATTAAACTGGAGAATGTCAAATTTCATACAATACTGCAATTGAACATGGTTGCAAAATATAAATTAGTTTCATTTAATAGAATGATTTTAGAAACATAGATAAAATTAGAAGTCAAGTTCAGGTTGTCATTATATCATGAAAGTAATACTAAATATGTTTTGCATTTGAACGCTAAATCACTGTGTCTTGATATTCATTTTACTCATGCATCTGTCATTATTTTCCTGAAAATTTTTCTTTAATAAGGAATTGATGCTATATTTTCAATTCTTACCTATGATATCCAAGATTTTCACGAAACTTTTCGGGTAACAAGCAGTTCTTTTTTTTAAAACTGTATTTTATATGAGGTTATATTGAAAAAAAAACCCTGTGAACTGTGTATAATTTATTTTTTGTTTTGTACCTCATATAACCTAATACGAATTTCAACAATGATTCTGAAATAAATAATTAGATAACAGAGCTATATGCTTTTCAGATATTCAGTAGGAAAAATGTGTTTAGGTTCTGCGCGGAATAGATTTTTCAAAAAAATTCAGCTCTTGGATAGAAACACATAAATGTCTTTTTTAAATTTCTGCTTTGTATTAATGCATGCAAAATTCAAATTATCACAAAAAACAATTTATTAACTATTAATAATTATTATTTATTGCTTGGAAACACCTTCTCAGGTTGGTTTTGTAATTTTATAATGAATGTAAGATTTTTTTTTTTAAATAACATTATTTGTTCTTATTAATACTTTTTTAAATATTAAGTGCATGTTTTTCATCGGTTTAAAACTAATTCTCTCATAAGATGGTTAATTCACAATTCCATTAAACAAATTTTTCCTAACTAAGCAAAGAATGTTTGCAGTGAGTACTACAATTCAATTGTGCGATCCCGACAAACAGTTACAGATGGAATTTATTTCTGTCTTTGAAATATGAAACAATTGGGAATAATTTTCATTCCGTCGCTGCAGACACCTTAAATTATTTAAAAATCCCTAAATCTTAAAATGATTAATTATCATATGATTTAAATAAGTTGTTCTTCATTTATAAGATAATTGACTAAAATTTTATTTGTCGTTGCAGACACCTTAAAATATTTAAAAATCCCTAAATCTTAAAATGATTAATTATCATATGATTTGAATAATTTGTTCTTCACTTATAAGGTAATTGACTAAATTTCGTGCACGTTCCCAAGGTTCATTCTAGTGCAGAAGATGTAACTTCCTAAATTGAATCGTTTTAGCAAAGAAGAAGCATTAATCATCCATTCAAAGTATTGTACAAGAATCTTTCATTTATTTCGACCTGTTCATGGGTGTATCTTTAAAGTTTTAAAGCAATTCAAGTCTGTTTAATTTTTCACAAAATCTTAAGATATATTAGCGTAACTGATTTGAATAAAAAATGTGCTGAAAGTATCACAGCATTAATATCTACATATTTTAACAGGATCAGTAAAATAACTTAATTTATGGTAAAGAGCTACATTGCCGGCTCATATATTATGATGTCAAAATTGCGTTGTATAATATTTAGTTTATGGTACAGAGGAAAGTATTTAAATCTTAGCTTGTTTGTTTAAGAATACTCTAATTAAATCACTGTTAAAACTAATTTAACGACGAAAATGCTTAATGATATGAATTCATTTTGAAGATGACCAAAATGTTAACCTTAAATTAATTTCTCACATTTGAATAAGTTTAACTTATAACATAAGACTAGATGGAACCTGAAAGAACTTGACAGTAAACAACTTGATGGCAACAAAGAAAAAAATCTGTTTAGGTCTTTAAAATGTTAGAAATTTTTAAAGAATAATTACTAGCAATGAACAAAATCCTACATTTTAAATCCAGATCGATGACCGACAATTTGCAGAGTTACACTCACAAATGCAGTCGTAGAGTTTCTCTCATCTGATGCTTTTCCATTTACTGACATTAGAATATCAATAAATCTGTCATTATTCGTTACTAATTTCATACAAAAGTCATTCATATACATTATAATGTCAAAATCTTTATCAGAATTGGTAGGTGTAAAACATGTAGTGCATACCAATGCATTCTGTGTGCACTAATGTCGCATACACTATATTGCCATATAGTATTCATATTTTCTGTTGTACAAATCAGTACGTACTTGAATTGGAAGAACTTAAAAGAGCTTTTTCATTAATCAACATGATACTGATATATTGTACACGTACATTATATTACCATTAATGACCGGCAACTTTCAATTTTAGACATTTTGTCGAATATTTAGAAATATACTTCACAGATTCTTCTTGAATTTCAGGATTAAAAAGAACAGATATGACCTCATATTTAGCAATGTCGGTTTGTTAAGGGGGGCAATAAGGGGGCCAACAAAAAATCAAAGAAAAAAAAATAATATTTGGGATCACCCTGTAAAATAAAATGCACGAAATGATCTACCGCTACCGAATATAAATAAAGAGACATTGTGCAATATGTGTATTCTTTTGTGTAAGAATAGCACATATATTAACAGAAATATAACGATTTATTTAAAAAAAAATAAAAAAAATCTTGCATGTTTTTTGCTTATAACATGCAGAGTTTTCAACCAAATTTAACGCCGGTTTCAGAAAAATTGACGAAATATAGTAGAAACAATATAGTGCAATTGGAATATTAATATATTAAATATTTTAGGAAATATGAGCAGTTGTATGAAATAATTTTTATATGCGCATGCGCGAACGACAACAAGGATCATTTTACATAATTTAATAATCAACTCTATGGAGCAACTTATTAAAAAATCTAGTCAAATATCGTACAAATTCAGAAATATATCGGCGTTAGAGTGAGCAAATTTTTTGTTGTTCTCTAAAAGCAGCTGAATGATAAGGGATTTTATACAAATTGTCATTTTTTATTAACTGACTTTCAGAAAAAATGTTAGTATTTAGTGAGTATCAACGAGTAGATTTGGAAAAAATGCTTCAATTTTTATACTTCTTTTGATCATGGTATAGGCTCGTTCTGGTGGTTAACCAAGAAGAACTAAAGCATCAATAAGAAATGAAAAAAATATATATATAAATTAAAAATGACAATTTGTGGAAAATCCCTTATCATTCAGCTGCTTTTAGAGAAGAACTGAAAATTTGCTCACTCTAACGCCGATATCTTTCTGAATTTTTACGATATTTGACTAGATTTTTCAATAAGTTTCTCCATAGAGTTGACTATTAAATTATGTAAAATGATCCTTGTTTTCGTTCGCGCATGCGCAGATAAAAATTATTCATACAACTGCTTATATTTCCTAAAATATTTAATATATTTATATTCCAATTGCACTATATTGTTTCTACTATATTTTGCCTATTTTTCTGAAACAGGCGTTAAATTTGGTTGAAAACCCTGCATGTTATATGCAAAAAACTTGCAAGAATTTTTCAATTTTTTTAAATAAATCGCTATATCTCTATTAATATACGTGCTATTCTTACACAAAATAATACACATATTTCACAATGTCTGTTTATTTATATTCGGTAGCGATAGATCATTTCATGCATTTTATTTTACAGGTTGATCCCAAGTATTGTTTTTTTCTTTGAATTTTTGCTGGCCCCCTAATTGCCCCCCCCCCCCTATCAAATCGACATTGCTAAATATGAGGTCATACCTGTTCTTTTCAATCCTGAAATTCCAGAAGAATCTGTCAAGTATATTTCTAAATATTCGACAAAATGTCTAAAATCGAAAGTTGCCGGTCATTAATGGTAATATAGTGTACGTGTACAATGTATCGGTATCATGTTGATTAATGAAACAACTCTTTTAAGTTCTCCCAATTCAAGTACGTACTGATTTGTACAACAGAAAATATGGAATACTTACATGCATAAATATATACATACACTAATTTCTTTTTATCACACAACATAAATCAAATGTTTTTTATACTAATATCTATTAATTGCAATATTAAACAAAATTATTTTTTATTCTTTTATTCTGAGCTCATAAATATGACAATAAAGTAATGTAGCTAAGAGACATTGCAAAATAATATCTTTGTGAATTCAAACCATAAACAAATGATACCGCCACCATTTTACCACAGCCCTCTGAATACTAGGCCTGAGTGCTCATTCAAAATGGCGGCTGTCGAAGGCGGACTTTTCCCCCACTAGTAAAATTATATCGTGATTGAGTGCCTAGTGAATCTCCCTTCAGGTCCCGGTTTTCTTGTAATATTGTTTTACTGAAAGATTTTTCAATAAGCTCAATCAATCGAATAAAAATTTCTATCTATTAAAAATTTCTTTTGACAAGAAACTTAGTATGCCATCATTCAAAAATTAACAAAAATATTTCCCATCTATTACATTTGTCAAAAAAGTAAAGAAAATTTAAAATGTTTGTTTAACTTCATGATCAAAGTTTTATGTGGAGTTATGAAAAAAGTTATGAAAAAGTTATGAAAAGAATAACATATTATATTGGCTAAATGCATTTACACAAATTAAAAATAAATGAAAGGATAAATTTGGTATTTAAATTATGAAAAGCACATGACAAAAATTATTCACATATTGTTAAGAAATTCAGATATTCTAAGGTTGAATGCTAAAAATAAATACAGATTTATTTATTTTTCAGTTTTTTTAAATTTTTCTCTTGTATTTCTTAATTAAAATTTTTAATAACTATTTTTGAGTAATTATTTGGTAAGATCTTATATACAACTTGCATCATATTTTTAAATAAATAAAGCTGTCATGAGTCCAGGGATCTGTTTAGAGAAAAATTAGGTCCTTTAATGGACCTTTCACAACCTTTTTATTTTAAAACAGGACCCTTCACAAAATTTTTCAACTTAACAATTAGCTTTACACAAAACTTTTGCATTTCCAAACTGTACTTTTCATCACAAATTTTAAAAGTAATACTATCTAACTTGTCAAAAACCTATTATAAAGATATAGATATGGAAAGGGTCTTGTTAAAAATGTATAACAAGAACCTGAATATAACGATAATTTCAAATTCCCAAAATTAAAAATAGATTTTTCATAAATGTGAAAAAAAAAAAAAAACTATTCACAATTTCAAAAATAGGACCCAGAAAGAAAAATCTGGACAGGTCCCTGTGAGTACAATATTTACATAAATGATCAAAGTCATTCACTACATTTTTAACCTAAAGTTAACTAATTTTTGATAAAAAATTCATATGAAAAATCACCATTACTAGAATCAATACAGTAATTACAACAGTGATGTTTTAGCAAGTTTAGAAAGCAGCATAACCTGCAATGAAAAGTAGGATTGGCACAATGTTTTTATAAACTGGGTTTAATATATCATTTAAATATCTTTAAATGCGTCTAAATTTATCAGGCATGAAAGTGGAAAACATAAAAAAAGTTGTAAAATTTTTTCCATCGATACAATATTTATTTTTGGACACATTTTAACTTATTTATACAATAAAATAAAATATTACTGTATGTATGATTTTCTTTTAATAATTTAAAATTTATTAAAAGAAATTTAAACTAACAATTTTACAGGTCTTTTGAATCAAAACAGGAAATTGAAGACAGTTTGCTAAGATGTAAAACCATAAATATCTGATGAATTTATGTGAACTACAGCGATTAATTTGTCAAAATAAATATTATTTTAGAAGGTTTGTCTGTTTAAGATTTCCCCCCTCCTTTCAAAAACAAACAAAAAAACAAACCTCCATGCTGCATAAATATAAGCAAGTCAAATTAATCTTTACTCCAGAAATACATCTCCAAAATTGCATCACTGAAATTACACGAAAGTGTTAATTAGGAAAATATATTCTATTCCAAAAAGAACCTTATGGAAACTTCCTTTACCTTTTAATGTCTAAAAAAATCACTCTGGGAAGACATTTTAGAAACAATTTACACCACTTTCAGATGCTGATTCACCTTTGATTTGATAGCTTTTTTGCACAGTAATTCAGAAACAAATTCCGACGATTTGAGTAAACAAAATTATTATTAAATTTCCTAGACACCCCCCCCCCCTCTCATATATGCTTCCAATATTTTCTTTGCATTTTTGCATCAATCCAGAAAATGTCCAAAATTGCTTTAAAATAGGTGGAAAGGAGGAAATTGTTTCGTGCCTGATTTATTGATAAATTGCATTTCTTATCTAAATATTTTTGTTTATTATGAAAGAGCTTTTCAATTATTAGTCTTTTCTCATTTTCAATCAACTTTTCTAGAGAGATATAATAATTACTGACATATAACTGTACATTCATCATATATTTTAACAATCATGTCAACCTTATACTTATTTTCTTAGATTGCTAATATTCAAACCAAGCGTCTGATATAATTTGTTTTATTAAGACAATAAATTTTAAAAGTTAAATCAGAACTTACTTCAATAGTTATGTTAATCCTTGGTGATATCCACTGAACATCATTTTAGAATATTTAATGCATATTCTAGACTTTTAGATGAAATTAAAATTATATTTGCGAATCCTTGAGAGCCATATATTCTTTTCAGAAAGAGAAACAACGAAACACTAGGAAAGCACATGAAACGCGTGGAAAACACATGATACACTTTCGTGAAATAAAACATAAGTATCTAAATAAAATAGATAGTATAAAGATGAAAATCATGAACCATGTGCAACTTTATACGAAAACTGCGACTTGAATTCATCAACGATGGAATTTTCAACAACAGAATAAATGGCGACCGTCACTTTGACTTCGCTTCAATTTAACCGCCTTCGACTGGTCACGTGACACGCCGGAGTTAGTTTAGCGATTTGGCCGGTGTAGAGATGGCTGTGATTTTACCTACTATGACGTCATAAGAATATTGTCCATTGATTGTTGGAAAACTTACTTTGCGAATGACTGCCTCAATGGTTTAATATTTTTAACGATTCACGATGAATGAATCACTTGTGTTTGTTTAGGTTTATAGAATGAGATATTAAGCTGTCAATCTTCCACTACGGTGGATTAATATATATATATAGCTGTCAACCTAATTTCAACTGATAGTTATCCTAGGATATATGTACTTTTTAATCGAAATTGAAAACAATGCTTTGATCTCGAAATAATTTTTTTTTTAGTTTATATAACTGGTTATTTCTATTAATTATTTATTTAGGTACTTTTCCATTACAGCACTTTTTTTTTAAAGTTTGACACGATTGGGGCTTCAGAAAGTGAGATATGTTGCCAAAATATATAAACAGCTATGAAAATGAACCTGAGGAATTTTTATTTTTGTTTATACATGTATTTATTATTATTAATTATTTATTTAGGTACTTTTGGACAATAGGGCACTTTGCATTTTTAAAAAAAGCTTGGCCCAATTCGGGCATCAGAAAGCGAGATATGTTGCCAAAATATATAAACAGCTGTGAAAACAAACCTAATGAACTTTTATTTTTGTTTATATATGTATTTATATACATAAAAAATCATTTCTAAATATATATACTATTTGGTACAGATGTCATATTCGCCCCATATTGGCGCGATTTTTTCGGTTGCCAATTGGGCAAAAACATCCACAGCATAAACAACATAATCCGGGTTACCACATCAAGCAAAATAACGACACTTTGGCGCAAGTTAAGTACCCGTTGCCTATATGATATTGGCGACAGAAAAAAAATCGCGCCAATATGGGGCGAATATGACATCTGTGCCTAATATTTTAGCACGAATGTCATATAAACACCACGTTGGCGCGATTTGTTTCTGACGCCAATGTCATATACGCAACGGGTACATGAGTGGCGCCAAAGTGTAGTTATTTTGATTGATATGGTAAACCGGATGTTGTTGTTTATGCTGTTTATGTTTTCGCCAAATTGGCGTCGGAAAAAAAATCGCGCCAATATTTTTTTTATATACAAATTACGACACAGATGTCATATATGCATCAAGGTGCCTAATTGGCGCCAAAATGGTGTTATTTTGCCTAATATGGTAACCCGGGTTATTGTTTTTTATTTATTAATAAACTGTTTATTTACTTTTATTTTCTTTTTAGGTGCGTTCGTAATTATATAAATACGTAGCACCTATATTCGTCGTTCAGTCCGTCTGTCAGTCCATCCGTCCACATGTAACAGAGCAAAAACTACTCAACCGAATGGTCTGAAATTTTAAATATATGATTGTTGCAAAATTTTGTCGATCCATTTCAAATTTTATGAAAATCGGATGTATAGTTTAATTACAGGGACAGTCAAAAGTTTTTCTTTACATTACGGCCAATGGGGAAAATTATTGCAAGTGCATTTTAATGATGTTGCAGCCTTCCGAATGGTCTAAAATTTTAAATATATCATTGTTGCAAAATTTTGTCGAGCCATTTCAAACTTTATGAAACTCGGATGTATAGTTTAATTACAGGGACAATCAAAAGTTTTTCTTTACATTACGGCCAATGGGAAAAACTATTGCAAGTGCATTTTAATGATGTTACAGCCTTCAGAAAAGTCTGAAATTTTAAATATATAATTGTTGCAAAATTTTGTCGAGCCCTTTCAAATTTTATGAAAATCGGATGTATAGTTTAATTACAGGGACAGTCAAAATTTTTCCGTTTTATTACGGGGAATGGGAAAAAATTATTGCAGTGCATTTTAATGATGTTACAGACTATGCACTTATGAAGTGCAAAAAAATATACATTCAGTACAATATGAGGTGCAAAAAATAATTATAAAACTAGCTATAGTACGAACACTTCTCATTTGCCAAGTTTGAGGAGCAATTTCCAACTTGTTTTTAATTGTATAAACTGCTTTGTTCCATAGTTATTCTTTAAAATTTTATTTATTTATTGTTGTTTCCTTTTCAAAATGATAGCAAATAATTTAAAAATATATATGTAACTGGTATTCGAAAGCGAGATTTTTGCCAAATTGGCGTCAGAAATAAATCATGCCAAACCCGATGCGTAGATGACATCTGTGCAAAAATTACTTCTGTTTCTTCATAAAAACGGATAAATAGCTTTTTTTATATTAAATAAATTGTATACATATGGAAAAAAGTGCTTGTGAGTATGAAACAGTAAATAAGTTGTCTGAAAATACGTTGGCAAACTTCTTTCTCGCCATGAAACTTTTCGTCGAAGTACTTACTGTACATAAGCGATGATCCCTGGAAATAGATTTTTAATTATGATGTGCGCTATTATATTTCGCTATATTTATGGATACTCTACTGTGTGTATAAATGCTATAGTTCATATACAGAGCTACAGAAAAGAATTCGTAAGGGTTACTGAGTATGAAAGTAAATAGCGTAAAGGTGGTTTTTAAAGGAGTTATGCATTTTTACGCTGAACTACATTTAGTTTACTAAGAAATGTTTGCAGAATATAGATAAAATGATATACAGAGTCACGCAAAAAATTGGATACATAACCGTCTGTGGATAATAATATCTGAAAATGTGATTTCAGTAGTTTTAAGAGTGTTTTAGTTTAAATAAAATTTTAGCTAAATAGTGGCGTGTAATAACGGCACTATTGGCTGTGGGCGGTAACTGCTGAAATCATTTTTTTTTAATTTTTATGCGTTTTCTAAAATATTTACTTAGTTATATTATTTACCTTATTTCCGTAAATAACGAAGTTTAGTTAAAGCATTTAGAAAGTGTTTCATATTCTATGCTTAACGCATAATTTTTCTTTCTTGTTTAGTCTTATTTCGCGTTTATTTTATTCTTAATTTTTTAGTCTTATACTGCTTCATAGAAACTTTAATATTTAATGTTTAAAATTTTCGCCCCCACCCCTTGCATGTAGTACAAACTATAGCGCAAAATAATAGACAGTTTGGTACTTTTCCACTATAGGAACTTTGGCTTTTTTTTTTTTTTTTTTTTTTTTTTTTTTTTTTTTTTTTACTTTGTGTAATTCGGGCATCAGAAAGTGAGATTTGTTGTCAAATCATATAAACAGCTAAGAAATGAAAATAAACTTCATGAGCTTTTAAGTAGATTTCGTAAGAAATACTACCTATTGCAGTCGTTACCATGGTGCGACTTTTGAAGAATTCCTTCATAACTTTTCATTTTAGGATCCCAGGAACCCAAAACCACCCCCCACCTAAAAAGTTTATATATATATATATATATGTGTGTGTGTGTGTGTATGTATGTATGTACTAAATTTTGTCCGCACGATAAAAGTCGCAATTATGCACGGGTCGTCTTCAAACTCGCCAACAACTTTGAGATGGCTAATATAGCGGTGGGGATTGAAAATGGGCAAAATCGGCCCAAGGGAATGGAAATGGGGAGGGTTCAAAATTTTGAATACCGTCTTAGCATGATTCTGATAAAACCAGCTCTTACACAACAATGACAGGTAAAAATAAATAATTTTCGTTATAGCAGTTGCCAACAATTAAAAAAAACAGTAAAATTCTCAGCACAACAATTGCTTTCCTATTGCAAGATTTTCACGTGAAAATTAAATTAAATAAATAGTTTGACGAATTGAAAACAAATTGAATATTACGTCATAAGTTTTCTAGAGCAAGATTTCCTCTTGAAAACTCAAAATGAAATAAATAGTTTGAAGAATTAAAAAAAAAAAAAGTATTGCGTCATATTGGAAATAAAATGGACATCAGCAGGTGAATGTCATATGAGTTTGAAGAAACGTATTAAAAATTCATAAAAACCCGACTATGGAAATATTAACTTATTTTAACACTTTGAAGTTCTCTGAATTTGCTCTAGCTATTTTTTAAACTTATTTCATATGCATGCGTGTATGTATTCGTGTATATTAGAATTTTCGCAAAATGTTTAGCTCGCTAGAGCTCATTCTTAGAGAAGGAACTGGGTTTATCTCTAATCTTGATTTAAGTTTTGTTGGTGAATTTAGTACTTAATTTCGAAATCTACCTCTGCCTGTAGGCCCGAGCCGGCAGGGATTTTAGGTAGATTTCGTAAGCAATACTACCTATTGCAGTCGTTACCATGGTGCGACTTTTGAAAATTTCCTTCATAACTTTTCATTATAGGACCCCAGGAACCCAAAACCACCCCCACCTAAAAAGTTTATTTATATATATATATATATATATATATGTATGTATGTACTAAATTTTCTCCGCACGATAAAAGTCGCAATTATGCACGAATCATCTTCAAACTCGCCAACAACTTTGAGATGGCTAATATCTCGGCGGGGATTGAAAATGGGCGAAATCGGCCCAAAAGGGTGGAAATGGGGAGGGTTCAAAATTTTGAATACTGTCTTAACATGATTCTGATAAAACCAGCTCTTACACAACAATGGCAGGAAAAAAATAAAAGTTTTTCGTTATAGCAGTTGCCAACAATAAAAAAAAAAATAATAATAAAATTCTCACCACAACAATTACTTTTCTTTTGCAAAATTTTCATGTGTAAAATTAAATGGTTTGACAAATTGAATATTACGTCATAAGTTTCCTAGAGCAAGATTTCAGCATGAAAACTCAAAATAAATAGTTTGACGAATTAAAAAAATATGTATTGCGTCATATTGGAAATATAATGGACCTCAGCAGGTGAATATTGTAACGCCATGTAAGTTTGAAGAAACGTATTAAAACATGATAAAAACCCGACTATGGAAATATTAACATATTTTAACACTTTAAGGTTCTCTGAATTTTTTGTAGCCATTTTTTAAGCCTATTCCATATATATGTGTGTGTGTATTCGTGTATATTACAATTTTCACAAAAAGTTTAGCTCCCTACAGCTCGTTCTTTGTGAAGAAACTGGGTTTTATCTCTAATCTTGATTTAAGTTTTGTTGGAGAATTTAGTACTTAACATCGAAATCTACCTCCGCCTGTAGGCCCGAGCCGGCAGGGATTTTTTTTGTTTGTTTTATATCTTTATTTTATGTGCATATTATTGATGTTTATTATGTACAAATTACTTCTGTTTCTGTATAAAATTAGATGAATTGTTTTTTTTATGCTAAATCATATAAATATCGAAAAAAAAGGCATGTGTATATAAAATGAAACGGTGGATAGGTTCCCGGAAAATATGTTGTCAAATTTCCTTTTTCGCCAAGGCACCTATACTGAAAAAGTATCTAAAGCACATTAAAATCGCGCAGTTAGGATCCCAGACAGTACAGTGTCGTCTATTGGGTGTTATTTTGGTACTACTTAGTTATCCCGTCGACCAAAAATCTATCGCCAAACTATAAGATTAAATGCCAATAATGGTTGATCGCAAATGTCACATTCACATGACTTTGAGCAAGTTACACGTCTTTACGTCATCAAGTGATTTTTATTTCTACGTTTTATTAATATTTTTATTAATGTTATACTAATTTATTTGTTCTTTCGTTATTTAAAATAAAAATTATATCAATCTGTATAATTGGGTGAGTGGATTGGCGATTTATATAATTTGGCGAAATTGGTCGACGGGATAACTAAGTAGTACCGTTATTTCATCAGCAGCATCGGGAGGAAGATGTAAAGATGTACATTTTTGTATATTACATTTTAAATTCTCACCCATAGATTTTGAAAAAATATCTTAAAAGAGCGGAGTTTAAATTAAATTGCGGTGACCTCCTTTACGAAAGATTAATGGTTATAAATGGGAATTTTGCCAAATTAACCAGCTATCGCCAAGTTGGCTTCATATATGACAACTTATTTTTGTCGCCAAATTTGGCGATATTTCACCAAGTTGGTCAACATTTGTGGTAACCCTGCATTAGTATTTTTCAACAATTACTCATTTCAATGAGGCGGTCCTTCCGGAATTGTGAGGGACACACAGAGACTTGGATTTTATATAAATAGATTATATACGTGACATTTAACTGACGGTTTTTAGCAATAAAATTTTAACGATGGTAGTTTTACTTCTAGAGGTTTATTATGCACATCAGAATGAATATAATACTACTCGTGTAGTACATTTAGATGTTTTATCATATTATATAGTTATATATATATCTATATATAAATACCTCTGCAGTTTTTTTTCCTTTTTTTTTTTTTTTTTTTTTTTTTTTTTTTTTTTTTTTTTACTGTGGCAGCTATATATCATTAACTATGCACTCAAAATGATGATAGCAAAATAAATAAATAAAAGAGTTATTGTAATTAATATTTCCGGCACCAATTTTGCCGCAGTCTGGCCAGGATAATGTGCAAGTACCGCATAACAATGCGAGTTAATTTAATAATTTAACAGTCGAGAAACAGTACAAAGTCAATTTTAATTTTTATTCTGCATTATTATAATTCTTTACATTAATTTTGTTAGCTTACTTACCATTAAGTTTATTAAAAAAAATACATAATTTGATTTAAAAGTTACTGTATTTACAATTTGATGACTTTAAACTTACAAACTTTTTAATTTTTTAGAGAAAAAACTTACCAACTTCTGAAATTAGACATCATCTTGTAGGGGTAAAAAAAAGGCCAACTTATTTTATGTTCTGCGCACTAATTGCGGAAGCATCTAAAAAAATTTACCGCACTAACTGAAAGATATTTGTATTATATACTCTGCACAAATGTAGAAAAAAAAGAAAAGAAAAAAATAAAGGAAACAGTTCCCTCACTTAACAGGAATCTGTTAATGAGCAATTTTGCTTATGATCTCTGTAGATCCTCATAAATGTAAGCTCTGTGTTCATTAAAAAATAAACAGATTCCCATTTCTTATATTCATTCTCATTGCGATTAAAAGTGAAGATAAAAACTTAATATGAGTATATCGAAATCGACACATTTGCACATGCGTCAAGTCAAGTCTTCCGGGTGGACCGGATCTTAAGTGAACAGCGCATGCGCAAGGTATTTCCTGTCGAGAAATAGATATGAAGCGAAGATTCTTACGATCTTACGAATTAGGATTCATTCATACTCCCGATGCTGTAGTTTAGTTCATGGAGGAAAGAGATATATGGAGATGTAGTAAAGTGGCTGAAGGTGGCGCCAAAAAAAAAGGCCTAATATCCGCTAAAGTAGGCCCAAACACAAGCACGTTCTTTCACGAAAAAAAAAGAAGAAAACTTTTAGTAATACATTTTTTAATTCATAATACAATGGAATGCTGCTTTAGAATGCTTAAAAATAAGCAGATCACTTTCATTTAGAGAAAAAAATATTCGGGTGATGTCAAAGAATTCTGTCACTGTTCCAGGTGCTTGTTTTGTTTGGGCCTAGTGAGAGCATTCAGCGGCGTACCCAGGATTTTATTTCGGGGGGGGGGCTGACTTAAATTTTCATAATGTTCTAAATCTTACGAAACACGTTGCATTGTGTTATAAACAGAAATCATTTTTTGCAATAAGGCCGTAGCCAGAGGGGGGGGGGGGGGCAAGGGTGACTTTGTTCCGAATTTTCCGAAAATTTGAAAAATTCGGTCATCAGTCCGAAAATTTGGACTTAAAAAATTATCGCGATTTTTGACAAATGGTCGCCGAAAAAAATCAATTTCGTCAATCGTTCGCAAAAAAAAAATCAATTTCGTCAATCGTTCGCAAAAAAAAAATCAATTTCGTCAATCGTTCGCAAAAAAAATCTCCAATTTCTTTAAAGGATCAAGGAAAAAACCGGAATTATGTCATACGGCCGCAGATAAAATGCGAAGTTTGTCAAAGGATCGCGAAAAAAAAGTCAAATTTCGTCAAATGATAGCGGAGAAAACGTGAATTTCGTCAAATTATTCTAGAGGAAACGCTAATTTCGTCAAAATGAGCACAGAAAAAACCCGAATTTCGTCAGAAGGCCGCAGAAAAAACGCGAATTTCATCAAAAGGTCGCGGAAAAAACACGAATTTTGAAAAAAAGATCGCTAAAAACACGCATTCCGTCAAAGGGCTGCGAAAAAGTTAATTTCGTAAAGGATCGCAAAAAACGCGAATTTTGTCAAAGGGACACGGGAAAACGTGAATTTCGTCAAATTATTCTAGAGGAAACGCTAATTTCGTCAAAATGAGCACAGAAAAAACCCGAATTTCGTCAGAAGGCCGCAGAAAAAACGCGAATTTCATCAAAAGGTCGCAGAAAAAACGCGAATTTCGAAAAAAAAGATCGCTAAAAACACGCATTCCGTCAAAGGGCTGCGAAAAAGAAGTTAATTTCGTAAAGGATCGCAAAAAACGCGAATTTCGTTAAAGGGACACGGGAAAACGTGAATTTTGTCAAAAGGCCACAGAAAAACCTCAAATTTCATCAAAAAGACGAGGAAAAGCGCGAATTTCTACAAAAAGCCGCGAAAAAACGCAAATTTCGAGGAAGGATTGCGCAAAAACGCGAATTTTGTCAAATGACCACAGAAAAACGCGAATTTCGTCAAAGGACCACAGAAAACTGCAAATTTCGACAAAGCATCGCTAAAAAAACACGCATTCCGTCAAAGGGAAGCTGAAAAAACACGAATTTCGTCAAAGGGACACGGAAAAACGTGAATTTCGTCAAAAGGCCGCAGAAAAACGCAAATTTCATCAAAAAGACGAAAAAAACGCAAATTTCGTCAAAGAGCCGCGGAAAAAACGCAAATTTCGACGAAGGATTGCATTAAAAAACACGAATTTCGGGAAATGACCACAGAAAAAAACGCGAATTTCGACAAAGGATCGCTAAAAAAAAAAACGCATTTCGTCAAAGGGAAGCTGAAACAACGCGAATTTCGTTAAAGGATCGCAAAAAAAAAAAAAAAAAAAAAAGAAAAAGCAGGGTCACAAAGAAGGGCCACAGAAAAACGTGAATTTCGTCAAAAGGCTGCTGAAAAACCACTAATTTCGTCAAAACCCCGCGGAAAAAAAGCAAATTTCGACAAAGGATCTGGAAAAAACGCAAATTTCTTCAAAAGGCAGCAGAAAATAAGGGAATTTCATCAAAAGGCCGCGAAAAAACGTGATTTTCAACGAAGGATTGCGTAAAAAAACGTGAATTTCGGCAAATGACCTCAGAAAAAACGCAATTTCCTCAAAGGGACGCAGAAAAAACGCAAATTTCCTCAAAGGGCTGCAGAAAAAACGCACATTTTGGCAAAGGATTGCTAAAAAAAAATATGGATTCCGTCAAAGGGAAACGGAAAAAACGCAAATTTCGTTAAAGGATCGCAAAAAAAAAGCATGGTCACAAAGAAGGGCCACAGAGAAACGTGACTTTCGGCAAAAGACTGCGGAAAGAAGCGAATTTCGTCAAACAGCAGCGAAAAAACAAAAAAACACGACCATTTCCATAAAAAAAACGCGAATTTAGTCAAAGAGCCGCGAAATTCATCAAAAAGACGAGAATAAAGCGAATTTCGTCAAAAAAGCCGCGAAAAAAAACGCAAATTTCGACGAAGGGTTTCGTAAAAAACGCAAATTTCGGCAAAAGTTCACGAAAAAAACTCGAATTTCATCAAAAACTCGCGGAGAAAACGCAAATTTTGACAAAGGATCACGGAAAAAAACGCGAATTTCGTCAAAGGGTCGCGGAAAAAAGCTAATTTTGTCAAAAGTTCGGGGAAAATGCAAATTTCGTCAAAGCGTCGTGATAAAAACCTGTATTTTATCAAAGGATAGCGTTAAAAACACATACAAATATCTGTGTTTATTATTATATGTATAGTTTTTAAACTGAAATAATATGCTGAACTTTTTAGAAATCTGGTTAACCCGAACCCACTCAGCCTGAAATTGACCTGAATATAAACAGAGTTAACCCAAACTACAACAAAAATAATTAGCAGCAGGAAGGGATTACCTCTCCTTTCCC
This sequence comes from Maratus speciosus, assembly GCA_963932465.1. NCBI lineage: Eukaryota > Metazoa > Arthropoda > Arachnida > Araneae > Salticidae > Maratus > Maratus speciosus. The sequence continues at coordinate 243,146,294 of OZ010788.1, read as the reverse complement.
CCTCTGCTGTAACCTTTCAGAAAATTTGCTGAGAATTTCAGATTTTTTTTTTTTAACTCAGACTCAAATCTGGGGGGAAGGGGGGAGGGCACGGGTCCGATCTTGAGACCGTCCCATGTCAAAATCTGTTGAAAAGTGTTACTGGTTTTTTTTATATACTTTCATTTAAAAGAAAGTCATTATAACTTAAAATCTATAAAATTGTTCTTCCAATCCCCGAAACTAAATTCTGTCTACGGTTCTTGTTTAACAATAAATTAATATTGTAACAAACACAAAATATTTTTTGTATACACAAAATATTTTCATACACATATATAAAATAAAGACTTTGTTTATTATTTGTGCACTGCACAAGTAATAAGAAGGACTTTAAACCGTACCAGATGAAAAATACTGGCTGCAAAGATAAGACAGAATAGGAAGATAAGTGGGGGGAGGGGACATTACCGAACTCCAAAGATGTCTTTGCAGTCAAACAAGAAGTCACTGTGTATCTTACAGATACGAGGAAGTAATCGAGTGTTAAAAACAAAAGTTAATGAATATCATTCACAGTCAGCTCTTCCGCACATATATAGTGTGCCTGGCTTCCGACTTAGACAAAATTCTGAAGGGATTAGCTAAGGTGTCATTATGCACTAATATGGGACTAACAAGAAAGACAAGTGCGATGCATGACAAATATATATATAATTGAACTGATCTAAAAAGTAAGAAGTAAACTTTTTTTACCATTTAATCTGACCGTTTTGGCAGGTAAAAGAGGTTTAGTCCCTTCAATCCTCCGCACCCTCATATTTCGGTGTGGCATGGAGATGCGACTGAAAAATGAAAGTTAATAAGCTACTTTTACAGTCAACTCTTCCGCACCGGATATCCGATTTAGACGAAATCGACTTGAGATTAGCTGTGGTGTTACTGTGCATTAACATACTCCCGCCTTGACAATCTTGGCTCCCGCCGACTATGGGAAAAATTTAAAAAATCCTTAAATTAAACTACTTTTAGATTTGTCGAATTTATTTGTAGGTCTCTTGAACTGAGTATATATGTTTTCATTTATCGAGTAAAACAGTGATTTCAGTCATTTGAAAATGGATTTTGTGGTCTCAAGTAAATTTGGTCGCAGGACTGAGGAGGATATTGGATTAACAGGAAAAACAAATTCGTGGCATGCCAGAAAATGAAACAAATTTATCTGAAAAAGAAGGAATATCAGCCCTTTTTTCATTTCACTGCGATCTCTTCAGAGGTGGAATGGAGCTGTAACGTCATAACCCCCGTCCCCATCGAATCCTTTGGTGTATGCTGGGGCATCACTGTGCACTAATATATGGGACTAACCAGAATAGCTGCGTCGCAGAAAAAAATTAAAAATTAATCTCAAAAGAAAGAAAAAAAAACTGGAATTTTTTTTTTCATTTCATATTTGATTATTTCGGAAGAGTAAGTAACCCCATCAGCCCCTTCCCCTCATTGGGTATACTGTGGTGTAACTGTGCGTTGATATGAGACTAGCCAGAACGTGTAGTTTGTTGTATTGCAGAAAACAAGTGCATTACATATTCATCTCAAACAAAAAGAAAAATATCAGCCCTTGTTTCATTTCATTTTCGACTATTTTGGGAAGGGGCTGTAACCCATCACCCCCTTTCTACTTCTTTGGGTATAATGTGGTGTCACTGTGCACTAATATGGAACTAAAGAGAAGAGAGTGGCTAGTCTGTTGAATGATAGGAGAAAAAAAATACAAATTTATCTCAAACAGAAAGAAAAAAAGCAATATTTTTTTATTTCATTTTCGACTATTTCGGGAGGATGGGGATGTAATTCCATCAGCCCCCTCCCCATCTTTGGGTATGCTGTGATGTCAATGTGGACTAATATGGTGTTATTTCGCTGTATGGCAGAAGAAAAATTACAAATTTATCTCAAACAAGAAGAAAAAAACAGCCCTTTTTTTTCATTTCATTTTCAACTATTTAGGAAGGGGACACCCCATTAGCCCCTTTCACCTCTTTGGGTATAATGTGGTATCACTGTGCACTAGTATGGAACTAAAGAGAAGAGAGCGGCTAGTCTGTTGAATGATAGAGGAAAAATACAAATTTATCTCAAACAAAAAGGAAAATATCAGAACTTTTTCATTTCATGTTCGAATTTTTGGGAGAGGGCTGTAACTCCATTAACCCCCTTCTATCTTTTCGGGTATAATGTGATGTCACTGTACACTAATATGGAACTACAGCGAAGGGAGCGGCTAGTCTGTTAAATGATAGGGGAGAAAATGCAAATTTATCTCAAAGAGACAGAAAAAATCAGCTCTACTTTTTCATTTCATTTTCGACTATTTCCAGAGGAGGAGGTTGTAATTCCATCAGCCCCCTCCCCATCTTAGGGTATGCTGTGATGTCAATGTGGACTAATATGGTGTTATTTCGCTGTATGGCAGAAGAAAAATTACAAATTTATCTCAAACAAGAAGGAAAAAAAAACAGCCTTTTTTTTCATTTCATTTTCAACTATTTAGGAAGGGGACACCCCATTAGCCCCTTTCACCTCTTTAGGTATAATGTGGTATCACTGTGCACTAGTATGGAACTAAAGAGAAGAGAGCGGCTAGTCTGTTGAATGATAGAGGAAAAAGACAAATTTATCTCAAACAAAAAGAAAAATATCAGAACTTTTTCATTTCATGTTCGAATTTTTGGGAGAGGGCTGTAACTCCATTAACCCCCTTCTATCTTTTCGGGTATAATGTGATGTCACTGTACACTAATATGGAACTACAGCGAAGGGAGCGGCTAGTCTGTTAAATGATAGGGGAGAAAATGCAAATTTATCTCAAATAGGCAGAAAAAATCAGCTCTACTTTTCATTTCATTTTCGACTATTTCCAGAGGAGGAGGTTGTAATTCCATCAGCCCCCTCCCCATCTTAGGGTATGCTGTGATGTCAATGTGGACTAATATGGTGTTAACGAGAATGGCTATTTTACTGTATGACAGAAGAAAAAATTACAGATTTATCTTTAAAAAGTAAAGAAAAAACACTTTTTCATTTAATTTTTCGCGATTTCTGGTTGGAGGGTGGGGGGGGCTGTAACCCCATCAACCCCCTTTCTCTTCTTTGGTGTCAATATGGACTAATATGGAACTAAAGCGAAGGAAGCGTATAGTCTGTTGAACGATAGGGGAAAAATGCAAATTTATCTTAAACAGACAGAAAAAATTCAGCACCATTTTTTCATTTCATTTTCGACCATTTCGAGAGGAGGGGGCTGAAATTCCATCAGCCCCCTAACTAATATAACCTGGACTAATATGGTGTTAACGAGAATGGCTATTTTGCTGTATGGCAGAAGAAAAAATTAGATTTATCTTTAAAAAGTAAGAAAAAACACTTTTTCATTTAATTTTTTGACTATTTCGGAAGGAGTAGGGGGGGGGCTATAACCCCGTCAGCCCCCCTTTCTCTTCTTTGTTGTCAATGTGGACTAATATGGGACTAATGAGAATGGCTTTTCCGCTGTATAATGGAAAAAAATTAAAAAAATTTCCATAAAAGAAAGACGAAAAATCAGCACCTTTCTATATCACTTTCGAAAATTTCGGGGGGGGGGGGCTGTAGCCCCATCAGCCCCCCCCCCCCTTGGGTACGCCACTGAGAGCATTCAAATGCGACCGATAACGCGCATAATATTGCAAACCGGTTGTACGGCATACTGGATCTCCATCTACCTCCTTCCTCCATGAATTTAGTAAGTGTACGTTGCTTTCGTGAATAAAGTGAATGATTGTATTTTGTAGCTGCCGTTGTGATAAAGCAAGTTTTATTTATTTATTAGATGTTTATTTCGATATCTTATTTGTTAATTTTAGCGAGTCCTACACTGTTAAAAATCTGCAGCTGTAGCTGCATAGTCACGCCACCGCTTTTATAGAATATCTCTATTTTGACCAATGGAAATGCTCCATAATTTAGTAAAGTAGCCGTTTTATGTAAAAGCGGTGGAGTGACGATGCAGCTACAGCTGCAGATTTTTAACAGTGTAGGTTTATTTATTTGACTAATATGGATTTATTATACCACAATATTCGCAAATTAGAACCGGACTGCAATTGCTTATTTAGGGCACTGTTCGTTTATTTATGTCATACGGAAAATGAACGAAACAGCACCGAAAACTGGCGATATGAAGCAATTAAAATAATAAAACTCCCTGTAAAAAATCCTCATAAAATAAAAACTACACATAGGACTCGTTTCGAGCTGTTATATTTTTAGCTCGAAACGCGTCCTATGTATTGTTTTTATTTTATGGTGATGTTTTACAAAGTTTTATTATTTTAATTTCATACGGAAAATCATGACTCGCGCTTACGATACGCCCTTGTTAAACATATTGTTGATAATTGGGATTCTTATAATCCGTTTATTATTGGTGATACTTCTTACGATGCTAATTAATTTTATTATGTTTCTAATTTATTAACCATTTGGAAAAATGGTTATTGTTCTCTGTCAGGGTAGGAAATCAAAAACATACCTGAAGAGTTTTATTGGTTGAATCCGCATTTTATTCGTTTTCTGATTGGTCTATACAGTAATCTGTATTTCCCTTTACTTTCAACAGAGATGAATACTTCTGTTGCCACTATGACAAAAAAGTAATAAAAACTACAAAAAAAAATTAATAACTCAGAAACAAATTGAGATACAGCTTTCAAACAAATTGCATTTATAAAAGTACATTTTTTTCTCTATACGACGGTGTAAAAAGTAATATTTTGGGATGTTTAGAAGTTTAAGAATGAAATTTCATTTAAAATTGAAAGCCTTTTCCCGATCAGCCAATGAAATGCTTGGATAATACGTAAGTTTCAGGTGGATAATACGTAAGTTTCAGGAAATCTGACGGGTCGCAGGAGATTTTTGTCGCTTGCAATTTTTACATGCAATAACACTATCTCTATATAATAAAAGCCAGTGTAACGCTGGGCGGGGCGAATCCATCAATCTTACCAGTCTACCAGGAAGAGACTCAAAGGGAAAAGGATCCATTTTCCCATTGGTTGACAAGAAACAAGAATACCGCGATTACTTCTCAAGGTTATACGTCCTAATAATTGAGCAGTAATAGGTCACTTCTTCCTAACAAATCAGTGCAAGGCACATCGCATTACACAACCAAAGTAAATCGCCAAGTGTCACTTGAGATTATTTCAAGTATTAAGTTGCAATCATATTAAATTTTCTTTGCGACATGTAAGGAATTTTAATTTATTTCTCATATAAAGTCATTCACGGAAAACAATGATATGGTATTTTTAAAAATATCCTTTTTTTTCCTGCAAAAAATTGATAAAACTGACTTTCTTTGAAAAAAGTAATCAATTTAAATATTTTAGGCTTATTATTTTGTAACTTATATTTAAATTACAGATTACTTATATTTTCCTTTTCTATATACAGGTGCATGTAAATTTAAACTAAAAAAAAAAAAAAAAAAAAAAAAAAAAACATATGTAATATTTTAAAAGTAAAAAATTAATATTTATACAAAAAGTAAAATTAATAATTTTTGAGTTTTTCAAGTTTTAAGTGAAAAACACAATTTTTACCCACCGTCCTAGGACGGGCATTTACACTAGTTAATGTTTAATTCATGGCGTACGTAATGTATGATCAACTCCGTGTGATTTTTTATGTCTTAAATTTTAGTCTTTGAAAAAATTATTTTCCAAATGGTCGTTGTAATTTGTTAAATTGCTTTTTTGTCTTCTTTTTTTTTTATTGTAATGAATACTGTTTTGGACTGGCGTCATGAACTCTGCCAAATACGGAATAGTAATTTCTAAAAAACAAAATTCATCAAATGAAGAAAGCGAAAGAGAAATTCTATGGCTCCATGTGTGGGAGTAACTCTGCCAATTGCCTGTCACAGACCTGGATATAAAAAATGCATGGGTTTTTTTCATTGCTAATAAATATTCATTAAAGGTTTCTAACATTTTAAAGGGATAAACAGACTTTTTCCTTTGTTGACATCAAGCTGTTCGCCGCTAAGTTTTGACGGCTTCCATCTAGTCTTTATCTTGAATTATTCAAGATAAAGATTCGTTTCACTGAATAAAATGGTTTTTTAAGGGGTCTTGTACCTTTTAAACGCGTCGAAAATTAACGAAAAACTTCAAAGTTTGAGTTAGTCTGTCTTTAAAACCTTTTTATGTATAAACATGAAATTTTGGATATTGATTAAACAGATTGTGCTTTGTAATATACTACCAACAGAAATTTATTAACCCTTTACAGAATTCGTGTATTGTTGAAATCAAAATAGCTCTTTTTTTACCCCATAAGTCATTGCGCGCATGATATCTTGAGAAAGCATGTATGGATTGTCATGAAATTTGGTAAAGATACTAAACAAATATGTGTGTTTAAAATGATCTACTTTTAAGTATTTTCAATGGTAATATTTTTAGTTATGACTGTTTTTATTAATTAAAAATACAAAATTTTTATTTTTTTTTACGAAAATATTTTTTTTCTATAGTTAATGAAATACTTTTAGCCTAAGAATAGATAATTTTAAACACATATATATCATTAGTATCTTTACCGAATTTCATGCAAATCCATACATACTTTCTCAAGATATCATGCGCGTAATGACTTATGGGGTAAAAAAAAGAGCTATTTTGATTTCAACAATACACGAATTCTGTAAAGGGTTAATAAATTTCTGTTGGTAGCATATTACAAAGCACAATCAGTTTAATCAAAATCCAAAATTTCATGTTTATACACAGAAAGGCTTTGAAGATGGACTAATTCAAACTTTGTAGTTTTTCGTTAATTTTCGACGCGTTTAAAAGGTACAAGACCCCTTAAGCATCGATAAAACTGGAAGTCAAGTGCAGGCAATTCGTGGTCGTTATCCTTCTATATATATAAAAAAAAGTTTTGATTTGGAAACGGACCAATGAAAATCTGCGTAGATATTCCCAGTAGATCGGCATCCAATATGAATGCTTAAGCATGGCCTTTCTTCGTTAATATTAAAAAAACTGTTCCATACAAAAATATGAAAATCGGTAGTATTATAGAAAAATGTTTGATAAACACGCATATATAGACAGTTTTCAAATCGAAGAATTATTTTAAGAGATATTTAATGACAAAGTTGGACAAAATCGTTCCATTAAAAAAGTTTTATTGGAGCAAAAATTATACATGAGAATTTCATCATTTTTAGATCATTTTGTACGTTATAAGTTCCCGGTGTGCAGATTGCATTTATTTAATTAATTTGACTCATTTTTTGAGGTTTTATTTCTATTTTAAATTCAAATTTTCATCATTTCGAGAGATATTTTTTATATATTTTAGAAAATGTTATTTATTTAAACTGTTGCCAATTGTATAAACAGCGCAAACAATAATGTTTACTTCAAATTAAAAATTTATTTACACGTGACTATTATAACAGAAAAAAAACTTTAAAATTACAATTAAATGATTACATGTTAAAAGCAGGAAAATTACGCCATAAGAACCATATTTAAACTTGAATTTTAAAAGAGAAACAAAATGTTAAAATAAAAAAAAATATTATGCGTTAAAACCTGTAAATGGAGGAAATTACATCATATTTAAAATGGTCAAAAAATATGGCAAAACAATTTAAAGGAAAAAATATATTTACGCGAGATATTTTCAGATAATCTTTTCAACTATTATCGTGAATTCGAAGACAGCGCAAATAATATTTCCTTCTAACAACAAAAGTATTTTCACCTGAATATTAATAAGAGAAATAAAACTTTGGTGTAAATTACGTCAGATTTAAAACGATACATTTAAAATGAATTATTTAAAAGAACTATCTTATAGCGCTATTAAAAAATACCGGGAGACAATGACACTGTTTACTTAATTCATTCTACATTAGCTTATTTTCAAATGTTTAACTAATTTTTAATTAAATACGAAAACAGCCATTGTATCTCTTAACAGCAGCAGATTTGGTCTTAAAAATCCTTAATCCAAGGAAAACGAATGGAAATCCATGTACAGAGAGATCGCTCCTATTTTTATTATTATTATTTTTTAAATTCAATATCTTTAAAGCCGATCAAATTAGCGTGCTTTTTGGATTTTGGTGTGCCTGAACGGGGGGTTGGCGAGCGTAGCTCGTAGGGGGCAGAGCCCCCTAGTATTCTAAAAGTAAATAGTAAATTTTCTTCATTCACTCACATATCATATAAATCGTCAGATTTAAAACGATACATTTAAAATGAATTATTTAAAAGAACTATCTTATAGCGGTATTAAAAAATACCGGGAGACAATGACATTGTTTACTTAATTCATTTTACATTAGCTTATTTTCAAATGTTTAACTAATTTTTAATTAAATACGAAAACAGCCATTGTATCTCTTAACAGCAGCAGATTTGGTCTTAAAAATCCTTAATCCAAGGAAAACGAATGGAAATCCGTGTACAGAGAGATCGCTCCTATTATTATTATTATTATTATTATTATTTAAATTCAATATTTTTAAAGCCGATCAAATTAGCGTGCTTTTTGGATTTTGGTGTGCCTGACCGGGATTGGCGAGCGTAGCTCGTAGGGGGCAGAGCCCCCTAGTATTCTAAAAGTAAATAGTAAATTTTCTTCATTCACTCACATATCATATAAATCGTCAGATTTAAAACGATACATTTAAAATGAATTATTTAAAAGAACTATCTTATAGCGCTATTAAAAAATACCGGGAGACAATGACATTGTTTACTTAATTCATTTTACATTAGCTTATTTTCAAATGTTTAACTAATTTTTAATTAAATATGAAAACAGCCATTGTATCTCTTAACAGCAGCAGATTTGGTCTTAAAAATCCTTAATCCAAGGAAAACGAATGGAAATCCGTGTACAGAGAGATCGCTCCTATTATTATTATTATTATTATTATTATTTAAATTCAATATTTTTAAAGCCGATCAAATTAGCGTGCTTTTTGGATTTTGGTGTGCCTGACCGGGATTGGCGAGCGTAGCTCGTAGGGGGCAGAGCCCCCTAGTATTCTAAAAGTAAATAGTAAATTTTCTTCATTCACTCACATATCATATAAATCGTCAGATTTAAAACGATACATTTAAAATGAATTATTTAAAAGAACTATCTTATAGCGGTATTAAAAAATACCGGGAGACAATGACATTGTTTACTTAATTCATTTTACATTAGCTTATTTTCAAATGTTTAACTAATTTTTAATTAAATACGAAAACAGCCATTGTATCTCTTAACAGCAGCAGATTTGGTCTTAAAAATCCTTAATCCAAGGAAAACGAATGGAAATCCGTGTACAGAGAGATCGCTCCTATTATTATTATTATTATTATTATTATTTAAATTCAATATTTTTAAAGCCGATCAAATTAGCGTGCTTTTTGGATTTTGGTGTGCCTGACCGGGATTGGCGAGCGTAGCTCGTAGGGGGCAGAGCCCCCTAGTATTCTAAAAGTAAATAGTAAATTTTCTTCATTCACTCACATATCATATAAATCGTCAGATTTAAAACGATACATTTAAAATGAATTATTTAAAAGAACTATCTTATAGCGCTATTAAAAAATACCGGGAGACAATGACATTGTTTACTTAATTCATTTTACATTAGCTTATTTTCAAATGTTTAACTAATTTTTAATTAAATACGAAAACAGCCATTGTATCTCTTAACAGCAGCAGATTTGGTCTTAAAAATCCTTAATCCAAGGAAAACGAATGGAAATCCGTGTACAGAGAGATCGCTCCTATTATTATTATTATTATTATTATTATTTAAATTCAATATTTTTAAAGCCGATCAAATTAGCGTGCTTTTTGGATTTTGGTGTGCCCGACCGGGATTGGCGAGCGTAGCTCGTAGGGGGCAGAGCCCCCTAGTATTCTAAAAGTAAATAGTAAATTTTCTTCATTCACTCACATATCATATAAATCGTCAGATTTAAAACGATACATTTAAAATGAATTATTTAAAAGAACTATCTTATAGCGCTATTAAAAAATACCGGGAGACAATGACATTGTTTACTTAATTCATTTTACATTAGCTTATTTTCAAATGTTTAACTAATTTTTAATTAAATACGAAAACAGCCATTGTATCTCTTAACAGCAGCAGATTTGGTCTTAAAAATCCTTAATCCAAGGAAAACGAATGGAAATCCGTGTACAGAGAGATCGCTCCTATTATTATTATTATTATTATTATTATTTAAATTCAATATTTTTAAAGCCGATCAAATTAGCGTGCTTTTTGGATTTTGGTGTGCCCGACCGGGATTGGCGAGCGTAGCTCGTAGGGGGCAGAGCCCCCTAGTATTCTAAAAGTAAATAGTAAATTTTCTTCATTCACTCACATATCATATAAATCGTCAGATTTAAAACGATACATTTAAAATGAATTATTTAAAAGAACTATCTTATAGCGCTATTAAAAAATACCGGGAGACAATGACATTGTTTACTTAATTCATTTTACATTAGCTTATTTTCAAATGTTTAACTAATTTTTAATTAAATACGAAAACAGCCATTGTATCTCTTAACAGCAGCAGATTTGGTCTTAAAAATCCTTAATCCAAGGAAAACGAATGGAAATCCGTGTACAGAGAGATCGCTCCTATTATTATTATTATTATTATTATTATTTAAATTCAATATTTTTAAAGCCGATCAAATTAGCGTGCTTTTTGGATTTTGGTGTGCCCGACCGGGATTGGCGAGCGTAGCTCGTAGGGGGCAGAGCCCCCTAGTATTCTAAAAGTAAATAGTAAATTTTCTTCATTCACTCACATATCATATAAATCGTCAGATTTAAAACGATACATTTAAAATGAATTATTTAAAAGAACTATCTTATAGCGCTATTAAAAAATACCGGGAGACAATGACATTGTTTACTTAATTCATTTTACATTAGCTTATTTTCAAATGTTTAACTAATTTTTAATTAAATACGAAAACAGCCATTGTATCTCTTAACAGCAGCCGATTTGGTCTTAAAAATCCTTAATCCAAGGAAAACGAATGGAAATCCGTGTACAGAGAGATCGCTCCTATTATTATTATTATTATTATTATTATTTAAATTCAATATTTTTAAAGCCGATCAAATTAGCGTGCTTTTTGGATTTTGGTGTGCCCGACCGGGATTGGCGAGCGTAGCTCGTAGGGGGCAGAGCCCCCTAGTATTCTAAAAGTAAATAGTAAATTTTCTTCATTCACTCACATATCATATAAATCGTCAGATTTAAAACGATACATTTAAAATGAATTATTTAAAAGAACTATCTTATAGCGCTATTAAAAAATACCGGGAGACAATGACATTGTTTACTTAATTCATTTTACATTAGCTTATTTTCAAATGTTTAACTAATTTTTAATTAAATACGAAAACAGCCATTGTATCTCTTAACAGCAGCAGATTTGGTCTTAAAAATTTTTAATTCAAGGAAAACGAATGGAAACCCGTTTACAGTGAGATCTTTCCTGTTTATTATTATTATTTTTTTTTTTTTTTAATTCAATATTTTTAAAGCCGATCAAATTAGCGTGCTTTTTGGATTTTGGTGTGCCTGACCGGGATTGGCGAGCGTAGCTCGTAGGGGGCAGAGCCCCCTAGTATTCTAAAAGTAAATAGTAAATTTTCTTCATTCACTCACATATCATATAAATTTAAAAAATATAAACAACGATTAAAGAGATGACCTGTAATACGCAAAATGCTTAAAAACAAACAATGCAGATGATTGTTCTTTTACTATAAACTAAAATTTATTTTTTGACCTCCTTGTATGTACTAAATTCAGCGTTCTGTTACTTTCTTATAGTGTCTGAACCTGTAAGTTTTCAAATGAACGCACCCAGGAGATTACTGGCCACATAGCTAAAAACATTTGAGGGTAAATAAATCTCAAGTTTGTCCGCGTACTCATTTGAAACTCATACAAGAAAAACGTTCTCGAAAAAATAACATAAGTTGATCATAGAAACATTTATGACATTCACGATATTTTATTATTGTCATTCAAAACTATTTATTTTATGTAAATTTGTGAGGACTGAAACGAGAAAAAATATTTTACTTCGCTATGTGATTTCAATAAATATTTGAAAAGTTGTAGGAAACCAAAAATGGAAAGACATTTTGCATGTGCTCTAATACCTTGTGCATGTATTTGTGATATTTATACAGATTATGATAATACGCTATTTGAAGAATAAGAAAGTTTTTATCAATGCTTTATTGTACTATCTTTGCCGTGGAGATTAAGTTTTAATGTTAGAATTTCACCAAAGGGTATCATCCAATTTTCCTGATAGAAAATAAAGTTAATTTTTTTTTAACTTAATTTCATCCTTTCGTTGATTGGAAAAATTTCATCCGTGAAATTGATTACTGCTGTGTTGAGCTGGTTTCTAAATTATTGTTCTTGCTTTTTTCCATAAATGAAAGATTTTTTTTTCAAGTATATTTTCTTCTAACTTTAAAAACATAAATGTTTATTAAAAAAGTGATCTATTATATTAAAGCCTAAATTCTTAGTTTTCTAGACCAGTTTGAATTTTCCTTCTAGCTACTTTAAAAACTAAGTTTCAGACAACTGAACATTAGTATTCTTTTACTTTTTAGGTGCGTTCGTAATTACATAAATACGTAGCACCTATAGTCGTCGTTCACTCCGTCTGTCTGTCCGTCCGTCTGTCCGTCCATCTGTCCGTCCGTCCGTCCGCATATAATAGAGCAAAAACTACCCAACCGAATGGTCTGAAATTTTAAATATATGATTGTTGTAAAATTTTGTCGAGCCATTTCAAATTTTATGAAAATCGGATGTATAGTTAAATTACAGGGACAGTCAAAAGTTTTTCTTTACATTACGGCCAATGGGAAAAATTATTGCACGTGCATTTTAATGATGTTACAGCTTTCCGAATGGGCTGAAATTTTAAATATATAATTGCTGCAAAATTTTGTCGAGCCATTTCAAATTTCATGAAAATCGGATGTATAGCTTAATTACAGGGACAGTCAAAAGTTTTCCGTTACATTAAGGGGAATGGGAAAAAATTATTGCAAGTGCATTTTAATGATGTTACAGACTATGCACTTATGAATTGCAAATAAATACACATTCAGTACAATATGGGGTGCAAAAAATAATTATAAAACTAGTTATAGTACGAACGCACCTTATTTGCCACGTTTGACGAGCAATTTCCAACTTGTTTATATTATGTGAACATGCGATTATTTCAGACTTTTATGAATATTTTGAGCAATAAAAGTAATTAATTTATCAAATGTACAGCTATTTCCCATGTCTTTCAAAATTTTTAGCCATATTCTATAATGCACTGGACGTATTAATTCCACTGGCCGATGCCTTAAATTAATTGAATTTAGCTTTTTTAATTTCCCGGTGTGGTTTTCTTTGATAGGGTCTGCCGCTACCGTTCCATTCATATGTTGAAACGTATAGGAACATCCATTGATCCCACGGCCTCCTTTTCCACGAAGTTTCCGCTGGGTGGTGAGTTTAATACGTCAACAACCACTGTGGCTTTGTAGCTTACAGAATTGGCAATGGACCTTTAAAATCATTTTTTTTTTTTTTGTAAATTTCACTTTAAATGTTATTCAAGGGTACATTATGTGCATTAGGGCATACATTTATCACAAAAAAAAATAAGTAAAATTTTTATGAGGGGGAAAAAAGGATTTTTCGTAATATTTTAGATGTTACGGTGAAATTTTCAAAATGCCCCATGCGCATTCCATATCAATGAAAATCCACAATATTTTATACTGGTTTGGTTTATATATAGAAATAAAACTGTGCATCGAATTTTATATATTTGAATATAGAGATAACTAAAAAAAAATACTTTCTATTTTTGTTTTTTTAATTTTGAGCATTTTTGCTACTTGGAAAATTCGGAGATCACTAAGGGATTTGGTAACTTTTGAACTGAGCCTTTTTTTTTTCTTTTTTTTTTGATTGGGGTGAGGGGTTGGGAGTGCAATTAATTCGTATGACAGTTATATATACAGACAGGCAAACTGAAATCAGATATCGTTCAAGTATGAAACTAAAAATTCCCAAAATAAGGATATACAAATTTCGTAGAATTTCAAATAACACAATGACATACTAATATGAAGTGTTTATCTAATGGTTACTCAGAGACGGTGTTGTAATGGAAATCTTTTATGCGTACTTGCAAAATAATTATCAGTGTTATATGCACCATCTTCAAGAAAATCATGCTGTAGACGACTATAGCAACATACTTAAATTACATAACCGTCAGAATTCTATAAACCTCACGTTTAAGCGTTCCATAAAACCGTTACTTTAGTTTTTCAATATATATGGTAGGTTTGGAAGTTCTATTTCACATATTTGAAGTGTTGCAGTCGTAAACAAACATGAACGTATACGCTATCTGGCAGAGGGTATACGCTAGAATCACGAATGTTCATGTCTAAAGCTATACATTTATTTGAGAAATAGAGGGTATACGAAACTTTTTTAAAAATTCGGAAGTTATACGGCGTATTCCTCCGCATACCTACTCCTAAACACCTGCGTATTTGAATGCGTCAGATAGCACTCAATCGCAAAACAAATTATGAATCCCCTGTAGTACCCCAATAAGTACGTTCCAGGGTCTTAAAAGAATTGCAATCGATATCAATAAATGAGAAAGCTGTGTAAAATTATTAGCAGTATTACTCTGCAAATATTATTTTAATTAGTCTCAACTAATTATTGAAGGGATAAGAGAATTCAAACACAACTTTTGTCGAAAATTTTAAATTTTCCAAAATAATTTCCAAACTAAATTCTGGAAGACATGTTTAAAAAACAGTCCCATCGAATATTTACGAAAATTAAAATCCTGATGCTTTTTAAAATAACTTATCTGCGAATATTTAAAGTTGGAAACGCTTCACGTTTGTATAACTATGAGCCTTTTAATAAATAGACCTAGATTTACACCATCAGTAAACAAATAAGCTTCCAAGGAGCTTGATGTAAACTTCTATCTAAAGTAAATATTCTGAGATAATTGCTTTCAAGTATATATAAATAGTCATCAAAGGGGATGCTTGAATGGATTCAAAGATGTAATTTTACGGAGAAATACTTAGATTCAACTACCAAAGTATACTTAGAATAAAAAGTATGGTACAGGGGTATTTTCTATTTAGTGGAATATTCAATAAATAATAGTTATTTCAGTACTTATATCAACACTGTTTTAATCTAGTTTTTAAGAGAAAATGTTAAAAACTAATGCTCATTTTAATAATCCAAATATAAACGAGTTTCATTATTTCTTTTTTTCTTGATAATTAAACGTGTGAAAAACTTTTTAGAAAATAAAAAGATTCCACTCTTACAAGATGCCTTAAATAAATCTCTAAGGAAAACAATAAGCCATTTCCTCAATTTAGAAATGTTAAAGATCAACAGTTATGTGCTTTAAAATTTAAAAATATGTATTTTATTTGCATTAACGATAAAATGATTTCAATTAAAACTATGCAAGAGTATTTCGTTTCATTTTACTTTCGTTATACATCTGCAATTGTTTTTAAAAATAAAAATAATACATTTTCTATTGAAACAATTGAGTTTAATGAAGTTTTTTTTATAACACTTGACATAACGTTGTTTATTAACCATTTGGAAATGGTTGTTGTTTTCGGTCGAGGATGGGGCCAAATGATGCTCGCATTTTATTTTTTTTTAACGAAATTCAACGATGTTCTTTACTTTTAGAATAATTTTTATTTGAATTGGTAATAGAAAGGCATAAAATCGTAAAAAATTGTTTGATTAGGTAATCGAAAGGCATAAAATCATTAAAAATTGAAAAAGTTACAAAATGGGTAGACACAAATTATCAGATATGGAAAAATCCAAAGCCAAAGAGCGACGCCGAAATGAAAATCGTCTTGCAAAGCAAAAATCAAGGTCTTCAACTCATTATCTAGGCCATGAAAATCGATTACAGAATAAAAGACGAACGGGAAAAAGGAAACAATCTAATTTTTAATCGATTAATAGTAAAAGGCCATGTCTCGAGGGGCTCCAATCCACTAGCCACGGCGTTTTACAATCGGTCGATTCTAACCGGAAAAAATTGAGCTCAACGTAGGTAATTTGTCACAATCTGTGGATGATTCGGTGGAACTGCTTTCGATTTGTAAACTGTTTTTCTTCTCAAAACGGGACTTGGAGAGTTTATCGATAAAAGTTTTGGTCGTCTGAAGTTTGATCTTTGCGATCTGTTGTTGAAGAGGATGGGGCGGAATTTGGTGGACGAAATAAATTCCAAATGGTCGTTGTAATCTATTAAATTACAATTTTTTATTAATTGGTTTTTAATTGGCAGGGGAATAAAATAATTTACTATTCAGGTTAATAAATAAATATGCTAATGCTCATAAGCACTTTTGTGTATTTGAACGTAATCCGACACACACGTATATGAGTGTCATACGATTGGATGCATTTAAACAAATTATTGAACTTATACATTTATACAAATAAAGACAGTTATTTGTTAGTATTACGCTACATCAAGCTTTAAATGGAATACGATTAAAATACAGTCCATTAAATTAGAAGTCAAACAAGTAATTTACCTGTGATTGATAAAAATAGGATTTATACTTTTTTTTTAAATCGCCGGTAGAATTAGCAAATATGCGTAATAACTGAATATATAAATTATAAGATAAAGATAATTAAACTGATACTATTGAATGCACTTATCATATTGATCTAGAACAGAGATTTCCAATTAGTACATAGTAAAAGAAAATGTTTCTTTTTTGGAAAACCCATAGGAAGAACGCCAGTACAGACGATTTATTTTAAGGGGTAAAACTCTGCAAACTGTGTACCTTAGAGGCAAAATTAGTTAAAATAACAGAAAGTTTGTAATAAACAAAGAGTTTTTCGTAAAATAAACACTTTATTGGTATTATAGAGGGCACATTTTGTATGCAAAAATCAATATTATAGTTGTGTTACACTGTAAAAAAAAATCTGTAATCCTACAAAACTAGTTTTTGTAAAACTACAGAAATCTGTATGTTTACTAGAATTGTATCTGTAACCGGGTAAAATATTTACCACTTTCATAGTACAAATACATGAAATATCTTAGTCGCACCTGTCAGCCAATGAGAAAGGACTTCAATGATGACGTAATGACTGTTCACGCAGCCACAGAGGTGTTCAAGGCATCCATCTTGATTATGATTTTAAATTAGGATGCAAGTAAATATTTCTGCTTTTATGAGTTAAATTTTGTTATATTTCCATTCCTTTAATTATAAAATTGTTTCTGAAAATTATGTTTCTACATTGTTTAAGGACAATAGAAAGTATTTCATTTTGTATTCTGTAAACTGAAATATTGTTTTGTGTCAAACAAAGTTTTCTTTCTTATTTTTGTAAAAGGTGTCCCATTCCTCCATACTCTCTCCTATGCTTTTAACTCTGAATATTGGGCACTTCTCTATCTATACACACGAATCATGGGTTTGGGTATGTGTTTTAAAACTATCAGAAATATTATACATGTGTTTGCGTGTATATGAAAAATGAAATGTTGGTAATATTTTTCCTATTCCTAGAGAAGAAAAAATCGTTCTTAACTGTGCCTTAAGTAAAAAGAATTTATCACATTTTTTATATACTTTTTATTTCTTAACCTTTAACTGATGTTACCGGTCTCTCAAACCGCAGCTTTTTTTTTTTTAATTTTTATAGTTTTGCAATTTTTTATATACTTGCAATTTTCAGTTTAACTACAAACACTACCGAAATTTTGTTCCGTTGTGAACTTTAGTACCACCACCAGACACTTTTGAATAGGTGAATTTTAATTATAACAGTCCTGTACAAAAAGTTTAGTACAAAAACACCATCCTATGAGTTAATTGTGCCTTTTATTAATCTTTCAATAAAGCGGTCTCACAGACAACTTCACGCTAGTTGACTTCACACTAGTGGTGACAATTTCTGTGACATCAGTTAAAGGTTAAGGAGTAAATTTAATAATAACTCATTCATATTGAAATATGTATTTATTTTATCTGAAAAATTGTTCTGCTCAAACTTTTTGTGAAAATCTTAGACTTGGAAAAAACCTAAATATAAACATTTGCATTTTAATTTTACGTGAGTTTCTGAGCGATAAACTGCCGAGTTTTTACTTTCTCATGCAAAGAGAGAGATAGGGTAGGTAGGGGTAAAGATACGAGCGGGGCAAAAATACGCAACGGCTGATTTCATATGAAGTTACATTTCGGCTCTCTTGGCAAATAGGTGGCAGTTTTGTTTCAAGTGTACTAGTCATTTGTTTAAACCTTTGATAAAAGTAGCAATTTGTGCTATGAAAATGAGGTAAGTTTAAATTTTCGAATTTTGATCTAATATTTTTAAAATTTCACTTTATTCTTTAGCTAACAGTACCTGGAATTTTTACAAATCCAAAATTTTAGTGGAGATCGAAAGATTTTTAGCTTCTAAATGCCGCAGTTTACCTCGATCACATTTGTTTATACTTATGCGTAGCCGGTTAAGCAAAATACTGCAGAATAGGGTAAAAGTACGCATCCTTCTTGGGACAAAGATACGCACATGTTTAAGATACGGGACTTTGCCCTATCGTTTTAGCTAGATGCAAAGCTTTCCACAATTTCTAAATTTGTATTATATAAAATATAATAGCTACTTAACTAATATAAGTTAGTAAACTACATTTTCCTTTTTCTAGGTGTTTTTTTAAATATAGAACGTAGGTATCTACCTACCTACTTTTAAAAATCAATATTGTTTCATGAATAGCTTTTGTTTTAAACATTAATCCTTAACTCCTGTTAACGGTCTCACCGACCGCTGCAATATTCAGTTTTCACAGTTTAACTTGTAACTTTCAATTTAATTAGTTATGTTAGTTTAATTTTGATTCGTTTGGTAAATTAGAAGTATAGCTGAAGACTTCTGAATGCGGTAAATTTTACTATAATAGCCCTTTGCATAAAGTTTAGCGCAGAAACCGCCTCTTATGAGTCAGTCAACCATTTTATTCAATCAACGATTAAGCGGTCTCGGAGACCGTTTACAGTATTTATGAAACAATTTTTATCACAACAGTTACAGGTTAACTGCTATTTGCGATCTCGCAGGCCGCTGTTTTTTTCATGGTCTAGTTTAGAATTTTCAGATTAAATACTATCGAAATTTACTAATACTTTTACATTACTCATTCATTTTAGTGAAAATGAGGCAAAATCCGGCCATAATGGGGCAAAAATGCACACTGCGTATCTTTGCCTCATCACTGCGTACTTTTAGTCCAACCATTGGGGCAAAGATACGCACAGCAATGTTTTTTTTTTTTTTTTTTTAATTACAATTTCTCACGGAATTATAACTTGACAGAATGTCGTTACATAGTGGAACGTGCCTAAGGTTTTAATACAACATTTTAATCAGTCGTCATATAAGTTTAGACCAATGTGTTCATTTAAATCAAAATTAATGATTAAGTGCGTAACTAACCCTAATTTTTATTAGAGATGTAATTGTAGATTACATTTCATAATATCAATAAAACACGATTTCCTTTCCTTTTATTTCAGGTTCGGGTTAAAATAAGTCTGGGTTGAGTTGCAGGTTGCCGAAAATTATTTTGGCTGATTCTGGTCAGGTTGCGGATCGAGGAAATATTTTTGAAGAGTTCGGGTCGAGTTGCGGGTTGACTTAAGTATAATATTCGGTTTTGTGTCTTTTGCAACTTGACCCGTGCAGGACTACTCTGTAGTCGGGAAATTTTCAGTATATCAGGATTCGTACGGTCCTTAAAAGTACTTGCATTTTTCAAAAAGGATTATTTTTGTGCTTGAAAGTCCTTATTTTCATACAAAATTTTTTAAAAGTCTTTAAAAGTGCTTTACTGTCATATTATTTCTTAATCGGTGGTGGAACTCTTCTGCATTTCTTTTCATTTCTTATTTAAAAAATAAAGATAAAACCTCCATTGCTAACCTTTCTTCTGAAATTTCACCTCCCCTTTTTACTCCCTTCTCCACAATACCAAAGTTTAAACTATTTAAAACTTTTTTTTTTATCCTTTAACTGATGTTACCGGTCTCACAGACCAGTGCTTTTTTCAATTTTCATAGTTTAACTTGCAAATTTCAGTTTCTCTACAAACACTACTGAAATTTTGTTTCGTTTGAAACTTTAGTACTAACACCAGAGACTTTTGAATAGGTGAATTTTAATTATAACACTCCTGTACATAAAGTTTAGTACAAAAACAACATCCTATGCGTTTATCGCGGCTTTTATTCATCTTTCGTTGGAGCGGTCTGACAGACCGCTTCACACTAGTTATGTGACAATTTCTTTGACATCAGTTACATGTTTTAAAAAAAAATTGCTCTACTGTATTTGTTACTTTAAGTGAATAAATAATCAGTCCAAAATTTCATTAACTATTCATTCCATCATATCCATTTCATCAAAATTTTATCTGAATTTCACCTTCAAAATTTCGTTTCCCCGTTTTCTTCACCTCTCACAGTAATACTTAAAGTTTCAAAACTCTTTAAAACTGCTTAAATTAATATATATATATATATATATATATATATATATATCTGCTCTGTGTCATTTTATTGTCACAATAAATAATCAAGATTTTTCTTCCCACTCGAAATTGGCATCCCCCCCCCCCCCGAAAAAAAAAACTTAGAGCGCATAGAATTTTAAAGTCTTTAAAACTCTTTATAGACCAGTGGTAGGGGAGGAAAAAAGGGCCGCATTTGGAATTAATTAGGGGAAGCTGGAAATTGTTTTAATCCCTTTACTTTAAGTCTAGAATGAATGTACTAAGTTTTCCCCATCTTACTAGGTGAGTGGTTGAAGATATGTACAGATTTATAGTCAAAAAACACATTTTTTATTAATTACCATAACAATATCTAAAAAAAACTAACTCTATTAAAAACATTGTCAATACAGATGTTGTAGAGGTTAAAATTCTGATTGAAATGTGTACTTAGTATTTTTGTTGAATTTTTACAATTATATTGCAAAGTTTAGCCTAATTCGTTAATCAAGTGATTGAAGCCATACAAGACGAGGTTATCAGTTCACCCTGTTTCTAATTTATAGGGGAGATGGGGGCACATGTGAACAGGGGGCACATGTGAACATCGCAATTTTTCAATGGTTATTGTAAGTTTTTTTATTTGAAAAAAATTACTAAAGATGGCAACACCTGTAGACATACGGTAAAAAATTTTTGAAGCTTTTTGACCTTTTATTTGTCCTCTGTAGCCAAAACACTGTTTTTAGATCTCAAAAGTAAAATCTTTGTTCAGAGTTCATAAGCGTTTAACTTTATTTATTCATTTATTTGAATTTGAGTGTTTTAACATGCACTATGAATACTAATAAATATTTTTAATGCAGTTCTTTTTCTTCTAAATTTGAGAAATGTTAATAATTTATCAATTTAACAGAAGCAGCAATGTGGGGCACTTGTGAACAGACAAGTTGGGGCAGATATGAACAGTACTTAAGTGCTCCAATAATCATTCTGTGATTCTGTTCCTTTCAGTTAACTTAATGATAAGTAATGTCAGTTCCATTACCTATAATTTTCCTGAAATAGAAGATATTTTCCTCACACAAAGTTGATTTTGCATTGAAACTTCATCAAACAAATCTTTCAGCAAATACATAAAGAGCAACAAGATCATTTACATTCAATTGTACATTAAATATATTCAATGTTTTCTCAAATCCAATAAGTATTATATATTATTTTACTAAACAGTTTACAACAATATTTTTTATGCATTGTTAATACAAAAGTATTACCCTGAACAACTTTGCAAATTTTTGTATTGCATTTGTTCTAAACTTGCAATGATGGCTTACTTCCATATCTAAAACAGTTATGTATATCACGCTTTGAATGGAGATACATATGAGTAATATTTTAAGAAAGTAAAATTTTTAAACTGATAACTACCGTAAAATCCCTATTGTAACCCCTATCTCTTTCAAAAGGAAAAGAAGTTAGGGGAGGGGGGGGGAAGTTATAGTCGAGATTTTTTTTTAATCATTAAAAACCCCTTCTTTATCTATAATTTACAAGTAAATAAGGCAAATAAAGCAGTGGGAATCTTTCGTATTTCGGCAGATTTGAGATAAATAGTATGTAAACGCCCCCTCCCCCAAAATTTCCCCAAACAAAAACCCCTAAGCAAAATTTAAGTTTTAATTTCTTTTTTAAAATTGCTTATTTATTTTTTTTATTTTATTTCAGCAAGACTTAATGAATCATCTAAGCCTCCACCCCCAAAATCTACTTATTTTCATTTTATAATCTTTTGCTTTAAACATATCACCCAGAAACTAGAGAAATATATATATATATATATATACTTTTTATGGAGAATTTCACAGGTAATTAACTAATCATTACGATGACAAATGAATAATAGAATAAAAAGCATGTCAAAGGATATTTTTCCTTAAGTTCACATGTGCCCCACGTGTGTTCACAACTACCTCGCTGATGGGGCACATGTGAACAATTTTTCGAATTTATAAAACTATTAAAAAATGTAAGAACTATACAGGTGATTTTTAAAAAATTACCATGTATAAAAGAAAGTTCTATTTACTATATCGAGTAGGTTTTGTTTATAGAAATTAGTCCAGTCATGAGAAAAACCTATATTTATGCGAACTGTTCACATGTGCCCCCATCTCCCCTATATATATTTTAATTTATTGAGGTACTATTTGAGGATTTTAATTATTTTAGGCTTTATTTTGGATATTTTCAGAGTTATGGCTTAAACTCTTGATTACGGATTATAGCCCAGTGGTAGGAAATGAAAAAAAAGGCCGAATTCGGAATTAAATACGGGAAAGCTGGAAATTGTTTTAATCCCTTCGACATAGGTCAGAAATAAACGTACTAAGTTTTCCCGCCCTACTAGGTGCGGCTTTGTCGCTACGAACAAATAGATAACTTAAAAAAGTGCATTATTTCATGATTTTTAGCATATTTCAAAAATGATTTGTAAATGATGGGAAATATTGTTTATGATCTCTGATATTGTATTTGAATTATGCGTCGTATTTAATTTGACATATATAGCGAATGACAGTGCGTATGAAACACATTTAAGGAGGTCGAAAATAGTGGGGAGGAGCGAGGGAACAAATGAGTGTGCAGAATTCTTGTCGCTAGAGGAATTATAGGTCAACCAATAGCACGATTTTAAACTTCGATATTTAACGAAAAGGACTAAGATGGTTTTAATAAAAATTACTTTCGACTAGTATACGAGCATCTTAAGTTAAATTCATAAAATTTTAAAACCTTCGGAATATTGAAAAAAAAGTATTATAAGCTTTACGGGTTTTTTTTTTTTTTTTTTTTTTTTTTTTTTTTTTTTTTAACTAAGGTTTAAGGTTCACGATATCAGTTGAGAAATGGCATGTAAAACGGCTGTCAATTATGTACCTCTTTCTCGATAACTACTAAATTATAATCCTCAAAATATACAAAATAAAGCATTAACATAATTACAGAAACATCGCGAGGGCCACAACAACTGAAAGAAAATGCATGTATGTAATAAACGGAGGCAGGGCGGATTGATAACTCTGTCTCTCTCTTGATCAGCGGTTAAGACAAAATTTAGAAATAGAATTGCGACCTTAATGTTCAGCAAAAATATTAATATGGGTACTCATTTTATTCAGAATTTCAAGTTCTACGACATTTGTATTGACAATGTTTTTGAAAGAATTGTTCTGAGATATTTTTAAGATAATTTTAAAAAAGTGTTTTTCGACTATAAATATGTACATATTTTCTAATGTTCACCTAGTACGTGGGATAAAACGTAGTACTTTCATTTTAAACCTAAACGGAAGGGATTAAAACAATTTCCAGTTTCCCACCCACATAATTGTGAGTTACATCCCCCGATCACGGGTCTTTGAAATAGAATTGTGACAATGTTCAACAAAAATGTTAAATGTAGTTCTCATTTTACTCTGAATTTTAAGCTGACGACGAGCTGAACACGGAAATTGCAAAACCTAAATTTCATTCCAGATTTCAAAGTGCTGCCATTTGCAAAATGACGTCAGCGTTACGCACAGATATATTTGTTTTTTATAATATAAATAGATTTTATTTTCATATCAAAATCTTGGTGGATTTTTTTTTTCTTTTCAAACTAATTTTTTTCACCCTTAAATCCATTTATATCTGAATCAAATGAATACTCGATAATTTCAAAGCTACTGTATAACATCGTGTATTTTAAAATAATATATACGTAATGTGAGTCGTACAGTAAAATGTGCAGAAAAACAGAAAAGTGACTTCGGACAATGAATTTTTTTAAAGATTAATTTTGTATTTTTTTAAATGTATTGCAGTATTTCAAACAGAATTGAAAGTATATGCTTTTTGGTATTGTTATTATTATTTGGTATTGATATTCTGCATAATTTGATTTTTGGAGTCTTATGTGTAATTTTAAAATATGCCTGGAAAGGGAGGCGGGGGAGGGACAAGGTTCTTCCAGTATTTTAAATTCTTAAAGTTTGCCGTTATCATCCAAACTCTTTGAAATTTTTAGATGTTAAAAACATAATGTTTTCGTAGCCCGAGTGAAAAAAAAATTAATATTTAGTGGGAAAAAGGCTGGTAAGATTTTTACCACGATGTAACTGAGGTTTTTGCTAATTTTGACGAAGTTTTTACACATTTTATTTAGTAAAAAATATTTATATTTGTCCGAATGTTTCGAAATTTTCGTAAGTAAATGTAAATATGACCTGTTGAGTTGGTCTAAAAAAGATTGTGTTAAAATACGGACGTTTAGTTAGTTTTGTGGTAGAAAAAATATAGTCTTTGTGAGGGGCGAAGTGACCTACGCTCACCAATGTATTTCAAAGAGTTAAAACTCATGTTTTTAAAAATAAATTGCATCATCAGTTAGTAGATTTTAACTTTTAGAGCATATATATATATTTGCCGATACTTCTAAAATATCATCCTGGAATAAATTGCTACAAGTTTTCGGAAAACCTTTTTTCATCTTTTTTTCAAAAGTTTAACTGCTAGGTGGGGAGAATATCGTAAATTTATTATCGGAATGTATCAACGTGTTAATATGGTGATATATCGCGATAACTACCGTAATGTGTATGCGAATAGAAAAATTGCTTATTTTAAAAGATAAATGGCATGTTACCAAAAATTTTAGTAGAAACAGATGTAGAAAGGAGCTAATAAATGTTTCATGCTATTTTCTTCTACAGCATACTTTAAATAAATATATATATATAGGGAAGGTGGGGCAAAATTGGGTACCATATAAGTTTGTTAGTCTCAAATGCTGTGAAATGGGAAAACAAACTTTGAACACTGTTTTAAATGTAAAATGAATCCTTGGCTATAATAAAACATTCTTTTCAAACAATATATATAATTGTTTATTTAAAAAAGTAGCTTTTTTCAAACGTATGCAAAAATCCGATTTTACCTCGCTGGTTGGGTAAAACTGGGTATCCATTTAAAACTACTGGAAAACTCATTTTGGTCTAAAAGGTCTTGCTTAATATAGTAAAAAATACATTTTTATTATTTTTAACAAAACGAAATTGCACATGTGTTCTTCCATGTGTAAAAAAAATAATTCGTTGGAAAATTTTCTACCTTGTATAGGCCTGCTTACTTTACACTGTACGTTTAAGAGTTTTCTTTTAGCTTCAAAAATCACACATGAATTTGTCATCATATTCTTCTGCAATACTACATGCTTCGTGTGCCTATCCGTGGCATTTCAAACATCGTATTTGGATTTAGAATTTGAGTAAAGTTCATAGCAAAACAAACAGGTTTCATTATCCTCTTCTTCTGAAGATGTTTCCGCAATCTTTTTTGGTTTCTTTTTTTTTTTTTTCTTTTAAAGAAACTTCTTTTTTCGTCTTGCAGTTTGGCTTTTTTCTCCTTAATATCTGTTTCGACCTGTAATTTATAGGGAGAAGAAATCAAAATAAGTTTTTCCCTTTCTTTTCTCAATTCTAAAGCCTTCCTTAGAAGGGGATAATAACATTTTAGGCGAAATTGGAAATACAGATTGCTGGGCTATATAGTCTGAAGATGTCGAATGGATAATTTTACTAATGTATTTTGTAGATGTAAAATTTTGAATGAGTGATGACGTCTGTGACTGTGATGTTAACTGCTGCATCTGGAAGCAGCTCGACGTGAAAGACGCTGGATGTTGTCAACTCGTTTATGTTCGGAAGGTTGAGCTCCATTATCATGTGATGTTAATATTTATTTCTGCAGCTATGCAAAGCTGTGGCTGCATAGACCTAGGTGTGTTATCATGACTTTCATGGGTTTCTCTCTCACTTCCGAAGGAGCAAAAAGATGGTCTGGAAAAACATTGTTGTAGGGAAAACTCCCTGTTTTCTCGAACCTTCTAATTGCAGTATTTAAAATTGCTGCTCTCGAAAATGCAGTTTTAAATAATTTTCCAATTTGGTAAATTGTTACAGATCGCGTAGAGTTGGAAAATAACCACTTCTTCACCTCTTGTTCTTAGTATGAGCTTAGAGAGGCATGAATGACACATCAAGGGGTTGAAATCGATGCGTTGCGTAAGGAAAGAATCGTATATAAATACATTGCTTTCTCTTACTAGATTAACAGGATTCTTTTATATGAATTGAACACCTGTTAAGGATTTAAAGAACGGGCTTTTTAGGACAAGGATTGGAAAAATCTATACATTTTTAAACCAAATAAAATAAAGACCTAATTTCGTAATACATCCACTCCTATTGTATACAGCAAATGAGTCTGGGAAAGTTTCATTCATCAAGAGGTTTTTTTCTTGCCTGTTTAATATTTGATAAAAAAAATCCTGTTATAGGTTATATAGCCTAGTTATATAGAATTGAGATTTTATGGATTATTTGTCAATTTGGGCAGATTATTTTATTTAGAGAAACAAGTCACGAAATATATTTGCATTTTAAGTGGACCTATAACGCAAGTTATTACACCTCAGATTAGAAAGTTATTAAAATGTAATAAGCATAATATTAAATTATGCCTTAATTAGTACCATTATTTTGTTCATTAATAATTGCAAATTATTTAATTTCATAAATGTAAGTTAAAAATTAGACCCACTTTTTACTATAAAACAAAATCAAAATTAGTTTTTTTCATTATAACTAGATAGATTTAGAATTATATTATAACTTAACAGCATTAAGAATGCAATTAAAAATTCCATGCTAATTTATTAACTATACTAAAAAACATTCTATGAGTGTCGGACAAAATCGGGAATACCCAGTTTTGACCCACTCTTAAGTACCCGGTTTTACTCCAACATGACAGAGTTTAAAATATGGCGTCACTACTCTTAATCCTATAAGCAAAATATCAGTAAAAATTTTTAAATATTATCAGGAAAGGAAAAAATTAGATGTCGTACTCAGGAATATTTAATATGCTGAAAAATAGTGGTTATACGCGTAAAATCTAGAATCAAATAAAATTTTTTAAGAGTAATTGAATCTAATTCCTTCACACTAAAAAAAAAACGCACACAGTAACGTTTCAATCGGCTATAAATGCCATTGGTTACCGACAAGTAATTCCTCGTGTTGGCTGATAGACAGAAGTACAACTGAAGGAGGGATCTGCGCTACCCGGCTTAACCCACCTACCCTGTTTTTTACAACTCACCCATATATGTATATATATATATATATATAATATATATATACACACACACACATACAAAATAAAAATATTTTTTTTAAACAAGAACGTAAAATAATCAAGCTTCAACGACAGATTATAATTTTTCAACACATTCAGAATTATGTAAAAAAAAAAAAAAATCAACGTTTAATAAAGTTAAATATGATGGCTAAGTAAGCAAATTACAAAACACGTAACACATTTGAAAATTAAAGTTCAGCAATTATTATCAGTCATCAAAAAAATATCCGAATTCCTTTGTGCAACGCTATATATGATCTATAGATTTGAATATATACCAAATAGTATGCTAAACATTAGTTCATTTAAGAAACGCATTTTCACAGCTGAAAATTCCCCTTCAACATATTTCGTCAATAAACGGAAATGTATACATCTTTTTTGCAGCCCTGTATATGATTTACAGATTTTATACATACGAAGTAACTAAATTAGTTAAATTAAAAAAAAAATCGTACCACAACAGATAACGAACTTCCAGCAATTATTGCTTATTTATACAGTACTATAAGCGAATCCTTTTGTTTCAACCCATAAATAAACGATTAAATTAATGCTATGCTCATCATGTTCTATAGTAAGCATCTTTTTGTACATTTCAGTGATGTGTATCAATTTCTATATGTTTGAAATAGTGTAATATCATTCCAATATACTACAAATGATTTTTCCCTACAGACCATTGAAATAGACCATAAAAAATCATTGATGAAAATCATAATTTTTCTATAAAAAAATCAGTTGATTAAAATAATGATTTAATCGTTGATTAAAATCGTTAACACCCTATTGCAGCCAAATGGCAAGCATTAGTTTTTGTTAATCACGATTGATTCACGATTTTTTTCCCTCAACCAACTGACGCTTTTTGCACTATTTTTCCACATTTGATTTAAGAATTTCACAATATTTTCCTTCTACCTAAGAAATGGAGAATTTTGCAGCTTTTTCTTACAAACTTTCTTTGCAGTTATCCAAAATTTTCAGCCTAATAAAATATAAAATTATAACTAAAAATTAAATAAACAGCACATAAAGAAAAACTATAAAATTATTAATTTAGATATTTTAATTCCAATATTTCAATTGACTAAGGTTTAATGCAGTTTTATTTATTTTTTTAAATAAAATTCTGTGATTTGTGTTTGGTTGCCGTTTTCTCTGAGACGGGAAAATTTAAGTTTACCTTTGACCCTGTAAGAAAGGGGGGGGGGGGGGTACTGTTCCTGCTGACCACTAAAATTTTCAAATTAGTGGTCCGAATGAATTTTTGGTGTTCTCGGACCAGCGGACCACCAATCCAATGATTTCGAATACTGATTGATTTTTTAAATGCTGAAGATTTCCTTGTAAAAGAGATTTGAATTGATATACTGTTTAATTTTTTGATTAATTCCCCTGTGTGAAATTTGATTATTGTTATGTCTGCACAAGACATATTTTATGTCTTAAAATATTTACTCTTTCATTTAAAATAGGTGGATAACTTAACTTGATGCTTGGATCTATTCCTGACTTGAAATCCTGATTCAGAACATACTCAGCTTCAAGAATTCTTTATATTTGATGACCTGAATAGTCAGAGAGGGTGCAGCACCCTCCTAAAATTGTCTGAGAGAAACTCTATGTAAAATGATATTATATTACAGTAAATATTAATCTGACATACTATACATATAATTTAATGATTATATAATTTGTATTTTCAATAAATGGAGCGGCATACCGCAAACCAACTTAAATGTGTTGCTATTTAATAGTGTCTGTAACCATTTCTTTTTCAGCTATTGCAAGGCTGCTGCTGGTGAATATTTTCCTTTTTTACGAGTACTGTTAAAAAATAAATAAATCGTCGTCATAGATTATCATTTAGGAATACTGAAAAAATACTTATATATGTAAGAATAATTAGTCGCTTGGTGGCGACACTGCTGTTATTAAATTAACCCTTCAAAGTAAATATTTAATATACTATAGAAATACATTGTGTATTTTAAAAAAGCTTTAAAGTTTAAAGTAATATTTTGTGTTAGCTGATATTAGAGGTTAAATGGATTCTGCTTTATAGCTGCCTTTTTAATGCTGATTATTTCAGTATTTACGCATATACTTTGATTATGTATTCGTTATGTTTGTGCTTTATTTATTCAAATGTGTTATATTCATTATTGAATGTTAAACAGAAACAAATACTAAACTTTTTTTGTTGTTGTTTTATATTCAAATCAATTAATTTTGCATAATTGAGCTGTGTTGCAATATAAATTTTAAAAATATTTCTATTTTATTTTTTGTTTTGTGAAAAGAAGGTAAAAATTTGAAAACTGTATAATATGAAAATTTCAGCATCTATAGATTCACAACAATTAAAGAAAAAACAACAGATCATGAAAGTAGCAGCTAAGTGCATTATGCAAAAAACCTTTTCAAACTCGTGCAAATATTAATATTGGTTGAAGAAATTTATTCAGCCATTGTTTAAATTAAAACAATAATAAAAACAGGGTATGTATTTAAATCTAAAGAATTTTTTTTTTCTTTGTGAATAAGCAAACACTAAATGGACTGTAAGTGTAACTGAGTGCGAAGAAATATTCCAAAATGTAAAAGGACAGAATGGTAATATTTGTGGTGAAAAAAAATGCAATTATTTTGTGAAATTAGATCAAATTGGTTTACATTTGCTTTTTAAATATATTTCAAAGACAATAGAATCAATAATTAAAACTTAAATAATTTTCGGTTTAATGATAAAAAAAAAAGCTTTCCTACTGCAAGATAATCTCGCATAATCTGAAATTTTGTTTATTACACCATAAAATGGTAAATTTAAAACCAAAGTGAGGGGAAAAAAGAAAGCTACAATCTGGTGTAACCATTCCACATAAAGATGAGAGAAAATCCTGAATCGTGATTCAATTTTTTAGCAAAAAATTGGAATAGAGAAAACCTTGAATTATGATTTAACCTTTCACTAGAAAATTGGATTTAAAAACTATCCTGATTCGTGGTCTAACCTTTTACCAGAAAAACTGATAAAAAAACTAAATTATGGTTCAAACTGTTACCAGAAAATTGGATTTAAAAAGAAAAACCTGATTTATGGTTAAACCTTTTATCAGAAAATTGGATTAAAAAAAAATCTTGATTTATGGTTCAACCTTTCACCAGAAAATTGGATTTATAAAAAACCTGAATCATTGTTTAACATTTCACTAATATAATGGTATTTGAGAAAGCACCAATAAACTGTTAAAACTTATCGCCAATATCTTGGTTGCAGCTAAATTTCAGCGACTTTTCACCATTTTCTTGGTGAAACATCACACTTTATTTTTAACAGTGTATCGATAACATTTTTTTTTTAAATTTAGGCATACTTTATAAACTTAGTAATGATACTTTACATTCATTATTGTTTCTATTCGCTTTTTTAATTTAACAAATAACCGTAAGATCTGATTCTGCTTATCTGCTTATTTACCTCTGTTGTTATAATGCTAATTTAATATGGAAATGATTTTGTACTTATTTGAATATCTACAGTGAAGCTTCAGTCAGTTTTTTAATGCATAACATACAAATATTTCTGGCAATTGCTGTGGTATTACTGAAAAACACGTCAGGCCATATTACTTATTTTGATCGAAGGATTTTGACTTTACTGCAAATCTCTTGCACGGTTACAAAAAACTTTCTGGCGAGAATACAAAAACTGTTTTAGATACAACTCTAAAAAATCATTGGTAATTTTTCTGACGATACTTTAATAAAGTTACCAAACATTTTTTGCTAAAGTATATGTAAAGTTTTGGGTACAATACTAAAAAAATTCATAGTAAATGTACTATGAAATCCTTCGCAAATTTACAAAAAAAATTCATAGTCAATGTACTAAAAATTCCTTTGTTAGCGTACTAAAAAATCATTAAAAAATTCACAAAGTATTTTTTAGGAAACTACCTAAAAAAATCGTTAGTTCCTTGACTAAATAATCCTAAGTAAATTTACGAAAAATTCTTTAGTAAATTCCCTAAAAAATCGTTAGTAAGTTTACTGAACAATATTTAGTAAACTTACGAGGAATTCTTTGGAAAACTCTCTAAAAAATCCTTAGTACGTTTACTAAACTATCTTTGGAAAAATTACCACAAATTCTTTAGTAAACTCCCTAAAAAATCGCTAGTAAGTTTACTAAGAAATATTTAGTAAATTTACAAAAACTAATTAGAGAAACTCCCTGGAAAAACCGTTAGAAATTTACAGAACAATATTTAGTAAATTTACAAAAAAAAATTTAGAAAACGCCCTAAAAATGGATAGTACGTTTACAACATATTCACCGATAAATTTACTAAAACTTATTTAGTAAACTCCCTAAACAAGCATTAGTAACCCCACTAAACAATATTTAGTAAATTTACAATAGTTTTTTGGGGAAACTCCCCAAAAAATCACTAGTACGCTTACTAAGCAATATTTAGTAACAGTTACTGAAGAAACTTCTGTAATTTTACATGATTATCTTATGTTGTGATTACATAAAAAGTTCTAGGCATCCCAGTTTCCTACAAAATTCTTAGTAACCTTACAAATTTTTTTTTACAGTGTACATGCTCGTTGGCCACAAGTGCCATAGTTGTCAACATTTACGCTTTTCTCTTACCACTAAAATTTATTGTAGATTATTTGATTGCTGATTTTGGCAATTAAACAAGGCAAGATTTACTATTGAATTTCAGTGGTAAGAAAAAGCGGTTTATATCACCCGTATCATAGCAAAAATTTCCATAAATATAAGCCACTCACAAGAATAGAAATGTATGCTATTTAAATGTCTTATTAAATGAATATCATTGAATTTATAAAAAGATAATTAAACTGATACTATTGAATGCACTTATCATATTGATCTAGAACAGAGATTTCCAATTAGTACATAGTAAAAGAAAATGTTGATTTTTTGGAAAACCCATAGGAAGAACGCCAGTACAGACGATTTATTTTAAGGGGTAAAACTCTGCAAACTGTGTACCTTAGAGGCAAAATTAGTTAAAATAACAGAAAGTTTGTAATAAACAAAGAGTTTTTCGTAAAATAAACACTTTCTTTATTGGTATTATAGATGGCACTTTTTGTATGCAAAAATCAATATTATAGTTGTGTTACATGCTCGTTGCCCACAAGTGCCATATTTGTCAACATCTACGCTTTTCTCTTACCACTAAAATTTATTGTAGATTATTTGATTGCTGATTTTGGCAATTAAAGAAGGCAAGATTTACTATTAAATTTCAGTGGTAAGAAAAAGCGGTTTATATCACAGCAAAAATTTCCATAAATATAAGCCACTCACAAGAATAGAAATGTATGCTATTTAAATGTCTTATTAAATGAATATCATTGAATTTATAAAAAAAATTACCTTCTTTACGATTACACACATTTTACATTTTTACAGAAAAAGTTCATTATGAATAAATTAAATCTTTCAATGATTTAGAAAATGTTTATAATGGGCATATAGTTTGAAATACTTAATATAGAAATTCTTACGAGCACTTCAGTTTATTGTTAATTTGTTCTGACTGAACAACATGAAATATGACAGGGTAAATAAAAAAATACGGGACACGGAATCATTTAACTATCTTAGTTTGTCCATATTTTAATCATATGTGCTACTATCTGATGTCTGAAAGCGATAAAATGGTGAGATGCACCAAAACAATTCTTCCAAGATCAAGATTTATTCGTTCGAAATCTGTTAATCGATTTTTAAATGTTAAATCAAATTCCAGTCATCTATATCTATGCTAATAAAGTGCAGTTTCGCTCTGTCTCTGTGTATGTCGGCAATGCTAGCGAAATCAGCGTGTAGAAGTTCAAAATTTGAGTCGTAATGGTTCCAGTATTAGGATCTTTTGGAAAGATTTTTGTTTAAATATATTAAATCCTTCAACATTGATTTTAGATGTATTTAAGGTTAT
This sequence comes from Maratus speciosus, assembly GCA_963932465.1. Taxonomy (NCBI): domain Eukaryota; kingdom Metazoa; phylum Arthropoda; class Arachnida; order Araneae; family Salticidae; genus Maratus; species Maratus speciosus. Next base: position 243,112,317 of record OZ010788.1, on the reverse strand, counting down.
TACGGGTCCGAGCAACACCGCGCATGTCAGCTAGTCTACATTAATAAAAGTAAGATGTGTTTGTCTGTCTGCGATGTTTATGGAAACTTCTGGAGGTAGAGGCCTGAAAACTTGTATGAGGATACACGGAACTACGTCCAAATGCGCTTGAGCCTCAGATTTTTCATTTTTTGTTTGTTATCCGGGTATTTGTTAAAAACAATAAATGACATAAAAAATGGCGAGCTTCTGCCCTTTCAGCGATTGTTCCTGGATTAAAGGTCTGCATGTGCCAAAATTACCAGGCCTGGCACAAACGAAGCTTATCTTTGCACTGCCTGGCATGATATAAAAACTAAAAGTTCGTCCCGCACCAAACCGGACCGGCTCATTCATATATTCGCAGTTCATGGCCCGGCCGCATTCAATTTTTACAAAAATTCTAATTTTCTTTGATATACAATTCAGATTCTTTTAAAGAATACCGTATATATATTTCTAAAATACATACACAGAAAAAAATACAAGCCTAATCTCCGTCCAGACCGAGTCTGCTAAAAAAATTAAAGCCGATCTCAGAAACCGTGTAATTGTCCGATTCTTATCGTTATGCTGGACATGTTATGTCTCTGTACTGATGTTGTCAAACTAGCATCGGCTCGTGGAGCACATTTATCTCGTTCAGTCGTGCCGATTTAAAATTGTTTATATTTTATCGACTTGTTTTCATCATTTTAAGTTTTAATATAGAACCGTCTGGCCCTTTTAAATTTTTTATCGGATCGGCCCGTTTATTTTTTTACCAGCTCGGACCGTTTAAAAAAAATATTGTCTTTATTCTGTCGGTCTGAACCATTTGAAATTTAGACTTTTTAATAATGTTCTTTGTTTAAATTTAATATCATTAGTTAGAAATTTTATAAAATAAAACAATGAGTTAAAATCTATTCTTAATCTAACAGAAACTAATTACACTCAAATAAATTCACTGCAATAATATACTTTTAATTAACAACTGCGATGAGTGACACGTGGAAAATTCACGAGGTAAACAAAACGTGGACGAATAAAAAGATTATAAGTAGATAAAAAAAGTGGGATAAAATGCTTTTCTATTTAAAGTTTCTGCAAATAATGAGTAAAACACTAATTCTATCATCTCTCGAATAACCCATTCATTCAGTGTTTCATAAGAAAAATATGGAACTGTTTTCCATATTACATCTCATGCATTTGCCAAAATTTTAAATTTCAGCATAAGAATATGATTATCACAAATGATATTTTTGCATAAAATTGTTAATAAAAATGAAATAAGCAGACTCGTGTTTTAAACAATAACGATAATACAGTAGCGCTCAAAAGTATTTTGACAACCTTATATTCTCTCTTATTTTATTTAATATAGAAATGTAAAAGAAAATATAGCCCCTATAATTGAGCACACTATGACTGCAGTTATTTAAATGTATCAAGTTTCAACTTGTTTGTTTACAATCGACGCCACCGAAGAAATGACTCCTCCTTAGCTCAAAAATATTTTGACAATTAGTTTGCATTTAATTGTTGAAGGTGTCAGTGGCGCTATAGCTTCGATTAGTGTTTATATTGACTTATTGTGATTATTTTTAAGGATCAGAATGCCGAAAAGTAAAAAAATGTTGAAGTGATTCTAGAAAAGCCGCTGTAAATGCCCTTAAGAAAGGTAGACTGCAAGCAGAACTAGCTCGTTCTTTTAACGTGTCTCGGCAACTTGGAATAACGTTTTTAATATACAGAAATACATCGAAAATAAGCCTCAAAGTGGCCATCCGAAAAAAACAACTTGAAATGTTGATTATATTATAAAAATGATATCTACAAGTGATTGTCGTAAGTCCGCTGTAATAATAAAAAATTAATTGAAAGAAAATTACGGCATAGACATACATGTTTCATCAGTCAAACTACGCCTAAACCTCTATGGTTTACATGGTAGAAGACCAGCAAAAACACGTTTGTTATCTACTAAGAATAGGAAGGCTAGAGTTGCATTCGTAAAACGGCATAACCCTTTCAGAGGCAAAGCAATTCCATTGCTAAAGTGTTGAAATTGATGAGTGACACCGGAATTTGAAAACAAATTTATTTTTAAATATGAAAAAGCTATATTTCACACACATAATAAACCGAATTTTTTTAAACCAAAATTCTGGTGTCAGCCATTAATTTCAACACTTCAGCAATAGCATTGCTTTGCACCTGAAAGGGTTATGCCGTTTTACAAATGCAACTCTAACTTTCCTATTCTTAGTAGATTAGAAACGTGTTTTTGCTATTCTTCTGCCATGTAAACCATAGAGGTTTAGGCGTCGTTTGACTGATGAAACGTGTATGTCTATGCCGTAATTTTATTTTTTATTATTACAGCGGACTTACGACAATCACTTGGAGATATTATTTTTATAATACAATCAACATTGCAAGTTTTTTTTTCGGATGGCCACTTTGAGGCTTATTTTCGATGTATTTCTTTTTATTAAAAACTTTATTCCGTATAATAACAAGTTGCCGAGACACGTTAAAAGAACGAGCTTCTGCTTGCAGTCTACCTTTCTTAAGTGCATTTACAGCGACTTTTCTAGAATCACTTCAATATTTTTTACATTTTGGCATTCCTGATCCTTAAAATTAATCACAATAAGTCAATATAAACACTAATCGAAGCTATAGCGCCACTGACACCTTGAACAACTAAATGCAAACTAATTGTCAAAATACTTTTGAGCTAAGGAGGAGTCATATTTCTTCGGTGGCGCCGAATGTAAACAAACAAGTTGAAACTTGATACATATGAATAACTGCAGTCATAGTGTTCTCAATTATAGGGAATATATTTTCTTTTACGTTTTGATATTAAATAAAATAAGAGAGAATATAAGGTTGTCAAAATACTTTTGAGCGCTACTGTGAATTTTTTAATGTTTCCAAGAAAAAGGCTCGAAGGAAATCATCCGATTTCCACCAAAAGCAATATACAAAAACACTTTTCCAATATTATATTATTTACTATCATTTAAAATCATTTGTGCAAAACTTTTGAAAAATTGAGCTTCAGTTATCCTAATAAATTGTTTTGACAGTCATTTACACATATTTATTTGTTGTTGTTTGTTTACACTTTAAGCATTTGCAAATGAATTTTTCAATAATCCTTTGAAAAGCGAGACAACAGAGAATTACATAAATGCTGTTAAAATTAAATTTTAATGTTTAAACATAAGCAAGAGCAATTAAGCTAGAAAGCGACTCTTAATTGGTTTTATTAGCCACCGTATGCTATTTCTTTCTCCCAGCTTATTTTGTCTCCAAAAAATAACGTTGCCGTACAGAGGCCAGCCGTAAAACAAAGCAGTACGATTATATACTCTATACCAATTTTTTAAAACTTCTAAGCATCGCATATTTTCAATTTTTATACCGTCGTATTAGAAAAAAGAAGGTACTTTTAAATGCAATTTGTTTGAAAACTGCATCTCCATTTATTTTTGAGATATTAATTGTTTTGTAGTTTTTGAATCCATTTGCTTAATATTGGCAACGTAAGTACTCCATTGCTGTGGAAGGAAAAATAGTTGTAAAATATTAAGTATATATTTTTATTGCCAATTTTTCATAACAACCGAAAGAAAATGCAATTCAAATACGTGCTACTTTGAAAAAATATAAACGAATGATTTCTGTTAAAACATGGAGCTATTATAAATTATATTTAATTTTAAGTACCTATATTAATGTTATAAACAAAATGAAGGCCTATGAATCATTAGACAGCCAGGATTTTTTGGTCGAGTTTCTTGAATGACGGCATCTTTTTGCTGCATTTGTGTATTATTTCGCGATAGTGACGTCCTATGCCTACTTTACTGTAGATATTTGTGAGTGGATCATAAATGTAGAATTCTTAGGCGTATGCAAATGACGTCATTTTACATCAAATAAAAGCGTGTGCTGTAAGTCTTAAAATTGAAATATGTTTTGTACTATTTATATATACATTTTTTTTTTTCGGGGGTGACACTAAATTCTGAAAAAGCAGAATTTCCTGTTTTCTAGTGTACTTTTATTGGTTGTTATTATTTTCTATTTACTTTAAATTAATTTATAAATTAGTAATTTAATTTTATATTAAATTTAAACTCATTTGAGTAGTTTTTAATATGTTTCGTTTCATCTTATCTAAAATAATAAACATTTGCGATTAACGCAATTTTTGTATCCAAGACGTAAACACATTTTTATATCCAAAACATGAGAATTTTCTCTTGTAGTCCTTTTTATGCGAGCATTAGCAACTTAAAATATAAATCTGTTTATTTCATTGTTGTTTAACATTTCATTAAAAAACATCATTAGTGATAATCATATTGGTATATCGGAAATGGATCATTTAAACTCATTTTAGCAAGACTTGAGGAAAACTGGGCGTTAGGTTTCCGGATGATGATTTTGACAATCAATTACGGATTTTTTTCTTATTTACACTTTTAGTATTTACAAATGAAATGTTCAATAATCTTTCGTAAGGCGAAAGCGATTGTTAAAATTAAATATTAATGTTTGCCTATAAGCAAAATGCAATTTCGAGATAATTTGCTTTACTCCTTAGAGATTACAGGAGCGGAAACTCTTTAAGCATAATTAAGCAAGAAAGCGATTTTTAACTGGTTTTATTGGTAGTTATTACTTTCTATTTATTTCTACTTTATACTGATTTGCAATTTAATACTTTTGTTTTACATAAATTTCAATGTCATTTGTGTAATTGTTAATATTTTTCTCATGTCATCCTACATAATAAACATTTGCGATTAACGTACTTTTTATATATCCAAGACGCAAAGACAGGTATACCGTTTGGAAATCCACAGGCTTCAAACATACGAGGGCTGTATGATAAGTACCTGGCCTTGACAAGAAAAACACATTTTTATGTAAAAAATGTACTTTATTTTTCAACATAATCTCCTTTTAGTTCAATTCACTTGGCCAAACATTTTTCTATTTTTTCTATCCACTCTAAAAAATACGATTTCTCCAACCCTTAAAAATAAGCGTTTTTTTCAGCAATAACCTCATCGTTAGAGCCAAATTTCTTTCCACTGATCCATTTTTTCATATTTGGAAATAGAAAATAGTCGCCAGGAGCTAAATCTGTCAAATATGGTGGCTACAGAAGCAGTTCCTATCCTAATTCATAGAATTTTGCCTAGGCGACGACACAGGTGTGCACGCGTGCATTGGCTTGATGAAAGAGAATTTTTTCCTTCGCCAAATGTGGACGTTTTTCTTTCACAACATGGTTGAAACGATCCAATAAGTTTACATAATATTCTTCATTCATCGTTTTGCCTTTTTCAAAGTAATCAACGAGAATTATGCCGCTTGCATGCCAAAACAATGCAGCCATGACTTTGCTGCAGATAAAGACGCTTTACCCTTTTTTTTGTCGCAGGTTGGCCACGAAAAAAACCACTGTTTGGACTGTTCTTTAGTTTATGGTCAACTGGGATGAATCCATGTTTCGTTAACAGTTATGAATCGACGCCAAAAATCATTTGAATTTCGCTTTAACTTCACCAAACATTCTTTTGAAATTGACACACGAGTGTGTTTAATGACAATAGTGAGCAATTGCGGCACACATTTTGCGGAAAGCTTTTTCATATCCAAATGAGTTGTTAATACATTTTACACCCGTTTAATTGAGATTCCCACAGTCTCAGCAATCTCACACACTGTCACTCTCCGATCGTTTATCACAATATCGTGGATTTTTTTCCATCGTTTCTAATGTCGTAAACTCAGTTGGACGACCTGGACGTTCTTCATCAAAAATGCTTGTACTGGCGTTTCATTTCAGCTGTCCAATATTTTATGGTTGATAACGAAGGTGCAGAGTCCCGATAAACTTTTCTGAGTTCCGCTTTAATTTCATCATTTGTTTTATTTTTCAAAAACAGGTTTATTATCACTGCCCATTATTCAATTTTTTTCCATTGTTGAAATATTACCAAAGTTGTTCTATTCAAATGGCTTCCTCTCACAAACTAAAACACTTAGTGACTCGGAAAATGACCAGGTTTTATGTGAAAGGTCACCTTTGCGAAATAAATCATTTTTTAATTTCTAATAGCACCATCTCTAGCCGAGGCCAGGTACTTATCATACTGCCCTCGTATTCTCACTCGGATTTAAGTCAAGTGAGCATGAAGCTTCAGGTGCTGTGTTATCTTCGTTTCAAGTATGTTCTCCTCATACTAATCTATATGAGGTCTGGCGTTATCATGCATTAAAACAAAAGAAATTCCAAAATCAGCAGCTTAAAATACGCGAAGCCTGAATATTTTTTCCACACATCTTTTCAAACGTCAAACTGGCGTTTCAGATGATATTCAATTCACCTTTACCGATTCCAATATAGACTATCATTCCACATGGTCTGTATAAGTTCGTCCGGGATAACTTACGATGAACTAGAAAGCAAAAGCAATGCCACGGGTGAAAATAACGGTGTTTCCAGAAAATACATTTTAATTTGCTGTTTGCTGTAGTGATTGTCATCTTAATTCAAGAATAAATTTATCCAAATTTGCTTTACTCATCAGCCAAGTTATCCTGTGAGGGCTATAATTTGATTTTTTCTGTACGAACACTAGGCTTTTTCCAGTACACAGAACCAGTTGCGCCAACTTATATGGGCCTATAGGACGCGAGCTCACCCAATAATTTGACAACTCCGCACACATCAAATTACCAAGCTTTATTAACCATATATTATTTTAATTTCATACGGAAAATCATCACTCGCACTTACGACACGCCATTGTTAAACATATTGTTGATAATTGGGATTCTTATAATCCGTTTATTATTGGTGATACTTCTTACGATGCTAATTAATTTTATTATGTTTTTAATTTATTAACCATTTGGAAAAATGGTTATTGTCCTCTGTCAGGGTAGAAAATCAAAAACATATCTGAAGCGTTTTATTGATTGAATCCGTATTTTATTCGTTTTCTGATTGGTCTATACAGTAATCTGTATTTTCCCCTTACTTTCAACAGAGATGGATACTTCTGTTGCCACTACGACAAAAAAGTAATAAAAACAAAAAAAAATAATTAATAACTCAGAAACAAATTGAGATACAGCTTTCAAACAAATTGTATTTAAAAGTACATTTTTTTCTCTATACGACGATGTAAAAAGTAATATTGTGGGATGTTTAGAAGTTTAAAAATGCAATTTCATTTAAAATTGGTCCAGGAATATTAATGTTTAATCCATGGCGTACGTAATGAATGACCAGCTCCGTAGAAGTTTAAAAATTTACAGTACCGAAAAATGTAATCCATGGCGTACGTAATGTATGATCAACTAAGTGCGATTTTTTATGTCTTAAATTTTAGTCTTTGAAAAAATAATTTTCCAAATGACCGTTGTAATTTGTTAAATTGCATTTTTTTTTCTTTTTTTTGGACGGGAACAAATAATGACGATTTCATTAATTTATCTACTTCTTTGAAAGTTTTCTGGCATAATAGGGCAAGGGAGTTTATTGACCGTCGTCATCCTTAACTTGTCATTAGCGTTAAATTCAAAGGGGTTTAAACAATAGTTACCAGAACAAATAAAAATTGCAAACTTAGTTTAGAAGTTTGATGAATAATGCGCTCTCCGGAATTATTATTTATTTTTTTAATCGCTGAAATAAAATTTGATTTTGTTGATGTTCTCAAAATAATTTTGCTTGAAAGATAGTGAGTATATCAATTAGACTTACAGGAGCACTGAAACCTTCAGCGGATGTAAAGTTCAATGTCTCTCAAAAACAAATTTCTTGAATATTTTGCCATCAGTTTTAATATCGTCAATGTATAAAGCACTTAGTTGTCTAAAATGTATGTTTTTCTTGACATTTAGATTTTTGCACTTTCAATAGTTAGCCATTTTTATGTTACTTATAATAAACTAACCGCCCTTGGCGACCAGTTTGGTCTGCTTTAAATCTATGCTAAGCATTGTATCACGTTACTTTTATTCATAATTTAAATTACTTGCTCAATCCTTCGCCAAATCGGAAGATTCCGATACAGAAATCATGAACTCGGTATTTTTATGTTAGCCCATTGCAGGTGATAAATCGTCAAACATTGTACCCGTCGTATTTTTTCTTATTTCATTAATTTCATTTAAAATATAATACTTTCACTCATTTTATTTTAAACACACAATTTTAATTTAAAACTGAAATACTTAAAATTTATGATTTTCAATTTTCTCTTATTTCTTAAAAAAAAAAAAAAAAAAAAAAAAAAAGGAAAGAAAAGAAAGTAATACATAATACTATAAACTATGACATTTAATTTCAACATCAAAGCTTTGTTTTAATTTACCTCGCGAAAAAATGTTTATGACAATCGCATGAGATGGGCTATTATAATAGTGATGATATGATGGCGATGGAACAATATTTGGCGATTTATCAACTTCGCCCGACTAACATTAAATTACTAAATTGGCTGTTTGACATATAAAAAGTGAAGCGATCAACCCGGAACTGTTGATGACAGTCACATGACCTAGGCTATTACCATAGAGATATCATCGTATTTATAAGAAAGAACTTATAAAAACGTAATTTAATAAATTTACTTATTAAATTATAATTTTTTTTTTTTTTTTTTTTTTTTTTTTTTTTTTTGCTCTGGAAAAACATAATTTAACTTCAAACTATCATCTTTAGTCATTTGCTCTTCCCCCGCCTCTCTCTCCAAGGGAAAAAAATTCGATGTATTATTTTACTCAAACTTTTAAGCCCACCCAATATGTTTCAGAAGTTTGCGCTACTACCCAGAACCGTCAGATACCTATCTTCATTTTTTGGAACAGAAACTGAGTGACCTTTCCCTGGCCAAGGTCTAACATTCTCTGTTTCTTTGAATCGAATCCACAGACGATAAATCACACTCACTGTCACTCGAGCAGATTTCATTACACACTATTTGTCTGGCTTCCAATTTACCAGTTATTCGCTAGGCAATGAATTTTAATAATTCTTGATGTGACATTTTCAAATCAAATTTTCGGAAAAAAAATACCACTATGAACTATTTTGTTTCATGAACGATGCACTAAACAAAAATAACTTTTGTGAAATCGTGTTTTTATACTTTGATTATTTTATAGCTATGACATGGTAAATGTTGATTTCCTTATCTAATTTCCTGCTTTTCTTTTCTGCTACACTATAGATTATTGCTGTTTCTATTTACTTTACTTATTAATAGACTTAATTGCATAATGTTTTAAAAGTAACAAAATATATATTTTTTAAATTCCCTAAACTTTTAAAGCAATATACTTACTTTCATGCATAAAACCAGCAATCTCTGAGAGGCTGGCTACCATGAGTTAGAATCCCATAACATCTAGTTCATAACGTCTTAGCAAGGTAAATATAGTGCAGGTAAATATAGTTTCCAGCTTTTAAAATGTTTATAAACATAATTCTAGTTAATTAGAGACAATATAATCTATTTCTTATCAATTTACAAAAATATGCCATTTTATACATATTAAAAGTTACTTTTATTTTAGTTTTAAACCTTTTAAATATCAATATCAATTTATAAATCTCAGTTATCTCTCGTTGTTAATATATGTCATGCTTAGAAAACTATGTGGATGACACCATACCTTTTAAATTTCCTCTATCTATTTTGACAATACTAACTTTTTTTTTTCTTAGAGAAGGATACCAAAACTAAATCGTTATACAAAGAAAGATTGGGTTATAAGATAAAACTTGTATCCTCCAGAAAAGAACACCTTTACATCTTAACCAAGTGAAATCCTCGAAAAATTTATCTTTCTTCATTCGACGTAAATTGAATTTAATGAAAACTTTGTCAAGGTTGTTCAAAAAGACGAACTACCTACTAAGGACCTTCGAAAAAAAAATCCGCAGCTGAATCATGCAAAAATAACAGAAGAAATATTTTTGGTGCTGTGATTGAAGTACATTATGAAATCAGAATTCCGTTCTTTTATTGGACCACATAAAAACTGGCAATTACTTTAAACACACCCTTTAAAGAAATCTTTTGGGGTTATAAAAAATTAAAAAATAACACCAAGGGCTTACATGAAGACTAAATTATTGCAAAGTGTCCTTCAAAATTATTCATCTTCAGATTGAATCTCATCTAAAAGAAGTACACAAACTAGTATTTTTTGTCCCAAACGAATTATCTGGTATACTGGATTCAAGAACGTCTACTATAACATTTAAAAAAAAAACTTTGAATAGGACACATTTTCCTTTATAAGGGGGTTTACATATATAAGGTGGTTTACATATTTGTATAACATTATCAACTTTTGGAGTATTTTCGAGCTACGCCGCCCCTTTAATATATTATACGTTATCATTCCTCGAATCCCCCATCCCTCTTAATGATGTCGTTATCAATGTTTGAATTTTTTTGTCATTGTCATATATTTTTCTTTTTATGCGTTTGCAGTAATATACAGATATTGTTATACATTTGCATAATTTATTGAATCGAATGAAGAAAAAAAGTTAATAAAATATCACATATACATGGAATTTCCTCCAACATATAAATAAGTGCATATAGTTATAAGTGCATATAGTTTGTCGAACGTTTTGGGGATTCACTATTTTGGAATGAAATGATTTTATATTCATTTATTGGCTTCAATAATTATTTTGTCTTTTCATAAAAATAGATAACAGTCTAAAAAAGGTTATTTTGCTATAAAGAAAAATTTACAAAAAGGAGAAAAGGAAAATTTGACTGGATCGAAAAAGATAACGGTAGATAATGACGTAGATAAATGACACAATTGTTTCTGATAAATATTTTGAGCATTTCATCCCAAGAATTCTCTTATTATCTATAAAAAATAACGTCAAAGTGTCTATCAAAATCTACAAAATCAAATCATAGAATCAAATCAAACAGTTCAGTAAGTCTATCTTTTGACATCAAACGTTTGAAACATCTGTTACTATACCCGTTCATAAGTCCTTGGAGAAAAATATTATTCATTTTGCTTTTTTACCGATGGGCATTTACTATTAAAATACTGAATGTATACGTCTTGGAGACAAGTTTGTAAAATAAGTAAAATTTGAAAGTTACGTTATATATAGTTAAGGTCAAAATAGAATACATTTTATTCTGTGACTTTTGTTTTAAATATTACAGTTTTGTTGCCTGCAGTTTTTAAACTTACATTATATAAGAGCTAAATTTTGAGACAAACTTCGCAAGTAAAAATATACTTTTGTGCAACAGGCCAAATTTGGTCAGTTTTTCCAGATGCTAAGTTCATAAATGAGAGCTAAGATATACGTTTGAAGTTGATCAGTAATATACGATTTTCTTATTTTAAACAAATCATTTTTATGCAAAACTATTATATGTTTATTATATATTTATAATACATTTATATTATATATTTTAAACAATATCTTACCTATACATTTATATAAGGATCGCTCAAATGAAAGGGACATTGCTGTAACAACTCCGTCATTTGAAGAGAAAGATGACTACGCATGCTCCTATAGAGGGCGCAGAGTGCTGGGAATGCATGCGATATCGTCAGCTAACGCCAGATGCGTGTGTGATAGCGTGAGGGCACGTTAAAAGGCATCTTTCGCATCATGGATTCTCCAAACGGTGTCAACGTGCGGTCGTGCAATTATTAACAGCGGAAAATGTGAGTGCTAGTGAAATCTATCGTCGAATGCAAAATGTGTGTGTATGGCATGGAATGTATGTCACGCAAATCAGTATTCCGATGGTGTAGGGTTTTTTGTAGTGGAAGAAGACCACATGCGCTTGACCAGGTCGTGATCTATCGTCAGTATTGCTGCTTCCACTACGAAAATCCCTACAACATCGGAATACCGATCTGCGAGACATACACTCCGCGCCAATCACATTTTGCATTCGACGATAGATTTCACTAGCACTTGCATTTTCTGATATTAAAAATTGCACGACCGCGCATTGACACCGTTTGGAGGCAGTAATGACAGCGATGACCACCTCGGGAAGTCAGCTTCCTTGATGCGAACGATTCCTTATTAACGTGCTCCCACGTTATCACGCACGCATATAGCGGGATCTGACGATATTGTATGCATTCCCTGCACTTTGCGCCCTCTATAGGAGCACGCGCTGTCCTTTTTTTCTTCAAATGTTAGAATTATTACAGCAATGACACTTTCATCTGGGCGACCCATATATATAATTTATTTATATATTTCTAATATATTTATTATTATATATTTGTCATTTACTATAAATTTCTGAAAAATAATAGTGTTTTTATTTCAGTGGAGGGCCTTCGCTCTTCTTACATTAACGCTTATATTCTACAAAGTAAAGGTTTTACTATCAGGTCATACGAAATTGAATATCACTAAATGATTTGCCATTTCGTTGTAGCATTCTGATTTATAAAGCTGAGGGATTTTTCTCTGATTACATCAAAGTAAAATCATTTTTTTCTGATTCTCGATTTAATGATTTATGGATGCAAATGCATAGAGTTTTGTTATTGTGATTGCCGAATTTTTAAGCTGGTGTTTCATAACAATTACACATTTTAATTGTAAATAACTTCTCTAAGGTCTAGTTGCTTCAATATAAACAATATAAATGTTACGGTCAATTTGATTAATCGGTAATTATTAATCATTAACAAATATTATGAAACCAAAACGGTTAATAATGATTAATTTATGAGAAATTATCAAATTAACCGGTTATTATTAATAATTACCTATCAAGTTCGGTCAATGTAGTAAATTTCATTTCGTTTAACTTGAGATTTGCATCACGCATGCATATATTCATTCAACATCAGCACTCACTTTTGTGCAATAGTATAACAATTTTTATGAGTGCACAAGTTTCGGTTTGTCTGTTGTTAATTGCTTGACGTAAGAATTATCTTAGTTCGACAACAACTTATCTTAATATATTTGCTATCTGTTAAAATCAACGAAATATAAGTCAATTTTTAAAACTTTCTTCTTATGCAACATTTTTAGACCCCTGTGCGGTATGCTATTTCTTTCTCCCAGCTTATTTTGTGTCCAATAAATAACGTTATCTTACAGAAGCCAGCCGTAAATCAAAGCAGTAAGATTAAATACTCTATAGCAATTTTTTAAACTTCTAAGCATCGCACATTTTTGATTTTTATACCATCGTATTGGGAAAAAAAGTACTTTTAAATGCAATTTGTTTGAAAACTGCATCTCTATTTATTTTTGAAATATTAATTTTTTGTGGTTTTTGGAACCATTTGCTTAATATTAGCAACGGAAGTACTCCATTTCAGTGGAAATTAAAGGAAAAATAGTCATAAAATAGTAATAATGTATTTCCGTTGCCATTTTCTCATAACAACTGAAAGAAAATGTAATTAAAATACGTGCTATATTGAAAAAAATATAAACGAATGATTTCTGTTAAAACAATGGAGGTATTATAAAATATATTTAATTTAAAGTATCTATAAATCATTAGATAGCCTTTTTTTTTTTTTTTTTTTTTTGATTTTCTTGAATGACGGCATCTTTTTGCTTCATTTGTGCATTATTTTGCGATAGTGATGTGCTATGCATTCTTTACTATAGATGTTTAAGAGTAGATCGTAAATGTAGAATTCTTAAGCGGATGCGAATGACGTCATTTTACATAAAATAAAACGTGTGCTTTAAGTCTTAAAATTGAAATATGTTTTGTACTGCAGCAGTGTCCCACTTAACCGAGTTATTTTCTTCTGATGGACTGGTGGATTCTATTATTATGAAACAGCCATTATAAATGAAGTGTTACGTGAAGATGCTGGAGTAGCCGTAAAAAGTTAGAACTCTGATTTTCTGGTCAGAATGGGGGGAAATGCCATTTTTCCCCATTCTGACCGGAAAATCAGAGTTCTAAATTTTTACGGCTACTCCTTCATCTTCACGTAACACCTCATTTATAATGGCTGTTTCATAATAATAGAATCCCTCAGAAAAAAATGAAGTAATGGAAATGCCGGGGGCGACACTAAATTCTGAAAAAGCAGAATTTCTGTTCTCTAGTGTTTAATATTCTTTGTTAAATGTGCGCATTTGAAAACTGTACTATTTATTATTTATTTATTTCAGTGTTTAAAATTTTCAACGAATTCATTAATTATAAAAATAATTACCTAAAACCCCTTCGGCCCTGGCGTCCTATTAATAGGATACATCTTTTGATTGCGCATTAGTTTTTCTTAAACTTTTTACTTTCTTCTATCTTTACAAGAAGAAAGTATTGGATTCGTTAAAAATTTCGACTTCCGGTTTTCGACGGATTTATACGTTTTAGAATGCCCAGAACACGATTTGATGATTTTTAGAAAATGTCTGTCTGTGAGTCTGTCTGTCATTCTGTCACTCTGTCACTCTGTCACTCTGTCTGTGAGTCTGTATGTGACAAAAATATTGTGGGCGCTCTATCTCAAGAACTAATGCACGGAATTTCACAAAACTTCATATTTTGTTAGACCTTGATATAAACTGGACTTGATTAGTTTTTGGTGAGAATCGCCCAACAGGTGGCGCTACTATGCGGCATTTTTCACGATTTCTGCAATAGCTATATCTCAAGAACTACTGCACGAATTTTCATCAAACATCAGATACAGTTAGTCCCTGATATAAATTAGTGCTGTTTAATTTTTGGTGTAAATCGCCCAACAGGTGGCGCTGCTGTGCTGCATTTTCACGATTTTCACAAGAGCTGTATCTCAAGAACTATTGCACGGATTTTCATCAAACTTCAGATTTAGTTTTTGCCTTGTTTTAACAGCTTGAGACATATGTCAAAAATTGTAAATGTCCTAAATTTCTGTATACCATTATGTTTTTCTTTGTAAGTGTCGGGGCACTTACTTTTTTATTATGTATTATATTTAATTTTTCTTTGGTAAATACCTGCTGGTTTTCTGGGTCTGTTGCCCTGGTTGTGGCTTTGGCTGAATCATGGAAGGGAATTTCCTGCCTAGGTTTTTAACACCTATGCCAGATTCTGGTTGGTGCCTAGGTTAGGGTGATCTAGTCCTTGACATGAATTGACGTATAAATTAGTGCTGTTTAATTTTTGGTGTAAATCGATCAACAGGTGGCGCTGCTATGCTGTATTTTTTGCGATTTCCGCAATAGCTTTATCTCAAGAATAATGCTTGGATTTTCAACAAACTTCAGATTCAGGTATACCTTCATATCGTTTAGTGCTGTTTACTTTTGGTGTAAATCGCTCAACAGGTGGCGCGGCTATGTTACATTTTTTCAGAATTTCCGCTATAGCTCTATCTCAAGAACTAATGCATGAATTTTCATCCAGCTTCAAATTCAGATATACTTTGATATGAATTGGTGCTAAATCGTTGTTATTTCTTGTACTATTTAATGGATTTAATTGACGTGATTTATATAGAAGAAAGTTTTGTGATGGCCACAACATACTAGTTTTTTGTTGTTGTTATTAGATTCATACCATAATGTTAGTACACGTTCCAGTAAACAACATATTCATTACCCTGCTTAATCGTATTGACCAAATTTCATTGGTAATTATTGTTACTAACCGGTAAATGTGATTAATATGCAGTATTTATCAAATTTACCAAACGACGCGTTTATTATGAATAATAACCATATTTATCAAATTGAGCGTGATATCTACCCTATATATATAAAATCCTAATGAAACCAATTTATGAAACGGAAGTATGAATCGACTGATTAAACAACTGATTATGTTTCACGGAGATTTTTCCTAAAATACGGAATACTTTGCGATGAAATTAGCACCAAAATTCAATATTGATCCGCAGATTTCAAAACTGGTATTAGATTTTTAAAATTCGAATTAGTTTTCGAAATATTAATTTTTTTCTATTTTTATATACTTTTCTCTAATGATGGAAACTCAAATTTTAATCATAACAGATATATTTTTTTTCAGATTTTAGAAAAGGTTACTATTTTAAACTAATTTGGCGAGAAGTTTGGCCTCCCTTAAATGTATGCTAAGAAATATCTCATGTTACTTTTATTCATAATTCAATTTTATTTCATTAACATTTTATTTAATACAAACTGCAACATTTAAAATAAATGGCTTTCACTTCTTTATTTTTTTTTAAACGAAATGAAAAGCAAAATATTAGGCATAGATGTCATATACGCAACGGGGTACCTAATTGGCGCCAAAATGGCATTATTTAGGTTAACATGGTAACCCGGCTATTGTTGTTTATTTAATAATAAATGTTTATTTACTTTATTTTCTTTTTTTTTAATTACATAAATTGTTTTGTTCTATAGATAATTATTTTTTTGGATATTTTCCTTTAAAAATAAAAAATAATAGAAAATAATTAAAAAATACGGTTCTACTTAGTTATTCCATCGACCCATTTCGCCAAATTATATAAATCGCCAAACCACCCGCCAAATTATACAAATTGACATAATTTTTATTTTAAATAACGAAAGAACAAAGAAAATAGTATAACATTAATAAATATACAAATAAAACGTCGAAATAAAAATCACTTGATGACGTAAAGACGTGTAACTTGCTTAAAGTCAAGTGAATGTGACATTTACGATCAACCATTATTGGAATTTAATCTTATAGTTTGGTGATAGATTTTTTGTCGACGGGATAACTAAGTAGTACCAAAAATACATATGTAACTGGTATTCGAAAACGAGGTTTTGGCCAAAATTTCGTAAAAAAAATCACGCCAAATGTATTATATAAATATATGGCATCTGGCCAAATATTAAATGATGTAACAAACGATGACATTTAATTTCAACTTCAAAGCAATGTTTTAATTTACCACACAAAAAAAAAAAAAAATGCTAACTGGCGAGTTGAAAAATAGCTATTGGCGAGATTTGCACCCGGCTAGCGTAACGGTACCAAGAATTCTTTGCGACCATGGTTTGCACCAAACTTTTATGTAGTTTTATTCGAAAAAGAAATTTGATTTTTTAATCAAAAGGGAAAACATTCGACACAGGCGTCATATATGTACCCATATTGGCGCGATTTTTTTCTGACGCCAATGTCATATACGCAGCGGGTACTTAACTGGCGCCATAGTATCGTTATTTTGCTTGATTTGATAAGCCGGATGTTGTTGTTTATGCTGTTGATGTTTTCCCAAAAATAGCGTCAGAAAAAAATCGCGCCAGTATGGGGCCGTATATGATATCGGGGCCAAAATTTCATATGAAAAGCGAAGGGATCTGAGTATTTATTTATGGCAGTTACATGACTTGGACTATTATAATATAGATGAAATGATGGCGATAGAATAATATTTGGCGACTTATCACCTGTACCTGGCTAACATTAAGGGGTCTTGTACCTTTTAAACGCGTCGAAAATTAACGAAAAACTTCAAAGTTTGAATTAGTCTATCTTCAAAGCCTTTTTATGTATAAACATGAAATTTTGGATATTGATTAAACAGGATTGTGCTTTGTAATATGCTACCATTAGAAATTTATTAACCCTCAATAGAATTTGTGTATTGTTGAAAGCAAAATAACTCTTTTTTTTACCCCATACGTCATTGCGCGCATGATATCTTGCGAAAGTGTGTATGGATTCGCATGAAATTCGGTAAAGAACTAATCATATATGTGTGTATAAAATGATCTACTCTTAGGCTAAAATTATTTCATTAACTATATAAAAAAAATATTTTCGTAAAAAATAAATAAAAAATTTGTATTTTTAATGACTAAAAATAGTCATAACTAAAAATATTACCACTGTAAATACTTAAAAGTAGATCATTTGAAACACACATATTTGTTTAGTATATTTACCAAATTTCATGACAATCCATGCATACTTTCTCAAGATATCATGCGCGCAATGACTCATGGGGTAAAAAAAGAGCTATTTTGATTTCAACAATACACAAATTCTGTAAAGGGTTAATAGATTTCTGTTGGTAGTATATTACCAAGCACAATCTGTTTAATCAATATCCAAAATTTCATGTTTATACATAAAAAGGTTTTGACCCCTTAAAGTACCAAAATGGCACCAGGAATATAAAAAGCGAAGTGGTTCGCCCGTAACTGTTGATGATAGTCACATGACTTAGGCTACTGTTATAGAAATTGTTTTAAAATATCGGGAGACAAAGACTCTGTACACTTAATTCGTTTTATTTTAGCTTCTTTTCAAACGTTTAACTGATCCTCTTTAATCAAACACGAAAATAACCATCGGATGTCTTAACAGCTACTGATTCGCCCTTACATTTTTTGCAATCAAAGGGAATTGAATGGAAACCCATTTACAGGGAGATCTGCACATCTTTTTTCAGTATAATTCAATCTTCTCTAATATTTTTAAAACCCATCAGATTAGCGTGTTTTTAGATTCTGCGGTGTCTGAACGGGGTTGCCGAGCGTAGCTTGCAGGGGCAGAGCCCCCTAGTATATATATATGTTTACAAATATTTAAAGAACATGTTTTTCCGCCATCCTGAAAAATTTTATAAGTTGCTAAAATGGCTTTTTGGCGCCATTTTGGATTCCTTCGCCAATCGCGCGAACCAGCACACAATATGGAACTCTTTCCAATAATGCAACAAACCATGACATTTAATTTCAACTTGAAATCAATGTTTTAATTTACCACTCGAAAAATAAAAAAAAATTCTAGCTGCATTTTGAAAAAAAGCTATTGGCGAGATTTGCACCCGGCTAGCGTAACAGTACCAAGAATTCTTTGCGACCATGACAACTTTTATATAATGTTATTCGAAAAAAAATTTGATATTTTAATCAAAATGGAAAATTTTCGGCACAGATGGCCCCATACGGCCCCATACTGGCGCAATTTTTTTTTCTGACGCCAATGTCATATATGCAACGGGTACTTAACTGGCGCCAAAGTATCGTTATTTTGCTTGATATGGTAAGCCGGATGTTGTTGTTTATGCTGTCCCCAAATTGGCGTCGGAAAAAAATCGCGCCAATATCGTATATGACATCTGTGCCAAACTTTCATATGAAAGGCGAAGGGATCAGACCGTATTTGTTTATGACAGTTGATGACTTTAACTATTATAATATAGATGAAATGATGGCGATAGAATAATATTTGGCGACTTATCACCTGTGCATGGCTAACATTAAAGTACCAAAATGGCACCTAGAGTATAAAAAGCGAAGTGGTCCACCCGGAATTGTTGATGATAGTCGCATGACTTCTGCTATTGTTATAGAGATTGTTTTAAAATACCGGGAGACAAAGACTCTGTATATTTAATTCATTTTATTTTACCTACTTTTCAAATGTTTAACTGATCCTCTTTAATCAAAAACGAAAATAACCATTGGATGCCTTAACAGCTACTGATTCGCCCTTACAGTTTTGCAATCAAAGGGAATTGAATGGAAACCCGTTTACAGGGAGATCTGCACAGCTTTTTTCAGTATAATTCAATCTTCTCTAATATTTTTAAAACCCATCAGATTAGTGTGTTTTTAGATGCTGCGGTGTCTGAACGGGGTTGGCGAGCGTAGCTTGCAGGGGGTAGAGCCCCTAGTATATATATATATATATATATATATATATATATATATACCAGGCGATATATACCAGCGAGAACACTGTATATATATATATATATATATATATATATATATATATATACAGTGTTCTCGCTGGCTTTTTACCAACATTAGCGATTTGGCGAATAAGAAATTAAAAACAGTAGCCAAATGAAAATAAATGTTAGCAAAGTAGTTTCGGCGTGAAACACTGAATAATCTATCTTTAACCCCTTATTGTATCCATTTTTTGAATATGTTCTAAAATAACCTAATATTTTGTAATTACTCAAAAAATAGAAATTAACTATCCGCTACAGAAACTATTAAAAAATAAATACATTCTAAATGCCTGCTAAATGTGTAAATGTTTCAGACATTCTTTTAGTAGTTTGAATAAGGTATCTTTGATTTACTGTTGTGAAAACATATACTAAAAATTACTATGAGATTTCGACCGATAGAAAAAATTGACCGGCCAATGATACTTTACGTAAAACTAATAAATAGTATGGTTAATTTCAACACCACATTCCAGCAAAACTTTTCAATATTTGGCCCTTGTTGCGAGAAATTTTGTTTATGTTTTCCCAGAGTGACGTCGGCACATAGAGAGTGATTAACTGACAAAAACCTGTCGCATAATCCTTTTGTGTCTTTGGCTGTTGCTAAACTGAATTCATATTGAGTCTGTATCTCTATAAATAGAGCAATGTAAATGGCACGGTGCGATTTAACATGTTAAAGCTACACCAATCGCTCAAAAACTCAGATAAGTCTCGAGTGTATTGGCATACACACAAACAGAGCAGAAATTGAGCACTCGCTATTGTTTATTGTTGTTAACACATACGTCTGACTTGTGTGCTTGACATCTAGGTCCGCTCATAAGTCATCGTCAATATACAGGGACGAGATAGCACAATGAAATTTACAACACAGAGAAATTACATCCGGGAGCTCCACAAAGAGTGTGCAATGGAGCCGGCGAGTGTCGAACTCGCAGACCTCTGCCGCTCTCAATGCTTGGCGGCTGGCAGCGCGGTGTCCTAACTGCTCGGCCACCGAGGCCCCACTCGCTGTTTGGCGAGTCTGATTGTTTGTTTACTCGCCAAATGAAACATTATGTCGCGATTTGGCGCAAGGGCGAGCGGCAGCGAGAACTCTGTATATATACCATTTTATGTATAATAATGTAAAAAATATTTATTTTCAGAAATTCGTAACTATTTAATTTACAAAACTTTTCTGTAACTGTAAAACAAAAATACTATTTAGAAATATGGTGTATATGTTCATATGACGTTCTTAGCCTTTTATAAATTTAAATTTATTAAAAATAAGAAATTTCATGTAACTATTTTCTCTATAGAGAGGAGAGGGATTAAATGAACAGAAGCTAAAATTTCTAAATATATTCTCAGAAATGAAATCGATTTCTTTCTTACTAAATCAGTTCAAGCAATAAAATCAATCAGAGTTTTACAGATAGACAATCAAACCAATACGAAATCTAATCAATAACAACATTCCAACGCCGACTATATCAGAAACATTGAACTCAAGCAAAATTAATTATTTTAGGAAATCCTTAAGCATCTGGAAGATTATGGTATTGATTATGTGGCTCTAAAGAAAGCAGCTATGTGGTAGAATAAACCAATGAATATAATTTAATACCCACATAAATAAATAAATATATATATATGTATATTTACAACGGGGTTCAAAATGATAGAAACGACACAAAAACAAATTAGTTCGCGTTTGCTGTGCAAATGCGCAAATATTTTTGTTAAAATTAAATACATGATATTCGAATTAATATCAAAGCAATCGTTTACAAAAATTGTATACGTATATATTTTTTTAATCTACATTTTTCTAAATTTGCGCTGGACATTTTAACACCGCCGAATATTAATAACGCCGAAATTATATCGAAACCGTGGCTCGTGATTGGTGGCTGTTTTCACATATCATTTAATAAAGCCTTTAAAAGAAATTCTGAATGTATTCGTTTAGTTCGCCAAAAGTTTTGCCGATTGGGAAAGGAAAAAGGCTCTGTGACTTCGAAATATTCCAAATTCTGGTTTATAACAACACCGGAATTTTACATAAAAAAAATTAAACGTTCAAAGAGTGTTATTTTTAACTATTACAGAATCCAAGGGCTTTTGGTACTACGAAATAGAAGACCAAGAATTTTTTAGAAGCAATCCGAAGATTTGATTTTTCGCATGGTTTCAACACAGGAATGACAAAAAAGAAAACTGGACGCCATATAAAGACCCCTTCATCAGTATGAACTATAAGATGAGCAACGGAAAATTTCGAGAAAACATAGATATATAAAACCATGTGGGTCTCCAATTTTGAGGTCTGGCTATAAGAAACCCGCATTTAGTTTGCAGAGAAACATCTAAGCAACAAACGAATTGGTCTAAAGTTATTTTCAGATATGAAAAGAACTATAATTTGAATGGTATGGATGGTATTCATTCATATTGACATGACTTTTAGAAATGAAAAAGACGTATTTTTTACGCGCCAACTAGGTGAAGATTCCCTAACAATTTGGACTGATTTTTCTCAGGACATAGGCTCAGAATCGCTTTTATAGAAGAACGATAAAATAGAAATACCTATATTCACACGTTAGAGCGTCATTTTCTGAACAAGAATGAAAGAATAGCCAGTCTTAGCTATATTTTTCAACAATAGAATGCCTAACTTCGCTCTGCAATGATAAACAAAGATGTGGTTTACGATTAATATCCTTCCCACAGTTGATTCGCCAGACAGTCCAGTTCTAAATCCAATGGAGAACATTTTGGGTATTACTACTCAAAAAATGGTTAAATTGCCCAGTATAACTCGAAAGCAGAATTTAAATCTGGCATTTGTGAGTCATGGCGTGCAAAAGAAATGTTCAAAATTTTGTGAACTTTATGCCACAACACTGCATTGAAATTATTAAACACAAATGATGCACAAAAAACATGTAATAGTTATATAATTTAGAAAAAAAAATTTTAGGACTGTATCATTTTGCTCCTATTGCATATCCAGTAAAAACGATATTTATTATATTATAATAATAACAATTGTCTTACAATATTTTGTGTATGTTTATATTGCCTATTTAAGTAAGCAAATAAATGAGTAGATTGCCCATTTTGTTTGATAAAATCATTTTAAATTGTTTATATCTGAATAATATAATTATATTTATCATTTTGTCATTTAAATTATCCTTTCTGTCATTTTGCATGCCAGTGCATATGTATATACCGGATGTCTCAAAAATGACTGATGGATTTTAAAATTGAATAACTTGCAAACGGTGACAGATATCTCAAAAATTTTTCCAGGAGGGTTATGTAAGATGTCAGGATTTCTTATGCTGTGATTCCCAGTTTTTGTAACAAATAGCAGCGATATATGGCGCTGCAGGAGATAGGCGCTAAATCCAGGCTCGATTTTTCGGCCTCTCTCTTTTCCCATGCGAAAAAATGGGATTAAAATGTTTTGAATGGATCCCGATGTACCAAAAATCGGGTCTGGAATTAGCACCTATTTCTCGCAGCGTCATCTATTGTTTGAAATTCGAACTAAAATCAGGAATCACTGTAAGAAAACTCCTGACATCATGCATAACCCTCCTTCAAGAATTTTTTTAATATCTGTTACCGTTTGCATGTTCTTGAATTTTAAAATCCATCAGTCATTTTTGGGATACTAGGTATATTAGGTTGGTCACAAGCAACATGGGAAAAAATGTTTTTAACATTTTCTTCTGGGGGACCCGCCCTAAAAGTTGCCAATTAGTTAGAAAATGAGTTTGGTAAAGTTTCAGCTCAATTGAATAACATTAACCCGTGCCTCATCGAGGTTAAATTCTTGAAAATTTGCAATTTTTGGCGAAAATTTGTAGTTTTTCTTTCTTTCAGTGAAAACTATTTATCTTCAAACTTGATTCTTGTTTTCTTTCATAGAAACTGCTGTTTCTTTGAACTTTTACTCTCATAAAAACTTATATTTAATGAATATTTAGTATTTTTCAGGTCAGCTCGTAAACCATACCCTCAAACTCTGCATTTTTGAAACATAAGTGAAAAATGACAAATTAATAATTTCATTACTTTTGATAATTTTTTTTTGTATTATTTGCATTAATAGGAAAAAAATAAGGGAAAAATTTTTGTAACTTTAAAAATATTTCATGAATTATAATTAATTATTAGTCATTTAGTTCTGTGTCTAGTAAGAAATAGCTTCTCCATTTGTATTGCAGTTGAACCTCTGAATTTCTCTTTTTATTATAAGGCTGTTTTTGTTACTTGTTATCGTTATCTATTTTTAGAATTGAGGAAACATTCCGGAAAAGACAGAGATGTAAGATTTTTGAAATTGGCCACATGTCTCATCAAATCATTGACAATAAGCTACCAAAATTTGTCAAGTTTTATGTATTCTATTTTAAAATATTCACTAAGTGAAACAGAACGCCAGAGAAGTTGCTAAACTTAGAGTACATCCACCAGTTAACCACAGAATTTAATTTTAACCCATAAACCGCTGACGCTGCGTTCACGCAACAGTCAAAATAATTGCTCATGCAATGAATTAATTACATTTGCACCACTATTTTAGAATTTAAAAAAATTTCTTATTTATTGGCAGGAATTTTGCTATTTTAGTAAAGCGAAATTTACCTTACTGAATTTGTGGTGGGAAACTACTTTCAACAAGAAATTTGAAAATTTCTATCGCAATAGTTTTGGCGGTTAATGGGTTAAGTAGAAGTGCAATCGACTCCGCAAGTAACTATTTCGTAAACAAAGAACTGAACTCATCAAAAACAGATTTAAAAATTCTGGTTTAGAGATAACTGTTGTTCAATGGAATGGAAAACTGCTTCCTAATTTTTTGAATAAAGAAAATGTTGAGTGGATAGCAGTTTTAATGAGTTGCGGAGATGAACAGTTACTACGAGTTCTACAGCTTGAAAATAGTATCGAAATAATTCAGGCGAAAGCGGTATTTTCTGCAGTTGAAGAGTGGGAGGAAGTTGGTAAAATCCAGGCAATATGTTTTCATACCACTGCAGTAAACACCAGTTGCCTCAGAAGAACCTGCATTTTTCTATAGCAATTGTTAAAGGAAAAGTCTTCTGTATTTATCATGTTGTCACCATAATTTAGAAATTATCCTAAAAGCTGTTTTTGATTGTAAAGTGGGCATAATCACTGCCTCTCAGCCAGATATTTAAAAAAAATGATTGGGTGGTCTAAACTAAACCAGACTAAGTACAAAAATACCATTGAAGATGGAATACTAGATTTAAATTGTTAATTCAGAAGAAATTTTAAGTTTTCTTACAGGACCTTTTAAAAATTAACAGCTCAGGGATGATTATAAAGAGTTTATCTAACTTATCAAACTTTGTTTAATTTTTATAGGACTTCTTCCTCCAAAAGATATTTTTTTTCAGAATACCTGGTGCTTTTAATCATGTCAGATGAATGACAGATGACAAATTTAAAAAAAGAAGGTATTAGAGACATTTTCTTATTTCTAATCAATATTTATGTAAAAGCTTACCAATACTCCCACTCCCACTTTAGCTCCCAATCCAAGATCTGCAAATAATAAAATCAGTTGTTTAGTACAGAAAAATTGATAAATAGGTTGCAGACAAAGGCACTCGCTAAAATGATAAACCGCCTTTGGTATCTTAACTCGGATCAAGTCGTATTTTCATTTTTAGATAATACTTTGGTAAAAAAAAAGAGTCAACATAAGCCAACTTATCTAAACCATTTCCACATTAATCCTTCCGGCGCAGTGTCCGAAGTCAGGACCACCTAATTTCAATTCCAAACTTATAAACGGCACCAAGAATATTTTAATAAAATTTTGCTTTTACAATGAAAGGTTAAAGTAATGTGTTTTTAATTTTTTAAAAAGGTCGTTTGTAAATTCCGGTATAGACAATAATTTCATCATTTTACGAACAGATTTTTTTCTGTGCCGGAAAGGGTTATCGTGACAGTTGTAAGGGAAATTAGTTTCTTTTCTTTATTATGCTTCCTTTCTTGTAACGCAACTTTAATAATAAAATGCATTTGAGAATTATTTGTTCTCATTTTTATACTTTCTTTGTCCCCCCCCCCTTTTTTTTTTATTCTTTCAGTTTAAAATTCGATTTTTCTCATTTTCTTTGGAATTTTTTTTTCCATTAAACCTTTCATTGGACTTCATAAAATAAAAAAGAAAATAAAAAGAAAAGGTGGAAAGCAGATGAAATGGAATGTTACAATTTTTTTTTCGCATTTTCATAAAAAGCAAATTTTTAGGATTCAGGTGAAGTCTGATCCTGAAAATGCGCCTATTTTTAAGTCTATACATTTTTAGAAAAACAAAATGGTGTGTGGTTCTTTAAAGCAAAACTTTTTTATATAAAATAAGATCTGCATTATGTTTCTAGGTTCAATTGTATTCATTTCATGAAGGAATTGTATTCATTTCATTCTTTACATATCTGAAAACATTTTTTGGGGTTCAAAGTTGTCCTAACTATAATATTATTTTTATAATGAATTATTTTAGATAATATTTATCATATGGTGCAAAGTTACCGTAAATGGCTGGGTAACTTTGAACCAGGTTAAAAATTCATTTTTTATTGCTTTTATCATTATCATTCTTTAATTTTTGATAGTCATACAGTAATTTAGGATCATTTCTTCCCTTTTATGCTCCCGGTTGATACAATATTCTTAAAATAAGAGTGTGGCATATGAAAATAGAGAAAATGCGGATCAAAGTTACCTTGAATGACTGTACTAGGTAATCTAAATCAGTACTATTCATTTACAGATTTCCTCTGTACTGTTATCAGAAATAGTGTTTCTAATCACATTTAAATAAATTTCTCCTTCTTGTATAATTGCTCCTGTATCTTATTCACAATATTAAATAAACATTTGATATATTGAAACATTTGAAACATTTGAAACATACGATCATGAAAAGCACACAAATTGGATTCTATTTATAATGTATTTATATTGTAAACATATAAATAAGGAACTTCCTATTGCATCGCTGATTCCTAGAACGATTTGTTTTGACAGGTTTTCGCTAGTGGTTGAAAAGCCATGCTGCTAGGCTAAAGAAGATTATTCTTCGTCTCTGGTTCCAATGTGTCTGGAGATGTGTGATTGGCTATATGTTCACAATTCTCTTCTCTTATTTACAATACGTTAGTACTTTTGCATGACGTAAACAAATCGTACCCATTAAATTAATCCACTTACTCTTGATAAAGTTCTGGAATAATTTTTAATCTTTTTAATTTTGCATAATGTTCTATTTTTATTCTTGTTTGATGCAGCATGTCCCTACATGGACGTTGTGTCATAAAACCTTATTAAACGAAAAGATCATCAAGTTGGATACCGCTGATTCTAATACCTAAATCTTTGCATGTGGAATATATTTTTTTAAATGATTGGTTTCAAATTCAACATTTGTAGTAATTGCGATATTTAAAAAAAAAGAAATCTAGAATTATGTAACAAAAAAAAGGAGAAAAAACATACGAATCTGAATTTTTCAGTTGCACATTTATATAAACGCAGTATAAAGAAAGAAAAGGGCTCCTTTTATTACATCGACGATAATTTTATTAGCAAAAGACAGATTTCCTTGAAAATATTTTCATACCTATTATATTTGCATTTACATATTTCTTATTTTATTACTCTTAATTATTTTTCAATCATTACTCAATCAGCTCGTCACTCTTATTTTTAAATAATAAAGAAAAATTTTTAGATCGATAATAAATTGCAAAAAAATTTGATGAAAAAAAAAGATAGGATATCTCTTGTAAGATTAGTTTCTTAATAAGCCTTTCGGTAACAGCAAATGAGTTTTCAAAACGATATGCAGAATTTTTATGATTTATTTATTTCTTGGTTTCATTTTTAAATGTTATATGGTAAACAACTCGTCCATATTTAGATATTTTATTTATTTCTCGGTTGTATTTTTCAGTATCCTATGGTAAAGAAAGATGAAGAGAAAGAAATGATATCTGTTGTAGGATACTTTTCTTAGTATTTCGAGAGCAGCAAGTGAAATTGTTTAAAAAAAAGTTTTCAAATTTATTTAAAAAGAGTTTTCAAATGGCTGTAAATTTATGCTATATTTATTTCTTGGTTGCAATATTAAGTGTAACATGGTAAATAGCTTGTACTATAAATTTATATTTTATTTATTTATTGGATGTCTCTTTAAGTACCATGTGGTGAATCAGCCATCTGTGAAGTGTTGTGCAACGGAAAATAATTAATCCGTGAGTGATATCCGAAGATGAATCATTTTACATCGGTGAAACAACACTATGATTTATACAGAAAAATATGAGTTAAGAGAGCAAACAATTGATAAAGATGAAATAATATTTTGCTACAGATTTGAATTTTTTTTTTATTTATGGTGATCAAGGCGAACCTCGAACAAACTTAGCTCTTGTAAGTTCCGCGACAAAAATGCCGTACTATTAGGTGGAACAACGCCTGGGTGGGTGTGTCCAAGTACGTCTGACCACACCTCAATGAATGTAGTTGGAAAGGAATTTTGCTCGCTGGATTGTGGAGCGTAAGTGAGAGTGTATCTCCGGCTAAAGATTCTGGATGGTTATTCTCCCCATTTTACTGGAAGTGACATCAACACTGCGTCGAGGTTACATAACTACCTGTTCTACAGATGTCTCCAATTGTTGGAGGGGTGGTACTGGTTCAGTTCAGCTGCCTCAGCCAGACTTATTTATTTAAGATCTCTTTTTTGGCATAGTTTTTCCAGAAATGTTTTTTTGTATTTCATTAAAATTGTTTGCACAATATACTCCTGTAAATTCCTGCCGTTTTATAGTTTTTCTTGAAATAATAATTGTGTCATTATTTAATACTGTTTTATTCGAATGTCAACGTATAAGAACTCCATTGACAGATCGATAAGTATTTTTATAATTCGTATTAAGAAAAAAAAAAAAAGAAAAAAATATTGTTTAATACAAAACTTATAAAGTAGTTTTTTCTGTATAGACTAGTTTTAGTTTCGATTAGTTCTGTATTTGAAACTTCTTTAACATCTTTATTTTATTACATTTATTATTTTTCCTAGATCATGGTCATTATGAATTTTTCTAACTGACACGCTATCATTGTAGTAATGTACTTAATTGATTAATAGTTTTAATTAATGTATTGTTTTTCAGGATTGCCATTTAGCCACCTTTATCATTGTAAATATACAGTTATGATTTAAACTCTTTAGTAATTAACAATAACTGTGGTATACACATACTATCATTGCATGAATATATTATGAATTCAATATCTTTAGTATTTATAATGATTGTGAGTTAGACATAAAACGATTGTAGAACTCATGATTTTAATTCTTTAATTATAGTTAAGGATTTATATTTAAACATGTTATCATAATGAGAAAACGATTAGTATTTAACTCCCTTATTATTAATAATGATTATGATTTAAAAGGCAAAGTAATGTAAAACTTGGTGAAGTTGCCGATTTTCTTTAGTATTAAAATTATTCAACTAGATAAACTATTATTTTAACACAATCAAACTGATTGGTATAAACATACGAAATGAATATTTCCAACTGAGCGAAAAAATGCCAAATCCGGGAATCGAACCCAGATCCTTGGCTTAGCCAATGCTCAACTATTTAAGCTATCTGGACTGACAACCAGCAAGCATATTTCTCTCAGATAACCTTATTGGTACTAACATCTGATCTGTCATGTAGACAGTCCAACAGAATAAACCGCAGTTAAAGGGAATCCATATAAAGGATGAGTACGTAGATAAACTATTATTTAACACAATCAAACTGATTGGTAAAGTTATCATACAAGGTTCAACTAGGTGAGGTTACCTACTTAAGGACTAAAGCTCTACTAGCCCCACCCAAAAAGTTATCATACAAAATTAATATTTCCAACTGAGAGGACAAAAATGCCCAAGCCTGTTGTCAGCCCAGGTAGCCTAAACGGTAGAGCATTGGATTTCTGATTTGCATTAATGCATGAAAAATTCAAATTATCACAAACAACTATTTATTAAATATTAATAATTATTATTAATTTCTTGTAAACCTATTTGAGATTTGTTTTGTAATTTTATAATGGAAGTAATGTTTTTAAATATGTAGCATTATTTGTTCTTAAGAAAACTTCTTTAAATACATTAGGCGCATATTCTCCACCTATTTAAATATAATTCTCTCATAAGAGGTTTAATCCGTTATTTCATAAAACAGTTTTTCTCTAAACTAAACAAAGAATATTTTTAACGAGGGCAACAATACAATTGTGCGGCCCATTGCAACAGTTACACAAGGAATTTATTTGTGTCTTTGGACTATTGAACAATTGGGAATAATTTTCCTTTTATCGTTGCAGACACCTTAAATTATTTTAAAATTATTAATTATGATATGATTTAAGTAATTCGTTCTTCACTTATAAGATAATTAACTAAATTTTATTTTCGTCGTTGCAGGCACCTTAAATTATTTAAAAATCCATAAATCTTCAAATGATTACCTATCATATGATTTAAATTCTTTGTTCTTCACTTATAATTTAATTGACTGAAATTTCGTTAACGTTCCTAACGTTCATGCTAGTGCAGAAGATGTAACTTTCTAAATTGAATCGTTTTAGGAAGGAAGAAGCATTAAGCATCAGTTCAAAGTATTGTACAAGAATCTTCCAATTATTTCGATCTGGTCATGGGCGTATTTTTAAAGTTTTAAAGCACGTAAAGCCTGTTTAATTCTTCGCAAAATCCTAAAATATATTAGCATAACGGATGAAAATGAAAAATGTGATGTAAGTACCACGGCACAAATATCTACACATTTTAGCAGGATCAGTAAAATAACTTAATTCATGGTAAAAAGCTATTTTGCAATTTCATACATTATGATCTCAAAATTGCTTTCTGTAAATCCATTTGATGGTACAGATGAAATTATTTAAATATTAGCTTTTTTTTATATAAGAATACTATAATTAAATCATTGTTAAGTTCAATTTAACAATGAAAATGCTCAATCATATAAATTAATTTTGTAGATGATTATAATGTTAGCGGTAAATTAATACCTCACTTTTAAATAAATTTATATTATAACATAAAGTAAACATGGAAAACATTTTTGACATTTACGGTATTCTTTTATTGACATTCAAAAAAGATTTATTTTACATATCTGTGTGAGCTGAAGCGAGTAAAATATTTTACTTTTCTATGTGTTTTCAATAAATATTTGAAAATTTGTAGGGAACCAAAAAATGAAAGGATATTTTGCATGCGCTATAATATACTGTGCATTCATTTGTGATATTTATACATAATATGATAATATGAGATTTGGAGAATAAGAAAATTTTTATCAATGCTTTTTTGTACAACATTTTCCGTGAAAATTAATTTTTAAATATTAGAATTACACAAAAAGTTATCCCTCAATTTACTGATAGAAAATAAGATTATTCATTTTTTATTTAACAAATTTCATCCTTTCGGTGACTGGAAGAATTTTATATATGAAATAGTTTTCTGCTGTGTTCAGCTTGTTTCTGAATCATTGTCATTGCTTTTTCCATAAATGAAAGATTTTATTTATTTTTCATGTACTAGGGGGCTCGGCCCCCTACGAGCTACGCTCGCCAACCCCCGTCCAGACACCGCAGACTCTAAATGCACGCTAATTTGATCGGCTTTAAAAAGATTTCGAAAGATTGAATTATCTCTCTATTCTAAAAAAAAGTAACTACCGCTGTCACCGCCGCCGCCGCCGGTTTTGAATATTTTGTGACAGGAGGTCTTTCTTCGTTAATATTAAGAAAAATATTGCGTACAAAAATATGAAAATCGGTGGTATTATAGAGAAATGTTTGATAAACACGCTGATGCAGACAGTTTTCAAATCGAAGAATTATTTTAAGAGATATTTAATGCTAAAGTTGGACAAAATCGTTCCATTAAAAAAGTTTTATAGCAGCAAAAACTATACATGGGAATTTAATAATTTTTAGATCTTTTTATGCGTTAGAATTTGCCGGTGTGCAGATTGTATTTCTTTTTTTAATTTGGCTAATTTTTGAGGTTTTATTTCTATTTTAAATTCAAATTTTCAGCATTTCTAGAGATATGTTTTACAGATTTTAGAAAGTGATATTAATTTAAACTGTTGCCAACTGTATAAACAGTGGAAACAATAACATTTGCTTAAAAAAAAAAATATTTATAGGTGTAATAAATTAAAAATTTATTTACACGTGACTATTATAAACAGAAAAAAACATTGGAATTAGAATTAAATAATTATGTACAAAAAGCAGGAACTTATTAAAAATTACGTCATAAAACTATAATTACACGTGAATTTTAAGAGAGAAAGGAATTTGTAAAATAATAAATTTATTAACATGCGTTAGAAGTCTTAAATAGGAGAAATTACGTCATATTTACGTCACATTACAGTTATTACATAAAACGAACACAAAATAATATTGCAAAACGGTTTAAATTTAGAAATTGCGCTAGACATTTATTTGATATTTTGAGCGGATACTTTTCAACTATTTTTCTTAGGAAAGCGCAAATAATATTTCATTTCTAATACAAGTATTTTCACGTGAATATTAAAAAGAGAAAGAATAGTTTGGTCAAAATTACGTCAGATTAAAAACGATAAATTTAAAATGTCTCATTTAAAAGAACTTTCTTTTCGCTTTGTTAAAAAATACCAGGAGACAAAGACTATGTTTACTTAATTCCTTTTGTATTAGCTTATTTTGAAATGTTGTTACACGTGTCTACGTCATCAAGTTATTTTTATTTCGACGTTTTATTTGTATTTTTATTAATGTTGTACGAATTTATTTGTTCTTTCGTTATTTAAAATAAAAATTATATCAATTTGTATAATCTGGCGAGTGGTTTGGCGATTTATATAATTTGGCGAAATTAGTCGACGGGATAATCAAGTAGTACCGCAGCGAATTTGGCGTTAAAATTTCCCCAATCAAAGAGAAATGAATAGAAATCTGTTTATAGGGAGATCGCCACTGTTTTTTAAATTATAATTCAATCTTTCGGAATCTTTTTAAAGCCGATCACATTAACGTGCATTTAGAGTCTGCGGTGTCTGGACGGGGGTTGGCGAGCGTAGCTCGTAGGGGGCCGAGCCCCCTAGTAATTTAAAAAACAGTGGCGATCTCCCTATAAACGGATTTCTATTCATTTCCCTTTGATTGGGGAATTTTAACGCCAAATCCGCTGCGGTACTACTTGATTATCCAGTCGACCCATTTCGCCAAATTATACAAATTGACATAATTTTTATTTTAAATAACGTAAGAACAAATAAATTAGTACAACATTAATAAAAATACAAGTAAAACGTCGGAATCAAAATAACTTGATGACGTAGACACATGTAACAACATTTCAAAATAAGCTAATATAAAAGGAATTAAGTAAACAGAGTCTTTGTCTCCTGGTATTTTTTAACAAAGCGAAAAGAAAGTTCTTTTAAATGAGACATTTTAAATTAATCGTTTATTAATCTGACGTAATTTTGACCAAGCTATTCTTTCTCTTTTAAAATTCACGTGTATACTTTTTATGACGTAATTTTCAATAAGTTCCTGCTTTTTATACGCAATTAATTTTAATTTGAAAGTATCTTTACTATTTATAATAGTCATGTGTAAATAAATTTTTAATTTGAAGCAAACATTATTGTTTCCGTTGTTTATACAGTTGGCAACAGGTTAAATTAGTACAATTTTCTAAAATAAGTAAAAAATATGTCTCGAAATGGTGAAAATTTGAATTTAAAATAGATATAAAACCTCAAAAATGAGTCAAATTAAAAAAATAAATCAATTCTGCACACCGGGAAATTATAACGTATAAAATGAACTAAAAATTATTAAATTCCGATGTATAGTTTTTGCTACTATAAAACTTTTTTAGTGGAACGATTTTGTCCAATTTTAGCATTAAATATCTCTTAAAATAATTCTTCGATTTGAAAAATGTCTGCATCAGCGTGTTTATCAAACATTTCTGTATATTACTACCGATTTTCATATTTTTGTATGCATTATTTGTCTTAATATTAACGAAGAAAGACCTCCGGTCACAAAAAATTCAAAACCGGCGGCGGCGGCGGTGACAGCGGTAGTTACTTTTTTTTAGAATTTTTCATGTATATTTCCTTCTAACCTTAAAAATGCAAATGTCTATAAAAAAAAAAGATAGATTGTCTATTATATTAAAGCCTGATTACTTAGTTTTCTACATCAGTTTGAATTTTGTTTCTAACTTGTTAAAAACCTTAGTTACAGACATTTGAATATTAATAATTTAAAAGATAGAATAGATTGTTAGATTATATTTTTATCTTTTTTCTAAAATCAGACTTTAAACATCTTGCTTTAATGCAAATATCATAGGGCAAAAGTTATGCATGTAAACATGTGGCACTTCATTAAAGTATACACTATGTTGTTCATTGTGAAATGTTTCATTTAAAAAATGAACTTCTCCTATATTTAAAATTATATTTATCATACATATTTATAATTTTCCTCTGTGTTACGACCTAAATCTGCATAATTCATTAAAAATGTCGTTTAAAATTATAAGATTGATAACTCCCCTGAAAGAGAGTCATGATAAATTGTTTAGAATAAAAAATATATTATGCTACTTAAAACATAATATATTTTTATTTATGATGTTCTGCGAGGTTAATTTTATTTTTATTTATTATATTATGAGTACGTACGACTATTTCTGCTTTTTATGAATATTTTGAGCAATGGTATTGATTTCTTTTACAAATATACAGCTATTTCGCAGTTTGTTCAAACTTTTTAGTCGTATTCTATAATTAACTAAATGTATTAAATGCCCTGGGTTATTCGATCCCGCTGCTGGGTGCCTAAACTTATGAATTTAGCTTTAATTTTTTTTCTGGTGTTATTTTCCTTAATGGGATCTACCGGTATCTCACCGTTCAAGTATTGAAGAGGTATAGACGTATAGAAACGTATAGGAACGTCTATTAGTCGCACGGCCTCCGTGGCTTCAAAGATTATAGAAAATATATCAGATTTTGTAGGGAAAAAAACGTTATACTAAGTTCAATGCAAAATAGCGGCTTTCAACTGCTTATTAAATACCAGATTTAGAGTTTAAAAAACGAAAAGAACTTGACTTAATTTATATTTTAAATGAAGTTTATAAGAAATAATTCAAAAGAAAATGAAGAAGGAAGGGATGAAGATCAATTTGTCAATTGCAAATGCAACAGTTTAGAAGCACCAATGAATTAATAAAAGAGTTTAACTTTAATGTGAGTTGTAAACAGGATTTTAGCAAAAATACATCAACGCATCACCAAGTTGACAATGTTTTTTACGACTTACTTTTCTTATTTGTGGCACTATATTTGGAAATTATTGACAAAAGTCCTAAATTCGGAGATCACGAAGTGATTTGATAACTTTTGAACCGATGTTTTTTTTTTCTTTTTTTTTTGGTGTAGAGGGGAGAATGTACTCTTATTACTAGAACGCCGGAAATCTTGCTACCCCCTGAAACGCCGACAATGTGTCATTTTGAAACTTGCCTGTATTAAGTGAAACAATCGAAGGAAATGTTCATTTTAAAATTCTCTTTGCAAATATGTATGGTGCTCACAAATAATATTATATAAATAAAATAAGAACAATTTTTAAAATGATATGAAATTATAAACAAAAGAAATAACACTACTTACATTAGTTACAATAAATACAATTATGTTTGACATATTTTATACAATTACGAAATGTAATTCTTTTACAAGAACAACATATTTTATTTGTCCCATATCCATGTCATTTTTAAAATAATCCAAGCGTGTATGGCAGTATAGACTAAAGTATTGTAGAATATGTGAACTGGCATATTGTTGAACCTGTTTTGACTGAATGTTGTCTTGGCGTATGGTCAAGAATATCTACGCCACATTTCGTTTTAATATAAAAACTGATTGCCTCAGGTGTTTTCTTTTAAATATTAGAAATTGCAATGCTTGAACACATAGAACTCAGGATTTTAATTTTTTTTTTCTTTTTACACTGGCAAACTGTAAGTGCTAAGCCCAATTCTTCGTTTTTCAAAAATTTTGTTGAATTATTTCGCTTCTTTTCTGCATTTTATACAATCTTTAATTTCCCGTCTGCCCCTATTTACCGTGCAAACTAAACTCGACAGTTTTTTTCATTTAGTTTCTTCAGACTCAAGATAAGTAAAAGAAATGTCAACTGTGGCATTTCTTTACATATTTTGAAATTATTCAATTACATTTAAAACCACATACTTAGAAAGCTTTGATATAGTTCTTCCTTTTTTCCTAAGTTAAGGAATTGCATTCAAAATATAGTTACTTTCTAGATTTGCAGCTATCCAGATATTTATCATGTTTTGATGCTATAAATTAAATAAATGGGCAGCGAGTCTTACTAGAAAATAATTATTTATGAATTGTTATGCTCTGGTCTCGTTTGTAGCAGCTTATGCAGTTTTCAATAAAATGATTCCATGTGTCAGAAATCATTGCGAGTTTATCTTGTTTTGTTCGATTACGACACGTTGATTTGATATCAAATCTACAAATTCTTGATATATTACAAAATTTCTCTCTGGACATGATTTCTTTGCAAAATTTCATGCCCCATGCAGTAGACCATAATGAATGAAGTTCTAAGTTACTAGCTCCTGAAAGTTCACGTGATTACAAAATCGAAATGTAAGCAAAAAGTTCTTGTTTTGAAAGAGAGCAATCATCATTTTCTAATACTTCACGAGTTTCTGTGTTTGCGTATTTTATTATATACTCCAAAACAGTCCTGTCTGTAAAAAGCAACCAAGCACTCAAAACACTGTCATTATTCACATTTCTTTCTTCATAACTTGTGGAACCACTATTTTCTCACAAAATATTTAGCAAGCCGGTTGCACTACCAGAACCACACTCTTTCCACTGAGAGCCATCGCGAGCTACAAATTCATCTTATTTTTAGAATCACCAATTTCAATAAAGTCATCGCTTTCAGATCCAGATGATAAAACAGAAATATAATTTTCATCATCAGATTCATCATGCATGTCAGATAATTTTCCACCTTCTGATTCATGATCGTACAATTGTTTTAGATTCCTTTTTTTTCCGGTTGTTTCTTCCGACGTAAGCAGACTCTTGCGAGACATTTTAAGTTTTATTCATAGAGAGTAACAAGAAATAAAGAAAGCCTCACAAAAACTCTACTAGTCACAACTCACAAGTAACCGCTCATGCACTATCTTTGTGAGAAATGAAATCTCAGCGGTAGGTGTTGATGCAGCTCAAACAGAACATATGATGACCAGATGTCAAAAAACAATATTCCATTACTCCCCTATGCTACACAGTAGATCAATCGCAGAGAAGAACGAAATTTGAAATAGAGGAATTGAAATTATTGCCGTGCTCAATCGACACCATACCGGAGTTATAGGTAAATCTATCTGTAAACTAAGTTTGAATAAAGCTGATCCCCCAAAACTTTCTGTGAGACTTCCTCTTACTATTTAATAAAAGTCAAGAAAAATAAAAAGAAACCATCAAAATCTACAGATTTTAGAAAATAATTTACATGTTTCGGTGTCGAAATGACACAGTCCGGCGTTCTAGTGTTAAGGCAGTTACATATACAGGCAAACTGAATTCAGATATATCTTCCAAGTAAGACGTTAAAAATTCCCTAAGTAAGCACATACCAATTTTGTAGAGTTTCAAATAACACAATGACGTAATAACATAAAGCATTTTATCTAAAGGCTGCCTGCAGACGGTGTTGTGCTGGAAATTTTTTGTGTGCCTCTCTAAAATAATGATCAGTGATATACACACCATCTTCAAGAAAAATCATGCTGTAGGTGACTATAGCAATATACTTAAATTATCGTCAACGTTCTACAAACCTCACATTTAATCGTTCCATAAAACCGTTACATAAGTTTTTTACATATATATGATAATTTTTGAAATTGTATTTTACGTAGCATTTTATCAAATGCATTAGGTAAAATTAAAAAAAAAAATTAATCATTATATAAATCTTTAAGCATTTTATTTAATGGCTACCCATAGACAGTGTTGCAATGAAAATCTTTTGCACGCCCATGTAAAAGAATTATCAGTGCTATATACACCATCTTCAAGAAAAGCTTTCACATATATACACTGGTTATCAAAAATTAAGGAAAAGTCACAAAATGCTAATTTTCAAATACGCGAACACTCAAAAGGCAATAATGTAATTCGAGTAATTACTATCTCTACAACACAGCTAGTCTATATAACATCTCATTCATGTCACAGATGGTCACAAGTGTCACAGTCACTACGGTGAAGCAAAAAAAAAGAAATTTCATACATCTCATTATGAGTCTCAAATGAGCACTATATGTGACTCCACTGAGAAGTCAATGTGACTGCTGCTTTGTGACGAGTCACCAGGTGACTTTGCAATGTAGTTACATTATGACTCTCATGCGACTGTCATTTTTAGACTCAATTTCATAGTCATCATGAACGTTGCATTATGATAAGTCACCAAATAATATCATATTATAGTCACATGGAGACTTTTACCAAAAGAGCACAATGGTAACTTCACAGTAGTCTCTCTGTCACCTGAAAGTCATCATGTGACTTTAATGTGACATGATTTTGTAATTTATCACAATGCAGCGTTCATGATGACTTGAAATTGAGTCTACAAATGACAGTCACATGAGACTCACAATGTAACTACACAATTGTAAAGTCACATGGTGGTTCGTCACAAAGCATCAGTCACAGTGACGTCTCAGTGGAGTCACATATAGTGATCATTTGAGACTCATAATGACATGTATGGAATTTCCTATTTTTTTCCTTCACCGTAGTGACTGTGGCACTTGTGACCAAATGTGACATGAATGAGATGTTATATGGACTAGCTGTGTTGTAGAGATAGTAATTACTCGAATTATATTATTTCCTTTTGAATGTTCGCGTATTTGAAAATTAGCATTTTGTGACTTTTCCGTAATTTTTGCACACCAGTGTATGATAGATTTGGAAGTTGTATTTCACGCAGTTGAATGCATCAGGTAGAACTCATTTGCAAAATAAATTATGAATCACCTGTAATACCCCAATAAATATGAGCCACACTGTTAAAAATTTTGCAGCATTCTGGCAGGTCATTCGACCGTTTTTTGAAAAAACGGTTTCATAACCATAATTTAACTATATTCTGACCATAAAATGGCGAATAATATGGTCAGAATAGTGTTAAATTACGGTTGTGTAACCGTTTTCGGAAAAAACGGTCAAATGACCTGCCAGAATGCTGCAAATTTTTAACAGTGCAGGGTCTTTAAAAGAAAACTGCAATCGATATCAAGCAATGAAAAAGCATGTACAAAATTGTTGACAGTGTTACTCTGCATGGAATAAGTGAATTAAAACATTACTTCTGTCGAAAATTTTAAAATTTCCAAAATAATTTCCAGACTAAGTTGTGAAAAATAGGATTAGAAAAAGGTCCCATCAATATTTACGAAAATTAAAATTGTGAAACTTTTTAAAATGACTTATCTGCAAATATTTAATGATGTAAAAGCTTCAGACTTGTATAACTATGAGTGTTTTTATAAATAAACCTAGATTTATAGCATCAATAAATAAATCACTTTCCAAGGAGCGTGTTGTAAAGTTCTATCTAATGTAAATATTCTGAGATGATTTGCTTTCAAGTATATACAAATAGCAATCGAATGTAATTCTTGAATTAATTCAAAAGTGAAATTGTATGGAGAAATTCATGAAATACTTTGCTTCGACTGACAGACTATATTTAGATTAAAAAACACGGTACAGTGTGTTTTCCATTTAGTGGATCATTGAATAAATACAGGTTATTTCAGTACTTTAGCAATGCTCTTTTAATATAGATTTTAAGAGAAAATGTTAAAAGCTAATACTTATTTTAATAATCCAAAAATAAACGAGTTTCATTCTTTGTTTTTTTCTTGATAATCAAATTTGTGAAAAAGCTTTTAGAAAATAAAAAGATTCCACTCTTACGTGATACCTTAATTAAATCTCTAAGGAAAACAATAAGCCACTTCCGCAATTTAATGTAAAAGATTAAGAATTACGTACTTTAAAATTTAAAAAAATGTCTTTTATTTTCATTAATGATTAAATGATTTCAATTAAAACCATGCAAGCGCATTTCATTTCATTTGACCTTAGTTACTCATCTGCAATTGTTTTTAGAAATAAAAATGAAACATTTTCTAATGAAACTATTGAGTTTAATGAAGTTTTTTATAACACTTGAAGTAAAATTGTTTATTATTAATTACTTATTAATTCGCAGAGGAATAAAATAATTTATTATTCACGTTAATATATAAATATGCTTATGCTCGTAAGCATTTTTGTGTATTTGGATGAAATCCAACACACTAGTATAGGAGTATAATACACATGGATACGTTTAAATATTTTATTTTACCTATTCTTTTTACAAATAAAGAAAGTTATTTGTTAGTATTACGCTACATGAAGTTTCAAATTGAATACGGTCAGAATATAGTCCATTAAATTAGAAGTCAAACAAATGATTTTCATGTGATTGATAAAAATGGAATTGTTATTATCTATCTCAGATAGAATTAATAATCATGCATAATAACTTAATATAGTAATTATAAAGTAGCAATGATTAAACTGGCGTAATTGAATGCATTTAGTAGATTGATCTAGAACAGAGGTTTCCAATAACACACACAAAAAATTGTTTATTCAGAAAACTATTAGAAAGGATGCCAGCACAGTCTGTTTATTTTAAGAGGTAAAATTCTGCAAACTGTCTCTCTTACAGTCAATATCATTAAAAATAACAGAAATTTCGCAATAAATAAAGTTTTCTTCGTAAAATAAACAGATTTTTACTGGCATTATAACTGGCACATTTTATATGCAAAAATCAATATTTTTAGTTATACTATACATGTTCGTTGGCCACAAATGCCATAAAGTTGCCCACATTTACACTTTTCTCTTACCACTAAAATTTATTACAGATTTTGGCAGTAACGCAAAATTTGCTATTAAATTTTAGTGGTAAAAAAAATCGGTTTGAATTACTCGTAGCATAGCAAAATATTACATAAATGCATTCCAATATGCCACTGACATGAATAGAAATGCATGTTATTTAATAAATTGTGTGTATTTAATATATAATGTCTTATTTAATAAATATCATTGAATTTATTAAAAAAGTAACTTTCTTTACAATTATACAAATTTCATATTTTTACAGAACAAGTTCATCATAGAACAAATTAAATCTTGCAAACACCTAGAAAATGGTTGTAATGGGTATATAGTTGGCAATACTTCATTTAGAACGTTCGTACTGTCAAGTTTAACCGGAAATCAAGAACAAGCCGTTTATAGTTAATTTACTTTGATTGAATGGCATGAAATTTGACAGTGTGACTAATAAAAACACGGGACAAAGAATCTTTTAAAATGTTAGTTTTGAAAGTCCATATTTTAATCATATATGCTATTATCAGATGTCTAAAAACGATACAATGGTGAAAGAATTTTTTCAAGATCAAGATTTATCGATTTGAAATCTGTTAATCGATTTGTGAACGTTAAATTTAATTCCAGTCATCTATATCTAAGTTAATAACAGAAAGTTTCGCTTTGTCTCTCTGTGTGTCGGCGATGACTAGCGAAATCGACCACACGTAGAAGTCTGAATATTTGAGTCAGTCTCGCTCAGTCGTGCCCATTGAATATTGTTTACATTTTATCGACGTGTTTTCATCATTTTAAGTTTTAATATAGAACCGTCTGGCCTGTTTAATTTTTTATAGGCTCCGCCCGTTTATTTTTTTCCCCAGCCCGGTCCGTTAAAAAAAAAAGCCCGGTCCGTTTATTTTGCCGGACTGGATCATTTGAAAGTTTACCTTTTTAATAATGTTATTTGTTTAAATTTAATATCATTAGTTAGAAGTTTTATAAAATAAAAAATGAGCTAAAATGTATTATTAATCTACCAAAAATTGATTGCAGTCAAGTAAATTCGCTGTAATAATAATACATTTAATTATAAACTGCGATAAGTTTTTCAAATGGGTTATTCGCGGAAAATTCATTAGGTAAACAAAACGTAAACAATTAATAATATAGTAATTAGATTTTAAAAAGTGAGCTAAAATGCTTTTATATTTAAAATTTCTGTTAATAATGAATAAAACACCAAAAAGTGTTAATTTAAAGGTATCCATCTGCATTGATTATACAGGGTGATTCATAAATATCGAAGCAATAGGCTATTTCCTTAAATATTGCCCCTATACCCATACTTCCAATTGCAAAGTTTTATAAAAAAAAAAGGTCCAAAATTTAATGGCATAAGTTGCAACTCCATGGGAGGTCTATTTAAAAAAAAATACGAAAATTAAATTTTTATAAGGTCCCCGTAGTGTAAAAGTTCCAATCAGGAAAACTTTCCTTATCCATTCCTGAATGAAACACAAAAAAAAAATGCATCTTCATGTCTGAAAAACTCGCAGAGTTATGGCCGTTTAAATCATTCATCGGGTTTTAAGGCATTAGACACAAATTGAAATGCGTGCAATCCAAGAAACAATGTTACTTTAAGTGTTCTAGGAAACACGTAAAAAAATATATTGTTGAGTTAGAATTTTGATTTTTTTTTCTTTTTTTTGTGATGGTTAACCATATAATTTGCAAACAAAATCACATCCTAATATTTCTAATAAACTTTTTAAAAAATTTGAATGATTAGTATTTTTTTAAGCGGATTTAATTTAAAATCTTTATAACACGAAACATTATTCATCGGATTAAAAAAATTTTTCATTTACTTGAAGAGGAAAGTATAATTTTAGTTTTATTTCATAATTTTTTTAAATATTAATTTTAAAAATATTAAAAATATTTATTTAAAAAATTATGTAACTTATTTTTAAAAATAGTGTAATTTTTTTTTTATAATTAATTTCTTTTTTTAATTTTTCCATCAGTTTTCAAAAGTAAAATTTTTTT
The DNA here is from genome assembly GCA_963932465.1 of Maratus speciosus. Classification (NCBI taxonomy): domain Eukaryota; kingdom Metazoa; phylum Arthropoda; class Arachnida; order Araneae; family Salticidae; genus Maratus; species Maratus speciosus. Next base: position 243,069,303 of record OZ010788.1, on the reverse strand, counting down.
CAAATTTCCTGAAACAAAATTAATGTAAAATAATCAAAAAAGACTTCTTTCAAGTCTGTACCTTTTTTATTTACGGTTCTTGACTTATAATAATTTAAAGATAAGAAATAGTAAAAAAAAAAAAAAGTAATTTAACAAATTACAAAGACCATTTGGAAAATGATTTTTTTCAAAGACTAAAATTCAAGACATAAAAAATCGCACGGAGTTGATCATACATTACGTACGCCATGGATTACATTTTTCGGTACTGTAAATTTTTAAACTTCTACGGAGCTGGTCATACATTACGTACGCCATGGATTAAACATTAATATTCCTGGACCAATTTTAATTGAAATTTCATTCTTAAAATTATAAACATCCCACAATATTACTTTTTACACCGTCGTATACAGAAAAAAATGTACTTTTAAATGCATTTTTTTAAAGCTGTATCTCAATTTGTTTCTGAGTTATAATTATTTTTTTGTAGTTTTTATTACTTTTTTGTCATAGTGGCGACAGAAGTATCCATCCCTGTTGAAAGTAAAGGGAAAATACAGATTATTGTACAGACCAATCAGTAAACGAATAAAATGCGGATTCAACTAATAAAAAGCTTCAGATATGTTTTTGATTTCTTCCCCTGACAGAGGAAAGTAAACATTTTTCCAAATGGTTAAAAAAAAATCATGCAGAAAAAGGCATTTAAAGTTTTAAACATTGATTGACTCCTAATAAAATGCTTAAATGTATTTTAAAAAGTTGCACGTGAAAAAGTAACTTCTTTCTGTAGCTTAAACTTCCGATTCATTTAACTTTTGCCGTTTTTACCTTACTTTTTGTACTATTTAAAGGTCCATAAATGAATGATAAATGTGCAATTTGGAACAATGCTTTTTCTAACATCCCGATTAAGTGTTTTTCATAATTTTAGCCCTCACAAATTCAAGCTTTTTATCTTCCTGGCGAGGCCGTTAAAAATGTCTGTATTCTGGAGCCGGGCCAATCCCGGGATTGGCGACTTTTTTCTGAAGACTCGGCCAGGCCGGGCCTGACGTATTTTTTTTTTTAATATCGAACGGGGTGTAGGTCTGATTTATGACGGCATATTATCTACACGAAGTATATGGACCCGAAGGGGAGGAGAATGCCTTCCGTGAAGGTCTTTCTAAGGGAACCTTACCCATATTTATACAAGGATATCAAAGGTTCGAAGAAAACCAATGAAAACTCCGAACGATTGGGCCGAAGGGTGCGATTGTGTTCGAACCCAGCACCTCCCGTCTACTAGCTTTGAGAGCAGAACCTCTCGGCCACTGGTTATACCGAACCGGGACCTGCCTTCCTTATTCAAAGGTCTCCATTGGGTGAGATTGTAAGTCCCGGTCTCGATACAACCCGTGTTAAAATAATTATCTCTGACTGACCTAATCCGTGCAAAAATAACTAAAATTTGGCTCAGCCCAAAAACTTTTACAAAAATGCATATATTTTTAAATGGCCATTATTTTACAATAAAACTTTAAAATTCATATTTTTAAAGGATAGTATACTTTAAGGCAAAAAAATTAACATAGAGTAAAACTAGTGAAAAAAAAATCTGACTATGACGGAATCCTTTCTTAAACGGGTTGGGTTGGGTTGGGTTGATTTTTGACGGCCAATTATCTACACGAGGGATATAGGCCCGGGGGGAGTGCCCTCCGTGGGGGTCTTTCTAAGGGAACCTAATCCGTATTAACGCATGGAAGATCCACGGCTCGAAGAAAACCACGAAAACTCCGAACGATTAGGCCGACGGGCGCGATTGGGATCGAACCCAGCACCTCCCGTCTACCAGCTTCGAGAGCAGAACCTCTCGGCCACTGGTGGGGCCCTTTCTTAAACGGAAAAATCTGTTGATCCATGGAAAATGAATAGAATAATACCTGAGAAAAAATAGACTATATTTGCAACTCCTGAGAAGGGAACTTGTCTATAACGCTTTTTTTTCTTTCCTATGTGATTCCATCTTAAAAATTTTACTTTATAGCATTTTTCATTGCCTCCAACACATGGAATATGTATTAACGATATTAAAGAAGTGAATCATTTACATATAAATAGAGATTCATTAATAAAACAAATAATCACAGCTTTTGGCGATTCTTTAAAAATAATTAATATAAACATGGAAAAAGAAAAGATATAATCCCAACAAAAAGTTTTCGGTAAAAAAAAAAGCGCCAAGTTCTCCTTAATGTTTCGGCCAGAAAAAGTAGTGAAATCTGATGTTCGCACAAGTTAAAAGCCAAACATCCCAAATCTTTCATTGAAAATGGCTTCCTGCGACTTGTCCGTTAATGCCTTCTACAGCATTTCAAAATTAATGATTGGAAATTACGAATTTATGAATTATTTAAATATTAAAAGTAATATTAGAATGCAAAGAGGCCAATTCACATAAAGACATTATGAGTAAAAGATTTCTGATAACTACCATTCAGTTTCAACAAACATTAGTTTTGATTACAGATCATTTTGTCCACTTGCGGTTTAATTGCCATTTTGTACGGTCTAAAGCCAAAGTCATTAACGTAAAACCCAAGAAATAAAACAAAATTTACTTACATCATATATCACAATATGTTACATTATATTTTATTGTATAATATTGAAACCTTGTATATTGACGAAAGAGATTTTTTTCGTTTGAACATTTATTATAGTTTGTTTGCAAACATTAAGAGGTATTCGATTTATAAGCTGTTAAAAGTTGATATTAATTATGTTTTAGCAATTAGGGATATTATCTCCTGAATACAAGTATTTTGTTATTTTTAACTTCTAAGCATTTAAATAGACTGAAGTTGTTTAAATGCTTTTTTCAAATGTGTATTTTATTTCTGTATCCTGTGTCACAAAATGCCTAAAATAATCAAAAAATGTAGTGGCATGTAGCTCATTTGTACATATTTTAAAATTTGAAAAACTCTCACGAAGGCATTAACGGCCAAGTCGCAGGAAGCCATTTTCAATGAAAGATTTGGGATGTTTGGCTTTTAACTTGTGCGAACATCAGATTTCACTACTTTTTCTAGCCGAAACATTAAGGAGAACTTGGCGCTTTTTTTTTTTACCGAAAACTTTTTGTTGGGATATCACTACTTTTTGTATGTTTTTTCAAGTTTGTTATTCTAAATTATATTAATATGAAAAAACTTAAATTTCGGTACTTTTATGTTAGCCGGGAGCAAATCTCCTTATTAGCCTTTTGTTTTTTCGCCAATAGCAGTTTTCATTTTTCACATGTGTATATTAGAAACAATGCTTTGATTTTCAAATAAAATATTTTGGTTTGTGTTATTATTTCTTATTTATTTATTTATTTAATTCTATGTTAAATATTCTATTAAATAAAATGAGGGAAATGCATCTATTTTAAATGAGATGACTGAAAAGTATATATCTTTAAATGAAATGAATGCAATATCAACAATGGAGTTGGGAACAGTATTTCGCGATTTGCCACTTGCGCCCGGCTAACATAAAAATACCTAAATTTATTTTATTGAGCTTTACAAATTTATACTTTATTTCTTTTTATATTAAAGTACTAGCCGCCTCTAGCAAGCAGTATTTACCGTATTACTTCCATGTTAAACGTTGCATCATGTTACTGTGATTCAGAATTTAATTTTACTTGCCCATTCTTTCGCCAATTCAGAAGCTTTTGATAGAGAAATCAAGAACTCTTTACGATCATGGAAGCACATCATATATTTTGTGTTGTTATGTATTTCATCTTTCGTGACAAATATCTCTTAACTCACTTATGCATGCTTCCTTAGCAGTTACTATTCGTTCTCTGATGCGGAAATTTTTAATCCTATTAAGTAATCTTTTCTAATTGGGCTCACTGTCAATTGTTGTATTTTAACTGATACGACTGGGTACAAGTGAAATGGTTCTTATGAAATCCTTTGACAATATCTGTATTTGCATTAAACCATATTGATACTAATATCTTTCTGTTTCACGTTAACCTTTTCAATAGACTCGATTACGGAAGAATAGAAGGTCTACCGGCTCACTGCCATGATCCATTTAAAAATCTATCATTCTTCTCATCTGATCGTGTTGAAGAAAACAAGGTTAACAGGTGTAAAGGTTAACAACAAGGTGTAAAGGTTAACAACATAGTCACAGTAAGTATAATAACAGTACAATATAATAACAATAGCAGAGGTTTTGGGCCGTGACGAAACTATTAGCACTTTGGAAATATTAGTACGTTATATCATTTAACTATTCAGATGATATGCGGAAAAATAAAAATAGATGGCTCGCATTAATAATTAACTCATTGAAAAATAGCCACTAGCGTCAAATATTCGCCAAGCTTGGCGATATTTAGCAAATTCTCGCCAAATTTGGTAATATATCATGTCAATTCTCAAATTTGGCGACAAAAAATGTTTTGTTTATTCTGACGTCATAATGATGCATATTTATTATGTATTATACACATACCTATAAATATGTATGATGCAAATGTATTACGTATTATATGCATATGTATAATATGTATAATACATATGCATAAGTTCATTAACATCACTAAAACGCACTTAAAGGAATAGTGTTTCATAAATAGTAGGGATAATTGCCAGATTGACCAGAGTGCTATTGAGATTAGAATACCGACATTTATAATAGACGTCTGTACACACCATCACCTCATCGAGTTTACAGCTGAAATTTTAGGATTAGTTAAAACTAGATTAACATGTTTAAATACAATTGGTCTGTTAAGTCATATCTTGGTAGAAACCACCTGAAGACCTAATTTTAGTGGTTAACTGATAGGTTTACTATTGTATTTTCCTGCATCCAAAAGTTTGGAAACATGGAGGAATGGGTGCAGGAAAACACAATGGAAAATTTACCAATTAACCCGTAAAATCGGGTCTGTAGGTGGTTTCCACAAAGATATGACTTGGCAGACCAGTTACATTTCAATACGCTAATCGATATTTAACTAATCCTAAAATTTCAGCCGTCAACTCGATGAGGTGATGATCTGTGCAGACGCCTCCCGGTCTTTAATAAAATTTGTTTTAAGGAAGTAAAAGATAGAGAGATGGACAGATACACTGAAAGATTTGCCTTATTAAGATTTTTGTAAAAGCATATAAAAATTCATTCAGCTTGAAATCATGTAACACCTTTATAACTCAGGCTAATTTTCTGTAATCGGGTTTTGGCGACCAACATATCTTATCTATAACTATAATCTTTCTTTTACAGATTTAAAATTAACAATAAATTAACAGTAAGTAGGCTAATAATACAATATAATAACATTAGCAGCGGACTTCGGGCGCCGCATCTGTCGCACATCGTTAAAGATAGTTTATTAGTTACACATTTCATTTAATTAAAAGGAGATTTTTAAACTTTCATATGGAATTAGGATATTTTTCCACTATAGGGACCTTGGCATTTTTAAAAAATCTTGGCGCAATTCGGACTTCAGAAACTGAGATATGTTGCCAAATGATATAAACAACTACGAAAACAAACCTGATGAACTTTTATGTTATTTATATGTATTTATATACATATAAACATTTTATTTATAAATGTATAAAATATTATTTTTTATATACAGATTATTTATGTTGGTATATAAAAATAAATAAACGGGTTCCTTACATTAAATAAATTGTATACATATGGAAAAAATTGCTTGTGTATATGAAACAGTAAATAGGTTGCCAGAAAATACTTTATTATCAAATTTCTTTTCTCTTCAAGGCTATTTTCTGTATTTCGCCAAGGCCACTATATCGGAAACGTACCGAATTGCAGTTATATTTTGTTAAATGTTTTATTGTTTTAATATCATAAATATATCATAACCTATACTGATTAAAATTTTTAGGTATATTCATTTTTTCTATTTAACAAACATCTTTGGAAAAGCATATATATAAAATGTTATTCTTCTTGAAATCACGTGACCGCCTTCAAAGCTCTATAATCGAGTTTTGGCGACCAACATTGGCACAATTGAATGCGTAGGAACTGTTTACGGCCAAATGAACACCCCCTGTGTAAAGGGTTTAGAAGCGGAAATTCCGTGTTTTCAGATTTTTCTGGTTAATTGTGCTACAAACCCGACTTACTTGTGAAATTTCATGATTCTACGAGTTTTAGAAGTACCTTAGTTATTTGATGATGCGAAGTGAGTCAGTGACTAAAAAGCGCTTTTTCGGAATTTAATATTTCGAAAACTACTAAATATAGAAACATGAAATCGTGGAACCTTAGTTCAGTTTGACCATACGAACATGTGTATAAAAGAAAAATTTCTATATCTCTCCCTAAAACGACGTTATGAGGGGGTGAAAAGTATGCCGAAATGGTTCAGGAAAAGGTAGCTTACGGCTTGTGCGAACTTGGCGGACGCACTGCCGTGCTCCCAGATAAGTATTTTTGGTCAGAACTCGTCCATACGAAGCAACGTTTAACCATATCGATGTAACAAACTATGTAGCAATTCAGTCAGGCCGGGTCAGGCTACGATTTGAACTTTTTCCAGTCAGGGCCGAACTTTTTTCCTATGGGTTGGTTCGGGACCGGACCTAGATATTTTGACCCGTGCAGACCTCTAGTGCAGACCACCAGCATACTTTGAAAACAGGTTTAACGTAAAATCTATACGCGCCTATTTTATGTCCAAAGGAGAGACACTGTCTTATATCGACTTTTAATAATGTACAATTTGTGGATGATCCCTATCTTGCCTTCAAAATGAGTCAAAAACTTGTCGCTCAGAGGCATGGATAAATGGTGTAAGTCACGAATTTTGGATTTTTATATTTCTGCGAATTTTGAAGATATCGAGATGAATTTTTATGTGTTTAATTCAGGAATGGATAAGGAAAAATTTCCTAATTGGAAATTTTACTCTACGGGGGCCGTATAATAATTTAATTTTTGTATTTTCTCATCCCCTATGGAGTTGAAACTTATCTCATCAAATTCTGCACCTTTTTTTATGAAACTTTGCAATTGGAAGTATGTGTCTAGGGGCAATATTTAAGGAGATAGCCTATTGTTTCGATATTTATGAATCACCCTGTATAATAGAATTCCATCGTCTCTCGAGTAAACCATTCATTCTATGTTTCATAAGAAAAATATGGAACGGTTTTTCATATTACATCTAATGCATTTGCAGAAATTTTAAATTTCGGCATAAAAATATTATTATCACAAATGATATTTTTGCTTACAATTTTTAATAAAAATGAAATAAGCAGACTCATATTTTAAACAATAGCGATAATAAATTTTGTTAATGTTTCCAGGAAAAGGGCTCGAAGGAAATCTTCAGATTTCCGCCAAAAGCAATTTAAAGAAACGCTTTTGAAATATTAAATTATTTTCTATCATTGAAGCTCATTTCTGCAAAACTTCTGGAAAATTAAGCGTCAGGTCTCCTAATAAATTGTTTTGACAATCATTTACGGATAATTTTGTTATTTACACTTTAAGTATTTGCAAATGAATTTTTCAATAATCTTTTGAATAGCGAGACAACAGAGGCTTGGTAAATGCTGTTAAAATTGAATATTAATACTTGCATATAAGCAAAATGCAATTTCGTGATAATTTGCTTTACGTCTTACAGATTACAAGAAAGAGAACTCATTTAAGAGCAATTAAGTTAGAAAGTTACTCTTAATTGGTTTTATCGATAGTTATTATTTTCTTTTTAATTCTACTTTAAATGGATGTATAAATTAATACTTTCGTTTTATATTAGATTTAAATTCATTTGAGTAATTTTCAATATGTTTTCTTCTCATGTTATCTTAAATAATAAACATTTGCGATTAACGCAGTTTTTATTTCCAAGATGTAAACATATTTTTATATCCAAAACCTCAGAAGATTCTCTTCGCGTCCATTTCATGGAAGCATTAACGACATTTAATATAGTTATGGTTTAAAATTTGCATTTGTTTAATTCATTTTTGTTTAACATTTTATTTAAAAATATCATTAATGATAATGCTATTGTCATATCGCAAATGGATCCTGCAAGACTTCAGGAAAACTGGGCGTTAGGTTTCCTGATGAATGATTTTGACAATCCTTTACGGATTATTTTCTTATTTACGCTTTTAGTATTTGCAAATGAAATTTTCCATAAACTCTTGAAAAGCGATAGTTAAATTTAATATTTGCATATAAGCAAAATGCAATTCGAGATAATTTGCTTTACTCCTTATAGCTTACACAAGTTGCTTTGAGCATAATTAAGCAAGAAAACTACGCTTAACTGGTTTTATTAATAGTTATTATTTTCTGTTTAATTCTACTTTATATTGATTTACAATATAATACATTCGTTTCCTATTAACTAAAGGAATACTTATTATCTGTCTAAAAGCACCTTGAAAAAAATCTTTTTCAATTTAGCGCGGCACTTTTAATATTGTTTCCCGAAAATAATAAAAGACACTCCTAGCAGCTGATTGCATTGCGAGTTCTGTTTCGAGGAACAGTTATCGTCAGATACTGATTTTCATCTGTTGGGACAGAAACTGAATGAACTTTCACTGACCAAGGTCTAAGGCTGCATACACACGCTTGTTTTGCCATCCTTCTACAGTTTCCGTGAAAATATTTTGTTCTGGACCCTTCTGTGTTTTATTCACAAAAGAATGAGGGGAATCAGAAATGGGTCAAGAGATAAGGAGCTCAAATCTACTTGAAGGAAAAGTTTCTCTTTTGCAGGACATCAGTCCCTTTCCTTTTAAAGTCATTAAAGATAAAAAAAAGAAAAAAAAAAAACCACTGCGTGGCCACAAGAAAAGACGCCGATACTGATAACAGTTAGACGGATGGTCCGTTCGCAGCTTAAAGCTCCGTCTAAATGCTTGTTTTGCCAATAGTCAACAGTTTTCCAGGAACGGTATTCTTTTGTACCCTTCTGTGGTTCATTCACAAAAGGAGGCCGAGATTCAACAAGAGATAAGGAGAACAGGTCAACTGCAAGGAAAGATTCACCTTTTGTAGGGCATCGAGCACTTTCCTTATAAAGTCATTAAAGAAGAAAAACACCACGTGACATCAATAAATCGCCGCCTTACCAGAACAAAGAGAGCGCGAGTAGAATGATACATCTATCTGGAGCTTAACATTGTCTGGTTTTTTTTAAATCAAATCCACAGCCGCTAAATCACATTCCTTGCCTGTCCAGAAGATTTCCTTACATTCTCTGTATTTGTCTGGTTCTCAGTTACCTAGTTATTCGCTTATTTTAATAATTCTTGATGTGACATTTTTAAATCAACTGTGTTAGGAAAAAATAAAAAAAAAAACCACTGTGAATTATTTTGTTTCACGAACAATACAGTAAAAAAATAACTTTTGTGAAATCTTGTTTTCTGACTTTTATTATTTTACTGCTATGACTCGGTAAACGTTGGTTTCCTTATGTTATTTTGTGCTTTCTTTCTGCTACACTCTAGGCCACTCGATTTACTTTACTTATTAATAAACCTATTTGCATAATATTTTCAAAATATAAAAATATATTTTTTTAAAAATCCCTCCATTTTTGAAGCAGCATACTTGCTTTTATGCATATAAAACTAGCAATCCCTGAGAGGCGAGCTGCCATGACTTAATGTTGCATAATATCTACGCAAGGTGAATATGGTGCAGGTAAATCTATATTCCAGCTTTTCAAATGTTTATCACCATAATTCTAGTTAATTAGACACAGTACAATCTATTGCTTTTCTATTTACAAAAATATGTCATTTTATAAATATTGAAAGCTACTTTTATTTAAGTTTTAAATCTTTTAAATCTCAATATCAATTTATAAATCGCCGTTATCTCTCGTTGCTAATATATGTCAGGTTTCGAAAAGTATTTGGGTAACACCATACTCATTGATTTTCATGCAGATATTCTGACTATATTAACTACTTCTTTTTCTGTGAGAAGAATATACCAAAAGTAAATCGTTACATTATATAAAGAAAGATTGCGTTATAAGATAAAACCTGTAGCCTCCAGAAAAGAACCTCTTACATCTTATCCAAGTGAAATTCTCGCAAAATTTACCTTCCTTTATTTCACATAAAACTGGGTTTAACCAAAGACTTTCTCAAAGTTATTTAAAAAGCTGAACTAGCTATCAAGTACCTTAGAAAAAAAAACGCACCTGAATGATTAAAAAATAACAGAAAAAATATTTTCAATGCTCTATTAGGAATCTATCTATCTACCTATACTAATCTTATAAAGAGGTAAAAATTGTTTATTTGTAGGGGGGTAAGCTCTGGAACTACCGAACCGATTCCAAAAGTAATGGTATCAAAATGATGGTATTAGTCCAACTTAGAATATAGGCTATATCTTATGTCCGTGCCACTGGCCAAAAGGGGGTGCAGGAGCAAAAAACGTTCTAAAAATGCAATTTTTGTGTTAATGAAGGGCCTAGAAACATAAAATTTGGAATGGTAGTTACTTATAAGATAGTAATGATCTCTAGAGACATTTCTTTAAAAAATCGAAATTAAAAAGGGGTGAAAATGCGCAAAAAGCGTTCTAAAAAACGTTCTAAACGGCGATTTTTACGCAATCTCAAGCAGTACCAAACCGATTTAAAAAATAATGGCGTCCGAATGATGGTGACAACTCTTGCTTTAATATAGGCTGCATTTCATGTCGGAGAAACTACCCCTAAAAGGGGTGCAGGAGCAAAACAAAACGTTCGAAATTGCGATTTCTACACAATCTCAGAAAGGGCCCAACCTATTTCAAAAGTAATGGTTTAAAATTGATGATGACAGCCCTTGCTCCAACATAGGCTCTATTTCATGTCGGTGTCACTACCATCTAGAGGTTGCAGAAGCAAAAAACGTTCTAAATTGCGATTTTTGTGCTACTGAAGGTCCTAGAATACTGAAATTAGGCAGTGCAGTTATTTATGAGATACAATTTATCTCTAAGAACATTTCCTAAAAAATCGAAATTTAAAAAGGGTGAAAATGAGAGAAAAGCGTTCTAAAAAACTTTCTAAATTGCGATTTTTACGCAATCTCAGGAAGTACTGGACCGATTTAAAAAATAATGGTGTGAAAACAATGATGACAGCCCTCGCTCCAACATAGGCTGCATTTCATGTCGGTGCCACTACCCCAAAGGAGGTGAAGGAGCAAAAATCTATCTAAATTGCATTTGTTTAATATTGCAGGGGCTAGCAACTTAAAATTAGGCATAGTAGTTACTTATAAGATATAAACGATCTCTAAGAACATTTCCTAAATAACTCGAAATTTAAAAGGGGTGAAAATGGACGAAAAACTTTCTAAGAAACGTTCTAAATGACGATTTATACGCAATCTCAGAAAGTACCCAACCGATTTCAAAAGTAATGGTTGGAAATTGATGATGACAGCCCTTGCTCCAATATAGGATCAATTTCATGTCGGCGTCACTACCACCTTGCGGTTGCATTTTAAAAAACTTTCTAAATTGTGATTTTTGTGATACTGAAGGTGCTAGCAACTTGAAAATTTGAAATTTAAAAGGGGCGAAAATGAACGAAAAGCGTTCTAAAAACTTTCTAAATAACGATTTCTACGCAATCTCAGGAACTATAAACCGATTTCAGAAGTGATGGTTTCAGATTGATGGTGACAGTCCACGCTCCAACATAGCCTATATTTTGCGTTGTTGTCACTACCAACTGGGGGTTACAGGATCAAAAAATGTTCTAAATTGCGTTTTGTGTGTTACTGAGGGGTCTAGCATTTTCAATTTGGAATTACTTCAAAGATGCAAATGCTTTCTAAGAATTGTCAAAAGAAAATTACAAATTTAAAAGGATGAAGTGGACGAAAAGCGTTCTATAAGCATTTTAAATTACGATTTTTATGCAATCGTATGAAATACGAAACAGATTTCAAACATAATGGTTGCAAATTGATGGTGATATGCAAATTGATGGTGACCTGCTCAAACATAAGCTATATTTTATGTCGAGGGTTGCAGGAACAATAAACTTTCTAAATTGCGATTTATGCGGTACTGAAGAGGCTAGAAACTTTAAATATAGCATGGTAGTTACTTATAAAATATAAATGTCCTCTAAGAACAGTCGAAAATAAATTCGAAATTAAAAAGGGGTGAAGCGAAGGGAAGGATCAAAAAGCATTCTAAAAGAGTGCTAAATTACGATTTCTATGGAATCTCAAGAAATAATAAACCGATTACGGAAGTTATTGGTTGCGAATCAAGAGTGATAGTCCCTGATCCTATACGGGCTAAATTTTATGCCGGTGTCACTACCAGTGGGTTGGCTTGAACATCAAGAAGCCCTTTAAAAATATCCAAATACCGTTTTCAATAGAATATTAGGAAATACCAACCGATTTCAAGGTTAATGTTGGCAAATTAAAGGTTACAGTCTCTGTTTCAACCTTTTTCTAGACATTCTATTTCAACTCTGTTTCGGCATTTTATGTTGGTGCCACCAACACCAGAGAGGTGGTAGACTGTTAGGCAAGAAGCTTGGAATTTGACATGATGGTTAATTTTAATATGTAAATGTGTTAAGATGGTTTCTAAAAAATTCAGAATTTCAAATGAATACTGAAATGAGCGTATGAAATGAGCATAAAAGTCTCAAAATACTTTCTAAATTATCATTTAATTGGAATTAGTTTTAGTTCTTCTTATTAAAATCTCATTTCTGTCTATTGCCCTTTTATAATGAAGTTTAGTCAAACTGTGGCTTAATTTGTAATTTTTGAATTATTCCAAAAAGTGTTCTTCTAATAAAAAATTATCATGCAAATATCACTTGGTATATTTCTATTACGCGAGCAAAGCCGCGAGGTTTGCTAGTATATTATAAAGCCAGAATTTCATGCTTTTATTGGGTCGTACAAAAACAGGCTGTCATTTAAAAGAAACCATATAAAGGAGTGTTTTGGGGTTAAAAAAATTTTAAAATACTAAGGGCTAGTATGAAGAAATTCGTCTTAAAAAAGTAGCAGAATTATTGCAAAGCGTTCTTCAAAATTAATTATCTTCATACTGTATCTCATCTAAAAGAGGTATACTAACTAGTTTAAATTATATAAATTTAAGAACAACGTTAGAAACGTCAGAATATCAGTGATGGAACAGTGTAGCAGCAGAGAATCAATTGACACCGCAAAATTTTATTAGAATTCTTCATCTAACTTCAGGACAGAATTTCTGAGGTTTTTGAAGGCGAAGAATACTATAAACATTTAGTGGTGTCAATCGCTCAACCGCTGCGCCACTGTTCCATCGCTGCAGAATATGCAAAATTTGAGCAGAATAGTTCCGGTAGCACTTAGCGTACCGTCCTCAGGGCGAGAATCATATTAATTAATAATTATACAAACTAGTGTTTTACAGAAAAGTATTCTTAGACGAACTATCTGGTATACTAGATTCAAGATCTTCTACTATAACGTTCGAAAAAATATATTAAGAAAAATCTTGAATAAGATGCATTTTTCCTTCTAAGTATTTAAAAAAGACTTAAAAAATATATGATGCATATAATGAACATATTGAAGAAAATACAAATTTTCATTTGATTTTATACAGTAGATTTTTCAAAAGTAGAAAAGAAATTGCCTCATAGTTTCTAGTAACTTCTAAGTCTATTTAGGTTTCCTGCCAACGCAATCGGACGCACACTACGCGCAACTTTCCATAGATGTATATCAATGTCATTGAAATATGCTTAGATCACCTTACAGCGTAAAATAAGGTCAATTTACTACTATAGCTCATAACATCGTGATGTTGAATATTTTGAAAACAAAATTATCTTCAATATTCGAAACAGTACACTGAAGATTAATCTTTCCTGGCAATTGTAGCATTTTATGATAGAATATATTTCCATAAAGATGCAATTGGAAAGTTTTGATCATAATCGTTTACGAATTTTAATATAAAACAACTAGAATAAGCCATTTTACATTTCCCTCCATATCTCCATGAAAAAAGTTTAATATTCGAATGTATTCAGACTATTTAACAAAATAAAGGGGAAAAAATTGTAATCTTACATGTACAACCTGATTAATTTTAATTGCTACATTTGGTTATTTTGAGAAAAATTGACTTTTATTATTTAGTTTTTTTCCCTCAGTAACTACATAAAGTTTCTAGCATTTTGCAAAGAGGTTCATAAAATTACGATATATAGTACTCTTGAACTCTTCGCTCCATAAAATAAAGATTTACCTCGCACATAGGTCTTTAAAAACACAATTTTTCATCCTGGATATTACCTTTTTTCAAAGAAGACTCAGAAAAGCAGAATGTGATTCGAGTTTTGATTAAGCTCTTGGAGGAATTCGTTTCTGTGCAGTGTCTACATTGAAATCAAAATGAAAGCGTTGTTATGTTTTGTATAAAATGAATATTTACATTCGCAAGTTTTCAGTGTACCTTTTAGAAGTGTCGCATAACCCTCAACTACTTTTACAAGCACACGAGAGGATTAAAATATTTTGTAAATATAACAGTTTTCTTGTAAATTTTTATATAAACAGTTCTGTTAGAGTGTTATGTTTCAATAAAATAGTTATGAAATAGCTTACACGATTTACTATCCTTCGGCGTAGACAAATGACACAATTGTTTCTGATAAATATTTTGAAAAATTTATCCAAAGAATTCTTTTATTATCTATAAAAAAAAAACTGTCAAATTCTACAAAATAAAATCTTAGAATCGAATCAAACAGCTCAATAAGTCTATCTTTTTACATTAAATTTTTGAAACATGTGACATTATACCCGTAGTTCTTGGAGAAAAGTATTTTTCATTTTGTCTTTTGCCATCTGCTTACTTTTAAAATACTGAATGAATATGTCTGGAAAACAATTTTGTAAAATAAATAAAATTTGAAAGTTACGTTACACAAAGTTACGGTCAAATTAGAAGATATTTTATTCTGTGACTTTTATTTTAAATATTTCATTTTTATTGTTTGCAATCTTCAAAATTACATTATATAAGAGCTAAATTTTGAAGCAAACTTCGCAGGTAAAAATATTCTTTTCGTGCAACAGGTGAAATTTGGTCAGTTTTTTCCAAATGCTAAATTCACAAATTAGAACTAAGATATACCGGATGAGCCAAAACTTCATTAAAACTTTAAAAACTCATAAAAAGGAAGGAATTATGATAAAGGAGTGCGGTTTGCAAGAAAGGGATCACAAAGTCGGATTTGTTTTAGCCGCAATTTTTTTAAATCACATGTGTAAAGGGCGCTGACGACCCGAAAAACAATTAACAGGACATCAGTTGTGTTTTGGAGGTCATGTTGAACATTTTCTATTGGAACAACAAATGAATGGAGCGTATTGTTGTCCTGTTCATTGTGTTTCTGATCGTCAGCGCCCTCTACATACGATTTTTTTAGCTTCTTTTTTTTTTCTTTGCTGCCAAAAAATATACGACTACCTGGCGAGCCCTTTCTTGCAAACTGCACTCCTTTATCATAATTTCTTCCTTTTTTATGAGTTTTTAAAGTTTTTTTTTACAAATTTTCACTCACCCGGTACTTTTGAGTATATCAGTAATATTCACATTTCTTATTTTAAATAAATCATATTTATAAAAAAAATTTTTATGTGTTTAAAACATGATTATTATATACAGTATTCTCCCGACTATCCGATCTAATGTGGCGGAAGGGTATGCCGGATAACAAAAAAGCCGGAAAGACCGAAGTTTTATAAATATTTACTCACTTCTTGCCGTTATATTCCTGACATCCATGATATTAAAAACACATGTTACACATCTTAAAACAAATTTTATATATGCAGTGCATCCAGTTTCAAAATAAGCAAAACATTAAAGTAAAACGTAAGTCTAATTCGTAAAAAAATGAGTAAATCTTATTTTACTACTTATTATAATACATTATTACACAAATATGAAAAGTTATGCATCAGATAAAAGAGTCAAAGCTTATAGTTTTTAATTTTCAAAAAATTTCTTGATAGATGACTGCTTCTTCCTGTTAGCTGTCTTCCGCATTGCAATGTCCATCCATTTACGTAAGCAGATGACACAACCTAGGGTAGCTTCTCCTTCTGACTAATATACTGCAGTACTGCTTCAGTCTTCTTCAACCCTTCCGAATGTGGAATGAGATTTTTCCTGCCACCCTCCTTCTCTTTTTCTGCTATTACTTCCCCATGTGTCACCATTTCCAGGCCCTGACTATCGCACGGGCACCTGCGGTATGTGCCCTGGGCACGAAATTTCAAAGAGGCACAAAACTTTTCCTAATTTCATCTAAATTTCTACTTTGAAAATCATAATTGTGGAAACAAATGTGATATTTGAGATATTGATACAATAAATGACAAAAATATATCTCAATACATGTTTAAAAGCACATTTCAATAAATATTAGAAATTATTTTATTTATTTTTATTTCTGGAACCGTTTTTCAATTTTCCAGGAAACTTAATTTTTTTTAATTGACACTTTTCGAATAAGTGTATAATATGTGAAAAAAAAACCTAGCATTGGTAAATTAACCAATCTAAGGGGGCACGAAAAATTGAAAGTGCTCTGGGCACAGAAACTTGCTAGTCGGGCCGTGACCATTTCTACAATATCGTTGTCAGTTAATTCATTAACTATGTCGTTTGCCATCCATTATGTGATGTTCTCTGCATTGACATCGTCAGAGTCCGGTATATTTTTCAGCAAGGAAAGAAGCTTATAGTTCTCATCTTTCACTTCAGTTTCCCACACGGGTTTATGTCCACCTTTGTGGTCCAAAAGAATGTTCCAAGATTGAAATTACTACGTTTGGAATTTCAGCTCATGCTACTGCCACCCACCTTATGACATCTAGAATGCCAATAAGGTTTTTAAAAATATGTTTAAAAAGTTTTTTTAAGTATTCGGCTCGGCCGAATATTCGGCCGATATTCGGCCAAACCGAATATTCAGCAGGTCGAATAGTGTGCTATTCGGCCAATCTGAATATTCGGCATACCTAATAGTTTGATATTCGGCCAAACCGAATATTCGTTAACATGGAATAATAGATGCCGAAAATTCGGTGCATTCCTAGTTGTAAAGAATTAGTACAGCTTGTCTCGGAAAATTGTTTTCTTTCAAATGATTTTCTACAGTCGGTACAAAATAATTTTGGAACCAGCTTTTAAAGATCTCTGAATTCATCCATGTTTTCTTTTGATGCATGTAATATTGGGTTAGTGATTCATGATTTTTCATTTTTTAAAAAGCTTTAGGTTTGTTTGATTTTCCTATTAAATTCAACCTAAGGTTATGGTTCCTGGTTGCATTACTGCAAACCAATATTGTGTATCGTTCCTTGCTTTTCTTGTATCTTGCAGCAGCGGTTATTTTCTTTGATGCAAGCATTTTTGTAATGAACTTCTTATAGTTAAAGCATTGCAGTTCTAGAACTGCTTCCGAGAAATTTCCTCCTGTTGAATAAGCTTAGCAAGATAGTCTTTGAATAAGCCATCAGCCTCTTTATCAGCAGATAAAGTCTCCCCAATTATCATAATCTGACGAATACAGAACTGTTTTTAAAGAGATCTAATCATCTTTCACTGGCAGTAAATTCTGAATCTTCCCTTTCTAATAGTCGGTAAATTCGCAATGCCTTTTCCTGCAACATCGGACTAGTAACAGGCAAGCCATTTCCTCTTAAGGTTGATTCCACAAAAATCAAGTTTCCTCGATTTCTTTATGCTTAACTTTCAGAATGGTTCTTCTATTTTTTTTTCATTCTTCATTCCACTGGCTTGGACAGCACACCACTTTTCAGTTTTTGTACGATTTTTCTTACAAGTCACACACTATACTTTCATCGACTCCTAACCCACAGCAATAATTTTTGCCGTTACCTCAAGCAGCAGTCAATTTATAGCGCGTAGTTTCTCGGTCATAGCCACTACAACCTTTTTCCGTTTATTAACCATTTCGTTAATCTTCAATATCTAAACACGAAGCACACCAAAAGACTATACGAACATAATCAGGAACAGCGGCAAATAGACGCTCTCAGTGTGACGTCAATCATGACGTTTTGCTTGGAAACTGACTCCAAACAAACGGTTGCTATGCTTCATATCTTATTAAATATAAATTGTAGAAAATGTTACCACAGCATATAAAGTATTAAAACATATACGTATGAGATATAGCTGCAAAATATAGCTATAAAATATAAATAGAAAACACAGCATAGCAACAGTTTGTTTGGAGTCAGTATCCAAGCAAAACGTCATATCTGACGTCAGGACTGAAAGCGTCTATAACGTCCGCATTTGCACCCGAAGCACAACTGACGAAACAGGTT
The DNA here is from genome assembly GCA_963932465.1 of Maratus speciosus. Taxonomy (NCBI): domain Eukaryota; kingdom Metazoa; phylum Arthropoda; class Arachnida; order Araneae; family Salticidae; genus Maratus; species Maratus speciosus. The sequence goes on along the minus strand of OZ010788.1, from coordinate 243,050,884 downwards.
ATCAAGCCTTAATCCCCCTCCTCCCTTCCTGTCTGTCATTGCTCAACTATTGCATTCTGTAATTCCTTCTTACTCCTTCCTGTCGTGAATCAGCTCTTTCCCACGGGAATGAACCTGCCTGTCTCGGCCGCTTGCAATATTCCTCATTTTTTTACACGTCCCGATAGTCGGGAGTTTACTGCATTTATATTATGTATTTTTAATAATATCTTATATCATATATATTTATATATTATTTATTTATATGTTTATTACATATTAGTTAGTAATTATTATATATATATATTGTTTACTATATATTTCTGAAAAGTAATGTTTTATTAGCAGTGGAGGGTCCTTGCTCTTCTAATATTAACGTTTATAATCTGCAAAGTAAAGGCCTTACCATCAGGCATTACGAAACAGAATTTCACTCAATGCTATGCCATTTGGTTGCAATTTTTTTCCCGTTTTGTTAGGAAAATCATATATTTTTCTGTTATTCGTCACAAAAAAATAGTGCATTCTCATTTATAAAGCTGAGAGAATTTTCTACGATTGCATCAAAGTAAAGTCATTTTTCCTTCTTAAGTTTTAATGATTTATGCGTGCAAATGCATAGAGTTACTTTGTTGCGATCGCCGAATTTTAAGGAATTTGCTTTATCATCTAGACACACGGCAGTGTGTCAGCCAAGTTCGCCTGACATAGCCGTGTGTTACATTACACGAACCATTTCGAGCTGTTTTCGTCAAAATTCAATGCTCTGCTACTGAAAATCTATGAGACCTACGTACTTGTTATACGAAATGTGTAGTAAGGCCACCCTAATTACCTAAAATCTAAAATTTTATAAGTAACGCATAATTAGTTTCCGAGATAATGACATTTGAAAATGTCTGATAATCGATACTTTTACCACTGTCTGACTGACTGACTGACACACTCATCAAAAAGATCTCATTTATCTACTGCAGCTACAGACTTCAAATTTGGAGCGAAGTTCGTTTACAGTATAAAACTAAGGAATAAAATAAAAAAATTGTGAAAATCGATGAATTACCCACCTAGGGGTGTCCATTTTTACTTTAACATTACGTCTATTAGGCGAAATTTTAATTTGCCGTAGGAGGGGACACTGTTCTGTCGCCAAATACCGTGAAGTTTGTCGACAACATGGCGACATATCGCCAAATTTGGCGACCAAAATTAGTCACCAAAATTGGCGCCATCTTGGCGATATCTCAAATATTTCGCCAAATTCCCATAGACTTCCGTTGTAAACCTATTTACTTACTGAGGGTTTATCTGGGTTTACTTGCTTACAGAAAATCAACAAATTGAGATATTTTAAACAATTCTTTCTAAGTGAGCCCCTAATTAGGTTAGAGGAGTGAAATGTTGCATACTTATAGCTGAACACCTCACATCAATCGAAAAATCATAAAATTTTGAAAAAGTCGTACATTTAACCATTTGCGCTCCCACATGTGTATTTTAAACAATTCTTTCTAAGTGAGCCCTAATAAGGTTGGAAGCGTGAAATTTTGCATACTTATAGCTGAACACCTCACATCAAATGAGAAATAATAAAATTTTGAAAAAGTCGTACATTTAACCCTTTGGGCTCCCCCATGTGTATTTTAAACAATTCTTTCAAAGTGAGCCTCTAATTAGGTTGGAAGCGTGAAATTTTGCATAATTATAGCTGAACACCTCACATCAAACGACAAATCATAAAATTTTGAAAAAGGCATACATTTAACCCTTTGGTCTCCCACATGTGTATTTTAAACAATTCTATCTAAGTGAGCCCCTAATTAGGTTGGAGGCGTGAAATTTTAAATACTTATAGCTGAGCACCTCACATCAAACGACAAACCATAGAATTTTGAAAAAGTCGTACATTTAACCTTTTGGGCTCCCACATGTGTATTTTAAGCAATTCTTTCTAAGTGAGACACTATTTAGGTTGGAGGCGTGAAATTTTGCATACTTATAGCTAAAAACCATCATGCGACAAATCATAAAATTTTGAAAAAGTCGTACATTTAACCCTTTGGCTGCCACATGCGTATTTTAAGCAATTCTTTCTAACAGAGCCCCTTATTAAATTGCAGATTTGAAATTTTGCATACATATAGCAGAACACCTTAGGCCAGGCGACAAATCATAAAATCTTGAAAAAGTCCTACGCTTAACCCTTTGAGCTACCACATACGTATTTTAAGCAATTTTTCTATCCTCCGCCCTTTTCACCCGGGGAGCACTTTCCCAACTTTTGCAGACACACCTTTGATCATTCTTTCATATTATGCACCATAGCCTTACATATTTTAGTTCCACTTTTTAATGCCAGGGGCGCCTACTTATCTCGGGTGCTATGGGCTCAATCCCCTCAACAAATATATCTACGAATAGTATGTAAAACGGAGCTTCGTTCGGATAGATGTTTGTTTAGAATAGAGTGCGCCCCTGGTTACGAAATGTGGAACTAACAGAATTTTCAAAAGGATAAAATGTTTTGAAAGGAATATTAAACGAAACCCTCTGTGCGATCTGTGATCACACTTACCCACTTGTTATTTTCAAAACCATCAGAGAAAAGGATATTTAGTTAATTAAATTTGAAAATCCAGGGAGGGGCAGTGTCCTTCCTCTGCACTGCCTCTTTGCTGGCACCCATGGATGAATGATACATAGTGTGGCATAAGCACATAACTTTATTTTGCACTTTCAGTACGAAAAAGCAGGCCCAGCTATAGGATATTTAATTGAAAAATTTAATAGGGAAATTTAATATAGAAATTTAATAGGAATTGTTGTTTCAGAAATAATAAAAATTTCGAATCAATGCATTTCGTTTCAAAACATGCATTCAATGTAGCAGTACTAAAATATAGATTTCTGCCGCAAATTGACAGCCAAATAGTTTGTTGTAGGAAATTAAAATTAAAATTGAATGTTGCTTGGTGAATAAAATAGTCACATGTAAACACATTAAAAGCATTAAGTAAAGTGTCTAAATATATTGTAACTTTACAAAAAGTAATGATATCTAACAAAAACATAGCTGTGAAAAAAGGGAGCCAAGTTCTGTAAAGACAATGGCAAGAAAAGAAGTGATATCTAAGTGGTGCCAAGTTCAAATAAAATTCACTCAAACTTACCTACTGAAGTATTATATCATTTTTTAAATTGTTTAAAAATAAAAATTACTGATAGCATATTAATAATAAATCTAGAACTTGGCAAGTTTTTGACAAATGTTATGCCTATCAATTTCATGTCTTAATAAAATGGTGATGTTAATATTAACTGCAATGATATTATAAAAAAATTAATATAGTTATTATTATAAACAAATGACTCATGTTAAAGATTTGATAAACCAATAAATATACAGATAGACTCCCGCTCGTCTTTGGTTATCACTCTAGCACCCACCCTCCAGAAACCTCAATGCAAACAGACTAAGATGCCTGACAAAGAGACAGATATACTTACGGTTGTTCTTGGTCATCACTCTAGAGACTGCACCCCTTTAACCCTATCAGGGGCAAATAACTTTTATTCGTGAAATGCTGAAATGATTGAATCACACCAGAATTTAAAAACAAATTTATTTCATAAAGGGTAAAAGCTTCTTTTCACGTATTTAATAAAATTAAACTTTTTAGTCTTGAATTCTGGTGTCAATGTGGCATTTTGCAGTTAAATTAGGTGGGATATATTTTATCCCACCGCCCTTCAAGGGGAAGGAGCTCACTCAAATTAAGGCTTCCAATCATGAAATAACAAGATTTGATATAATAATGTCATTATTAAAAATAAATGACTCGTAGGTAAAAACTTGGCAAGTTCTAGATTTATTATTAATATGCTATCAATAATTTTTGTTTCTAAACAATTTAAAAAATGCTATAATACTTCAGTAGGAAAGTTTGAGTGAATTTTATTTGAACTTGGCACCCACTTAGATATCACTTCTTTTCTTGCCATTGTCTTTACAGAACTTGGATTCCTTTTTTCACAGCTATGTTTTTGTTAGATTTATTTTACCCGGAAGGCCCAACTCGGGCGAAGCCTGGTGGTTCTGCTGGTATATCATAACAAATACACATTTAAGTCGTATTTAACCTTTCTAATCTTTGGCTGCTTCAATATAAACATTATGTATATACCATTTTATGTAAAACAATATAAAAAATATTTATTTTCAGAAAATACTAAGTATTCAATTTATAAAACTTTTCCGTAACTGTATAAAAAACATACTATTTAGAAATATGGTGTATCTGTTCATATATCGTTTTTAACCTTTTAAAAATTTTAAATTTAGCAAAATTAAAAGAGATTTTATGTAACTCTTTTCTATATCAAGAGAAGAGAGATTCAATGAACAGAAGCTAAGATTTCTAAACATATTCCCCGAAATGAAATCGATTTCTTTCTTACTAAATCATTTAAGCAATAAAATCAATCAGAGTTTCACCGATAGAAAATCAAACTAATCCCAAATCTAATCAATAACAACATTCCAACGCCGACTATATCAGAAACATTGAACTCAATCAAATTAATTATTTTAGGAAATCCTTAAGTATCTGAAAGATTATTGTATTGATTTTGTGGTTCTAAAGAAAGCAGCTATGTGGTAGAATAAATCAATAAATATTATTTAATACCGACATAAGTAAATAAATAAATATATATTTAAGTATTGCGCGGCAGCCCAATACTTATTTATTTCCAGTGTCACTTCTCAATGTTAATTTAACATAGAAAACCCTATGGAGCTCATAAATTTTTGACTTTTTCTACCCACGTTTTTATCCCTGATGCCACAATATTTTCATTCTTTGTAATTTTAATGATATTGTAAATTCAAAGTACGAAAATGTTTGCCTGTGCCTGACATCAGGGTCAAAATGAATGATAGAATGCGTTTGCATATGGGTGATTTATAATGCAGAGAGTAATACAGCCTAAGCTTTATTTATATTATTAAAATATTTTTCTTAATAATTCCAAATTTTGCTTTTTTCATTGAGAAACAATGGATATTTTTGCTATAAAATGTAATATTTTTTCTATTGTTGCAAAAAATTCAAATGTCGTAATAATATTTAATCTACAGTAATTAATTTTCAGTTAAAATATTGCCACGTGAGAAATGAAATTTGAAATATTTTTTTTACGAATTAAAAGGATGAATATGGCGTCATACAGGAAATAAAACAGATATTTTCAAACATTTGTAATAATAAAAGAAGCATTAATAAGAGTAAATACAGAAAGCAGGTGACATATGACGTCAAAAAATTGCAACGTATTTCACCGATACTGATTTTTAAGCATGAATATCAATTATATACAACTGTGTTCTTTCGATTAAACAGGTTTTGATTAAACAGCTACAGCTATCCTCCTTGTTTTCATACCTTTATTTGTAGTACAAACAGAATGATAAACCTACGAGTCAACCACTGGTGATATTAATTTTTGGCTTATGCACCACTTCACTTCCGGCAGACATGGATCATTAGATTCTCCTACTTCTACTCTTCCATAAAATAAAGGTTTTTTTTCTTGTGTTTGATAACATAGGTTTTTGTGCTGTTGGCTCTTGGACTATAATTCAATAAAATACTAAAAAAAAAGTATTTTAAATAAAAGATTTGTGTGAAATTATAAATATTGCACAAAATCTCTATAAATACAAATTTATTTAATTAATTTGAATTGGCAAAATCATTCTAAATTTTATTAAATGATTGTGTAAATCTAATGTAGTTTCAAAATGTAGTTAAAGTTAACACGTGTTAACTTTGCGATTTATTTATTATTATTTTATTGATGAAGTTTTAATTTCATTAAGGAATACTTAGTGTAATTTCGTATCCAGCGATTTCTGGAGTTCCATTACCTGAGATTTATTCTGTTGAGCTGAACCAGGTTTCAGACCAGATGCTGTAATCTTCAAGGTTAGCTGGGTGAAAAAGTTCGACCAGAATCGTGCGGGATAGCTCAGATGGCAGAGCACTGGCGGCTTCAGCCAGGAGGTCCCGGGTTCGAATCCTGGTCCGGACATTTTTCGCCCAGTTGGAAATTTACACCTAATATATATATATTGTTTTAAGACTGTGTAAAAATTGAAATCGTCGGATGCTTAGAAGTTAATAAACTTGCAATTAACCGAAATTTATTTTACAGGTTTCGTCAGCCTTACACACAACATTTAATATATATATCATTCATATGCAATTTCTTTTTGTGGTGTTAAGAGATAAAAAATAATTATTTGTAAAGTTTAAAAAGACAAAGACTTTTAACGTTAAGTAAACTTAACGTTATTACCGCATTTTTTATCTAAAATTACTCAATGTTTTTTGCCATTTTTTTTTTTTGGGGGGGGGGGGGGGGGGAAGGAGTGGTGACCGAAAAACGACCCATGTTGATGCTAAATAAATACCAAAAGTTAAATTTAGGTAACAATTTCATCTTCCATTTACATCGCCCCTGGCAGGAAATAGGGTAGCAAAATTGAAGCAAAACTTTTTTTAAAGTTTTACTTGTAACAGCTATACTGTTGTTATAATTTTAGCAGTCAAGATTTAAGGATATTTTTGCATTCATAGCGTGCCAGAGTGGAAATTGGAGTAAATAAAATTAAGTCAAATTGTTTTTTTTTTTTTATAATGTTTTTATTGAAGATTTTTCATCCTCAGACTGTAAGTTTTTGTCCAAACTTTGCGCTACTGCACTGATGAAACATTTTAGATTTAAATATTGGTAAATACACCACAAATTATGATGCGATACCTTGTAGATTAAACTTGATGATGATATATCCAGTTAATTTTTAAATGAGTTCGTCTGAATGCTGTAGTTATTAAAAAACTTGACATATTAAACAAAAACATAATTTGCCGTACAAATTATCTTATTTCCTATATTATTTAAGCACGAGAAGGGACAGATATTAAGATATTTCATTCAGTTAGTTCTATGTTTAATGAAAAAATTTTGTAACAAATTAGTTAAACCAAGTGATTATTAAAAAATAAAAATGAAATTAAAACAGTATTATACTTAAACACCATAAAAACTTATATTGCGTTCAAACGAAATCTAAATAAATCTTAGATTTTTTTGGAAGGTTTTATTTTAGATGCGTAATCATTTGTTTGCACCTACGGTAAACATAATACAAAATCAGCAATACAAACATTTCTAACTTAAATTTGGGAAAAAGTCTAAGATTTATTTCGATAAGAGATAATTTGCACATGTTGCTAAATTAAAAAAATAATAATTATGGACCAAGAAATAATAATGTATAGTATAAGTATATATTTCAAGATATGGTGCTGCTATCTGTATTACAGTTAAACATGAATTCCGATTTGTTATCCAATGAATCAGTATAGTGCTGCCATCTGTCGTTAAATGATACATTTAAAAGGATTGCACAAGTATTTATAATTAGTAAAATGTATTGTTTGGAAGAAAAATTAATATATAATTACAACAAATTTATTAATAAATATTAATAACTAATATTGAATTCAACGGTCAATATCTGAAAATTGGACAATTTGCGTCCACTGCCAATAATATTTCATTAATTATACTAAAACCAAAAACTGAAAATGTAATATATTGCAACATTTGTTATAACATTTACCAATGAAAAATGGACATATAATGATGTATAAATAATTAATCTTTAGCTTTAAACAAAGTAAATCATCATTTCAGTCCCTGTCCCCATGTGCAAATATCCAATAATAAATGTATGCTGTAAACATTTCTATAAATATTATGAACTTTAACTAGTATATGTTTATACCTATATATATATCTAGTATGGAAAAATATAATTCTCCTTCATTAGTATAGATTGCGTAGTAAAATATTGTAGTAAATACTTTTGTCCCTGAGGTTGACCATCATCTCAATTCCTCTAAACACACATTTAGGTTAATACGTACTAGGTGGCGCTGGCCGAATTATTTCCATTGCAACAGCAACTGAAGTTCAACTAACCACCATGTATGAAGGTAAGTTGTTTTTCTCTTTGTTTCACATTTAGAAATATTTAATTTTTGTTCTGAATAGGGATGAGTATTTTTTTATAGCATCATTCATGTCCCCATATTTAAGTTTTTATTTATAAACAAAAAGCTTATTGTAACTTTATTTATGTGACATACAAATGTCACATGGCATATTTAATAATTTACATGTGTGCAAAATGGTTTAACAAATGGCTGTGCAGCTTTTAAGACATAAATATCAACTCAGTCTCCATCATATCCCCATCATATCCCCATCATTCTCAATTATTAGATACTGATTATGATATTAACAGGCACTTTCTTCCACAAAAGTTTATCCTACGCATGAAATATACATCCTTCATCTCAAAAGACTACAGCATTTAAATGGCAAAACATGTATCATAATATATGATTGTATGTGGTAATTGGTAAATTAATTTTAAAACATAAAAATTTTGGAATGAAATTGTCCGGTTTTCAGATATTGACCCTTAAACTTTATAATAATTAAAAATATGTTAATATATACCTAACAATATATAAGAATAAATATGTAGATGGTTTAATAAATAATAGTAATAACTGTGAGTGAATTATCATAAAACAGTAAATGTATTTATTAAATAACATGGGTGAATTAAAAATATGTATATATATGCATACCAAAATATAAATTAAAATAAATAAATAAATAAATAAAATGATGATTTGGATGCTTCAATAATTAATATTTGATATAAATAAATGTACAATACTACAACACATTAATATATTTAAATCGCCGTCACAGACAAAGCAGTGCATAATAACTTATTAATTAAATAAATAATATATATATATATTATTATATACTCATATTATAAAGAGGAAAAAATTGTTTATTTGTAGGAGGTAAGATCAGGAACTACCGAATCGATTCCAAAAGTAATGGTATCAAAATGATGGTGCTCTCCCAACTTAGAACATAGGCTATATCTTATGTCGGTGCCACTACTCCAAAGGGGGTGCAGGAGCAAAAAACGTTCTAAAAATGCGATTTTTGCGTTACTGAAGGGGCTAGAAATATGAAATTTGGAATATTAGTTACTTACAAGATATAAATGATGTCTAAGAACAGTTCTTAAACAATTCGAAATTTAAAAGGGGTGAGACTGCACAAAAAGTGTTCTAAAAAACGTTCTAAATGGTAGTTTCTACATAATCTCAGGAAATACCGAACCGATTCCAAAAGTAATGGTATCAAAATGATGGTGTTAGTCCAACTTAGAACACAGGCTATATCTTATGTCGGTGCCACTACCCCAAAGGGGGTGCAGGAGCAAGAAACATTCTAAAAATGCGATTTTTGCGTTACTGAAGGGTCTAGAAATATGAAAATTGGAATATTAGTTACTTACAAGGTATAAATGATGTCTAAGAACAGTTCTTAAACAATTCGAAATTTAAAAGGGGTGAGACTGCACAAAAAGTGTTCTAAAAAACGTTCTAAATGGTAGTTTCTACATAATCTCAGGAAATACCGAACCGATTCCAAAAGTAATGGTATCAAAATGATGGTGTTAGTCCAACTTAGAACATAGGCTATATTTTATGTCGGTGCCACTACCCCAAAGGGGGTGCAGGAGCAAAAAACGTTCTAAAAATGCGATTTTTGCGTTACTGAAGGACCTAGAAATATGAAATTTGGAATATTAGTTACTTATAAGATGTAAATGATGTCTAAGAACAGTTCTTAAAGAATTCGAAATTTAAAAGGGGTGAAAATGCACAAAACGCGTTCTAAAAAACGTTCTAAATGGTAGTTTCTACATAACCTCAGGAAATACCAAACCGATTTAAAAAATATTGGTGTCAAAATGATAGTGTTAACGTTTGCTCCAAGATTGGCTATGTTTTACGTAGGTGCCACTACCCCAAAGGGGTGTAGGAGCAAAAAACGTTCTAAAAATGCGATTTATGTGTTACTTAAGGGCCTAGAAATATGAAATTTGAAGTATCAGCTACTTATTAGATATAAAGGATTTCTAAGAACAGTTCTTAAACAATTTGAAATTTAAAAGGGGTGAAAATGCGCAAAAAGCGTTGTAAAAAACGTTCTAAATTGCAATTTCTATGCAATCTCAGGAAATACTGAACCGATTTCAAATATAATGGTGTAAAAATGATGGTGACAGATCTTGCTCTAAGATAGGCTATATTTTATATCTGTTTCCACTACCCCAGAGGAGATGCAGGAGAAAATTTGTAGAAAAAAGCAGGCTTTGAAAGCAGGCTTTGAAAGCAGGCTTTGTATAATAACTGGTATATTTACGTGCAAGCACTGGGCGAACATCTCCAAGCTATTTGGTTCGCTTCGGGCTAGGCAGAAAGTCGTCCTCGCTGTCATCATTATCACATGGACCCTCAGATACGGGCCAATGGGAACAGCCAGGAACAGGAGATCTCGACCGGACGACTGCAGGACGAGACTCACACGCAACAGGACACTTAGAAGTACTACATTGGTGTACCGCCACCGCCACCGCTTCCCACCTCCACCTTTTATGAAACAGTGATGAATAATGCAGGCATTTTGAAATAGCGTAACATCACTGTTTTTTTGGATGCGAGATCAGTTGTTTCTGAATGTTAGAACACCAGTGGGGGTAATGTATGCAAGATCACAAGTTGATTATTTGAAAATAACAGTTTTTATATGGGGCATCATATTTATTTTACGTGATTTCAGATTTATCATCAACATGCTGAGTATTGGTTCTGTGTACAATGCAGGCATTTTTTAAGTATAATTAGAGAATTTTTACAAGTTAAAATTTGTCAGAACCAATAATTAAATTTAATTCTAAATTTAAATTGTGATTTCTTAATAAATCACAAAGTTTATTAAAATGCCTTCGTAATTAAAAAATATATCAGTCTTTTGTTCATGACAAAGAGAGTCGACTAAAGTATTCAGACAGATAGTCTTCTGTAGTATCACAAATTGATCCAAACTCAACGAACACATGGTCGTGTTTGATCAAAATAGCGTAGAATTCGCTTGGGAAGCAGGCTATATCGAAAACTGCTTCTGGAATGACAAAATTTTTACACTTAGCAAAGTAAACATTCTGGTATTTTCTTGAAAAGTCATACGACGTGTCACCTCTTCGATAGCTTCTAGGTGCCTGTCTAGCTTTCTGATAGTCTATACTCTTAATTTGATTAGCTCTACATCGATTCCATCTCTAGAAAAATTTTCGTCATCAAATCACAAAACTCGATTGAATTTAGCTGCTTTGGATGTAGCATTATATACAGGGTGTTATCAACACACTCAGTCTAACATTACGCAGGCGCTCAGCAGTTTTTATGCCAGCGAATCAAACATATTATCAGCACAGGTTCGATTGCGCCTGACTAAGCAGAACTACATTCCAGAAACACTCGAAACACGCACACTCAGCGAATTACAAGTGACAGATCAATTTAATCACAGAACAAGACTAGACACACTTTAGAAAATTTTTCTAGCGTTCTAAAAACGTTCTAAATGCCGATTTCTCACCAATATCTCAGGAAAAATCAAACTGATTTCAAAAGTAATGGTAAGAAATTGATGCTGACAGCCTCTGCTCTAACATAGATGCTATTTCAAGTCGGTATCACTATCACGTAGACGTTGCAGGGGCAATAAAGCATTCCAAATTTCGATTTTTGTGATCGGTAGGGCCTAGCAACTTAAAATTAGGCAAGGTACATATTTATTACATATAAATGATCTTTAAGAACAGTTTCGAAAAAATTGGAAATTTAAAAAGGGGTGAAAATGCGCGAAAAGCTTTCTAAAAACGTTCTAAATTGCGATTTCTACTCAATCTCAAGAAATTCCAAAGCTATTTCAAAAGTAATGGTTGCAAATCAAAGGTGACAGTCACTGCTATAACATAGGTTATATTTTATGTTGCTGTCACTACCATCTGAGGGTTGCAAAAGCAAAACATGTTCTAATTTGCGTTTTTTGCATAACTGAAGGGTCTAACACTTTTAAGTATGGCATGTTATTTACTTACAAGATGCAACTGCTTTCTATGAACTGTCGAAAGAAAATTTCAAATTTAAAAAGATGAAGTGAGCGAAAAGCGTTCTAAATTAAAATTTTTATGTAATCTTATCAAATACCAAACCGATTAAAAAAATAATGATAACAAATTGTTGGTGATTAGAACCTGCTCAAACATTAGCTATATTTTATGTCTGTGCCACTACCACCAGAGGGTTGAAGTAGCTAAAAGCTTTCTAAATTGCGATTTCTGTGATACTGAAAAGGCTAGAAACTTTAAATATGGCATGATAGTTACTTATAAAATATAAATGCCCTCGAAGGACTGTCGAAAATAAATTCGAATTAAAAAGGGGTGAAGTGAAAGGGAGGTGCGAAAAGCATTCTAAAAAAGTCCTAAATTACGATTTCTACGCAATTTCAGGGAATATAAACCAAATATAAAAGTAATAGTTGCGAATCAATGGTAACAGTCTCTGATCCTACACTGGCTATATTTTATGCCGATGATTCTACCACCTGGGATTTACAGAAACAACAAACGCTCTAAAAAAGGCCTTTAAAAGCTTTCTAAATTACGTTTCTGTGGAATATTAGGAAATAACAAACCAATTTCAAAATTAATGTTGGCAAATTAATGGTGACAGTTCCTATTTCAATATAGCCTTTTATGTTGAGAGAGGTGGTAGGACTTGGAATTTGACATGATGGTTAATTTTAAGAAGTAAGAAGATGGTTTCTAAAAAATTCAAAACTTCAAATGAATACTGAAATAAGCGTATTAATTGAGCATAAAAGTTTCAAAATATTTTCTAAATTATTACTTATTTAGTTTTATTTCGTTTTATTAATTTAAGTCTCATTTCTGCCTTATGCAGTGTAACAATGATGTTTAATCAAACTGTGTTTTAAATAGTAATTTTTTCAATTATTCCTAAAAGTAATAAGTACCTTTTAATAAAATAAAATATTACCTTTTAATAAAATAAAAATTTAGTTAGTACCTTTTAATAATAATTAGACATATAAATATCACTTGGCATATTTCAAATATTACGCGAGCAAAGCCGCGGGGTTTGCTAGTGTATATATATATATATAAGGAAAAATTTATTAATTTAAAAAAATAATTTATGATGCTTATTAAATTTAAATTAATAATTTAAATTATGAAAATAATAAGGAACAGTTAATGTGTCCACAAACGCGCATAAAATTTAAATCATAATTATGCGGGAGAGGGTAGAAGAAAGAATAAAACTTAAAATTTATACATACACTTTTTATGCTATTGTAATATAATATACTATGAATGAGATATTAATATGATATTGTCCGCATCAGGCTAAAATTTAAATACAAGTTTAACCTTAATGTTATTAATTAATAAAAAAAATATATATAGATTAAATTTAAATTAATAAATATATAAACAGAAGTATACGTTTAGACATTTGAAGTATACGGAATCAACATCCATAATATATATATCTTGATTTCTTCAATTAATTTCATTCTTTTTCATGGGTATAGATGGCAGCACTAAACATTTTTGTTAAAAATCTTGTTACAATATAGTGTTTCTTTTTCACACCAGATGGCAGCAATGTTTTGGTTTTCAGTGACTAACTGCTGGCCGCATCTTTTAATAGTATTAAATCTGATCGCATTCTCACATGTTATAATATAGTGGGTCAACCTTCTGAAGTTTTGGATTCTAGTATATAACTGAGGTAATGTTCTCTAACCATTTTTCATTTTTTAATATGCTGTGTGAGGTGTATCTTTCTTTATATGTCTTGGTTTTTTTTATCATTTATTTTGTTTTATTATGCGCTATTAGGAGCTACATTTTGTCATTTTAGGCTTCATGCCGAGAAAATTGGATGAAATAACGTATCTTCACTATGAATTAAACGTGCAAGCTCCTCTCATGATTCTGTGGGTTATTCATAGTTTCTTATTTTACATACTGTTTTCCTATGTTCATATCTTGTTCGTCTTCAGAATTTTATCAATTTGTTCATATACTTATGATTTTATCTTATATATATATATATATATATATATATATATATATATATATATATATATATATATATATATATATATGAGTGTGTGTGTGTGTGCGTGCATGCGTGAAAACGGACAGACTCAATAGATAGTAATAATAAGAGCTTAATGTAGATCTAGACTATTGCTAAAGACTTCAATACAATTTATATACAATTAATATTTACAATTGTAGGAGATAAAAGGGAAATTTATCGGCGAAGCTTGGCTGGGACGCTTTCAGGCCAACTCGAAGATTGACTCTGAAGTGAATTTTAACATTCTGTTCTTAGGCTGGAGATGCAAATCACTAAGTCATAAGTTTTTTGTCTGTCGAGTTTTGCTAGCTTTGTTAGTTCTCATGAGAAAGAGCTGCACCCTTCCTGCTACGGTGGGGATGTTTTGGCAAGCGCAAACCACATCCACATACATATGTATATATATACACTATATAGATAGCTATTATCACCTGACACTTTCAATTTTAGAAATTTTGTCGAATATTTAAAAATATGCATGTCGGATTCCTCTGGTACTTTAGGATTATAAATAACCTCATAATTGACCTCATATTTATCAACATCGATTTGATAAGGAAGGGAATTGAAGGGCCAACAAAAAATGAAAGTGAACTAATAATATTTGGGATCACTCTGTAAATTAAAATGCACGAACGAGATCTATTGTTGTTGTATACAACTATGTGAGTATTGTAGAACATGTTTACTGATTTATGTAAGAATAGCACGTATATTCATGGAGATATAGTGATTTTTTTTTAAAGCTCAAAAAAATCTTGCAAGTTTTTAGCTTATATCATACAGTGTTTTCAAACAAATTTAGTGTCAGCTTCAGACAAAGTAGCAAAATGTAGTAGAAACAATACAGTGCAATTGGAGTATAAATATATTAAATATTTTATGAAACACGAGCTGTTGTGTGAAATAATTTTTATCTGCGTATGCGCGAAAGATAACATACACTTTTTAAAAATAATTTAATACTTAAATCTATGGAACAACTCATAAAAAAACTATTCAAATATCATGAAAATTCAGAAAGATGTCGGCGATAGAGTGAGATGAATTTTAGTTGTTCTCTAAAAGCAGCTGAATGATAAGGAATTTTTCACAAATTGTCATTTTTATTAACTGGCTTTCAGAAAAAAATTAGTATTTAATGAATATCAACGAGTAGATTTGGAACATATGCTTCGATTTTGATACTTCTTTTTATCATGGAATAGGCTCATTCCACTGCTTATCCAAGAAGAACTAAAACATCAATAAACTAGTCGTTGGGGGCCACCATAATACTTATCCATCATGGATATAGATAATATAAAATATGAAAATAAAACATGTGATATTTGCTAAGCATTGCACCATGTTACTTAAAAGTTTAATTATAAGATGCCAAAGTACATATTCCGCATTCGTAGGTTCTAATAACAATCAACTTCATGAAGCAAGCCATGCTTAATTTTACTTAAAGGATGAGTGTACATCGTTTGTAATAACTTGGCCGGTAAAACCTTTAACATATTTATTAACTATTTATATAATAATTATTAACATATTTATTAACACACCACAATTAAAATTCGTCACGATAATATATTAATTCCATTTCACAAAGTATAACTAGTCGTTGGGGGCCACCGTAATACTTACCCATCATGGATATAGATAATATAAAATATGAAAATAAAACATGTGATATTTGCTAAGCATTGTACCATGTTAATTTTATTCATAATTTGATTTATTTGGACTTCCTTAAATATAATTAATATAACCCCTTAAGCTAATATTACTTTTTGTTGCATTAAAATATCTCAATTTATTGATTTCCTGTAAGCAAGCAAACGCTATTGGTTTACAATGGAATTCTATGGGAATTTGGGGAAATATTAGAGATACCACCAATTTGGCGACTCATTTTGGCCGCCAAATTTGGC
The DNA here is from genome assembly GCA_963932465.1 of Maratus speciosus. Lineage (NCBI taxonomy): Eukaryota > Metazoa > Arthropoda > Arachnida > Araneae > Salticidae > Maratus > Maratus speciosus. The sequence goes on along the minus strand of OZ010788.1, from coordinate 243,034,785 downwards.
GATATACCGCCAAGTTGGCGACAAACTTGGCGGTATTTGGCGACAGAACAGGGTCTTCTCTATGGTAAAACCCCTTATAGGTATGAAGAGGCATTAAATGCTTGACATTTACGATAAGCCATTATTGGCATTTAATCTTATAGTTTGGCGATAGTTTTTTGGTCGGCGGGATAATCGAGTAGTACCCAATTGCGTAAAAGAAACATCCTTATAACTCGAAAAATTATTATCCTATTAACTAACAGTTTACTGCGTCGAATTAAGCGTCTCATTTCGAATTAAAATATATCTTTGAATTGAAATCTGAATGAAATACAGGGTCATGAAAAATCGAAGAGTGTGAAAAATAGAATTACAAATATCTCGGCAACTAATTACCCGATCGAGTTCATTCATGATGCAAAATTTATGTTTTTTATTGCCTTTTATATTCACTCCTTCAAATAAACAATTTCGAAAAATTTTGTATACATTTTATGAGAACGAATATTCCAAGAGTCGGAAAAAAGTTCCGGTTAATCGAGGTTACTGATATTCAATAGGTTTCTTCCCATTATTATTCCCTAAGTACACACCGAATTTCAAGTCTCTATCTTAATTTGTTCGGGAGATAAAGCGTTTACAGACACACACACATACAGACGAACGTCAAATTTTTTTTCTAAAAATATGTTTTTCCGAATCTCCAGTGTCTGAAACGTTAAGTCCTTCAAAACAAAATTCGATTTTTAAAACGATTACAAGACTTACCCTATACTACGTATGATGGGTAAGTAAAAAGGAGAATCTAAAATATATTTGAATTAAAATTGGCAATTTGTTGTAAATCCCTTATCATCCAGCTACTTTCAGAGAGCAACTAAAAATTTGCTCCTCTAAAAATTAGCTCCCTAGTAAAAATCCTCCTAAAAATTAGCTCCCTACTTTTCTGAATTTTCACTGTATTTGACATGATTTTTCTAAAAGAGTTGCTCCATAGAGTTGACTATTTAATTATGTAAAGAAATCTTTGTTATCGTTCGCGCACACGCAGGTAAAAATTATTTCATACAACTGCTCATATTTCCTAAAAATTTTAATGCATTTAAAAAAAAATAGAAATAGAATTAATAATAAGATTACAAATAAAATAGAAATAATAATAGATAAAAAAGAAATATATATACTCACATGTTAAAACGCCATTTGTAGAACAAGGGTAAAAAAAAATTGCCTGTCTTGGCTGTATTTTTCAACAAGACAATACCTCAATTAACTCTGCAAAGAAAAACAAAGACGTGGCTTACGAACAATAACCTTCCTACACTTGATTGGCCAGACAATAATGCGGTTCTAAATCCAATGAAAAACATTTTGGGTATTACTTCTCAATAAAGAGTTAAATTGCTCAGTGTAACTCGAAAGCAGAATTAAAATATGAGATTTTTGAGTCATGACGTGCAATAGAAAAGTTCGAAACATTGTAAACTCTCTGCCACAACACTGCATTGAAATTATTAAACACAAATAACATGTAATACAGCTCATATTCAAAATATTAGAATAATTCCTTTTTTTTACAAATTGAAAATATCGTTTGGTAATTTAATGTATTTTAATGCAAATATGCAAACGATATTTTTATTGAGAACTTATTGTTGGTTAAACTTATTTATTATCCTAAAATTAATATCATTTTTGAAAAGATAATATTTGAAAAAATTGAAAAAAATTTGAAAAAAAAATATTTTGAAATGTCAAAATATTAGAATATTTATTCAGGTGGTTCAAAATATTAGAATATTTCAGATTAATTCTCCTTTAATTATCACCAACTCATAACCGGCGGCATCATTGATTAAATTCAGACGATTTTATTTAAAATCAGTATTCTTTTTGCAGTTTGTTTGTTTTTTCATCTGAAAATGGGTCGTGTGAGTGATATTCCTAAGTCTACTAAACTTCGTATGTTTGATCTGTATGGGCACGGTAAAAATCAATGTTATATAGCGAATTATTTACATTGTTCGTAATCAAGCATTATTAAATACTGACACAATATTAAAAAAAAAGGAAAATTTCAAAATAATCGCCGAAATGGCGGCCGAAAACCAAAAACATCTGCTAGAGATGACAGGAAAATGAAGCATATAGTTAAGAAAAATCGTTTTAAATGTGTGTGATTCTTGCACCGAAAATGGAAAGAAGAAGGAGTTGGAGTTTCTACATCGACAACATTAAGATGGCTCCATAAATTTAAGTTTGAATCTTGTGTACCGAAATCAAAACCTCTCATGACGACAAAATAAAAGCCTATAAGATGGAATTGGTGTAAATCAAGATGTCTATGAAGCAGATTGGAAAAATGTATTATTTAGTGATGAAAGTATGTTTTGTGTTTCATATGGTAATCAAGTTATTTGAGTTTGGAGAATGAAGAAAGAAGCATTTGCTAAAGAACGCCTTAAACGTTCCGTAAATTTTGCTGCTAGTGTCATGGTTTGCGGTTGCATGAGTGTAGAAGGACCTGGAAAGTTATGTATCGCATACGAAAAGATTAACTCTCAGATATATCAAGAAATTTTGGAAGATTACATGATTCCATCATCAAAAGATTTATTTGAAGATGATTTCATCTTTCAACATGATTTAGCGTCACCGCATACTTTGGTATCAACTAAGAACTGGTTCCGCCGATGCAACATTAAGGTACTTCCTTGCCCACCAAGCTCACCAGACCTTAATCCCATCGAAAACTTATGGTTTATAATGAAGAAAAACTCCAAGAAAATCCCCCTTCAAGCAAAACTGAGTTAATGGCTTTGCATAAAGTCTATTTTGGCTAATTTTCATAGAAATGTTTGTAAACACATTGTATATAGTATACAAGATCGATTGTACGCTGTTATGAAAGCTAAAGGGGATGCTACAAAATAGTAACTACCATTTACTTCATATTCATAAGTTAATATTGTTGCGTAAAATAAAATATTCTAATATTTTGAACCAATCTAAATTTTATTCTAATATTTTGATGGGTTTCAGAAAGCTGTATACCTAATTTATTTCACTATTTTATATTTTGTAAATGTTAAAATCTTATCTAAACATTCCAGATTTAATTTATAAGAAATTCAATTGCATTTACTTAGTATAAAAAATAAATAAATGAAAAATAATTTTTTCTTATTACTTTTTCTGAATTATTCTAATGTTTTGAATATAATATTATAATGTATATTATAATTTAATGTTTTATATTATAACGCTTTACAACTTTTAAAACGGTTAGGAATTGCTGAAACTTTGATTTTTTTATGATTTTCTAAAAAATATACCATTACGTTTATGTTCTGTATATCGACGATGACTTATAAGCGGGCCATGGGGTCAAGCACACAAGTCTAATGTATGTGTTTAATAAAAAACCAATACGTTTACGTTTTGTTTTCATGAAAATTTATATTTTATCTAACTTGTAAACTAACATCTTTACTGCCGAAAATCCAAGTTATTTTATGTGTAGAAGATATTTATTTGTAATTATTATTTACCATTGTATATTTTTATATAGTAAGCAAAGTTCAGATATAATACATCATAATGTATGTACTATGTACTTTATGAAATTTTAAGTGAAAATTTATTAATTCGTGCAAATTATAAATAATAATTTTGATGTCAAATGTCCAAATGTATTTTTTTAGATGAATAACAATGGACAATTTATTTTTCAAAATATTTTTTCACTCTAACAAAAAATAATAATAAAGCAAAAATTGTCAATTGGAAATGTAAAAATCGTCTGCTGGCCCCACATGACATATAACCTATGATACATACATATATATACTAGTAAATCTGCAGATCAAGAGCCTCAACGTCATCTCTGCAACTCATTGTTTTTATCAAACTTTGCGTAATATTAATCTTTCTACAAAAACAAAATTTAAACTATTTAAATTACACAAACATTTATAAAAGGAAAAAAATATTTCGATGGTTTCAGACATTAAAAGCGTTAAATTAAACACGTTGTTATGTAAGGATATTCTGAAATTCTCACGAGCTACTTATTCTAGTAATTTTTATATAATAAAGCAAATTTCTTCAGGGGGCGCCCCCCTGAACCCCCCGTTGTGTAACTTATTTTGCATTTGTAATTTTCTACTGATTGAGTTAATGATTACCCTATATCTTAGATTTCTTTTTACACTGCGATTTATAAGGATAAGCAATAATTCGGTCAAGCATTTTACGTTATCCTAATATCCATACAGCAGTATTTACTTGCCTGCTAACCACAAATACCTGTATCTAATGGATAAAGAACTTTTGGAAATGTAAACTGAAACATCTAATTTAGAAATCTAATACCTTTATAAATTTTGTTTATAAAAAAATAATTTTGATTACCATTCTGCAATATTTATATCTAAGATCTAATCTAAATATCAAAAAATGTACTCGATAGCATTAACTTACTAAAATCACCCTAAAGTAGGGGGGCTTCTAAACCTAACAGTTAATAATTCATCATCGTTAAATAGATAAACATGATTTGGCGCCTTTAAGTATTTTTTGTGATTTTCTTTTAATAGTATCTACATTTAATTTAAAATCGTGATGTTACAAATACCGTTGAAATTTGACGCAAACCTATGTTCAGGTCAAATTACGAAAGGTTAACTAACATTTCATTTCCCTTAGCCGGACTTTCTGTTTCATTTTTCGTAATAAGGATTATTTTAATAATTTAATTTATTTTACACTCTACAAGCTGTTACACGGACGTTGTTCACGTAGCATTAAAATAGAGATAAATGCATTAAGTAAAACATTTCACTCCCCACCAGACATGCCAAGTCTCAAGCTTTTTGCACATCACTATTATCTTAGAGAAAATGTTCTTTTAAATCGCGCAAATGTTTCAATTAAATAAAGTAACATTTTCTGTATTAAAATACTGGTATCCAGAACGCCGGAGGCTTGGCAGCTCTGCTCCTCTTAATAAAAACATATATGATTAACCAACACTTTATCACATTTTATAGGAGACAATACGGAATTTCTTATTTGTATGGCCTTACATATATCTCAGTCATAAAAATGTAAAATTTTGTGCCAATTAATGCACGCAATTGCGAAAATGAAATCGCAAAGAATGAGAAAAGGAAGGCCAAGTAAAATCGTGTAAATCGAGGAATCTTTCTTCGTAGTGCTGGGAAAATACTGCTACAAAAACTATTTTAGGTGGTATTTGGTGTGAAATGTTTATATGTATTCATTCCTGTCCTATATATCCTTTTTTTAATTTTTTATTTGCTTATTCCATTTTTCTTTTGCACGTGAAAATTTTACAAATTAAAATTAACTCTTTGGGAGAAATTGTTATTCATTTTTTTTTTTTTTTTTTGGCAACAATAAAGTTTATAAAATTTAACAGAATAATGTCAGTTTATTCTGTATGAAAATAACGAACTTTTTCATTTATAATCAAATAGTTGAATAAATAAATGAAAATATTATTCTATATAGTATATAAATACTATTTTCATTTCTGCGTTTAAATAAATCTATATGCAAATATCTATACAAAGGCATTCATTAATTCATTCCTTTTGCTTTGATTTGACTTCAAAAAACCATACATACTTTCACATTTATGATATTTTTAGATGAGATGCTGTTGCTACGCAACGATTAAAAGAAAAAATGAAATATAAGTAAATTTATAAAATAAAATGTTTTATATTATTCGAACACATGTATAAAATTCTATCATAAGTTATACACCTAATTTAAAAGCTCTGACAAATGTTTTGACAAAATTGCAAACTAATAAGAATAATTTAATACTCTTATTTAAAAATTTCAGCATCCAAAATTTACCATTTAAATCTATTATTCATATGAGCGATTTCTTTCAACAAATGAAAATTTGAAAATCGTCTGACTTCCCATAGAAAAGCATTATATCACAAAATAAAATGTTCTGTATATTCCGAACGAATGAACCAAATTTAACCTAAAACTATACAGCTAAATCCGGGGAGCTCATCAACATGCCCAGGGAATTTCAAGCCGATCGGATGCTTTTTGCGGCAGTTATCGCGGAACAGACAGACAGACTAACAGACAGACTAACGGAAACCAAAACTTTTCGTGTCTCCACAGTAAGCCTTCACTGACGTTTCGGCAATAAATATACTTTTTTAAGAAATCCTCAACTATACTTTCAGAATAAATCAGAATAAATAAAAAATGTTTATTGATATCTTTTATCTTATTTTGAAGACAAGTACTAGGTAAGAAGTTATATTTTGTATAGGAAAACTTTTCCGTATGAATATTCCGTTTTGAATATTTTTATGATATATGTCACCGGATTAATTGCACATTTACTAAACTTAAATGTCAATGTCAGTAATAATGAACATTTTTGTATTTCGTTATTTGACATATTTTAATATATTTAAAATAAATCAAACATTAAAAAGGTATTCATTTTGTTAATTTTTTTTCTTCTAATAAATGCATTATTTAAGACAAGTATTTAAAATTTAAAAAAAAAAAACGTAAATAATATGTAATAATTTTATTAAAAAAATTCTGCCCAAATTAAACATAAATTAATCAGCAATTGAGCCAACAGAAATGTTAGTTTAAAAATTAATAAAAAAAAATAGAAGTTTTCATAAAAAAGTAAACATAATTGTATATTTTCTATGAAAATCTAAAAAAAAATCGTAGTTTCGGCAATTCATAACCATGCTTAAAAGTTGTAAAGTGCCACAATATAAAATTAATTAAAAAAGAAAAAAATCCAGCGATAGCATCGAACTCGGGCCGTCCAGCTGGCAGGCGAGTACTCTGCGATCACGACTGCGAAACTAATATTTGAAACGCATGCTGAACTTTGACCCTTAATTTTTCAAAATCTAAGGCTCATTTGAAGAAATCCTTTGACCAGTCGGTGAACACCATATTTGGTGGCCCCGTTGTAAGACATAATTTTTTCTCGGTTCTGAACGATTCCTCCTTAGAAAACGTTTACCGTAATGTTAATTTGGTGAAAAGTCACTGTGAGACGCAACGAAGTGAAATCAGGTAATATAGAAAATTCAAATATTAGAAAATATCAATTAGTATTTAAACCAAATACTATATCTAATTTCGCTCATAAACAGGTTAACTGCATCAAATGTACTACAGAATGCCAGCAATGCTCTATTTTTCAAAAACTGATCCTTACACATACAAATATTTTAACAGAACTTTAAACAAATATTTGCAATTGTATTACTTCACAAAACATGGAAGTTTCTTAACCTTTTAACAGAAAAAAATAAATAAATAAATACTCACAGATTTATACGATTGCAATATGCAACTTGTTCACTTATTTACGCACATGAAAATTGTCCTTTAATAGTAAAACAATTCAAATACAACATCCTTATAAAATTAGGAAAAATTTCCGAAATTGGCTATAAAAGCCATTATAATAAAAATATTGGATAATTCTAAATCAGCGCTATTCATTTACAGAGTTCCTCCATACTGCCATCAAAAATAGTGTTTCTAACAATATTTAAATAAATTACTTCGGCTACTTGTCTTGCTACGGCTGTATCTCTTTCGTAATACTAAATAAAAATATGAACCTATACGATCATCAAAAGCACACAAATTCGGCTCTATTTATATTATATTTATATTGCGACCAAATTTCATGTAAATAAGGGACTTCACATCGTATCGCTGATTCCTAGAACGTTTTGTTTTGACAGGATTTCAATTTATTTTTACAGGAATAAAAGAATTCGAATATTTTTCTGACTCTTGATGCTAATTACTTACATTAGCATATGAATGTGTTATGTGTTTTCCAATTGTTTTTTCAGATGTCACTTTCCCCCTTATTAAATGGATAAGTTATTTATATTTTTCTGAATATTTTAGAAAGTGTTTCATAATATGTGCTTGATGCATGATTTTTCTTTTTGTTCAGTTTTGTAATATATGGAAGATTCTTAAAAATTAACATGATTTGTTCTCAGTGACACTTTTTAAATATTAAGAGCATATTTTATATTTATTTAAAAATATTTCATTCATAAGAGGATTTTCTGTAATTAATGAATATTTGCAACGAATGCAACAATCCAATTGTGCACCCCAGACAAACGGTTACAAAGTTTATTTATATCTTTGAAATACTAAACAATTGGAAATAATTTTCTTGCCTTCGTTCTAGACAGTTTAAATAATTTAAAAGTCCCTAGATCTTAAAATGATTAATTATCATTTGACATAAATAATTTGTTCTTTACTTATAAGATAATTGAAGAAAAATTCGTTAATGGTTCTGACGTTCAATCTAATAGAGAAAATGTAATTTCTTAAATTGAATCTTTTTAGGAAAGAAGAAGCATTAATCATCCAGTATTGTACAAGACTCTGTCAACTATTTCTATCTGGTGATGAGTGTATCTTTAAAATTTTAAAACATTTAAGGCCTGTTTAATTTTTTACCCGACTGCCAAGAAGGGTTATGTGTTTCACGCGTATCTGGGTATGTGGATTTTTTATACCCTCGAAACATCCCGACGGCTGGATGGATTTTAATGGATCAGGTCTCTATGGATTCGTCTTAGCCGTCCTATGGTTATAAGCTAGGTTTTGTTTTTATAAATTCAAAATAACGGCCGTAAAATACAAAATGGCGATAAAAACGAAAAAAATGTTTGAGCACCCAATTCAGTGGCCTATCATTGGATAGGTCTTTCAAAATGAAGAGGATGTTTCATTGACTATTTTACAATCAGAAGCTCCGTTTAAATATTACACAACCTAGAAGTTGTGTAGGTAGGATCTCTAGCTTTACTGCAACTCTACCCTTAATATGCATCCATAGGCCTCATCAAAACAGTGTTTATAGATAGGAACTAAGAATTAAACACAACTTAAAAGGCATTAATACAAGTAAATAAAACAAATAGGTAAGTAATATACAAAATAGTTTCCCATTGATGAGAAATAATTAATTAGTTCGCATTTTACGCAGTCGGATTTGTTTATTTTTTAAATTTAATTTTTACTTGTTACAAAATGATCTTAAAAATTAGAATAATGGATTGCAATTAAAAATATGTTTCAACATTTTATTAAAAGCAATAAAATAACTTAAGGTCTGCCTACCATTAAATGCAATTTTCGGTCAGAAATCAGATATTCTATATTTGGTTTAATATTAAAACTTGACATTTTAGCTTTCTAAATCAGTTTGAATTTTGTTTCTATCGTGCTTAGAACTTGAGTTACAGGCATTTTAATATTAGTCAGTCGCAAGTTTTTACCCGACTGCCAAGAAGGGTTATGTGTTTCACGCGTTTCTGGGTATGTGGATTTCTTTATTCCCTAGAAACATCCCAACGACTGGATGATTTTAATGAATGAGGTCTCTATCGATTCGTCTTAACCGTCCGATGGTTATAGGCTAGATTTTGTTTTCATAAATTCAAAATGACTGCCGTAAAATACAAAATGGCAGTAGACACACAAAAAAAAATTACGCACGATATTGAGTGGCATATCATTGGATAGGTCTTTCAAAATAAGACGATGTTTCATTGACTATTTTACAGTCAGAGGCTCCGTTTAAATATTACACAACCTGGAAGTTTTGTAGCGCGGATCTCTAGCTTTACTGCAACTCGAGCCATCATAAATATCTATAGGCCTCATCGAAACAGTGTTTATAGATAGATACTTACTATTAAACACAACTTAAAAGTCATCAATACAAGTAAATAAAAAAATAGGAAAGTAATGTAAAAAAATAGTTTAACATTGATGAGAAATAATTAATTAGTTGGCTTTTTACGCAGTCGGGCTTTTTGATTTTTTAAATTTAATCCATTTTAAACTAAAATTAGCCCTACGCTATCGAAGTGATCGTAAATATTTGCACATAAACAAAGAAAATTTTTAAAAACCCTGAAGAAAAAATGAATAACTAATGTAAATAACATAGATGGTGAACTTTATAAATCAGGAGCTTTTTTAAATTAGATTTTTCATTTAATAGGTAAAATTTAGTTTTAATTACATTTTCTGCTTTTTCTGAAAAAGAGATTTTTAACATTTTGCTTTATTGCAGAACATCATAACTCGAAAAATATTAATTGTAACGTTATGAAACTTTGTAAAAATGCTCAAAAGGAGTTTATTTAGGTAAGGTGCCCCTATTATGATTACAGTTATTTATTTTTTCATATTTTAGTTTATACAAGTTATGAATTGTCATATATTTTCTTGATTTTTCTGTGCGCAAAAACGTTAACTTCTATATTTTTATTGATAACATAGTTATAGCTATAAAAATGGTTCAATACCTCAAGAAAGTTCCATTAATTATAATAAATTTTACAAAAAAAAAAAAAATCTTCATTTAAATTTAAGTTTTGATGTTTTGCAAAAATGCCATTTTATAGCAATTTTTATGTATTTTTTGAGCTTTAAAATCAAAATATTTAAAATATATACATATTTTTACACGTTATTTTCACAATTATTAACTATATTCTTTAATATAATGCACATCAGTAGGTAATTTTTCAAATATTAAAAAAATCCCTTCCGAAGGTAGGCAGGCACCTTAATACACACTAAAAAGCTACTTTGCAATTTCATATACTATGATCTCAAAATTAATTTCTATAAATCTACTTTTTATGCACTATTCTTTTGATGAAAGTATTTAAACATTAGCCAGTTATTTTAAACAGACTAATACTATTATTAAATGACTATTAAGAATAACGTAGCGACGAAAATTGATATATTTATTCATTTGGCAGGTGATTTTAATTCTAGCACTAAATTATTATCTCACTTTTGAATAAGTTTATCTTATAAAATATGATAATCATGCGCAATATATAGGACATTCAAATTGTTTTTTTTATCGTCTTTCAAAAAATATTCATTTTATAATTCTGTGAGAATTGAAACAAGTCAAATATTTTCCTTTGCTATGTACATATTTCAATAAATATTTGAAAATTTATAAGCAACGGAGATCTGAGGCATTTTTCGGAAGCACAGTAGTACATTATGCCTGCATTTGTGATATTTAAACCTATTTCTATGATATGATATTTGAAGAATTCGAAAGTTTTTATCACTGCTTTATTGTACTACCGTAAAGTACCGAAAGTAAGTCTCCCTCCGAATATACCCCCCCTCCCCCCATGTATGTGAAGTTTTTCTTTTTTGAAAAAGTGCCATTTATAAGCTCTCCCCTTCAAGTTTTATTTTCTGTCGCTTTCAATCCTTCTTTTTTTTCTTGAAATTCCTTAAGTTTTCTGTGTCTGTATCTCCAAAATGAATATGTCTTATGCAATTTATTTTTATCTAATCTCCTTACATATCATTGTATCATAGAATGGCATACTTCGCTAAGTGGTTTACCAGACCTTTGAAAGGAATTTTCCTCTCGAAGGATACTATTAATATTTTCGTTCATTTTTATGCACTAAGATTTAATAGATATTCATATTGAATTTAAGTTTATAATTTTTCTTCATATTTTTTTTATATCTAATTTAATTATTTTATATAAGTTTGTTTTATTAATTTATTATTTTCACTAGCTGACCCATCCGGCGTTGCCCGATTTTTTTAAACAAATTGCGAATATTTAAAATTTCCATTCATATTTAAAAAAAAAAGAATATCTGAAAATAAACCTTTGGAATGGGTCCTCCGTTGCCTGAAGCAGCGTAGACCAGGCATGCAACACTTTATGTTCGAAACGAACCTCGGGTCCCCGCTGCTTACAGCACAGTATATCGGGCGCGCTGCCGAAAATCTTGTTTTTCCAGCTTCCACCACCAGGGGGCGCAATATGTTCTAAATGAACCTCTGAAACGTGTCCCCGCTGCCTGCAGTACATTATAGAAAGCGTGCTGTGCACACTCTGCAAAATCTGTTAATTCCACTTTCCAACGCCAGGGGGCACACACTGTCCTAAACAATTCCCCTTCGGAACAAAATTCCGATACGTGTGACCGCTGCCCCCAGCACCGTATAGCAAGCATACTACGCACGCCAAGCAAAATCCTTTATTTCCGCTTTCAACCGCCAGCGGTCGCAATATGTTCGATACGAAGATCCGACACGGGTCCTCGCAAAGCAGTCGTGACATAACAGTAACTTAAATCTAACGTAACAATAACCTAGTTGTAACCTAACCGTAATTTAAGTGTAACATAATTGTAACGTAACCTATCTATAACATAACTGTAACCTAATTGTAATGTAACCGTAAGCTAAACGTCACCTAACTGCAACCTAACCGTAGGCGTGCTGTGCACACAAAATCAGCAGTGTGCTGCAAAATCAGTTAGTTCCAATTCAGACCACCAAGAGGCGAACTCTGTTCCGGACGAAACTCCGACGCGTATCCCCATTGCCTTTTGCACCGTATTTCTTGAAAAGGGTTTCATAATCTATGCTGTACGAAGGGTTTTAGGTAGATTTCGTAAGAAATACTACCTATTGCAGTCGTTACCATGGTGCGACTTTTGAAAAATTCCTTCATAACTTTTCATTATAGGACCCCAGGAACCCAAAACCACCCCCACCTAAAAAGTTTATATATATATATATATATATATATATATATATATATATGTATGTATGTATGTACTAAATTTTGTACGCACGATAAAAGTCGCAATAATACACGGATCGTCTTCAAACTCGCCAACAACTTTGAGATGGCTAATGTCTCGGCGGGGATTGAAAATGGGCAAAATCGGCCCAAGGGAATGGAAATGGGGAGGGCTCAAAATTTTGAATACCGTCTTAACATGATTCTGATAAAACAAAGCTCTTACTCAACAATGACAGGAAAAAATAAATATTTTTCGTTAAGCAGTTGCCAACAATTAAAAAAAATAATAATAAAATTCTCACCACAACAATTGTTTTTCTATTGCAATATTTCACGTGAAAAATTAACTTAAATAAATAGTTTGAGGAATTGAAAACAAATTGAATATTACGTCATTAGTTTTCTAGTGCAAGATTTCCGCATGAAAACTCAAAATGAAATAAATAGTTTGACGAATAATATATATATATATATATATATATATATATATATTGCGTCATATTGGAAATATAATGAACCTCAGCATATGTAACGTCATGTGAGTTTGAAGAAACGTATTAAAACATGATAAAAACCCGACTATGGAAATATTAACATATTTTAACACTTTGAGATTCTCTGAATTTGCTTTATCCATTTTTAAACCTATTCCATATACATGCGTGTGTGTATTCGTGTATATTAGAATTTTCACAAAATGTTTAGCTCCCTAGAGCTCATTCTTAGTGAAGGAACCGGGTTTATCTCTAATCTTGATTTAAATTTTATTGGTGAATTTAGTACTTCACTTCGAAATCTACCTCCGCCTGTAGGCCCGAGCCGGCAGGATTTTTTTCTTTCTTGTTAATTATGCTTTTTATTTGCACATGGCGGTAGAATTACTGCAAATGGATGAAAATGATAGATGTTACAGTATTCGGAATGTGTTGAATAGTGATTCATAATCTATGCTATACGTATGATTTTTCGTTCTTCTCAAATATGTTTTATTCTTTGCGTATGGAGGTACACTGACTGCAGATGCATGAAAATGATAGGTATTACAGTATATAGAATGTGTTGGAAAGTGTTTCATGATCTTTGTTGTACGCATACTTTTCTTGTTAGTTTTGTTTTGTTCTTTTCATAGGCTCTTAAAATTACTGCAAATGGATGAAAATGGTAGGTGTCGCAGTATTCAGAATGTGTTGGAAAGTGTTTCATAATCTATGCTGTACGCATGATTTTTCGCTCTTGTTAGTTATGTTTTATTCTTTGCACAGGGTGGTAAAATTACTGCAGCTGGACGAAAATGATAGGTGTTACAGTATTCAGAGTTGGAAAGTATTTCATAATCTATGCTGTACGCATAGTTTTTCGTTCTTGCTAATTTTGTTTTCTTTTGTTCTTTGCACAGGGTAGTAAATAAAATGCAGATGGATGAAAATGATAGGTGTTACAGTATTCAGAATGTGTTGGATAGTGTTTCATAATTTATACTGTGCGCATGCTTTTTCGTTCTTCTTAGTTAAGATTTGTTCTTTCCACAGGGTGGCACACTGTACATGAATGACAATGATAGGTTTAGAGTATTCAGAATGTGTTGAAAAGTTTATCATATTCTATACTGTGCGCATAATTTTTCGTTCTTGAGGTTGGAAGGTGCATCATAATCGTTGTTGTACGCACGATTCTTTGTTCTTGTTAGTTTTTATGTTTTGTTCTTTACACAGGGGTGGGGGGGGGAGGAATTACTGTACATGGATGAAACTGATAGGTTTACAATATTCAGAATGTGTTGGAAACTGTATCATAATCTGTGCTGCAAGCATGATTTTTCATTTTTTCTAATTATGTTTTGTTCTTTGCACAGGGTGATAAATTACTGTACATGGATGAAAGTGATAGGTTTACAGTATTCAGAATGTGTTGAAAGTGTTTCATAATCTGTGCTGTACGCAGGGTTTTTCTTTATTGTTAGTTACGTTTCGTCCTTTGCACAGGGTGGTAAAATTACTGTAGATGGATTAAAATGAAAGGTGTTGCAATATTCAGAATGTACTGGAAAGTGTTTCCTCATCCTGTGTACATGATTCTTGGTTCTTGTTAGTTTGTTTTGTTCTTTGCATAGAAGGGTAAAAATTACTGCACATGGATGAAAATAGTAGGTTTGCACTATTCAGAATGTGTTGGAAAGTCTATCATAATCTATACTGTACGCATGATTTTTTGTTCTTGTTTGTTATGTTTTGTTCTTTGCACAGGGTGGTAAAATTACAAACAGAGATTGATGAAAATGATAGGTGTTACAGTATTGAGAATGTGTTGGAAAGTGTTTCATAATCAATACTGTGTGCATGATTTTTCGGTTTTGAGGTGTTCAGAAAAAGTTAGGAAAGTGCCCCCTCGGAAGCAAATTGGGCGGAGGGGAGACGGGAGATGCAATTTTTAAAAGAATGAGCTAAAGGCTGTCGAATGATGTATCGACGGAAGTGGTCGAAAAAAGTCGGAAAATTCCCTCCCCCCAGGTGGCCCAACTATCGTGACACAGAATTCACCCCCTCCCCCAACACTTCTTTCAAACTTTCATAAATAATATGTATCTGTGGGCTACGTATAAAAATCAGATCTAAAATCCTATTTATTTTAGAAAATGCTACGATTGTGCTTCTCCCCCCTTCCTTTGCCGTTTTCGAAAATGATAATTTAATTTCTATTTAAAATGTTGTTACTCTCTATATCAACAGAACACTTTGGAATGCAAGAACTTACTGTTCACAATTTCTAATTTATAGTGATAAAAATGCCAGTAAGGCATGTTCTAATATTTTATTTAATGTTTAAAAACTATATTTCTTGTTATCTAAACAGATAAGTTTCAAACTCGTGCCTTTACATACGCCTCTTTGAAATTTTTATATGTTATAAATAATATGTATCGGCGGGCTACGTGAAAAAAATCAGATCTAAAATCCTATTTAATGTAGAAAATGTTACGATTGAGCTTCCCCTCTTCCTTTCCACTTTTCAAAAATGAGAATTTAAATTCTATTCAAAATGTTGCTGCTCACTTCATCAACAGAAAACATTGGAATGCAAGGAATTACAGTTCAAAATTTTTAATTTCTAGTGGTAAAAGAGCCAGTGTTCTAATTTTTTATTTCACAAACCAAAATCGCCAATTTTTTAGCAGATATTACAGCGGATATTTAGCGCAACCAATTAAAGTAGAGAAAACCGGAAAACCGATTGACAAATAAAATGCTCGCCAGGTTGTCAAGTTGGTTGCTAGAGTATGACATCAGTTGAAACTGAACTATTCTTTTAAATTTCATGAGTAATAATAAGATTCCAAAGCATGTGTGTAACCTTCGAGCTAAAATTTAATATTTAGTTGAAAAAACATTCTCTCTTTAAACATCAAACACTCAAATTGGTTTGTTTTATTCTACTCCGGTTTATTTAATTATTTCTGCGAAAGCTATATAAAACCAACCAACGGAAAGGAAGCAGAAAGAAAAGGCGTATTTTTGATGAGCGGGGATTTATAAACCAAACAACCGAAAGCAAGCGGAATAAAAAAAAAAGGAACTTTTGATGACAGTGAGTTACAATTGTTAATTAATAACTCAACTAATTATTATAATTTTAAATTTCTGAGATTCAGGTGCATCATCAGACATTTCCGGCTAGCCTCACAAAAATTTTGAGCCTCGTACCTGCCGTAGCTTTTGCTAGCCATCCCGAACACACCCACACACACATAGAGCGATGTGTTCTTTTATTAGTATAGATTAATGGCAACTACTTAGCTTCTAAACCAAAAAATGTTAATTTGATCTGATTTTATTTTGCAAATTGTTAAAATCCCGTGAAATTTCATTACTTCCAAATATACCACCATATTTTTATCATTTTGCTTTAATGCTAAACATCATAATACAAAACCAGTTCATGTAAAGTACTTCATTAAAATACACTAAAGTGATTTATTTAAAAAATTAACCTCTCCTATGATTAAAGTTATATTTTTTACGTCGTTTTACTATTACAAGTTATGAGTTGTCGTACATTTTTAGAATCTTTTGCGGTCTTACGACCAAAACTTGCGTACTTTATTTGTATAATAGTGTTAAAGACAGACGAGGGATTCTGCACCTAGAAGAGGTTTAAGAGATAACCAAATTGGTAGAATAAAAAAATATATATTGTGTTATTCAAAACAGAAAATATATTTATTTTTGATATATATCAATTCCCATTGGTAAGATATGTGAATTGGCGAGACAAGCTAGCATCTTCACAAACCCCCCCTTTCTCCAAAAATGTCACCCATACAAGATACGACAAGGAAACACTTGTTTTTCTCCCTTTGTTTGTAGTTCAAGTGACCACATGGACTCATCGAATCATCATTAGCCCCTCTGAAAGATAATGAAGGTTATGAGATATTCTTGGAAACATACCTCTATTTGTTTCGACGGAAATAAACTGTGATTTTTCCGGGAAAATTCATTTTTTACTTCAAAAAATATTCCACATAACAAATTTTGAGTGAAAACTCTTCGAGATAAGAATTAAAATTAACATTAGATGAATATTTAATTTGAAAGGGAAAAATAATTTTTCGACATATCAAAGTTTTCGAGATAAAGAGCGTACACTGTATTTCAAAAAAGTGGTGCCAATCAAGAAATCTGAATTTTAAAAAAGTAGTCCACTGCCGAAACTGTTTTCATGTCGAATAGTTTGACAAGGTACCAACGATATATAGCAGAGCGAATAGAAGTAGAAAGCTCATTCAATAAATAATCGAAAGCATTACAAAAAATTATATAATACAACAATAACCAGAAAAATTCTAAAGCTTTTTAATACTGTAATATGTATGTCAAAATATTTAAAAAGTTTATTGAAATAATTATTCTGGTATAAATCTATTTTAAACTTTTGTTCGGGAAAATTTTAAAAATTCTGTTAAAAAAACTGATTTTTAAACTTTTGCTTGTATTCTGTTTATTTTTAGTCTAAAACACTTACAAACTGTTCTAGTATTTCAGACGTTATCGTTATTATGTAGTTTGCATTATGTATATACATATATATATATATATATATATATATATATAAATATTACGAAAATTAAATTCCCTCGCTTCATTAAATTTATACCATAACAATTCCCTTTCTAAAATGATTCTTCAATCCTAGTTTATTAATTAATTCCCTATCTTAAATAACATTCCATTCATTTCGTTTACTTAAATTCATTTCTATTTGAAATGCGTATTTTAATATCTTATTTCTTTTCAAAATCTATTCTAAAAAACATTTTTTGTAATTATTATTTGCTTGCAGGTCTTTCATTTCTCAATCTTAAATGCCGATAGGAATTCTATTAAGATTATCTGTTTTGTACCAGTTTTTTTATTTTATTGTAAAAATCGTTTGAAGCGCTTTTTCCAAGAGAACCGTACCATTCTTTATTCTACGCCTTTAACCCCTTGGGGACGAGCGACCGGTATGCGTGCCGCATAAGATGCTCAGAATCCTTGATTATTCTCACGAGTAAATTTGTATTGTAAATTTTGCCTTATTTAATCCGAGTATTTTCCCGATTCATTAGGTTAAAAATTTCTGTTTTGAAAAACAGGTGATAAAAGATTAAAAATTCTGTAAAAGGCGCTCGTCCCGAAGGAGTTAAAATATAGCTCGGTGCTTCTTCGATTGGTCCTTTCCTATATCTGCAGTGCAGGAAAAACCCTTCTGCACCATATTATAAAAACGCCAAAATATGACTTTAGGGGTTCAGATTTCGTGACTTAAAAAATTCGTATGCCGTCTGTAAGCAACTCATCGGAGAAATAGAATGTTTTATAACATCTTTTCCTAAAATGTAGTTTAAGCTGAAGTAACTACTAATAGTGCAGGCAATAGGGAATTTTACCTAGCAAAATTAATGGTAGTTCTGGAAATCGGTTTACTTTAGGTTTTTTGGGTCACTTAATCCGAATTTGTAACTTCCCACCAAAATTTCCCCGGCAACCCCCCTTCCCCCCCCCCCCAAAAAAAAAAGGTTTTTATTAAAAAAAGTATCTAGAAATTCAGAAAGTAGACAAAATTTGCAACAAATTAGACACATGACATTATGACTTAGGATGAAGGGGAAGGGGGGGATCTGCCTCGGAACATGCGCGCGGTTCTGTGTGGACTTATTTGCGCAATTCCACTTAACCACTCACACGTTTACATTCGCCCTCCCATCTCCCCTCCGAATTTTCTTCATAAGGTTTACTTTAAGTTTTTTGGGTCGCTGAATCCGAATTTTTAACTTACCCCCAAAATTTTCCCCCCCGAAAACCCCCCAAAATAGTTGTTATTAACTTAAATTTCTTAATGTTTTAGGGGAAAAGCATTACGAAATTCAGAAACTAGACAAAATATGCAACAAATGGGATATATGACATTAGGACGTAGGATAAACGGGGAGAGAGGGGGCTGCCTCGGAATATTCCCCGCGCGCTTTTCTCAAAAACCAAATTTTTTCAAAAAATCGATTTTTCGGGGAGTTGCCGGGTGAAATTTTGGTGGGAAGTTACAAATTTGGATTCAGCGACCCAAAAAACATAAAGTGAGTCGAAACCCAGAACTAGTATTAATTTTTCCAGGTAAAATCCCCTATTGCCTGGACTTCATAACTTTGTGCACGTAGCGCCGCAGTGCATGTTCAGAGGCAGCCCTCCCCCTCCCCGTTCATCCTACGTCATAATGTCATATATCCTATTTGTTGCAAATTTTGTTTAGTTTCTGAATTTCGTAAGGCTTTTCCCCTAAAACAATAAGAAATTTAAATTAAAGATAACTATTTGGGGAAGTTTTCGGGGAGGGGGGAATTTTGGGGGTAAGTTAAAAGTTCGGATTCAACGACCCAAAAAACTTAACCCTTTATCTACGGCATTATGATCTACTGCAATTTTTTTCAAGTAATATTTTTTTTTTCAGTTACTACAATGAAAATTAAAGGATTAACATAAAAAAATATTCACCCGTGAGAAATTTAATTATTTAGAGGTAATTAACTAAAGTGGTACTTTAAAGTACCGTCAGTACACTATGACTAAATTATCATAACAGAAAACCCACAAGTTATTTCAACTGGCACTAGAAAATATTTTCGATTTAATAAGTATATAAAATATAGGCTTTTTCATATTTACAAATAAATTGGTTGTCAAATTCCGGTGCCAATCATTTATTTCAACACTTTAGAATTGAAAATGCTTTGCTCCTGAAAGGGTTTAAAAAACTATTTTTTTTTATGTTTCGATCTTGTTAGCAGTCCTTTAGTTTTGCGACGTCAATATTCCAGGGACAACATGCTCTCTCGCATCTCCACATATGCAATATATGAATTTACATATGCCATTTCTAGCATAGCAAAAACCAGCCGGTGCCACAACTTTTTCGATTTCCTATAAAAAAAATAACAATGAAACAGAAAAGAAATACCAGGGATATCACTACTGCACTGCATTTTGTTAATTGCATTTTAAATCCGATGAAAACGATGGATAACTACACAGACGAAAAGTAAACAAGAAGTTTTTCTCCAACACCCATTGCACTGGCGGTACTTATAAGTACCACCGAGTAATTCAACTGTTAAATCAAATACATACACCGTTCAACTAAAATAGCTAGTCAAACTGTATTCTAAGACCATAATGAACACATAAAAAAAAATCCAACACTTATCTTATATTCTTTACTGCGTTTGCAGCAATGAAAAGACGAGCGTTGCAATCTGTACAAAAAGTCAGCTCAAAACACATCGACTGCTTCAAAGATAGCCTCATTCCTCTCTAAAATAACAAACCTAGAGCTACCGCTGCCATGTATTCGGATAAAGTGGAGTTAAAAGAGCGATTTTTGCAAAGTACATTTATAATATTAGTAATATTCACTATGGTATAAAAGTTTAAAGTGAGTGGTACTTATAAGTACCGTCAGTAGATAAAGGGTTAAAGTAAACCTTATAGAGAAAGTTCGGAGGGGAGATGGGAGGGCGAATGTAAACGTGTGAGTGGTTAAGTGGAATTGCGCAACTTAGTTCACGCAGCACCGCGCGCATGTTCCGAGGCAGATCCCCCTTCTCTTTCATCCTAAGTCATAATGTCATATATCTAATATGTTGCAAATTTTATCTACTTTCTGAATTTCTAGGTACTTTTTCCCTAAAACAATAAAAAAAAATTGATTTTTTTTAATAAAAAACTTTTTTTTTGGGGGGGGGGGGCATTTAAAAAAAATTTGGGCGGGGGGTTCCGGGGGAAATTTTGTTGGGAAGTTAAAAATTCGGATTCAGCGACCCAAAAAACATATAGTAAGCCTTTTTCCAGATCTACCATGAATTTTGCTCGGTAGAGCCCCTATACGGTCTCTATTGCCTTGACTATAAGGTAGATGACATGTAATACCTCAACAAACCATGATTTGTGGTTGATGCTTTACAACTGTATTTTAATAAAAGGAACAAATAAAATATTTCCTTTATAAAGAGCTACTATTTAATTTCTCGGGAAATTGCCAATGTATTTCTACTAGCGGCCAACAGGGATAAATAACGACTTGCATAAATGCTATTTAATATAGCGATTTTAGAGATATCTACTAAATAGTTGATCAAATGGTACTAAATACCTTTTCTAAACATGGAATGATACGAAAGGTTTATTTAAAACCTTACGATAGCGTCTTATAGAGCAATCTCTGCTTTTATTGCTTTAAACTTCATTACATGTTACAGATTATCGTGACATAAATGTATAAATAAATAAATAAATAAATAAATAAATAAATATATATATATATATATATATATATATATACAGAGAGAGAGAGAGGTAGACAGGTAGATAGGTAAACGAAGTGATTGTCACATGTCGATTTCTTCAGCAATAAATCTAAAACTGTAACCCTATCGCAAAAATCAATAATCGATGTCATTCTTAAAATGATTGGAAAAGCTTTAATTATGAAAATATTTTTGTAACGTGTTCAATGATTTCCAAATTATTGACTTAAAATTGCAAATTCAGGGGTCATACTTATCCTGAAATTTCACGACCAGGAAGTTCTTCGGTACCAGTATTTTCTTATGGAAAAAATTTCTTCTTAAATAAGGTGAAATTTCGCACGTTTAACCTAGATTTATTTTTCTATAAACAAATAGCGTTATTTTTCCTGAAAAAATCCTTTAAGAGTACACCCCTGTAAATTCTTCAACAGAATGAATTTAGTTTTTCATAACTTTTAAATCATAAGTTTAAGTGTAAAGGTAAAAACAAATGAATTGTAATTTTTCAGTTCTCTGCAGCTAACATGTTGCATTAATATGAAGTGTTTTTCCCCCTAACTGAAATTGAATGTAAACAAATGATCTGAGTATTGAATATGAGCAAATAGAACAATACGAACAATGAGAATAATGTGAACAACTGAATATGAATAAAGATGTGTGCATTGAATTGTGATGTCATAAACCAATTATCAATTCAATTAACCCTGGCATTATTTCTTTTACAATATAAATAGATTCTGAAAATGAAAGTAGAAAATAAATTTGCAAAATAAAACACGAAAATGTTCTTTTAAAAAAATCCTCCCTGCTTATTCTTTTCTCTCTCTTTCTCTTTTCAAACTTTTCAAACTTCTTTACCCAAAAGATAATATATTAACCATATTTAAAAAAATACATATATGAATACTATTACAAAATCTATGTCAATGGATTTCTTTTGAAAAAAGAAAAGATATTCTAATTTACTTTTTTATTAAAGCTGACTGGTTACTGAAAGGCGAAATTTCAATTTTCAGTAATTCAATAAATTAAACTGTTGATTAAATAAAGGAAATGAGTTAATTAAAAAGAGGAATGAAAAACTTAAAAAAAAATTATAATTGCATTTCGTTTCAATTAAAATTCATTATTACATGATGTAGATAAAAAAATAATTTAAAAATGGTGAAAACTGTTTTCAAAAGTTTTGATTTAAACGGATGCTCTTGTATTTTGAGTTTATTCAAAACTCTGTCTACCTTTTCTTATAATAATTTATTTCCTTCAATTAATTACGTTTCTGTTGGAATTTTTGGAATTCCATCTTTTCAAGAAAACATTTTTAGAAACTTTTTATTCGAATTTCAAAAAAGACTTCATGACTTTCAGTATTTTAGAAGTATTTTTTGCCTGAAATATAAATGAGGAAATTAAAGTTAAAAAAATAAATAAAAAAAAGAAGGAAATTTCGTTTATTAATGGAGATAAACAGACGGAAATATATCAAGTAAAAACACAATTTTTATGCAACGCCATTTGATTTCACTTTATTTTTTTCTGCTTAATAATCATCATTAGATGATTTTACAATTTCTATTTTAGTCGATAAAGCAATCGACCAACAATTTAATGGAATTTATAGCTTAAATCATCTTTAAACTTCCATCTCCATCTTTACATCCAGACATTAATTGACGGCGAATATTGTTGTAAATGGTTCTTGAAATATGAAGATAGGATTTCAAAAAATCATTCACAATAAGAAAAAATAACTTTGCTATTCAATTAAAAAATTAAAATTATTATACTCAGAATAATAAAGAGAGTTCTCGTTCAAAAGCATTAAAGCATTTTTAAAGAACGATATATTAAACAATTTGAATTTTGAAAAAATATTTTTTTGAACATTTTCTAAATCCTCTTATTATATGAAACTAGAAGGCTCTGCTCCCTGCGGGCTACGCCCGCCACATTCCGTTCAGACTTTAAAAAAAAATGGTAATGTGCCTTGTTTTAAAAATATTACCAAGTTACTTAAGATTGCATGATAATATCACGAACAACGGCTATTTTCTGTGATTATGTTGCCATGCTTTTCCGTTTGAATGGGGCATATTTCGATTACCAATGCAACATACCAACTGCTGTCGCGACAGCTGGTGGTTACTTTTGGAATTCATAAATAAAATAAGTTAAACATTTGAAAATCCACTTTTATAAAATGGTTAGGTTTAAAATGTCGCTACACCTCAGATTTTTATAATGATGCAACGGACAATATTGTTCCTTTGAGTCTGAGGATTAAAAAATTTCCGCCTGCTTGGGAATAATATTCAGAACTACAGAAATGCATTGTGTTTTGAATTTTTACGCTTATATTTTATGTTTTGTTTGACTTTTATATATTTTCAGTGACAATTTCTATTTATTATATCTATTTTAATGCACCATCGTGCAAATTTTAATTTTATTTTAAAAATGTAAATTGCTTATTTAATTTAATAAATTATATACCAATTTTATAATAAGCATTTATCGAATAATACTTCCTACCAAATAAATCAAAAACATTTTGCGCAGGCCTCAATTAACCTCAGTTTATGTGGATCAAGTGATGAAATATTTAAACGAATTTGTTAGTCACTCTACTTTTGCACAGTGTGATTCCCAATGTGCCGTCATGGGAATATTGTTCATATGAAAATCGTTTTCAATGTATAGTTTTAATATATGACGTAATTTTCATCGCAAATTTATTTCCTGTGTAATAATTTAATCATTTAATTGTTTCCCTTTGAGATTTGCGTGTAAATATACAATTCAACAATGTTATTGGCACACTAATTTGTTTTAAATATTAATAATATTTCTTTAATAGCGGCCACATTCTTTTCCCTTGCTGCGAATGAAAGAGAGTAAAGAGTAAATTACGTTATTTTCGCATTATTGATGTCATTTTCTCCTTAAAACTAAAAAGAAAATCAAGTGGGGAAATTTAATTTCCTTTGCTTTCAGTTAGACAACTATTATTTCATATACTCTTTTCAGGTATCTGAAGGGTTCCAAAAGTACCATAATAAATCTTAAAATTTTTATTAATATCTCTATGTAAAATATTAAAAAGATAATATTGTTGAAATTTTAATTTTCTTTAAATAGTAATGGCATTTATGTAATAACGGTAACATTATTTTTCTTTCTATAGATGAGAGACAGATAAAAGTATAAATGGCATCATTTTCGCATTATTGATATAATTTTCTCTTGAAAAATGAACAAATGAATCTTGAAATTAATCTTAAAATAGAAAAAAAAAATTAAGCAGGAAATTTTCCTCCTTGTATTCAGTTGAACAATTATTATTTCCTCTATTCGTTTCATAATATCGTTTATAAATTCGATTCATAAATTTGTTTCTTTACGATGCTTAAAAAATAACAAAATGATATGAATAATAATATTCCTATTAATTTCTTTTTCCCCTTTCTTAAGCATAAATGACGTCATTTGAACGAATTTATACAAAATATTTCCAGTTTATGAATTAAAATAAATGCTTGGGAAGTTGCATTTTTCTCTCTAAATCATTTCGGCACTAAGCGCCTTTGTGAACTGAAAAAAAAACTGAGAAAAGCTACGGTAGATTTTATTTATTTATTTATTTATTTATTTTTAAGTCAATGGAATTTATACCAATTGTGAAAATGACAGACGATTTTTGGTTTTCTAAAATAAACTGATTCCTGAAGATCGAGTATGTGAAAATAAGTTTTATTTCCCTGAATATACTTGAAAAACATAATTTAATCACAGTATTGTCTTAATTGAAATAAAGGTACTGATTTAAATAAAAAATAATTCCAGTTTTAATTTAAAAACGACAAAAAAGAAGAAATATAATAATACCCGTGTTTTTCCTTTTCTCCCTTTTTCCAGAAAAAATGGAGTAATTTTGTTGCCATGATAAATTTAATTTCAGAAATTTAACTAAAATTAGAAATATACCACTTTTGAAACCTGTGGATCAATACAATTATTGGTATTAATTTTACCGCCAAACGTTCCATATTTTAGGAGAAATAGCTGTGAAACATAATCAGTCGTTTAATCAGTCGTTTCATAGAATCGTTAAATAAATTTGGTTCATTAGGATTTTATATATACCGGGCAGATGTGTGTCCTGAAACTATAAAAACACTAAAAAAACAGTTGTATGCATGAATTACATTCAAATAGATTATCAAATAACGGCTTTTTTCATACAAATGCAAACCTGAATCAAATATTTTGTACATTTTTATCTGTTCTTCTTACTGTAAATCATCAATTACGATTTGATCAAAATACTGTATATGACCAAGGCTTAGTCAATATATTTTTCTAGAAAAGGAGCGATTTTCCCTTGAAAGACATTTTCTTTAGGTTTGAAAAATAGTTAAGTCAAAACGAATAGTGCGCAAATTGTGTTAGACTAATATAGGTCAGGAGGAGCTTGTGCTGGATGGGTTTGGACCTGAGACCTACTATATAGAAGACGAGTGCCGTACACGGAGCAAAACGTCAGCTCAATTGTTTGCTGCCAGTGACTCATCATATTTTGTTCGTTTGAAGTTATTGTTGCGAAAGATGATAATACTACACACTCCAACCTCAGTTAAGGCGTCTTATTTAGAGATTAGCTTGTGCTCTTTTAACTATTTGCTGCGAGACTTGGTTATCGGACGTGAATTAGTTGTGGTACTGCATTTTTTTTTTATGAAGGTTGTATGTTTGTTTTCCGGATCACTAATGTAGGTCAAGATAATTGGCATTGGCTGGGTTTGAATTAGGGGCCTACTATATACATAGTCCAAGACAGTGGCACGGAGCAAAAGGCTAGCCTTTATTGTTCAGTGCCAATGACACGTCCTATTTTGTTCGTTTGAAGTTGTTGTTACGAAAGAAGTGTCGCTACCTCTTGTTAGCATATCCAAAGCAGAAATGAGTTTATTGTCTTGCTGAGTTAGAAAATGCGATTTCTAATGCACTGTTAAAAATCTGCAACAAACTGCTCAGTGATTTGACAATTTTTATAGAAAACAGTACATAACCGTAATTTACCTTGAGTCTGACCATATGATCAATAATATGATCAGATTACGTATCATAATGCGTTAAAGTAACAGTTATCTTTAAAAACGATAGCTCGATAAATTATATGAGGTACGGACTTCTCTACTAACCTTAGAAGTGTAAATTCGAAGATTTTGCTGGTGTAAGGGGATCACTTCACGATGTTACTATCGTCTTGGCATTTAATAAAAAAGTTTAATGGATTTATTTCTTTTCTTCAATTAGCTTATTTCTTAATATTACTCAGGAAACGAATTGCAGTTATTAAGATTTTAGGAAACGCAAGTCCTTGTATCTTCTCTTACAAAATTACGCCCAAAACATTCGTTGAATTTCAAAATCAATTTGGTTAGTTTCTCTAGAAAAGTCATCGACACATAAGTGTTTTCTTCATTTGAATTTTGGAAATCGCAAGAAGGGACCACAAGATATTTCGACTGGAAAACTACTCATCAAAAAGTGTGTTCGTTTAAGCATTCTGGTTTGGCTGATGAAATGGAAAGCAGCGGCATGATAAAAATTTTAAAACTCTCAGAAACGCAAAATAATGCGAAATATGTAGGATACATAGGTGATGGCGATTTTATAACTTTTCAAGCATTAACCCAGTCATGCCCATATGGAGATGATATCCCAATAACTAAAATTGAATGTGTTGAACATTTTCAGAAACAAATAGGTACTCGTTTGAGAAAGTTGAAGGAATACGGGGTGAAATGTTATGACAAAAAATCTATTGGTGGGATAGACCATCTCACAGATAAACTGCGTGATAATTAACTGTTTATTATGACAATGCCATAAAGTATCACAAAAATAATTTATCTGATATGCGGAAATCTGTGTAGGCTATTTATTTTCACGCACGATCTACTGATTCTGAACCATTACACTACACTTTTTGCCCACCTGATGTCGATTCATGGTGTGGCTATCAGAAAGCTGTGGTACCGTGGTACCGTGCATAGTTTAACGCACAAAATAGTAATTCTAGCATGTGTGATGGATACTATTAAACCTATTTTTAATGATTTGTCCCATCCAAAACTGTTACAAAGATGTCTTGGGTTCAAGACAGAAGTCAATAATAAATCATTAAATCCACTAATATGGAAATTGCGTCCCAAAACATTAGGAACCGGAAGAAGAATAGCTGAAATAGCTACAAATGAAGCTATTATATTATTTGAAGATGCCGCTAAAGGGAGAATAAAGCTGGTGAAAGAATTGGGAA
Source organism: Maratus speciosus (assembly GCA_963932465.1). Classification (NCBI taxonomy): domain Eukaryota; kingdom Metazoa; phylum Arthropoda; class Arachnida; order Araneae; family Salticidae; genus Maratus; species Maratus speciosus. Next base: position 243,006,957 of record OZ010788.1, on the reverse strand, counting down.
AAACGTGAATAATAATTCTCGAGATTCTTTTATAAAAGGAGATGAGGAACGAATAAAGACATTTGAATTGCGGTTCCTCCAGAATACAAAAGAAATGCGTAGAATGAAAATAAGGAATCGAAAAGCAATTGCAGAGAATTTACTGTCACAGGAAGTACTAACTTATGCTGCAGGTAGTTTTTAATTATACGTTTATTTCATATATAAAACGCCATCCTTCGGTTGTTTTGCGGTATAACTATGAACATTTTGAGTCTGATATGTTAAATTTTCACTTATATCATGTGCTTTTTTTGTTTTTACAGTTTTTTGCGTTAATTTATACCCAAAAGTATACTTTAAATTTTTAAATAAGGAACTGTTTGAGGAGTTGAAGGGATAAATTCAATTTACATTATTTTCGTAAAAATAAACTCGACATTTTTACATCTTCGCAAAATGCATTGTTTTTAATCATGTTTTATTAATTTTTATTTGTTTAATCTTAGTTGTATATATAAAAATATATTTAACATTAATTTATTTTAATTATTTAAGTGTTATATAGTATCGGTTGCTGTATCAAATTTTTTGTGAATTTGAAAAACGCAATTTTTCACTGTTATGTGGAAATCCATCATTTTAAGTTTTTTTAATGATATTAATCATAATTTCTTAGTAATACTTCATAGAAAATTTTTTTATGTAATAAACTGCACTTTCAATGAATATGAATACTTTAACTGTGAAATATACGTCAGTTTATGTAGTTAAAGTATAAATTTGTCTTTAAATTGGTTTTCTCAAAATGATGATTTTAGTTGCCACAAAAATGGGTGTCTATAATTTCATGAAATTTTGACTGAATGTATTAACCAAATAGATGCACAAAGTGACTTATTATTATGTTTCTGAAGTATGAAGTTTAAAATTCATGACTACTTTTGTATTAAAAAACTCTGCATCATGAGATGCATTGTTTTTCATCACGTTTTTATTAATTTTTATTTGATTAATTTTAGTTATATATATAAAACTACCTATATTCAACATAACTATTATATTAACATATACAGTTGTAATAACAAATTTCCCATGTGAACATGAAAAACCCTTTTTTCACCGTTATCTGGAAATCCATCGTTTTCCATTTTTTAATGATATTAAATGTAATTTCTAAATAATATTTTATCAGGGGATATTTTTTATGTAATAAAGGGTGCTTTCAATCAATATGTTAACTATGAAATATGAGTAAGTTTATATGAATAAGCAATAAATTTATCTTTAAAGTCAGATTTCTCAAAACGATGATTTTAGCTATTGCGCGAATGATTTATGAAAAATGGCTTGATAGAATTTCATGAAATTTTTACTGAATGTATTAACCGTATCGATGAACAAAATGATCTATTATTATGTTTCTCGAGTAAGAAGTTTAGAACTCATGACTACTTTTGTGTAAAACAAAACCGTCGATATTTCGAATTTCTTTAAAAAAATTTGTTTTTCAAGATCGACACATTTTATATTCTACATTGTAGGTCACTTTGAGAACACATTGTATGATTACACAGTAAAAAACTCGTCGGATGTGCCAATCCCAAAACTTTCTTCTATCTCATATAGTAATGCTTCCTGATAAATGCAGCACAGCAGCCCCACCGATAAGGTGATTTACACCAAAATCTAATCAGTAACAACTTACGTGAACTTCTGATTGAATTTGAAGGTTGATAAAAATCCGTGCATTAGGTTTTAAGATAGTGTTATTGCAGAAATCGTGAAAAGCTCTGCATACTAGTAGCACCTGTTGGGAAATTTACACCGAAAACCTATGAGGATGAATTTATATCAGGGACTAACTGAGCCTAAAGTTTGATGAAAATTCGTGCATTAGTCCTTGAGATACAGCTATTGCGGAAATTGTGAAAATGCAGCATGGTAGCGCCACCTGTTTTGGCGATTTTCACCAAAAACTAAACAGCACCAAATTATATCAAAGACTGATTGAATCTGAAGTTTGATGAAAATTCATGCATTAGTTTCCGAGATAGAGCTATTGCAATAATCATGAAGAATGCATCATAACAGCACTACCTGCTCGGATTTACACCAAAAAGTTATCAGCACCAATTTATATCAGGGACTGGCTGAATCTAAATTTTCACTAAATTCCGCTCCCTAGTTCTTGAGATAGAGTACCCACAAAATTTGTGTCACACACAGACAGACAGACTCGCAGACTCACAGACAGACATTTTGTACAAACATATTTTTCGTGATCTCTGACCCATAAACCCCCTCTGACCCCTAAAATTAGAAAATTTTCAAGAATCCAATACTTTCTTCTTGTAAAGATAGAATATTTTAAATTGTAACATTTAAAATATACATATTATAAAATTTAAAACATAAAATACAATTTAAAATTTAAAATATAATATTTTAAATTGCATTAAAAATCTATATATATGTATACTTTTTTAAGAACATTAATTCATAAAAAAACTTTCTTAATATACGTTTGAATTTTTATAATTAAAAGTCAATTAGTTATACAGTGACTGCAATTCATTTAGTGGTCACATTTTAACGTATTTTGTTAGGGTCCCTACACTTTAAACTGAAATACGAATATTTTTCCGTAAAAAAACTCGTCTCACATAATCGCGCGATTCCGAAAAAAAAAGTTTTTTTCTAAGAAAATACTGGAGTTTATATGACCTAAAGTCAGGGAAATTTCCTGACCTGTTGGAAACATGTTTGTGCGTTCAAAGGGTACCTGAAACTTTAACAGTGTAATTTGTTAACACGTGTATAAATGAGTGGTCAACAAAGGATATTAGTTGGAGGAACACTGGGAAAATTAGATAGAGCTAATTTAATAACAGGCATAATTTATTTAAAAATAGAAGTTGAATATATAATTCTAGGTTCAACTGAGAAATACAGTAAGTTCTGTTTAAGGAGGAATCTACGCAGACCGACAAAATTTTCCTTGGAAGGCAGTATCTCTTCCAGACATAGTTAACTTTATTTAAAATGGTGCTGTGGTACTCTTAAAATCTTTCTTCATTAGACAGATTTCCGACTTGCACAGAATCCACTTTGGACAGAGCGTACTATATTTTATTATTTATCTTAATGCTTTAAAAATCCGCTTAGTCCTAAATTATTAAGTTGGAAGTTAAGAAATATATATCCATTTAAGGGGTCTTAGGACTCTTAAAGCTTCAAAATTTTCGAAATTAAAATCTCTTTAGATGTTAAGCTCCTATCTTTTCTGAACATTTTAATATAATTATTTCCTTGAAATTCTCATTAGAACAGAAGTTATGACTTTTAGAACTATACCCGCTCTATGGCTGAAGCAACGTTTCCGAAATTTTGAAGTCATTTTTCTCCAAATGACGCTTTTTGGGCAGAACGCGCAGGATATCTTAAAAACTTCGGAATATTTTTTCATAAAATTTTCTAAACATAAGTTTATTGTTAATCTGTATAAACTGAACCTAAAATTAATTTTTTGTTCTTCAAAAAAATATTTTTTTAGGTGGTTATGCTGTTGAAATTTTCAAAATTTTGTATTAGATAAAATACAACTTTGTATTAAAAATATAAAAATGCTTTGAATACAAATTTATTTAGGCTCGGTGTAATTATTACAATTTGAAGTATAAGTAGGCACCAAAATGTTCATTTCTAGTTGCAATATTTATTTTGTAACACTGCGCTTAAGTGGTTATATCAAGTTTCTGTTCGACAAATATAGTAGGAGAGCTGTTGAACATTTTTGAGTAGGTATTTGAGGCACCCTGAAAATTTGTGCAACACTTCTTTTGTAATGCCTGAATACAAAATCGAATGTCTGGCTGAAGGATCGTGGCCCAAAAACTGTGCCAGACAAAAAATGCCACTTGACACGTGTCTGGCACAGTTTTTGTGCCGACTAAAGTGTCTGTCATTTTCAAAATATTTTTTTCTAAGCATAAATATTATTCTGTCTCAATCTCAGCGTGCCTCAAATACTTTTTTGGGTAGTCAAAAAATGGCACTTGACACGTGTTTGGCACAGTTTTTGGGCCGACTAAAGTGTCTGTCATTTTCAAAATATTTTTTTCTAAGTATAAATATTATTCTGTCTCAATCTCAACGTGCCTCAAATACCTTTTTTGGGTAGTCAAAAAAAAATGGCACTTGACACGTGTCTGGCACACTTTTTGGGCCACGATCCTTCAGCCAGACATTCGATTTTGTAACCAGCCATTACAAAAGAAGTGTTGCACAAATTTTCAGGGTGCCTCAAATACCTTCCCTAAAATGCTTAACAGCTCTTGGACTAATATCTGACAGTTCGGAACCTCCTATAAATACTAATTCTGCACCTTGCAATTTTTTAAGTACATAAAATAAAATAACGTACTTATATCTTTCATCTCACTAAAAATTGTGTTTTAAAATCATATACCGGGTGTCCCAAAAATTACTGATGAATTTTAAAATTCAGTAACTTACAAACGGTGACAGATATTAAAAAAATTCTTGCAGGAGGGTTATGTATGATGACAGGAGTTTTCTAACTGTGATTCTTTATTTTAGTTCGAATTTCAAACAATAGATGGCGCTGCGAGAAATAGATGCTAATTCCAGACCCGATTTTTGGTACTTCGAGATCCATTCAAAACATTTTAATCTCCTTTTTTCGCATGAGAGAATAGAGAGGCCGAAAAATCGAGCCTGGATTTAGCGCATATTGCTTGCAGCGCCATCTATCGCTGCTGTTTGTAACTAAAACTGGGAATGGCAGCATAAAAACTCCTGACATCTTACATAACCTCCTGCAAAAATTTTTGAGATATCTGTCACCGTTTGCAAGTTATTCTATTTTTAAATCTATCAGTCATTTTTGGTACACCCGGTACATTTTAGTATATTAAATGTTGAAATTTTTCATTTTCATCTTTCTCTTTTTTTCATTTTTTTTTCAATTTTAAGAGTCCTGAGACCCCTTACAATTTAACTAAAGTCGAAAAGAAGAAGTATCTACAGAATAGTTGCCAAACCTTCCAACTTTTGAGTATCAATCTTCTAAATAATGATTTTCTTCGTTTTGATCGTAGAATTTTTGCATTAAATAAAAATACACTATATATCTATTTGGACATACAATTGTATAATCCGGTACTATAAAAAGCGCAAGGTTTAGAAGCTATGATCTAAGTTTTTTTTTTTTTTTTTTTTTTTTTTTACTTTAAAATTTAAAGTATGAGTTGAGAGACATAAAGTAAGTAAAACAAAAAAAGGGAAGTTAAAAAAAAAAAAAAAAAAAAAAAAAAAAAAAAAAAAGAGGAAAAATATAAAGTTATATAATTTTTATAATTATAACAGTTTATCGTAAATATTTTTTTTTACCAAACACTTATTTTAGGAAAAGATTTGCATTATTTGTAGCTAAACAAACAAAAAATCAATTTATCTAAAAAATGCTTTATTATTTAATGTGATTTACAGATATGTATAACGTTTATTCCCTTGCATAAGTATAACCATCATGTATGACATAGAATATCACTATAAGTTTGCACATATTTTATGAACAAACAGTAACAACCTCATAACTTAATAAAATAGTTTTGCTTCATTATTTTGCCTGCATGAATGTTTGTTCTTGCAATACGCTCAAAATATTTCTAGTGCCCCCCTCCCCCCCCCAAAAAAAAATACATTATTTATATTTTAAACAACGAAAAGCTTAATCAATAAAATTCCAATAGATTTATTTTTCTCCAAGAAATGTATTTCAATTTTCTTTAGCAAAAATCAAAATAAGTTTCGGTTACTTTTTTTCCCTTAGATCTTTTTGTTATCTGGAAGATCCATCAAATAAATTAGATGAATACGTGATTTGTTTTTGCAGATTTACTCAATTAAGAAATACCTTATTTTTGTCTAATCTCAAAGGAAGGATTTGTTTTGTATAGAAAAAATACAGGGGTATTTAGTCCAAATAAAAATCAGCAAGTGGTATTTTTAAAAAGCGAAACTACATTTTCAATTCCCATATCTAAATGTAAGAAGGGTGAAAACATTGAGATAAATTTAGTTTTGCTATTATTTAAGAATCATAGGTATGCGAAGCTCTCATTAAATTAGAAAACATTGGTATGTTAAGACCATGAATAAATTAGTGTTTTTAAATTCAATTTTGAGATAAATTTTTCAAAAGAAAGGAAGAAATGTTCAATTCTCATTGAAGAAACCATGTAAGAAATTTAAAAAAATTCATAGCATAATAAAAATAAACTAGTTGGATGTGCCAATCCCAAAACTTTCTTCTGTCTCATATATTTTAATATTTCAAAATGTTGTTACAAATGTCAATATTTCATTTTTATTAGTTCAATACTATATGAACGTTGATTTTCATCTGAAATTTCTCTGTCAGTCAATTAATCGGAGTAAAACGAGTTAATCTCGATCATGATATTTATTAAAAGCAATGGTTTTTCGTTATTTTGTTGTATATCAACTGTTCGAGAATAGGCGGCTTCAGGATGGGAAGTTCCCGTCGATTTACGAGCCACTGGCGTACAATACAACTACGAACAATCAAGAAAATTAGACAAAAATCGCTGTTGCGCCCCGCTCTTTTGGCGGAATATTTCAAAATTCAGGAAGGACCTTCTTGCCATGGCCAAAAACATACACAAAAAATTTGGTTCAATTTTATGCATAAATTCATACACTTTTCGATGGTATAATATTCAAAATGCACAAAAATCGCTACTACAGCGCCCCCTACCGGCGGAGTTTTTTCAAATTAAGGGAGAACCTGCTTGCCATAGTCAAAAACTTAAAAAAAAAAATTGGTTCAATTCTATGCATAACTTCATACACTTTTTGATGGCACAATGGCGACACACGGACAGACAGACATTTTGCATAAATATGTTTTTTGTGATCTCTGACCCCCAAAACATGTAAATCCGTCGAAAACCGGAAGTCGAAAAAATTTTCGATTACAATAATTTCTTTTATTAAAGATAGAAGAAAGTAAAAAGAAATAAATGTATTTTTTTTCTGAAAGAAATAGTTTCATTAAATTAAATTGCGGCGAGCTTGATTATGGGAGAATAATGAGTTTAAATGGAAATTTCGCCAAATTAGCCAGCTACCGACAAATTGGCTTCCTATCTGACAACTTAATTTTGTCTTCAAATGTAACGGGATTTCGTCAAATTTGGCGATATTTCGCCAAGTTGGTCAAAATCTGGTAACCCTTCATTATACCCTTACATTTATTGTGGTAACCCTTACATTAGTATTTTTCAACAATTACTCGTTGAAGCCGATACTGATTTCTCCATAAGGAATCAACAATTGCCCCCTCCCTGTTGCCCCCCCCCACCCCTCTTAGGAATCGAATTTTAAAAAATCAATGTCCAATTACTGTATTTCCCTGAGGAGCATGTGTATATTCCAAATTTTAAAGCTGTATGCCTACAGGAAGTAAGTGAAAAATGAGTCAAGAGATTTATCTGCCACACACAAAAGTAATTTTGTAAGTTAAAAGAAAGCATGTAACAAAACATTTTTAGTTTCCAGAAAAATATATTAATTTTTTTACCACCAGCAGAAAATTTAATCAATAAAATTCTAAGAGATTTTTTTTTCTTACTAAGAAATGTTATACAGTTTCCTTTACCGAAAATAATAAGAAGTTTCAGTTACTTTTTCGCCCTTATATTTTTTTGTTTGCCTTATATCTCCATCAAATAAATTAGATGAAGCCTTTATTTGTTTTTACAGATTTACTCAATTAAGAAATACTTTACTTTTGTGTTTACTTTTGTTACTTTTTTTTTGTTTACTTTATCTTAACTTAAAGATTTGTTCTACAGAGAAAAAAATACAGAAGTATTTATTCGAAATAAAAATGAGCAAGTGATATTTTTAAAAAGTGAAACTACATTGGTCTACACATCAGTATCTAAGTGTAAGAAGGGCGGAAGTGTTGAACTAAATTTAGTTTTGCTGTTATTTAAAAATCGTAAGTATGCGAAACACTCATTAAAATAGTAAACACTGGTATGTTAAGACCTTGAAGGATTTAATACTTTTAAATTCTATTTTGAGATAAATTATTTAAAAGAAAATTAGAAATGTTAAATTCTCATTAAAGAAACCATGTCAGAAAAAAAATCATAGAATAATAGAAATAAAAGGCAAAAAATGTTAACCCATGAAATCTACACTAAGTGCGAATTGGAACTAACTAAAACTTCAGATGTCAGAGTTGTTTGAAATTTTTTTTTAATTTTTGAGGCTCGAAATTTCAAAAAATGTAGATTTTTTTTCCTTATCTTTATATCTACCCTATATATATAAAATCCTAATGAAACGAATTTATGAAACGAATATATGAAACGGCTGAAATGTAACGATTCATTGAATCGACTGATTAAACAACTGATTATGTTTCACGGCTATTTCTCCTAAAATATGGAATACTTTGCGATGAAATTAACACCAAAAATCAATATTGATCCCCAGATTTCAAAACTGGTATTAGAATTTTTAAATTCGAGTTAGTTTTCGAAATATTAATTTTTCTCTAATTTTATATACATTTTTCTAATGATGGCAACTCAAATTTTAATCAAACAGATATTTTTTTCAGATTTTAGAAAAGGTTACTATTTTAAAGTAATATGACGAGAAGTTTGGCCTCCCTTAAACGTATGCTAAGAAATGTATCATATTACTTTTATTCATAATTCAATTTGTATTTCATTATCATTTTTTTTAATACAAACTGAAACATTTAAAATAAATGGCTTTCACTTCTTTATTTTTTTTAAACGAGATGAAAAGAAAAATATTAGGCGCAAATGTCATATACGCACCGGGGAACCTAATTGGCGCCAAAATGACATTATTTTGGTTGACATGGTAACCCGGCTATTGTTGTTTATTTAATAATAAGTGTTTATTTACTTTATTTCCTTTTTTTAAATTACATAAATTGTTTTGTTCTATAGTTAATTATTTTTTTTTGTTATTTTCTTTTAAAAATAAAAAATAATAGAAAATAATTAAAAAATACGGTACTACTTAGTTATTCCATCGACCCATTTCGCCAAATTATATAAATCGCCAAACCACTCACCAAATTATGCAAATTGCCATAATTTTTATTTTAAATAACGAAAGAACAAAGAAAATATACAAATATACATTAATAAATATACAAATAAAACGTCGAAATAAAAATCACTTGATGACGTAAAGACGTGTAACTTGCTTAAAGTCAAGTGAATGTGACATTTATCAACCATTATTGGCATTCAATCTTATAGTTTGGTGATAGATTTTTGTTCGACGGGATAACTAAATAGTACCAAAAATACATATGTAACTGGTATTCGAAAACGAGGATTTCGCCAAATTTTCGTAAAAAAAAATCACGCCAAACCGGTTGCGTGTATGGTATCTGGCTAAATATTAAATGATGTAACAAACGAGGACATTTAATTTGAACTTCAAAGCAGTGTTTTAATTTACCACTCGGAAATAAAAAAAAAAGGCTAACTGGCGAGTTGAAAAATAGTTATTGGCGAGATATGCACCCGGCTAGCGTAACAGTACCAAGAATTCTTTGCCACAATGCTTTTATGTAGTATTATTCGAAAAAAAAATAGATTTTTTTTTAATCAAAATTGAAAACGTTCGGCACAGATGCCACATACGGTCCCATATTGGCGCTATTTTTTTCTGACGCCAATGTCATATACGCAACGGGTACTTAACTGGCCCCATATTATCGTTATTTTGCGTGATTTGAGAAGCCGGATGTTGTTGTTTATGCTGTTGATCTTTTCCCCAAATTAGCGCCGGAACAAAATCGCGCCAATATGGCCGTATATGATATCTGGGCCAAACTTTCATATGAAAAGCGAAGGGATCAGAGCGTATTTATTTATGGCAGTCACATGACTTGGACTATTATAATATAGATGAAATGATGGCGATAGAATAATATTTGGCGACTTATCATCTGTACCTGGCTAATATTAAAGTGCCAAAATGGCACCAGGAATATAAAAAGCGAAGTGGTTCGCCCGGAACTCTTGATGATAGTCACATGACTTAGGCTATTGTTATAGAAATTGTTTTAAAATACCGGGAGGCAAAGACTCTGTACACTTAATTCCTTTTATTTTTAGCTTATTTTCAAACGTTTAACTGATCCTCTGTAGTCAAACACGAAAACAACCATTGGATGTCTTAACAGCAACTGATTCGGCCTTAAATTTTTGAAATCAAAGGAAATTGAATGGAAAACCGTTACAGGGAGAACTGCACAGCTTTTTTCTGTGTAATTCAATCTTCTATAATATTTTTTAAACCGATCAGATTAGCGTGTTTTTAGATTCTGCGGTGTCTGAACGGGGGTTGGCGAGCGTAGCTTGCAAGGGGCAGAGCCCCCTAGTTCAAATATATAAAATTGTATGCACAGTTTTATTTATATACAGGGTGTCCATAATTAAACGACCCTACTTTAAAGTTGTGCACAGATGAAACTGTTGGTCTGAAAATTGTGAAATTTTGTGACGGACATAATGAAGGAATGGGAATTTGTTTGAGCGAAAAAAAAATGTAGTTCAAAATTTCGACACCAGGGGGTTTTTTTAATGACTTACACATTTTTAAAAAGTTTTCACACTTTATTTTTTTTAGATTAAATAATACAAGTATACAGACCGCCCCCTGAAAAAATATAAATCTTAAAAACTTTTAAAAATTATTGGTGTTCGAATTGAACGGACCGTACAAACTCTGGAAAAAAAATCCGCCTACCGCAACCGCCATTTGTTTCACAGAGCTCAGGCCTAATATTCACTGGTGGTTAAATGTGTAATTTATTAAAAAACGCCCTCTGATGGCGAAATTTTGAACTAATTTTTTTTCCCCTAAAACAAATTCCCATTCCTTTATTATGACCGACACAAAATTTCACAACTTTTTGACCAATAGTTTCGTATTTATACAACTTTAAAGTAGGGTCGTTTAATAATGGACACCCTGTATATAAACCAAACTTGCATAAAAAATATTGGGGGTTTTCATAGATATTCAGTTCGCATGGGGCATTTTGAATTGTTCTAAAATATTATAGAAAATTCCTTTTTTTCTCAAAAAAAAAAATTTTTTTTTGTGATAAATGTATGCCATAATGTATATAATGTAACCTTGAATAATATTTAAAGTGAAATTTGTAAAAAATAAAAAATAAATTTCAAAGGTCCCTCGTCCCTTAAATGATCTTTTTGCCGCGATTTTCAGCGTTTTTCCTTTTTTCATGGCGGTTTTTTTTAGATTCTTAATAATAATTAAATTTCAAACTTTGATTCTAATATAGTGGATTTTGTCCTTCGTTATTGACATTTTTGCGATTTTAATTCAGTTGACATTAAAGTTTATTCGGACAGCAACTTTCGAATTTTTCATGCATTTTGTACGTGATTTTCAGAATTTTTTCACGTTATGCAGACATTTTTTGACATTCGTAGGATAATTTCAATTTAAATATTTTAGCCTAATATAGTGACTTTTATGATCTGATATTTTTGATATTTTGGCATTTTTTCGAGATTCATTGCGATTTTCCCACATCACTTAAAGTAAATAAGTTTCAATCTTCTATCCCGATATAGTAAATTCTTTTCTCTGTTTTCTGAATGAAGTTTGCTCGTAATTCGATGAGTGATTTTTAAATTTATCGCGATATTTTAATTCGATTTTTAGAGTTTTCCCGCGTTTTGGGCTATTTTTTGACAGATCCGGACAACCGCGAGAGGATCTGCTAGTTTATTTAGAAATTAAGTTTAAAGTTTTATCTGACTTTCTGATCTCTGATTCTTAATAAAATATCATTATCTTTAAAAGAGTTACCCAACTTTATCGTCAGAGAAAATTAAGTTCTATTAAAAATTCGTCTTGGAGGTCTCTAAATATGGGAATACGTACTTTTAGAAATAAAGCTTCACCGCCTTTTTAAGACTTTACGGTTTAAGATAAGTCATATTTCAAAATTAATTAAAGTGTCAAATAAAGTATCTCTTGCTTGGGATTTAGTAGTTAAACGCAGTGAAACATGTTAAAATTCTAACGCAGTTTAACTTATTTATGCCGGATGTTAAAAGTTTGGAATTTGTACATTTATTTATATGTTAATGAGTAAAATGTAATTTATATCAGGCAAAAAAAATATAACGTATTTTATTTTATTTTAATAGTAGAAAGAAAAAAGGGTAAAAAAAGAATTGCTTTTTAAAGAAAATCTCAGAAAGTAGCCTAAATTGTTCTATGAAGTTTTCTCTTATATTAAGATAGTAGTTTTTAAATTGAGATATTTACTAGCAATCTTCGCCCGCTACGCTGCTGGTCGGTTTTTCTAAAGAAACCTTGAATCAAAAGAAATATGTCTATGGATTTGATCATGCGTGTTAAAGCAATATGGACATTTACCTGGAATACGCACCCGAATTGCTGAAAACAATATGAACGTCATTACGCTATTATATCTTTTATAGAGTCATACAAAATTAAGTCTGTTAAGGGGGCTCGTCCAGTGTTGTCAGATTGAGGATTTTTTTGTCCCCAGATTCCTAACTGCCACCATTTTTTTTTTTTTTTTAAATAGCTTATTCAGCTTATTTAAAAATAGAATAAAAATTCTGAAACATAAGGCGAATTATACTATTTTTAAAAAGTGGCGACAATCAAATAATCTGAATTAAAAAAGTCCCCAATCTGGCAACAATGGGCTGGTCACTCAGCTTCGGAATCTTCCTCCGTAATGTTAAGTCTATGGGCTTTTCATGCATACGTAAATTTAAAATATCTTCTCTGGAAATTAATATTTTTAACATCTTTTTTCTATGTACTCTTCTTAAAGGATGTCTGTTTATTTATTAGTTTTCAAAATATCTCTAAAGTCTATGCAGAATTTAACATTTTATGTGTTAAAAGCGGATAAACTGTGAGTAAGATTTTAACACTTCATAAAATTTAAGTCTATACTTTAGATTTTGAGAACTAAGAAAAAAAGAGACATCTTTTAGGAAGTGTACACAAAAATTAGAAGTTAAAAATATTAATTTCCCGAGGAGATATTTTAAATATACGAATGCATCAAATGCCCATAGACTTTATATTAGTGAGGTGAAATCAGAAGCTGAGTGACCAGCCCCCTTAAGGAGCAACTTCTTTAGTTGGTCATTTAATGTAAGATTTGATAAAAAACGATAGAACAATATGTAATATACTAAAAATATTCAGGAAAAATTATTAATGCAAGTCTCATCAGAATCCGTTAATTGGACTTATTGAAAAGGCTAATCGTTCATAATAATTGGGTTAGCCAGATTTTAGAACTTTCAGCCATAATTCTACAATCAAGCAACGTGGCGATCAAGCAACACCAAGCAAATGATATGTGTTTTATACTTAAACATTAACTGAAAAATTAACTAAACGATCAAGTTCCATAGAAATCCACTTAGCAGAAACTTTTAAACTATAAAATGTATCGAAACCGTTCCTAAAAATGATCTAATTAACAGTTTAAATCTCATAAAAATCCTTTCAGGGGAACCTTTAATAAAAGCCAATCCTTCGAAATTGGGTTCATCTGATTTAGAACTTTCCCCATAATTATTTAACTGAACAACGTAGAACGTTATGTTTTATACTAACGTATTTTCTGAAAAATTATCTAACTAACAATGTAAGTCCCATCAAAATCTATTCTTCAGAACTCAAGTTATAAGCGGCCGGAAAGAAATTTCTCTTTGCATTTTACATATATCGAGATAGTTAAATATAGCTTTCATAATCGCGTTAACATGATTATAGAACTCGCAGGGATGTAGGGGTATAGGTATGCGCCGCATCACTTCTGGATTTTTTAAGAAACTCTGTACAACTTCCATAACGATAGCATATATACTCTCTAGTGTATACCCTCTGCCTGTAGTGCATATTCTCCGATTTTCTTTACTGTACCACTGAGAACTTTTTCCACATAGCTCCGTAATTAAACAATATAAAATAATAGGAAATATTTTGAAAAAAAAACCCTGAAATATTATCTAACTGTGCAACTGTCATTAAAATCCATTCAGTAAAATTTGAAATCTTTCATAATCGAGTTCACCTAGTTTTATAAATCCCGTAGCTATTAACAAACAACTTAGAACGATGGTTTTTACATTAAACCATTATAAACCAAATTTACTATCTAGCAGTGTAAGTTCTACAAAATTCTGTTTATTAGAATCTGAGTTATAATCAATCGGAACGAAATAGGAATTTGCGCTTTACATATGTAGTACATGATGATGGGTAAATATGTAAGTATTGTTATGTGTTATTTCGAAAATGTTTTTGGCGATACTTGCGCTAACATAATATCCATTGTTTCTTTTTTATCCAAAGGCAAATGACAAATGATAAATTCAAATTTAAACTTTTGAAAATGAAAACATTCTTTTTAAGCCGTACAATCATTATTATTATATTTAAATTAAATGTTTTCATTTTACAATATTTATTTCTCATTAAACCTTTTTCTTTGCATTTGAAATAAAATCAGTAGCTGTTATGGTAATTTTCCGTTATTGCCAACACCATTGTCACCAAGCGTAATAGTTGGAGCAAAGTGGAAATGAAACATTTGAAAAAAAATATTTTTTTGATAAAAAAATGACCATTTATAAAATATAACTTTTGAAAATTACAGACTTTGATCTATCATTTTTTAAATCAATAAAAATAAGTACTTAAAATAAAAGAACATGTAAATATTTTGCAAGTAATGCAATGTAGTCAATTTAAACTGCAGGCTTCAAATTGTAAATTTCTTTAGTACTGCAACGTGGCGTACGTGATACCCAAGTCTCACATTGCAGTAAACATTGCATTTTTTGTGCTATATCCCAACAAAAAATCCAACAATAGAATGTTAAACATGTGAAATAATGATTGTATGGCTTAAAAAGAATGTTTTCATTTTCAAAAGTTTAAATTTGAATTTATCATTTGTCATTTGCCTTTGGATAAAAAGAAACAATGGATATTATTATGTTAGCGCAAGTATCGCCAAAAACATTTTCGAAATAACACATAACAATACTTACATATTTACACATCATCATGTACTGCATATGTAAAGCGCAAATTCCTATTTCGTTAAGATTGATTATAACTCAGATTCTAATAAACAGAATTTTGTAGAACTTACACTGCTAGATAGTAAATTTGGTTTATAATGGTTTAATGTAAAAACCATCGTTCTAAGTTGTTTGTTAATAGCTACGGGATTTATAAAACTAGGTGAACTCGATTATGAAAGATTTCAAATTTTACTGAATGGATTTTAATGACAGTTGCACAGTTAGATAATATTTCAGGGTTTTTTTTTCAAAATATTTCCTATTATTTTATATTGTTTAATTACGGAGCTATGTGGAAAAAGTTCTCAGTGGTACAGTAAAGAAAATCGGAGAATATGCGCTACAGGCAGAGGGTATACACTAGAGAGTATATATGCTATAATTATGGAAGTTGTACAGAGTTTCTTAAAAAATCCAGAAGTGATGCGGCGCATACCTATACCCCTACATCCCTCCGAGTTCTATAATCATGTTAACGCGATTATGAAAGCTATATTTAACTATCTCGATATATGTAAAATGCAAAGAGAAATTTCTTTCCGGCCGCTTATAACTTGAGTTCTGAAGAATAGATTTTGATGGGACTTACATTGTTAGTTAGATAATTTTTCAGAAAATATGTTAGTATAAAACATAACGTTCTACGTTGTTTAGTTAAATAATTATGGGGAAAGTTCTAAATCTGATGAACCCAATTTCGAAAGATTGGCTTTTATTAAAGGTTCCCCTAAACATTTGTGTTAATAGATGGCAGCACCATACAGAGAGTCTGAGATTGTAAGGTTTTGCATGCAGCCAGTGAAATCAACACAGTTGGAAGAAATGACTTGTTCTGAATAGCTGCGTTGGCGGCTCTGTACATATTTTAAATAAACTATAAGAATACTTATAATTACGCCTCCTTGTTCAGTAATATAGTAATAATAAGAGTACGGCGATGTAATATTGGCGACGTAATGGGATTGAACCCAAATTAAAATGTAATGAGAAATACTTGAAAAAAAAAAAAAGAAAAAGAGAAGTAAAAATGGCCGATAAAGAAATAATTTCTCTGGGACGCTTAGAAGAATATAATTCGAACGTTACTTGGACAATTTATGTCGAAAAAATTGACTTTTATTTCTCAGCGAATAACATCAAAAGTGATGAAATAAAGAAAAATATTTTGCTGAGTTCGGTTGGAACATCAACGTTCGCCATTTTACAAGATATTATAGTGCCTAATACTCTGAAAAAGATCAGTTACGAAGATCACTTAAAGAAAGCAAAGGAACATTTTTCACCACATCCTAGTGAAATAGTAGAATTATTTAAGTTCCAGAAGCGACTAAGAAAGCAAGGAGAGTATGTAGCAGATTTCATAAGACACCTACGTCGGTTATTCGAGTATTGCAATTTCGGAAATACTCTTAATGACTGCCTGCGAGATCAGTTGGTGTTTGGGATCCAGGATGAGAAGATACAACAGAAATTACTGGATTCTAAGGACTTAACGTTCCAAACAGCGGTGGAAATAGCTGAATCGTTTGAATCAGCCGAGGCTGGTGTAAAATACCTACATATCAGAGAAAGTACGACTGTCAATCAAGTACGCGTTTCGAAAGTGAAGAAACCAAAACTAGAGAAGTTCGCTCATGCACCTAAGCCTATAAAAGATAAATTTGTGCCTGAGAAACCGTGTTACAGATGTTCTAAAAATCATAATCCAAAATTCTGTCCTTTTAAATCTGCAGAATGTCATTTTTGAGATCGATTAGGTCACCTAAAAGTTTGTTGTCGAAATCGAAAATTTTGGGATGAAAAATGAGAAACAGCATAAGAACAGAAAAATTAAAACTGTTTAGGAAGAATATTGTTTAAATTCCATGGACGATAACTCCAATAATGTGTCTTGGGAAAAATCGGTTAAAATTAATGGAGTAAATATAAAATTTGAGATAGATACCGGTGCGGATCATACTATTGTAAGTAAAAGTGTTGCTCACAAATTGTTCTCAGGTAAGCTGTCTTTAATTAAATCTACCCTATATAAATAAAATCCTAATGAAACGAATTTATGAATGGATATATGAAACGAATTTATGAAACGGATATATGAATCCACTGATTAAACAACTGATTATGTTTCAAGCGATTTCTCCTAAAATATGGAATACTTTGCGATGAAATTAACACCAAAAATCAGCATTGATACGCAGATCTCAAAACTTGTATTAGAATTGTTAAATTCGTTCGAAATATTAATTTTTTTTCTAATTTTGTATACATGTTTCTAATGATGGCAACTCAAATTTTAATCAAACAGATTTTTTTTTCTCATTTTTCAGAAAAGGTTGACATGGTAACCCGGCTAATTTTGTTTATTTGATAATAAATGTTTATTTACTTTTATTTCTTTTTATAAATTATATAAATTATTTTGTTATATAATTATTAATTGTTTTTTATATATTTCCTTTAGAAAATAATAGAAAATAATTAAAAAATACGGTACTACTTAGTTATTCCGTCGACCAATTTTGCCAAATTATATAAATCGCCAAAACACTCGCCAAATTATACAAATTGACATAATTTTTATTTTAAATAACGAAAGAACAAATAAATTAGTATAACATTAATAAATATACAAATAAAAAGTCGAAATAAAAATCGCTTGATGATGTAAACACGTGTAACTTGCTTAAAGTCAAGTGAATGTGACATTTACGATCAACCATTATGGGCATTTAATTTTATAGTTTGGCGATACATTTTTGGTCGATGGGATAACTAAGTAATACCAAAAATGCATATGTAACTGGTATTTGAAAACGTGGTTTTCGCCAAATTTTCGTAAGAAAAAAAAATCACGCCAAACCTCCTGTGCGTATATGACTGGTCAAATATTACCACTCGAAAAAAAAGTGCTAACTGGCGAGTTGAAAAAAAGCTATTGGCGAGATTTGCATCCGGCTAGCGTAACAGTACCAAGAATTCTTTGCAACCATGGAAATTTTACGTAGTTTTATTCGAAAAAAAAATTTTGATTTTTTAATCAAAATGGAAAACTTACGGTCCCATATTGGCGGGTTTTTTTCTAACGCCAATGTCATATACGGAACGGGCACTTAACTGGCGCTAAAGTATCGTTGTTTTGCTTGATATGGTAAGCCGGATGTTATTGTTTACGCTGTTAATGCGTTCCCTAAATTGACGTCGTCAAAAAATCGCGCCAATATGGGACGTATCTGACATCTGTGCCAAACTTTCATATGAACGGTGAAAGGATCAGACCGTATTCGTTTATGGCTGTTGATGACTTGAACTATTATAATATAGATGAAATGATGGCGATAGAATAATATTTGGCGACTTATCACCTGTGCCTGGCTAACATTAATGTACCAAAATGGCACTTAGAGTATAAAAAGCGAAGTGGTCCGCCTGGAACTGTTGATGATAGTCACATGACTTGGTCTATTGTTATAGAGATTGTTTTAAAATACCGGGAGACAAAGACTCTGTATACTTAATTTATTTTATCTTATATTCTTTCCAAATGTTTAACTGATCCTCTTTAATGAAAAACGAAAGCAACCATTGGATGTCTTAACAGCAACTGATTATCCCTTAATTTTTTGCAATAAAAGGGAATTAAATCGAAACCCGTTTACAGGGAGATCTGCACAGCTTTTATCAGTATAATTCAATCTTCTCTAATATTTTTAAAACCCATCAGATTAGTGTGTTTTTAGATTCTGCGGTGTCTGAACGGGACTTGGCGAGCGTAGCTTGCAGGGGGCAGGGTCCCCTAGTCTAAAATAAAGTTACAAACTTATACTAAAGATTCTTTAACTGTTTTGGACAGGTGCGGCTCATACATTTGTAAGTAAAAGTGTTGCTCACAAATTGTTTCCAGGTAAGCTGCCTTTAATTAAAGCTAAAAAAAAGTTACAAACTTATACTAAAGATTCTTTAACTGGGTGAATTAAAAGTAAATACTGTTATTGATGAATATTGTATCCCTGATTTAAAAATATTAGTTATTAAAGGGGAAGGTCCGAGTCTAATTGGAAAAACTTGGTTAAAAGCATCAAAATTATTTTGGCCTAGTGGAAATATGATTAAAAGCATTTCGAAAGACGATTTAACCCTTAAATGCCGGGTGTTGCTTTTCGGCAACATACCCAATTTTGGCTCTAAAATAATGTTAGAATAATATTGAAGGTATAATACCTAATGTTGGCAATAAAATACATTCTGAAAATGTTATTAAATCGATTTTCAACATGTAGATGGCAACACTTGTACTGTTTAAGAATAAAGATAGATTTATTTTTTCAATTGTTGCTACTTGTTCTTTTTGTTTTGTTTGGAAGCTTGCGAAATACCCTATTTTGATCTAAAATGAGCAAGTAAAATTTATTTCTTATTATAGTTCCTAAAGTTCTTGTGTGTTTAATATTATAGAATTTTATCAAGGAAAATTATTTTTCCAATTAATGACCAGTATTGCCGATTAATAAAAAACTGTTTTTTAGCCGTAAACCATACTTAAAACAAAATATGATTTTTTAAAGTATTTTTCCCATGATTTATTTAAAAAATGAAAGCCGAAAAACATTATTACAATGATTTTTGAAAAATCAGGCATTTAAGGGTTAATTAGAAATTTTCCTACTGTTTTTGCTGATGGGATCGGGATAATCAATGGACCTCCGTGTCAATACATTTGAAAAAAGATGCAAAACCAGTTTTTCTTAAATCTCGACCTTTTGCTTTAAGAAAAGCTACTGATTTAGAATTGGAACGATTAACAAATGAAGGTATTTTGAAACCTGTTGATCATTCAGAATGGGCTAGTCCTATAGTAATTGTTCCTAAACCTAATGGTTCTGTTAGAATATGTGGTGACTATAGAACAACAGTTAATGCTAATACTGAAAATCATAATTATCCTCTTCCTAGAATGGAAGAGTTATTTTCTAAATTAGCAGGTGGAAAATTTTTTACTGTTTTTCATTTAAAAGATGCGTATTTGCAACAACCTGTAGATAACGAAAGTTGTAAAATTTTTACTATAAATACAAATGAAGGATTATTTAATGTGTTACGATTAGTATTTGTGGTAAAATATGCTATGTTCGAAAGAAAAATTGAACACATTTAAAAAAATATGAATATGTTGGTGTATTTTTAGATAATAGAATCATAAGTGGTAGTAACGAATCAGAACATTCTGAAAGAGTTGAAAGTTTTCTGAAATGCTTTTCTGAGCATGGTATAAGATTAAATAAGGAAAAATAAAAATTTATGGTTTCGGACGTTTCTTATTTAGGACATAAAATATCTCAGGAAGGAATTAAACCTATTCCAGAAAAAGTTAATGCTATTTTTAATGCTCCTATTCCAAATAATGTGTCACAATTGCGTTCATTTTTAGGCTTAATTTCTTATTATAGAAACTTTCTGCCTAATATTTCAGATGTTTTAGAATCTTTACATACATTATTAGGTAATAATGTAAAGTGGACATGGTCAGAAAAGCATGAAAAAGCGTTTCAGAAAGTTAAACAATTATTATGTGCATCTCCTGTTTTAGAATTATATGATGTTAACAAAGATATAGTTTTAAACTGTGATGCTTCTGAATATAGTATAGGGTCTGTTTTAAGCCACATTGTTGAGAGTAAAGAGAAACCTATTGCTTATACTTCTAGAAACTTAAATAAATCTGAAATAAATTATGCAATGGTAGACAAAGAAGCTTTATCTGTAATGTTTGGTGTCACTAAATTTCACCAAAATTTAGCTGGAAAACAGTTTAAAATTATAACAGATCATAAAACTTTAATTAGATTGTTTGATCCTGTTAAAAAAGTACCTGATGCATTATCACGTAGAATGCTGAGATGTTCGTTAATGTTACCTGGGTATGATTATACAATTGAGTATCGCGAAGGTAAAAATAATAAAAGTGCTGACGCATTAAGTAGATTATCTCTCCCAGAAACTGTAAATATCGTCAGCAATCCTGCTGAAAATTATGTTCGTTTCAAATAATGATAATTGGCCTGTTGCTTCCAAAACTATTGCAAAGTGGAGAACAGAAAATCCTGTAACAAAACAAATTTTAGAGTGGATGTTACATGGGTGGACGATAAAGGTTAAACCGAAGATTATCAACCATATTTTCGTAGAAGGGAAGAAATTTCCTGTCTAGAAAATTGTCTATTGTGGGGACATAGAGTCATCGTACCAGAGGAAGGCCGTGAATATATATTAAAATTACTGCATTCCGTTCATCAGGGTATATCGAGCATGAAAGCGAAAGCAAATATGGATAAAGAAATTGAACAAATGGTAAATTCTTGTAGTAGATGTCAGATGTTTGCGAGGGATTGTCTTAAAACGGAACCCTTGAAATGGAAATCTGAACTACCTTGGGAAAGGATCCATACAGATCATACCGGTCCTTTTGAAGGTAAAATATTTTTAATAGTAGTCGATTCTTATACTAAATGGTTGGAGGTAGAGGCAGTACCCAGGTCTGATAGTAAAACTACAATTAAAGTATTAAGGAAATTTTTTGCTACATTTGGATTACCTGTTGAATTGGTCAGTGATAATGGTCCCGCGTTCACAAGTGATGAAGTTGAGGAATTTCTTAAAAATAATGGAATTAGGCATACGACTATTCCACCATATCATCCGTCTTCGAACGGACAAGCAGAAAGATATGTGCAAACTGTGAAAAATTGTCTTAAAAAGTTAGATAAAAGTTGCATAACATTGTCAATTTCACGATTTTTGTTAGAAAATCATTCTACTCCTCATTCGGTGACTGGTAAAACTCCTGCTGAATTAATGTTTGGAACGCCAGTTCGAAAAGCCCTTCACTTGGTATTACCATCAAAACCTAAAATGCAGCAACCCCTGCACAAATATAAGCTTAATGATTTAGTTTTTGTTGAAAATTTTGGAAAAGGGGAGAAATGTGTAAAAGGAAAAATAATGAAATTATTGGGGGAGTAGTTGGGTTTTAGTAAATAAATGTGACGAAATAATCTGTAAGCGTCACATCAATCAGTTGAGACGTAATAAAGAGATAAGTTATGAAATATCAGAGAGAGTTCTAGAGATGAATCGTAATCATAAACTAATGCCAAACAAAGTTGAAAATATGGGACATAGTGGTAAAAATTACAGTGATTATGATAGGTATGAAAGGGTTAACCAAAACCGTTTTTTTGCAATTAATGAAAAAATAAAAGAATAGATTAATAATGATAATACTATTGAACCAAGCCAACCTCAGCGTTCGCATGATATTGTAAAAGGTACAGTTGAGAGTAATAAAAATGATGATACAACAGATAAATCTGTGAAAAATTCTTTGACTAAAAATAATGACGAGGACTCAAAGAAAAGTGCTCCAGTTCAAAGAAGTCAAAGAGCAAGATTGCCTGTAGTTCGTTTGAACTATGAGGGCAGGTGTGTTATATCCCAACAATAAATCCAATAGTAATAATTTGCGTTAATAAATAGCAGCACCACACAGAGAGTCTGATATTGTAAGGTTTTGCATGTAGCCAGTGAAATCAACACACTTGGAAGAAATGACTTGTTAGCTGCGTTGGCGGTTCTTGTATATATTGTAAATAAACTATAAGAATACTTATAGTTACGTCTCCTTGCTCAGTAATATACTAATAATAAGAGTACGGTGATGTAATATTTTGAATGACGATATTCGTGGTTTTCTGAACAAAACATTTTTATATGTTTTGTTCAGAAAGTTCAGAAACATTTTTATACGTTTTGTTCCAAAGTTCTGAAATAATATTATTGTAGCTTCTCCATCATCAGATAACTGTCAAATGGTAAAATTCATGTCCGTATCAGTAATAAATGTAAGTTATAATTAATAATAAGTATTTTCTATTAAAAAATAACAAATTAAAAAGTTTTGTGAGATTACGACTGAATAATACTCATAAAAAATATGCACATTCAACAAATTGCAAGTGTTAATGCATGACCCCCTTATCATATTAACGATAAGGGAGTCTTGTGTTAATGTTTGACACGATTTGCAATAAAAATCCTTTATTTTTTTTCCTAACTGAGATAGTTGTTTTAAGTTTAACCAAAAGAGTTGATCAAAAAATTCTTCAATTTGAATTTCTTCCCTTGCTATAGTAGCAGATGTATTTTTAAAAGTTTTGGCGCCAAATTAGAACAATATGAAATAGCTCATGATCTCAAAGAATTTGGTTAGTACCATTCGATTCAACATACAAAAATACACTAAAATATGTTATCAGTTGAAAAATAACTATAAAATTAGATCTTCAAGGAAATCTTTAAAAGTTTGTTCTCTTTTTTACCCCCTTAGGGGTGGAATTTTAGAAAATCCTTTCATAGCGGCACTCTATGTCATAAGAAGTTATTTTTACCCCAATTTTCAAGATTTTAAGTTCAGTAGTTTGGGACGCGCGTCCATTAATCCCGAATCCAGGCTTTCTTTTATATATATAGATAAAAAAAATTTCCGATAGCTAATTTCGTGAACGATAAAAAGAACTTCTTAAAAGCACCATAAAAAATTTAAATAAATGCGAGTCTTGCTGCTGTTTACAAAGTAGTAGGACGTGTTCTCTGCGCCTGATGAAGAAAGACTAGTTCTTTCGAAAGTCCTTGCGCAATTATTTAAAATTTTATGGTGTTTTCAAGAAGTTCTTTTTATAGTATCATTTCACACCAGGTCATTTAATTATGCAATTTAATTTGGTGAACTTCTACTTTTCCCTGTACGATCTAAATTTTATTTTTCTAAATGCATGGATAAAACGCTAACATATTTTCTTTTTCTAAATGTTTGTATAAAACGTTAACATTTTTTATTTTATAACTCTATGCAAATTTAAGAAAAAATGCGTTCACTATTTTCCGGGCAAATTTTATCCGATTATCTCAAATAAATAATTATCAAGAAGGAGCTTGGTGCAATGTAATCTAAGTGAAAAATATAACAACGTTAAAAGCAACAAAAATTTTAAGTTTAAATTTAAAGCATAAAATTAAAAATTTTTGGTGTTTTTAACGTTGTTATTTTTTTACACTTCTAGCTCAAATAAAGAGTCAAAAGTGGATGTTACCATTTAAAAGAATCAAAGTTGGCAGATTTATTTCGTCTCTAAAATAAGTAATATACAATTATAAAAAGAAAGATTTATACGTTTTCAAACGGTATTTTTCTTTTGAATGACAAATATCGATTTATGATAAGTCAGCAGTGATTTGAAAGATGTAATAAGTGCAGAGAAAGAATTTTAAAATGTAATTCACAGAAGCGAATGTTTGAGAAAGTTTTCAGAATGAGTGATTTTTCAATGCATGTTTAAATTATCAAGTAAATATAAAAATTTTGTTTTTACAGTCTATTCCTACTTAGGATGGAAAAAAGATCAAAGAAATCATCAAAGAAAAATTTAATATAATCCCTTAAGCTAATATTAGTTTTTGTTGCATTAAACTATCTCAATTTGTTGATTTTCTATAAGCAAGTAGATTTACAATGGAAGTCTATGGGAATTTGGCGAAATATTAGAGATATCGCCAAGTTGGCGTCACTTTTGGCGACTCATTTTGGTGGGACAAACATGGTGGTATTTGGCGACAGAACAGAGTCCCACCTATGGTAACCCCCTTATAGATATGAATATGTATTAAATGCTGTTCAATAACCAATGGCCGCCATTTTGTCTCCCATATAAAACTAAAATTAATTAATTAAAATTTAATTAATGAATTAATATTTGAAAAAACTGTATTAAAATTAATTGTCATACAGTACAAGTTTAACTCTTAAATGCCTGAGTTTTTGCTCTATACATTTAGCTAACACATTATGCACATTATATTTTGATTGCATTCGCGCATGCGCAGTGAAACATTTTTTAGTAAACCTGCTCATTTTTCATCCAATTTTTATTATTTTTTCATTCTGATTGCGGGGTATTGTGAACAATGTTATTCGTCATACTTTCTGAAAAAAACTTTTTTTCATATTAAGAACTCTGCAAATTATAAGCAAAAAACTTGGCGAAATTTGGGACTGTTTTTATAAAAACCTTAATTTCTCTAAGAGTATACATGCTATCCTCATAAAATTGAACACAGTATATTACAATAAGCCACTTATTAATAATCTGGAGTTTGAACGCTTTTGCTTCATTAGTTTTTACAGGGTTATACAAAAGATACTCGTTCATTTTCAATTTTTTGAAGGTCCCCTATGGGGTTTCGGGAAAAAATCATCGCGGAAATATATGACCTGTACTATACTTTTTACACACCTGCAGTTTCAGGTTAATTCCTCATGTACTTTTCTAGATATTTAACGAAACGTCAAAAATCGCAAGTGACCGGTCACCTTTGGCCATATAGTGTATATAAATATAGGAAGAATGTGAACTAATAGTAGGAATTGAATAAAATAAAAGTCAATGTTTTATATTCTCAGGACAACCATCTTATAACACTGATACTAGTAATTGCAAATCATTCAATTGGTTACTTTCTATTAGATATACTATTACACTTCTTTATTCAAAGAGAACATTCAAGCAAAGGAGGCTCGCAGAATCAATATCTAAATAAATAAATAATCCGGAATAGACGTTATATTTTATTCATAAAAAAATCAGATAACATTAAAGAAAAAAAGACGGTTTAGAGAGACACAGAAAGGAAATACTGGATGACTTGATACAAAAAGATCTGGCCGATAAGGTATCGATTTTTTATGTCTCTTGCTCTTGCAGCTGTATTTTCAGCACATCAATGCGTTACAAAGAATAGCACTTTTTATTTTAAAAAATTCAAGGTCGGTTTATTTACAAATTCATAATTAAATTCAGTTCAAATTTTAATAACCAAGACACTGAAAATATTTTATATCCTACAAGGTCAATGGTGTTACTCGTCGTACCTACTTAATATAAACAGAAAATGTAAATAAGTAGAGCAATCCGAGAAATTCATTAATAGTCTGCTGAATAATTGAGTTCGGTGAAGCATAAATTCAAGTGTAGATTATTCAATAGCTTACGTAAAAGATTTGTAAATATTACATTAGCTCTTAAATCAATTAAGGTATTAAATGAAAATTTCATGATTCTAAGCTCTGATTTACATATAATTTATGAATATTCTTTTGAATATTCATGTCAAATGAATGTCCTTCATTCAAAAGAGAAAATATTCACATGCCTCATACTTAAAATTTAAATACAAGGAATCCAAATAAGAATCCAAATAACCTAACTGTGTTGGGCAGAGTGAGAGAGAGAAATACAAATGTGTTAAAAATCTGTAATAATTGAGGCTTAAAAATGGAAAACACGGAAAGTATAAAAAAAAAATCAAAAATCTCTTTTTCAATGAAAAAATGTTTTAAATGCCAAGATTAACAAACAGGAGAACCCTTGAAGTGTCAACCCTAGTAGAAATAACTCAAAAAAGAATAGAAAAAAGTCACTGGTTGAATATGCCACACGCACTGAAGTAGAGAACGCTGAACGTACCACACAAAGTGAAGCAGAGAACACTGAATTTCCCACATGAAGTGAAGTGGAGAATGCTGATAGCGTCAGTGATAAGATGCGCGGCGACTGGTAACCTTACACAACTTGATCATGTTGTTATTATTTACATCAATGGGATAATTTTAAGCAATGTAAAAATATTAAATATGTAAAAAAAAATAAATGTTTACCAAATATTATTTAAACACTAAACGAAAGGAAGCTAGGTACCTACATTTTAAAGAGTTGAACTAAGAGCCCAAAAAGAGCGAAGTGAGAAACGCTGTAATTAGCAAAAGTAGGTGTTTTTGTTTTTTCGCTCTCTTGAATAATTTCCTCTTTTGGATTTTCAGATTTTCCATTTATAGTCTTCAATTATAAAGCTCATATACAAGGTTTGTTATTAATGTTCGGCGATGTCTTTCATAAACAAAAGATTCTTATCTAGGGCAAAACATGTTATACTCCTTGAAAGTCTGTTGCTTGTAGTGTTTTTGATATATGCTGTATAGTTCAAAAAGTGCGAGTTGAAACCTCTTTTCGTGTCGCATCTAGAACAAACTCTCATCAAATAGCTTTGAATTTATTTTGGCATATTCGGCCATCATTGTGAAACTATTAAAGAGTTGAGATGATAAAGGTGGTATGTGACAAAAAAAAATTGCAATTTTGTTTAATAAAAGTGGTATATGACAAAGAAAGCGGGTGTGACTTTTTCAACATTTATCCTGAAACAAACTGAATGCATAAAAGTAGAACAAAAAGTAGTTTCACATACACTATAATGCAAATAAGTACTTTGAAATTTACAGCTGATTTTCTATAATTGATGATTGTGTCACTTACCACCTTTATCACTTGAGATCTGTAATTTTTAACCATAGAAGAGGCGTACCCTTTGATTATATACCGCACATATTTGATCTCGAGAATATAGTTCTGGGAATTGATCTAGAGATTTTGTTTCTGTAACCGCACTTTAAACGAAAAAAAAGAGATTTTCGGATGCAGACATTCAGAGCTATGTGAAAAGGATGCGATACCGAAAGAACATTTAGTGAGCAATTTGCAAGAATTGTACAGTCGTTGTCTAAAGTGCGCTGAATATCTCAGACATTAGATATAGAATTACTATACAGGTAATATAGAAGAATACAAATCGTTTTCCCCTATTTATGCAAAAAATTTGTTTCTGAACACATTTACCGAAATTTATTGGCATGCCTTGTGAAACCAAAATTTAAGCAACGAAAGCATTATAAGTATTAAAGATTATTTAATCGAAAGCTCCACTTTTATAAGCAGATAATTCATCCCTTTGAATCTAAACATAAATAAAACTATTAGTCGGAGGTAATAGAGGCCGACGGTCCTATAGTCCCGGGCTCAAAAAAGAAACGGAACCAAGCAAACCTAACCGAAAATGTTAATTTAATATAAACTTAAAAGTGGAGCAATATTTTAATTTATTTTATTGCTTTGTTTAAAGTATTTAAGCTTTCATTTGTTGCAGTATCTATGAGTTATAGAGCACCAACACTTCATAAAGTATAAGTTTTACTTCAATAACTGGAAGTTAAAATTCTAGTGCTATATTCACCTTGAGTTAAATAATTTAAACATATATAAAAGCACAAATAATTGCACAAAATTACTTCCAGGTGCATAAATATAATATAAAGATATTTAAAATACAAATTAAAAATATCTTAAAATACACCAGAAAAACCTAGAACGTTTTCAACCATTACAAGGCCGTCATCAGTAGGATTTTAAATGTTGTTATTATTTTCTTTGTGCTTATTCGAGAATTTTCCAGAAGAAAACATTGCAATTTAAATGTTGTACGTCAGATGAGGGTCTGAGATGAGGTGAATCTCATCTGACTTACAACATTTAAATTGCAATCTTTCCTTCTGGACAATTCCTGAATAAGCGCAACGAAAATAATAACAACATTTAAATCCTACTGATGACGGGCTTGCAATGGTTGAAAACGTTCTAGGTTTTTATGATGTACTATTTTAAGATATTTTTAATTTGTATTTTAAATATCTTCATATTATACTAGGGGGCTCTGCCCCCTGCAAGCTACGCTCGCCAACCACCGTTCAGACACCGCAGAATCTAAAAACACGCTAATCTGATGGTTTTTAAAAATATTAGAGAAGATTGAATTATATTAAAAAAAGCTGTGCAGATCTCCCTGTAAACGGGTTTCCATTCAATTCCCTTTGATTACAAAAATTGAAGTCCGAATTAGTTGCTGTTCATTCGTTGCTTGACATTTAATGGTTGTTTTCGTTTTTGATTAAAGAGGATCAGTTAAATATTTGAAAAGAAGCTAAAATAAAATGAATTAAGTATACAGAGTCTTTGTCTCCCGGTATTTTAAAACAATCTCTATAACAATAGCCTAAGTCATGTGACTGTCATCAACAGTTCCGGCGGACCACTTCGCTTTTTATACTCTAGGTGCCATTTTAGAACTTTAATGTTAGCCAGGCACAGATGATAAGTCACCAAATATTATTCTATCGCCATCATTTCATCTACAGTGAGCAAAAAAAAAGTATTTGCACACCAGGTAAATTTGTTGTAGCATATGTATAAATAAATGGAAAGCAACTAAGAATTAAAAATACCAACACTTTTACAATACAAATAAACATATTTAATATCTGACTTAATAATTATATTTAAAATATGAAAACATAAAAAAGTAGCATTTGTACTGCCAAAAAAATATTTGCACACTAGCAATAAAAATAGAACTAGAGGAATTATTTATAAGTTAAAAACAATGCTAATATTTAGTATGCATGCCCTTTGCATCAATTACAGCTTGTAATCGTCTGGGCATTGATTCTATTAATTTGTGACATGTTTCACTGCTGATTTGTAGCCATTCTTCCCTAAGAGATTGATTAAGTTCTGATTTGTTAGAAATTTTCTTTTTCCTTATTTTCACATCCAAAATATGCCATAAATTTTCAATCGAATTGAGGTCTGGTGATTGTGGTGGCGTTTTCAATTGATTTTTTACATTATAAAGCAACCATAACCTCGTAATATATGCAGTGTGTTTCGGATCGTTATCCTGTTGGAAATATAATGAAAAATACGAATTAGGATATGAATTAGGAATATGAATAAAAATAATATGGATTAGGAATTCCTAATTTCAGAGCACTATTAGATAAATGATCTCGCAATATATTACTATATTGTTTAGCTTTCATATTGCCTTCAATAAAGGTCATTTCGCCAACTCCGTTAAAAGACATGCACCCCCAAATCATTACATGACCACCGCCATGTTTTACCGTTGGTTTCAAGTTTTTAATTTGAAGAGAAGTATTTGAATTTCGCCATACAGTTTTCTTAACTTCTCTGCCAAAACTATTGAACTTGCTTTCATCGGAAAAAATAACAGTTTTCCAAAACTCTAGTGGTTTGCTGGCATAAGCTTTTGCAAATTCAAGTCTTTTCACCCTATTTGTTTCACTAATAAATGTTTTTTTTTCTCGAGGGACTCTTCCTCGAATATTTGCATCATGGAGAATATTTCTAATTGATTGTGGTGTAACTATTGTTCCAGACGTTGAAACGACATCAATAGCCGATTCTCGAGCACTTAGAAAAGGGTTTTTTGAAGATTCTTTTATGATGGCTCTCCTTTGCCTGGTATTTAGCTTTCTTGGACGCCCAGTTCGCGGCTTATTTATTGTCGAACCAGTTTCTTTTTTCTTCTTAATTACATAACGAACACTAGAAAAGTTTAGATTTAATTTTTTACGTATTCCTCAGTAACTTAATCCAGAATTGTGAAGAAATATAATCTTCTCATGGGTAGCAACAGACAGTTTACACGTTTTCGGCGCCATTAGAACAAAAACTCCCAAGAAACCCTGCTCCAGTTAATATATTACGTGACTTTAAAGTGCGTGGCTAATGTACTGCGGGACTGATATGCTAAACATTTTCATAATGTTCACATTTAATGCCTGTTTTACCAGTCAATGCTTCTTGTGCAAATACTTTTTTGGTATGAGAAAATATTAATTTATTTTTTAAAATGTGTAATATTACTGTTTAAGGAAAATGGGTAGTTATTTTTATTTTCTTCTTATTTAAATAAATGAATAATTAAGAGAATAGTATCAAATTTGCTTTCTATGCTTACTTATGCAAAAAATCGTCACCGTGCAAATACTTTTTTTGCTCACTGTATATTATAATAGTTCAAGTCATCAACTGCCATAAACAAATATGGTCTGATCCCTACGCCTTTCATATGAAAGTTTGGCCCCATATTGGCGCGATTTTTTTCCGAAGCCAATTTGGGGAAAGCATCAACAGCATAAACAACAACATCCTGCTTACCATATCAAGCAAAATAACGATACTGTGACACCAGTTAAGTACCCGTGGCTTATATGGCATTGACGTCAGAAAAAAATCGCGCCAATATGGGGCCGTATATGACATCTGTACCGAAAGTTTTCCATTTTGATTTAAAAATCAAATTCTTTTTCCGAACAAAACTACATAAAAATTGCCATGGTCGCAAAGAATTCTTGGTACTGTTACACTAGTCGGGTGCAAATCTCGCCAATAGCTTTTTTTGAACTCGTCAGTTAGCATTTTTTTTTCGAGTGGTAAATTAAAACATTGATTTGAAGATGAAATTAAATGTCGTTGTATGTTGCATTATTTAATATTTGGCCAAATGTCATGTTTAGCGTGTTTTTTTTTTTTTTTTTTTTTTTTTTTTTTTACGAAAATTTGACGAAATCTTCGTTTTCGAATACCAGTTACATGTGTATTTTTGGTGCTACTTAATTATCCCGTTGACCAAAAATCTATCGTCAAACTATAAGATTAAATGCCAATAATGGTTGATCGTAAATGTCACATTCAATTGACTTTAAGCAAGTTACACGTGTTTACGTCATCAAGTGATTTTTATTTCGACGTTTTATTTGTATATTTATTAATGTGATACTAATTTATTTGCTCTTTTGTTATTTAAAATAAAAATTATGTCAATTTTTATAATTTGGCAAAATTGGTCGACGGAATAACTAAGTTGCATCGTATTTTTTAATTATTTTCAAAAGGAAATAATAAAAATAAATAATTGATAACTATAGAACAAAATAATTTATATAATTTTAAAAAAGAAATAATAGTAAATAAACATTTATTAAATAAACAACAATAGCCGGGTTACCATGTCAATCAAAATAATGCCATTTTGAGGCCAATTAGGTACCCCCCGTGCGTATATGACATGTGTGCCTAATATTTTTCTTTTCGCTTTGTTTTTTAAAAAAAAGAAAGAAGTGAAAGCCATCAATTTTAAATGAAAGTTGTGTGTTTTAATTAAAATTAATGAAAGGATTATATTTTAAATGCAATTAATGAAATAAAGAATAATGCGACGGGGAAAAATGTTTGGCGATTTATCACCTGCGTCTCGCAAACATAAAAATACCGAATTCTTGATTTCTCTATCAGAATCTTTCGATTTGGCGAAAGATTGTTCAAGTAAATTGAATTATGAATAAAAGTAACATGATACATTTCTTAGCATACATTTAAAGGATGCCAAATTGGTCGACAAATTAGTTTAAAATAATAACCTTTTCTTAAATATGAAAAAAAAATCTGTTATGATTAAAATTTGAGTTGCCATCATTAGAAAAAGTATTTAAAATTAGAAAAAATTAATATTTCGAAAACTAATTCGAATTCAAAAATTCTATTACCAGTTTTGAGATCTGCTGATCAATACGGATTTTTGGTGTTAATTTCATCGCAAATTATTCCATATTTTAGGAGAAATCGCCATGAAACATAATCGGTTGTTTAATCAGTCGTTTCATAGAATCGTTTCATAAATTTGTTACATTTAAGTCGTTTCATAAATTCGTTTCATTAGGATTTTATATATATAGGGTAGATTTATGCATCAAAAAGTAATTTTTGTGCAATTATTTGTACTTTTATATGTATTTTAATTATAAGTTTTACATTAATAAATTTTCATTCTATCTTTGAGTTTTAACAGAATCTCAAAAGAAATATAAATTTTACGGAATTAGGAGTTTCATTAGAAAGCAAACTACACATTTATTTATTCTTTTTAAATATTTAGCTTCATTACTCCTACCTAAATTATGTATAAAATTTTAGGTTCCGTAACTTTTAGTATACTGAACTTTTGTTATTATTTTTTAGTTACATTTTTTCGTGAAAAGTTTGGCGTGCATTTAAATGGTATGCATTTATTCTTGACATCTTACTGCTATAAAAAACATTACCTCTTGTTGATTATAAAAAAAAATCTAATGACGACTATTCAGGTTTGTGGGTGTGTAAAATAACAAACATTCAGACCTTGAGCGTAGCCCGCACTCTATTACAGTCACAGAATCTCAAATAGGTAAATTGGTCTCTGCTATTACTACACGTACACGCTCACAGCTTTTCATTGGTGAAGGATGTTTATTCTCCATATAAATTAAATTTTTAAATGCGTAATAAGTAATTTACAAAATGTAATCATACAATAAAGAAACCTAAACTTTAAAAGTTTTCTTTCTGATATATATTTAATAATTAAGGGAAGATATTGTTTCAAAGTATATAAGGAATTTTTCAGAAAAGGATTCTTAAGATACCTAACTTATTGCTTTAATTGATGTCGTGTTATCTGGTAATGTGAAAACTTATTTTATTAATATTCCTAAACATAGTCTTTGCGAATAAAATGTTTATTTATTAAAGCACTTGTGAATTTCCATCTTTACACTATAAAACATCAACAAATTAATTCGAAAGAAAGAAAAAACAAAAGATAAAATAGCTATCAAATGTATTATGTTTTACACAGAAATTACACAGCCCTATTTCAAAAGTATTACAAAATCTAGGAATATAATCTTTGTTTTGCATATGTTGTAGTAACATAATTTAAACAGCTCTTATAAATTTATTCAATGATTCAAGGTTTCTCCTTCTTATCTCTATTGCTTTTTATTATGGAAAAAACTCATTTTGAAAGCAAATGTTACTTTTTAAATTCTTCCAATATATTGTTTTTATCAATCAGTTGGAGTTACTGCAAGTATGTAAGCAGCTGCCAGTATGCAAATATAGCTGCTCTAAGACCTTTTTAGATAATCACGCAGAAGAAATCCTTTCAAAACAAGAGATTGAAACCCGAAATTTTTGGTTTAATTAATTTAATAATATAATAAATAATTTTCACTTATGATTTTATTTGATTTCATTTGAGAGCAAATTAAGAACGGATTTAGTTCTCGAATAAGGTGGAATATCAAAGTATAAACTGACGTTTTTAGTTTAATATTATGTGAAACAAAAAGACCTTAAGTTGATTGTTAAAAATAAATATTATTAGTCTTCTGTCTTTCTCTCTTGCCTATTGCGATAAGGTTTAGATTTTAGGGTTTCATAACATTTATATTGCTGATACCTCTAGCTTCAAATAAATTATTACTATTTATTTACCATAAATCTATTACTTAATTGCCATCGCCATAATTAAGAAAATCACTTTAAATATTCAATGTTAATTCGGAAGGCTTAATTTAAATTTTTATATCAAATATCTAATTATAAAAACTGTATATTTTTGGTATTTATAGGTGATAGAACATTTAGATTGTTAATTATAACTGTCTTGTTTTATAGTTGTATCATATATTACCAACAAATGATGTATTTTAGAAAATTAAGAATATTTTAAACATAATTTTCCCATTTAAATACTCAAATTTATCCTCTACTATATGTTCACTTTATTTCCATAAGAGTAAAAAAGTTAGAGATCCAGAGAGCATCAGATATTGTGAATATGGGGGATGCGTTATTATTAAAAATCGACCGAAACAGGTTTTTAAGACCGAAACCGAAACTAATTTTCGGTAATCTTCCTATATTCGGCCGAAAACAAAAATGTACAAAAACGAAATTTAAGTAATTATACACATAAATATATATAAATATTAATTAATTATGCGTGTAATTATACGTGTGGCTAAAGTTGCCTCTCTGTACCTCTGAACAAAACTTTTTATTTCCATATAAAATAAAATGTAATTAATTCATCAACGACACAAAACGGTTTTCCAATTTATATATTATAGTATATAATATTTTCAGGCATTATTACTATGGTAGACAGCTATCACAGCATGGACATTTTTTTCATTATATGTTATTCAAGTTATTAAAAACATGACGCGTTATTTTTTTCATTCAAAAAATCCCATACATGGTTTGTATACATTTGTATTAAAAACAATTTTTATAAAGCATATTTCGTTATTTTTAATAAAAAAACATACACGCTAACAGTTTTAAACCATGCTATATATCAATATTATAAGTAC
This sequence comes from Maratus speciosus, assembly GCA_963932465.1. Classification (NCBI taxonomy): domain Eukaryota; kingdom Metazoa; phylum Arthropoda; class Arachnida; order Araneae; family Salticidae; genus Maratus; species Maratus speciosus. Next base: position 242,971,737 of record OZ010788.1, on the reverse strand, counting down.
TTGGCATATTATGTACAATGGGGTGTCTATACTGCCTAGTTAAATTTCAAAAAGCGTTTTCGCCATCTTCATAGCTAATGGCGAGATTGCGAATGGAAACTGCTAAAAATAAAAAAGCTAATGGGGAGATTTACACACGGCTGTCATAAAAGTACCCATTTTTTCTTCTTATCCAGGAGCAAATGATAAATCGCTATGTATTATTTCAATTCCAATTTCTTCCATTAAAAAAGTGGTACTTTACGTATTATTCGGACCATGAGATAGATCGCCAACAATGGTTGACAGTTGGCAGTCTTGTTTATCGTTTGCCAATTACGTTCAAAACAGTAATTTAACATTCTTAAATATATAACCTTGTTAAAAATAGCAAATTGTTTAAAGTAAATAAATAAATAAAATATAACATAAAACTACATACTATAAACCATAATTAAAGAAAAATAAAATCCCTGCCGGCCCGGCCTACAAGCAGAGGTAGATTTCGAAGTTAAGTATACTAATTTCACCAACAAAAACTAAATCGTTATTAGATATAAATCCACTTTAACAGTTTTATCTGTCTGCTTTTGACGAGTTTTTATTTCCTTTTTATAAAATAGCTGGTTTTATCACAATCATGTTAAGGTGATATTAAAAAATATATTTTTCCATACTCAACAACTCGAAATTTTCTGGCACATTTTCAGATTCATTTTTAATTAAAAAAAATATGAAACATGCTGACGTGATTTTTGAAAAGATTTATAAGCGACCTGTGTTTTTATTTTTCTTTCAATTAATTAAAACTTGATTAATAAACAATTATTTTCTCAGAAAGGCAATATTTTTCGTTTCTAACACAATCGCTTCGGGAAATTCTGTTCAAGATGCCCACTTTGACATCATTTTTTAAAATATATTCTGCCTCTATCAAAAAATCGATCATTACTGTACATTATATAGTTTCTGAATAAGAGAATCTAGCAATTGGATGCGTTTGAGAGCAAAAATGAATTTAAAAATGAGTAAGGAAATAGACAGTTTGGATTTGAATGTACCCTTAATAAGATGATTTTTTTCTTCAACCGCTATGTGTTTTTAATTTGTTTTTGCTGTAGGAATTGGCCCTATCAAAAACTTGTCTATATAAATGTTGAAGACAATATTAAGAAGATATATGATAAATTCATGGAGATTTTATATCTTGTGAATTGACGGAGTTATGAAAATTTTTCTTCTTCAACTCCCCTTTTTTGTTTTCGTTTTTAATTATTATTATTTTTTTTGCGGTACGAATTGGTCCTATCAAAAACTTGTGAATATAAAAGTTGAAGATAATATTAAGGGGATGTATAATAAAATTAATAGGATTTGATATATTGAGAATTGACGAATTAAAGAATTTTTTTCTCCCAAAAACCCTATTTTTTGCGCCCCTTGAGCCCATTTATAACTTTATCAAAAATCTGTGATGCATGAATTTTTGGCGCTATTTTTAGAAGTAATAAAAAGTTTAAACTGATTTGATATGTACAAAAATTAAGAAGTTATGGGGTTTTTTCGGTTTTCACATAACCCCTCCCTATTTCCATCCCCTTTGTCCGCTTTTGCCCATTAACGAACTTGACCGATATTTTATGTCCCTTGATTTTATGTATCAGTTTGGAAGAGATTTGTGCAGAATTTCGGAAGTTATCGTGTCCAGAAGAAAGTGATAACACAATTGCTTCGGGAAATTCCATTCAAAATGCCCACTTTAACATAATTTTTTTGAAATATATTCTGCCTCTATCAAAAAATCGATCATTGCCGTACATTATATAGTTTCTGAATAAGCGAATCTACCAATTAAATGCGTTTGAGAACAAAAATGAATTTAAAAATGAGTCAGAAAATAAGCAGTTTGGATTTGAATGCATCCTTAATGCAATGATTTTTCCAATACAATCCGCTTTGGAAAATTCGGTTCAAAATGCCCACTTTAACAGCATTTTTTGAAATATATTCTGCCTCTATCAAAAAATTGATCATTACTGTACATTAAATGGTTTCTGAATAAGAGAATCTAGCAATTGGATGCGTTTGAGAGCAAAAATGAATTGTAGAATGAGTCAGAAAATACGCAGTTTGGATTTGAATACACCCTTATTCAGATGATTTTTTTCTTCAACCGCTATGTATTTTTAATTTGTTTTTTCTGTAAGAATTGGACCTATCCAAAACTTGTCTATCTAGATGTTGTAGACAATTTTAAGAAGATATATGATAAATTCATTGGGATTTTATATCTTTTGAATTGACGGAATTATGGATTTTTTATCTTCAATCCCCCTTTTTGTTTTCGTTTTTAATTTTTTTTTGCGGTACGAATTGGTCCTATCAAAAACTTGTGAATATTAAAAGTTGTAGATAATATTAAGGAAATTTATAATAAAATTAATTGGAATTGATATCTTGAGAATTGACGAAGTTACGAATTTTATTCTCCCAAAAACCCTATTTTTTGCGCCCCTTGAGCCCATGTTTAACTTTATCAAAAATCTGTGATACATAAAATTTTGGCCCTATTTTTAGAAGTAATAAAAACTTCAAACTGATTTGATATGTACAAAAATTAAGAAGTTATGGGGGGGGGGTCGGTTTTCACAAAACCCCTCCCTATTTCCATCCCCTTGGTCCGATTTTGCCCATTAACGAACTTGACCGAGATTTTATGCCCTTTAATTTTATGTATCTGTTTAGAAGAGATTGGTGCAGAATTAGGAAAGTTATAGTGTCCAGAAGAAAGTGATATATATATATATATACATAGATAGATAGATAGATAGATAGATAGATAGATAGATAAAGTTTTTTACTGAGGGTGGTTTTGGGTTCTAGGGGTCATGATCGGTGTAAATCTGCAAAAATTTTTCAGAAATTCCAACATAGGAACGATCCCAATAGGTAGTATTTCATACGAAATCTACCTAAAACTATAACAGGGTTCGTACGGGTCCTTGAATTTCCCGACTAAGAAATTCTTCGGTACCAGTATTTTCTTATGGAAACTCTCTCCTTAAATAAGGCGAAATTTCATCCGTTTAAACTAGATTTATTTTTCTATAAAAAAAATCCTGATACTTCACCTGGAAAATAACGGTACCCGTACAAACCGTACGGGTACCGTTACGTATAATAGTAAAATAAATTTAAAACTATAATGAACTATCAAAAGGGCAATTTAAGGGGTTTGCTGTAATTAGTGTAATTGTCACCATGCTTGGCGCAATTGTATCTGACATGACCCGGATGTAAGTTCCAAAAGTTTTTTTTAGGCTTACTAGGGGGCTCTGCCCCCTTCGAGCTACGCTCGCCAACCCCCGTTCAGGGACTCCAAAAAGCACGCTAATTTGATCGGCTTTAAAAATATTGAATTCAAATTAAAAAAAACAACAAAAAAGAAAACAGTAGCGATCTCTCTGTAAACGGGTTTCCATTCGTTTTTCTTGGATTGGAGATTTCTAAGACCATATCTGCTGCTGTTAAAAGATACAATGGCTGTTTTTGTATTTAATTAAAAAAATTAGTTAAACATTCGAAAATAAGTTAATGTAAAATGAATTAAGTAAACAGTGTCATTGTCTCCCGGTATTTTTTAACAGCGCTATAAGATAGTTCTTTTAATTAATTCATTTTAAATGTATCGTTTTAAATCTGACGTAATTTACACCAAAGTTTTATTTCTCTTATTAATATTCACGTGAAAATACTTTTGTTGTTAGAAGGGAATATTATTTGCGCTGTCTTCGAATTCAATAATAGTTGTAAATATTATCTCAAAATATCAAGTAAATGTCTCGCGCAGATATATTTTTTAATTTAAATTGTTTTGCCATATTTTTTGCCCATTTTAAATATGACGTAATTTCCTCCATTTACAGGTTTTAACGCATAGTAATGACTTTTTTATTTTAACATTTTGTTTCTCTTTTAAAATTCCAGTGTAAATATGGTTCTTATGACGCAATTTTCCTGCTTTTAACATGTAATCATTTAATTCTAATTTAATTTTTTTTTCTGTTTACAATAGTCCCGTGTAAATAAATTTTTAATTTGAAGTAAACATTATTGTTTTCGCTGTTTATAAAGTTGACAACAGTTTAAATTAATAACATTTTTTAAATTTGTAAAAAATATCTCTTGAAATACTGAAAATTTGAATTTAAAATAGAAATAAAACCTCAAAAAATAGTCAAATAATAAAAAAAAAAAAAATGCAATCTGCACACCGGGAACTTATAACCTATAAAATGATCTAAAAGTGATTAAATTCTCATGTATAGTTTTTGCTCCAATAAAACTTTTTTAGTGGAACGATTTTGTCCAACTTTAGCATTAAATATCTAAAGTAATTCTTCGATTTGAAAAATGTCTGCATCAGCGTGTTTATCAAATATTTCTTTATAATACCACCGATTTCCATATTTTTGTATACGACAGTTTTTTTAATATTAACGAAGAAAGGTCCATGCTCAAGGCATACTTAGATACTACTACAGGCAGACTGATTTGCGTTTAATGTATGAAGTCGCTCGCCAGAGGACTCTGATACCCTGCCCAAAATTGAAATTTGACTCTGACCGTAACTGAAACAACCTGGGAAGGGTAGATATATAAACAAACACCAAAATTACGTCATGTCTCCATGGTTACGTTTACAATTCTGCTGACATTCCAATCAAGCTTAGAAATGACAGCTATTTCGAATACAGCTGTTAAGGGTTATTATAAACTGTCCATATCAATGTAAATGTAAAGTTATATTTATTTAAGTGACTAATATAATGTGTTTCTCTTTAAAACTGTTAAACCAATGCACATAAAAATATATAAATAAAAAAATACATGCTTAGTCTAAAACATCAATGTCACAAATTTATTTGGTACCACTTAGTTATCCCTTCGACCAATTTCGCCAAATTATATAAATCGCTAAAACACTCGCCAAATTATACAAATTGACATAATTTTTATTTTAAATAACGAAAGAACAAATAAATTAGTATAACATTAATAAATACACAAATAAAACGTCGAAATAAAAATCACTTGATGACATAAACACGTGTAACTTTCTTACAGTCAAGTGAATGTGACATTTACGATCAAGCATTATTGGCATTTAATCTTATAGTTTGGCGGTAGATTTTTGGTCGACGGGATAACTAAGACCATTTATTTACTATTTTCACTGCTGAAACAATAAAACTGATGGAAATTTTTTTAATACATTAAAATATTCATAAAATTCCTTTTAATAATTAATAAATGTAATTTATTAAGTAACAAATACCCTTACATGATTTAATCAAAATTGCTTGGATAACATAGAATATTGCAACGATATTTAAATCCGTGATCGATCACGGTTTCTTTCTCTGATTAAAAATAAGAATATTTAATGTTTAAGGATGATCGGCTTTTTATTTTCTTCTTCTTCTTGGTTCGGGCGATATTAAAAACAAATATTTTACCGGTAACAGTAAATTAATCAAAAATAGCTGCTTCAAGTCAGTTATTGTCATATTGCGTGGTGCTCTTTACTTTAATAAATAAATAAACATAATCGTATACTAACTACTTTTATTTAAATTAAGTTAAGCAGATAAAGGATATGCCACACAGGCCTTTTATATTAACGTCTAGAAAACTAACTAGTAAACATTCGAACAACAACAGTTACAATTACAGCAGAAGTTGAAGTAGTAGTTGGGTCATATTATTACATGCCCTTTCTTTTCAAAACAGCAAAATTTAAAAAAAATATTTAGAGTCCAAAGAAGTGTTCGAATGAAAAGTCTTTAAAAAAAAAAAAAAAAACTTAAATATAGTCTTTGAAGCGAGCAGGTGGTTTTATATTTCTTCTAGGTCTTTCTATCTTTGGTGTATTTGGAGTAGACAGTACTGGCAAAGCAGGTTTGGGATTGATGGTGACTGTCTGACCAGACGGAGAATCAGGTTGGATTAATGGACTGTCATGGGGTTGAGGACTTGACATTTTTGGAGTCTCTGTATTAGTCAGGTTACAAGTTTGCGTTGCATCAGCATTTTCTTGTGAATTTACAGGAACTTCAATCGCTAACTTCCTAGGTCTTAAATGAATTCTGTTGCGACGAAGAACTGATCCTTCTGAAGATTTCACAATGTAAGATCTTGGACTGTGTTTTTGGACAATAGTTCCTGGTGTCCATTCTCGATGACCAGATTGAAGATAGACTGGATCTTGAATATTCAATTCTTTTAATTTTGTGGTCGATGAGTCATAATAATATTTCTGTGTTCTCTGATTTTCCTGTAATTGATGATGAGTATTCTTAATTGGAAATCTAGGTCTTAACAATTTCGTTTTACAAGGAATGGAGGTTCTCAAAGATCTTCCCATCAGCATCTCTGCCGGAGAAGGCAATTTAAATTTTGGAGTGTTATTATACTCGAGAACAGCTAGATTTGGATCTCCTCCCGAAGCTCTCACTTTAAAGAGAAGGTTTTTCAATGTCCCAATAGATCTTTCAATCATCCCGTTGGATCTTGGATACTTAGGTGATGATGTAACAGGGCAAATATCATAAGACTTCAGAAATGAAAAATATGCTTGACTATCAAATGGTGGACCATTATCGGAATGAATTTTTCGTGGAATACCATGAGTACGAAAAATCTGTTTCAATGCACTTATTACTGCAGAAGCTGTTTTAGCATTAACTTTTCTTAATTCAATAAACTTGGAGTGGTAATCAGTTACTTGTAAAAAGTCATCTCCTGCAAGATACATAAAGTCTACACCTACCTCTTCCCAAGGTAGACTAGGAACTTCATAAGGCATCAAAGGCTGTTTACAATTAGCACGCTGATGCTGCTGGCAAATGTGACACATTTCAACATAATTCTTGATGTCTTCCATCATATTGGGCCAATATAAAGCTGTCTTGGCTTTTTCTTGACAAGCAGTGATACCTTGATGTACTTGGTGCAGTTTCGATAACACATAAGTTTGCATTGTTTTAGGTACTACTAATCTATTTCCGATAAAAATTAAGTCATTAAAACAATTCAACTCTTCTTTCTTATTCCAATAAGGTTTTAATTTTTCGGGCAATTGACTACACTGTTGTGGCCAACCATTCTTAATTAGCAACTTTAACTTCGAAAGATCTTCATCTTCTAGTGTTGCCTTCTGCATTTCTTTTGTGCGTTCTTCAGTGGTCGATAGAATTGTATGTACAATAGCAGCTCCATCTTCCAAAAAACTTGTATCTACACTCATGGTAGTGGGATTTCTGGAGAGGGCATCTGCTACGTAAAGCTTTTTCCCTGGAACATGCACAAGTTTAAATCTATATTTAAATAATTCAATTGCCATTCTCTGTAATCTTGGAGACAAATTTTCAATTGGTTTATGCAGTAAACCGAGGAGAGGTTTATGATCGGTTTCTACGATAAAATCAGTAGCATACACATAGTAATGAAATTTTCTACATCCGTTGACAACAGCTAATAGTTCTTTCTCGATTTGACTATATTTTTGCTGGGTATCGTTTAGAGCACATGAAGCATAGGCAATTGGATGTTCTTCTTGAAGTAATACTGCACCTAATCCATACTGGCTAGCATCAACAGAAACAACTGATTTCAAATTTGGATTGTAATAAGCCAGAATAGGTGAATTAGCTACCAACTTCTTCAAATTTTCAAAAGCTTCTTGCTCATTAGCCGTCCAAATAAATTCATTTTTCTTACTTAAGAGTTTTCTCAAAATTCCTGTTTTATCTGATAAATTTTTAATAAACTTCCCTAAATAGGTAATCATACCTAAAAATCTCTGTAGCTCTTGTTTATTAGTAGGGGCTTTGAAATCTACAATTGCTTTAATTTTATCACCATTTACTGAAATTCCTTTTCCAGTTAAATTATAACCCAAATATTTTACAGAACTTCTTTTAATTTGACTTTTTTCCAAAGACAATTTCAAACCAGACTCTCGAGCTCTTTTCAGAACTGCTTCAAGTCTTCTATCATGTTCTGCTTCTGTCTTGCCAAATACTAAAATGTCATCAATGTAAACTAAAGTTCCATCTAAATCTCCAAAAATATTATCTATTGTTTTCTGGTACACTTCAGGGGAACTCGTCAATCCATAAGGCAGACGACAGAATTTGTATCTTCCAAACGGAGTGGCAATTGTACATAAATCTGAACTTTCTTGATCGAGCGGTATTTGCAGAAAAGCTGACGATGCATCAAGTACTGTGAAAAATTCTCCTTCAATTTGAGAAAATAAGCTCTGTTGGGTTGGAATTGGATAATGTTCTCGCTTTACATATTTATTTAGCATACGTGGATCTATACAGAGTCTTACACGATTATTAGGCTTCTGTACTATAACTATAGGATGCACCCAATCAGTTGGTTTTACAACTTTTTCTAATATACCTTGATTAACCATTTTATCTATCTCGTGTTTTACTTTCAATTTTAAGGCATGTGGAATAACTCTAGAGGCTGATATTTTAGGTTCAGCATTGGCATCTAATTTTATCTTGTACGTGTATGGTAATTTTCCCATTTTGCCTGTAAATACATCTTTAAATTTTTCTATAAAATTTCTAGCATGTACAGAGTCAACACTGATGTTTCTATTTACAAATCCCAATTTTTCACAAGCTTCAATTCCTAATAAAGCACTCGATTTTTGATCAATAATGTAAAAATCTAGAAATTCAGATTTATTTTTAACTTTACATTTTAACTTACTAACCCCGATTACGTTTAAACTGTGTCCTGTATAAGACATCAACTTTCTTTTAGTTTCACTAACAACTTCATTATTTCTCACATCATTAAAAATATTAAGTGGCAAAACATTGACTTCAGCTCCGGTATCTATTTTAAGAGACACTTCTGAATTATTTATAAGAACAATTTCTCTCCATTCAGATTTTAAAGAATTAACCTGGCACTTAACTGAATTCAATTTAACAGAACCGTCATCACTCGATGGGTAAAAAATATCATTATTAGAAATTTCATGTACTTTTTTATTTATTCTTTTCCTTTTATTTTTACAGCCAACCGAGAAATGATTTAATCCGTTACAATAATAACACTTTTTACCAAATGCAGGACATTTTCCATAATCATGAACAGTTTTACATTTAGAACAACTTTTATTAACTTTCTGGTTAACATAATTACGTTTTTCCTTATTGTATATTTTCCTATGCATTTCGTTTTTGTTTGCACGAACAGCATTTACGGTGGTTGAACAATTATTTTTATTCATTATTTCCATTTGCTTACCACTGGACTCCTTAGCCCTACAATATTCTATTGCCTTTGCAAGGGTTAACTCAGTTTCCATTAGCAACTTTTCTTTCATAGCGGAATCTTTAACACCAATAATTAACAAATCTCGGATTAAACTATCTTCTTGATCCTCAAAAGAACAATCTTTAGACAAATTTTTCAAATTTGTAACAAACGAATCAACAGATTCACCTTCTTTTTGTCTACAGTTAAAAAATTTATAGCGCGCAATAACAGTATTCGTTTTCGGTTGAAAATACTCATCAAAAGAATTTATAACAGTTTGAAAATTATTTGCATTATCATCACTAAGTTTAAAACTATTAAATATATCAATGCATTCTTCACCCATTATTCCTAGTAATAGCGCTACTTTAAGCTTGTCAGGCTTAGCTATTTTCTCAGAAGCTTCTAAATAAAGCATAAATCTTTGCTTAAACTTATTCCAATTCTCGGCCAAATTGCCATTTAAACTCATATTTGAAGGTGCCTTTAAATCCATTATAACGGATACAAAAAATTATTTTCAAAAGCGCATACAATCAATTGCTCTTAAATATAAGTATAAAAATATCTGACCTTTACGATGCCAAATGCAGCTGCCACCATGTCATATTGCGTGGTGCTCTTTACTTTAATAAATAAATAAACATAATCGTATACTAACTACTTTTATTTAAATTAAGTTAAGCAGATAAAGGATATGCCACACAGGCCTTTTATATTAACGTCTAGAAAACTAACTAGTAAACATTCGAACAACAACAGTTACAATTACAGCAGAAGTTGAAGTAGTAGTTGGGTCATATTATTACAGTTATGAGAACTGTAGTTTGATAAAAATCAAATTTTAATTTTAAAACGTGTATATGAAATCAAGCTATTTTTACATAAATACGGGACATTCAAAAAAGAATAACAGAACCGGCATTTTTCATGAATGAACCAAACGATCAAGGTAAACAATAAATAATTTAGCTAACCTTAAAATTATGTGTAACACTAAAATGCCACAATTTGTGTAAAATAGCCTTTTAAATCGAAGGAAATTGAAGAATATAAATATTTAATTTATTACATGAAAATACGATCAATGATTTTGAAACCTCGACGATGAAAAACAAGCTTCTATCTGGGCAGGTAATGTAAACAAAGAGCACGTTGTGAAGTTTTGGTTCAGGGATTGAAGTTGGATCCGACTTCACTTTTTCGGCGAAATGCGCGGGCCGTTATATAACATAGTAGGCTATGGCCATGCTTAAGCCAAGACTCCCTTATCATAAAACAGACTTGACAATCCGGAGAAAGTCTATGGGTGAAAATGTCCCCGATAATTGCCAACTTATTAGCTGACTTTGTCCCGTAAGTTACGCCACCTGGTGTATACTCCTGGTAATATTACATAAACAAATGCATAGTAAAAAATTGAAAATGTTGTGTTATTGGCAAAATTGTATAAAATATTTTTCGAATTCCAGTAAAATAAAGGCGTAAAAAAAATATTTCGCACAATTATGTTCTGGCTTTAAAAAATGAAACATATCAAAAATGAAGATTTAAATATAAGATTTATTGATATTTTTTCAGGGTACTTGTTAGTTATCCCGTCGACCAATTTCGCCAAATTATATAAATCGCCAAACTACTCGCCAAGTTCTACAAATTGACACAATTTTTTATTTTAAATAACGAAAAAACAAATAAATTAGTATAACATTAATAAAAATACAAATAAAACGTCAAAATATTGGTTTTATTGGCCATTATTGAAATTTAATCTTAAAATTAATTAATTTATGGCAAATCATTATTGGCATTTAATCTTACAATTTGGCGACAGTACTTTGGTCGACGGGATAACTAACAAGTACCATTTTCAGTATATAGGACTTTGCGGGTTATTTTTTTTTTAAATCTTGGCACAATTTGGGTTTCGGAAAGAGCGATTTGTTGCCGATTGATATAAACAGTTATGAAAACAAAACTTATGAACTGCCTGCTTGTTTTATAAGAATTTACGGCACAGATGTCATATACCCATATTGGCGCGATTTTTTTCCGACGCCAATTTTGCGAAAACCTCGTTACCATATCATCTATATCCGTATTACCATATGAAGCAAAATAACGACACTTTGGCGCCAGTTAAGTATCCGGTGCGTATATGGCATTGGCGTCAGAAAAAAATCGCGCCAATATGACATCTGTGCCGAATTTACATGTATAAATTTAGTTTCTAGATATTATTATTGTTTTTTATATACGATTTGTTTATATTTGTATATAAAATAGATAAATGCCTTTTTTATATTAAATAAATTGTACAAATATTGGAAAATATTGCTTCTTTATGTGAAACAGTGAATATGTTTCCAGAAATTACGTTGCCAAATTTTCTTCTCTCGCCAAGGCCCCTATACTTGAAAAATACCGATTTATTATTATATAATGTAGTATTAGCTAATGTTCTGTAATCTGTTCCACAGTCAAAGTTGACTGCAAAAACGCGATGCTGGAATAATGTGGTATCAAGTATACGGTTAAAAAATAAAATTAATTTTGCGCCAAACTACACTTACGCCAATAGGCTCTAGGTCTGATTAAGGAAGAATACTCAAATTAAAATTTACAAACACCAAAATCGTAGCATGACAAGAATACGGTATTTGCGGAAAGTTGAGGGACATGCATAAATTTAAGTGATTATTAAACTTTATTTTTCCAGTTTTTCAAGTGTTTATGACTTCAGTCTGTTTTTTTTTTTTTTTTTTTTTTTTTTTTTTTTTTGTGTATCTATGCGTGTTTTAACTTTCCTAAAATACTTTGATATATTTTAGTAAAACTTACATAACATATGTGAGTTAAAACAAGGAAATTAATTACGCACCAAACTATGCCCGCCAAGACATGCCAATTGGCTGTGGAGCCAATTATGAAACTTTCCATAGATTAATACATACAAACTTTATATGAAAAAACAGTGAAGTTTTCATCTAAAGTATGTTAAACTGAAATGATCCCCCATGCCTTCAAAAATAAAACAAATGATAGGCCAATAAATAAATAAATGAGACTGTGCATTGAAACAAATTGAAGGAGCGATGTTAAATTAATACTGTAAGGTGAAATTAATTGTGAAAAGAAAAGAAATAGCAGAAATAAAATAAATCACATATTTGAAAATTTAATAGGGAAAATAAAATATTTTACATTTTCCGGATCTAGATGCTATTCATTTATTTCTATAACTAATATCACTGAGAAATTCATGGTAAAATAATTTTCTTTCCTGATTATTATTATTATTATCATCATCATTTATTTACATAACGGAATACAGCAGTAAACATTTTCTGTTTAACAGTAAAATAAGTTCATTTTTTAAATAAAATGGCTAGAACATATGAAAATTTTAAGATTAACAACTATCATTTGCAAACCACAAAGAACATCGTAAAGAAAATGGTAAAAGACAAATGGAAAACAAATTAAAAAATATTTCTGTTTCTCGCGTTAGATGGCGCTAGTCACGGGAAACCATGTGGTTTCTAACCACGTGTACAGCGGACAAAAGAAACTTAGCGATTGCGAGCCCTGTTATTTCGATAAGGAGGCCTTGGCTTAATCATTTAAATTGGATGAGTTCTACCCGGAATATCTACGCAGATTTTCATTGGTCCATTTCCAAATCAAAACTTTTTTTTATATAGAGACTGAAAAACATTGCTTTCATTTTTAAATATTTTAGTTTTATAATGTTAATTTCTCAGTGGATCGCCTCCCTGTATTTTAAATAAATTCAACATTTGTTTTCTTTTTTTTCAAGGTGTTTGTATTTATTGTTTTTTTTAAACTCATATAGACGTTTTAATTCTTTAACCAAAATAATTAACAAAATAAAAATGTAATTTGAATTTCTTCCGTTGCTACAGTAACGGATGTACAATATGAATGAATATGGATCAATTATCTCTAGTTGTTGTGTTAGATATTTCGAGGTTTTTGCGCCAAATACATTGCCAAATTAGAAAAATATAAAATATCTCACGAACTATTAGATTTAAAAGAATTCAGTTAGTACCATTCGATTCAGCATACAAAAATACACTAAAATGGGTTATCAGTTAAAAAATATCTATAAAATCAGATTTTTAAGGAATTTTTTAAAAGTTCGTTCGCTATTTTACCACCTTTAAAGATGGAATTTTAGAAAATCCTTTCTTAGAGGCATAAGAAATATTTTTACCCCGATTTTCAAAATTTTAGGCTCAGTAGTTTGGGCTGCGCGTTGATTAATACAAAATCCAGACTTTCTTATATATATATAGATTAGTCGAATTCTACTAATAATATTCATAGGTCAGTTTTCAAATTCTGTGCTAGGTAATAGAATTTTATTTACAAACCTTTATTTTCTTTTTGTTGGCTTTCTCACCTAATAAATTTTTCCAAACAGCTTTCAAGAAAAAAAACTGGTTCTTTCGTGAATAGGACTTCAATTACACCTTTAATGTGAAAAAATAAATAAACATTAACTCTAATTAAGAAATGAAAAAAAAAACGAACATAATTATCCATTGTTAGAGAATTCTCTCTTCATTTCTCTTAATGGCTTTAATTATAACGTCGTAAACAAGTTTTTATTAGCATTTATATTGGTTCTATTATTAAAGGAACACATTTGCACATATAGTAAAATTTATTATTCTTATTTTGATATCTTATGACATTTAGTGCAATGTGATAATACATTATTAATGAAACAATGATAAATTGTATCAGGGATAAATCCATTTTTTTAGAAATGAAAACATGTCTAGATTGAAAAAAAAAAAGTTTTTCGAAAAATATTTCTAGTACATTTGTACAATATATATTAGATTTTATTTTTCTTTTGCATTTCTGAAATTTATGGGAAAATATCAATTAGCGTATTTTATCTTTTCTTTAATGAAATACACTCATTTGCATATACATTGAAACTTATTATTCAGATTTTAATGATGGTGACAGAACAAACCAAAGAAGTAAAATATTGATAAATTCTGTCAGAAACAAGCAAAAATATAACAGGAGGCTCTTATCTAGTCATAGATCCCAGCCTTCTGTGTTTTTTTTTTTTTTTTTTTTTTTTTTTTTTTTTTTTAAACAATTCTAATTTTTCTTAATCCAAAAAAAATATGAAATGTTTCTTATTTCTATGTCGCTATTAATTAACTTCTTTAAATGTGATAAAATTTTTGATTTAATTTAATTTTGAAAACTCTGAAAGATTGGCAGCTATGTTCAGGCTTTAAAATATTGTTTTCATAAACCATTTTACGAAAAATTGTAAAATAAATCTTAAGTAATATATCTTATGTTATATAATACGAGAAAAAATTGCGTACGTATGTGTGTATGTGTGCGTGTGTGTGTACGTAAATTTTATCTCAAAAACGGCTTTAACGATTTTGAATGAATTTTCTATTTTACCGTTTTGGAGCACGAGAAGACCATTGGGCTAGGTCATGTGTTCGAGAAAATTCGATTAGTGGGTCATTTTGGGTAATAATGGGTCAGAGTCAAGCTAATTGTATCTAAAAAACGGCTCAATCGATTTTGATTAAATTTTATACCCAACTGTTTTTGGGCACAAGAAATCTATTGGGCTAAGTCATACGTTCGAGAAATTTTGATTAGAGGGTCATTTATGTGTCACTTCGGGTCAAGCTTATTTTATCTAAAAAACGGCTCTAACGATTTTGACGAAATTTTATTTTCTGTCATTTTCGGGCACGAGAATACCATTCGGCTAGGTCACATGTTCAAGAACATTCCATTAGTAAGTCATTTTGGGTCACAATGAGTCAGGTGTCAAGCTAATTAAATATAATAAAGGCTCAAAACATTTTGACAAAATTCTGTAGTATACCGCTTCTGGGGATGAGATGACCATTGAGCTAAGTCACATGTTCGAGATAAATCGATTAGTGCGTCATTTTGGGTCATTGTGGGTCAAGCATATTGCATATAAAAAAGACTTAAACAATTTTGACAACATTTTGTATTATAAGTTTCTGGTCATAAAAAGAGCATTGGGATAAGTCGCATGTTCGAGAAAATTTGTTTAGTGGGTCATTTTTGGGTCACTGTGGATCAAGCTAATTGTATCGAAAAAATGGCTCAAAACATTTTGACAGAATTTTGTATTATATCATTTCTGAGCATGAGAAGACCATTGGTCTAAGTCACATGTTCGAGAAAATTCGATTAGTGGGTCATTTTCGGGTCACTGCGGGACAAACTAATTGCATCTAAAACACGGTTCAAAACATTTTGACAAAATTTTGTATTATATCGTTTCTGAGCATGAGAAGGCCATTGGGCTTAGTCACATGTTCGAAAAAATTCTGTTAGTGGATCATTTTGAGTCACTATGTCTCAGGATCACGGCAATTGTATATAAACAGCAAGAATGATACAGTGAGAATAAAATATGGAATTGAACACAAGGCTAATTTTGACCGAGCTTAGCTGGGTCATTCCTGCTTGTTTTTTCTTTTATAAAATTTATGGAGAATTTTGAAATACACATTTCCGAGACCCTAGCCTTGTTTTACTACTAATTATAAAGCTAAAGAGAAGAGCGAGATATGGTTGTTCTATAGACTTCAGCCATAGTTGTTGTGGGTAATTTTTAGAGCAACGTTCAGGGAAGCTTTTGCAGCAATTATTGTTCAATTGTACATTCTTAATTGAATGTTATATTGTATGTTTGGTGATCTATTAAACCGTTTTTTTTATACATATTCACATTTTGAAGAAAATCAGTTTCGATTAAGCAATAAAATATTCACCCTAATCCCGCATAAATGTATTTGGTTTTCTAATATGTTCTCAACTTCTTTTTTCGTAAAAGTTTGACAAATTTAGTGAAACGTTATTTAATGTTTACAATTCAACTTTTAGAGCCTACAGTAGTCACGCGAAGTCACTTGCAAGCTAATGTGGCGTTCTTTTCAAATATATGGTTTGCATTTCATTATTTTTAAATGATTTCTTTTGCAAGTATAGCTGAAGATGATTGCCATGTACGCAAATAGCACCTGGTGGATGTAAAATCCGTCGTGGGTGCAAAGTCGTCCAAGCTTCCTATGAAATATACCCCCTCCGTCTCCTAATCAAGGTTCTAAATTACGAGATCAAACTCCAGTAGCGGGGGCTGCCCTGTATGTGCAGCTCGTATGAATTCGAATGAGCACCCCCCGCCCCACGTCATTTCTTTTTTTCCTTCCATTTTAGACAACGTAGAAACAAATCCAATCAACATAATTAACGAAAGTAATAAAATAAACAGCGATGCAGCCAAAAAAGCCAAGGTTACTATCAGGTCCTGTAGTATCAGATCATGAGGCAACGTCATGAAGCAATCAGGCAGCTATCGTCCCAAGGCTAGGTACTGTACAAAACTCGTTAAGCTAGACATATTGTCCGGCAGGTAGAGGTCTGGTCTGCGGTGTAATAATAACAATAACTGAGGTTGATCTCTAACAGAGTTGGGTAAATTCGTAATTGCAATTATCTTCAATTTAATTACAATTTATTTGCGTGCGATTAATTATAGTTAAAATTACATACCGTAAGAAATTCTTGCAGCACTGTAGTCGGAATTGTCCCCATTCCACTATGTGTGTGAAATTTCTGCGTTATTAAAAATAATAATAACTAAAAAATTATGCGTAAAATTTGTGTTTAACTGTAATCAATTACATACAATTAACTTGTAATTTCAATGCGGATAATTGAAATTACAAATTTGCCCAACTCTGATCTCTAACAGGGAATTTTTTACCTTTCTAGATTGTAATTGCAGTTTTTTTTTTATCAGGTCACTTTTTATGTCGATACATGTTTGAAGCGAAAATATCATCATAAAAGAAATCGACAACCAAAATAAAAAAAAGAAG
The DNA here is from genome assembly GCA_963932465.1 of Maratus speciosus. Lineage (NCBI taxonomy): Eukaryota > Metazoa > Arthropoda > Arachnida > Araneae > Salticidae > Maratus > Maratus speciosus. The sequence continues at coordinate 242,954,461 of OZ010788.1, read as the reverse complement.
AAAAAGGTATCTTAGAAGATGACCTCAGCTGTCATGTGTCTAAAAATCATTTTAAAATATTCATATGCAAAAGAGAAATTTGAAAAGAACGCTCCCGTAAGATTAACAATAGCTTAAGAGTTTTATCATGTGAGTAGCGTGGGCTGTTAAGCCGCATTTCAGGCTCTATACAAAATTTTACCGATGTAGATCTGAGATTGTCTGAAAGCAGAAAAATGTCAAAGTTGCTTTTATGAACATATTCAGAAGAAAATTATTTTCTGCATAAAGAATTTCAATGAGAACAAAACAAATTGAAGGCAAGCAGATCTGTGTTTAAATAGAGTTAACTGTATTGTAGTGAACTCCAATCCTTTATATTTTTGGATATTTTCGATGAATCTGTGGCATATTTTGCTGCAATTTCTTTACATATGAACAGTAGATATCAGAGTTTATAGTCTAAAATAGAGAAAGTAATACATAGTTAAAAAGTAACTTCATAATTTCACGAGACATAAACCATTATTTCCTGCTCATGGATATAGGGCATATGTGTTTATATATATATATATATATGCAAATATGACAGTTGATGTCAAATTTTCCATCACATACTTAAGGGGACATATATATACCTTTTTAACCAGATGAAAAATTTGATTTAGGAGACAAATGAAGAGCTAAGTGGAAGAACATGTTAAGTAACAAAAATTACATTTCAATAAATTTGAGGTGAAAGTTTTTGCTGCAAATTTTAATGATTTATTTTCTATTTGATACAATGTGTTTAAAATATTAACAGGTATGGTACTAAACTCTCTCAGAAAAACTTATTCATATTTAATTTTCAAATATTAAAAATTATTAATATTATTGACATTATTAAATATTAAAATATTAAATATTAATGAATAATCTCTTAAATCTTCAAGATAAAGTAGAATCTTAGTACTTTAGCTTTACCATGTGATAGGATACCTCATAACGCTTTCATCTAAAAGATTAAAAAAAAAAAAATATTGAAAATGTACCATAACATGTTCATCCACTCAGCTCTTCAAATATTTAAAGTGACCCCATGCACTCATTTTTGCATTAATCACCTCAGTTTTTTTTTGTTGTTGTTAATAGTATAATATGTTCTCCATGGAATATAATATATAATTTGCATTAAACACTGTCTTGTCTAATTAATTGATAATAATTATTCCTTAATGTATGCTTTTTTAAAATTAATAATAATATATGTAGCTCTCGTGCATGACTAAAAAAATCTATACCCTCTAGAACTTTGAAACTTTTAATATAAGTTTAAGATTATTACAAAAATAGAATGGACAAAAATCTAGTCAATAAATAAAAAATTTCTAAAGTTTTTTGATTTTCCAAATTAAAATATCAAAATTTTGACAATTTTTCTCACTCGAATACCCATACATTGAATAATTTTTGTTAAATTTCTTAAATTTTAGTTCAATTTGAAGAAAATGATCTAGTAAAGAAAAATATAAAGTTTCGAATCATTTACATTTAATAGATTTGGAGTTATCGTGCGCGCAAATAAAAAATTATCGATTTTGAAAAAAATCTGTTTAAACATAAATGTTATGCTTGAAACATACCAAGGCTAATTTAAATTTTTTACTATAACGAGCGCAATTTTGCGAATATTTTGATGCAGTTTGCGGCAAATTGTTCAGAAAAACATTAGCTGTCAAATGAATTAAAAAACAAAAAATCGACTTTTTTAAAGATTTTAAGGGATATGTGTACCCTTAATATTTAATCTTCTTTTTTTTTTCTAGCAAATATTTTTATAGTTCTTTTTTTTTTTTTTTTTTTGTAAGTTATGTTTTGTTCAGAGGTATATTGTACTCTGAATATTGACCCATGTGCTTTTTTATATGCGTTACCCAAACACCATACTCAAAAACATGTCCCAGTTTTACAATACATCGCGGTATGAACTTCTACGCACTTTAATAAACTCTGATAAGTTTTAATAGATTAATTTTTGGCTTTATTCTATTATGGTTTTTTTTTTTTTTTTTTTTTTTACGGGATTTTTCATTTTTACCCGATGCAAAATGCCGTCTGCACTGACCTTGATATTATGGAGCGGAACTAACAATTTTAATCTTTGCATAATTCCTCCAAACTCTTGGTTCATTTAAACCATTATCTTTATAGATTACACAAATGTTTCAAAAGTTATCATTCTCATTTTTTAGAATGAATAAATGCAACTGTCTAAAATGCAGCTTTTTATCATTCACATGGAACGCTCTGTAAATATAATAAGTACACAACTATCTTTTTAAAAAAATGCTGAGTCGAAACATTTCGTATATTTCCTACTTTAATATTCTGCTTAAAAATATTTATCTTCAAATGATGAAAAGAGTCATTCGATCTTTCAAAACCATAACAAATATTTTAGTTATTCAAAGATTAGATTAATATTTTACTCTAAACCTAAAATGTTAGTGTATTTATAATACTATACGCTGTTTAAAAAAAAATAATAACATTTGATTAAAAAAAATTATTAGCCAGGATAACGTGTAAAAACTAGTATGTTGTAGCCATCACAAAACTTTCTTCTACATAAATCATGTCAATTAAATCATTTAAATAGTACAAGAAATTACATCAATTTAGCATCAAATCATATCAAATTATATCTTAATTTGAAATTTGACGAGAATTCGTGCATTAGTTCTTGAGATAGAGCTGTAGCGGAAATTCTAAAAAATGTACCGTACACTGTTAAAAATTTGCAGCATTCTGGCAGGTCATTTGACCGTTTTTTCCGAAAACGGTTACACAACCGTAATTTAACACTATTCTGATCATATTATTGGCCATTATATGGTCAGAATATAGTTAAATTATGGTTATGATACCGTTTTTTCAAAAAACGGTCGAATGACCTGCCAGAATGCTGCAAAATTTTTAACAGTGTAGCAGCATTACCTGTTGAACGATTTACACCAAATCATAAACAGCACTAATTGATATAAAGGTATACTGAATCTGAAGTTTGATGAAAATTCGCGTATTAGTTATTAAGATAGAGCTATAGGGGAAATTCTGAAAAACTTGTTGCCACCTGTTGAACGATTTGCACATAAACATAAACATAAACATAAACAGCAGTAATTCATATCAAGGTATACCTGAATCTGAAGTTTGTTGAAAATCCAAGCATTACTTCTGGAAATAGAGATATTGCGCAAATCGCAAAAATGCAGCCTCACGGCGATTTACACCAAAATGTAAAAATCTTCAATTCCTGTCAAGGACTAACTGAATCTGAAGTTTGATGAAAATCCGTGCAGTAGTTCTGGAGATTGAGCTCTTGTGGAAATCGTGAAAAATGCTGCATAGCAGCGCCATCTTACGATTTACACCAAAAACAAATCCGCATCAATTTAGATCAGGGTCTAACTAAATATAATTTTTTATTAAATTCCGTTCATTAATTTTTGAGACAGAGCGCCCACAAAATTTGTGTCACACACAGACAGACTCACGGACTCACAAACAGACATTTTGTAAAAACATGCTTTTCGGGTTCTCTGACCACTAAAACTTGTAAAGAAGACGAAAACCGGAATTCGAAAATTTTCATGAATCCAATACTTACTTCTTGTAAAGATAGAATAAAGTAAAAAAAATGATTTTACGGTGTAATACTCCCAGCTGGGGGGGGGGGGGGGGGAGGGGGCAAATTATAACCGTAAAATTAACAATAATAAATCGTAAAATTAACAATAATAAATCGTAAAATAAACAATAATATACAGTTAAGCAGTAATATATGGTTTAATTCATTTATAAGACGTTATATTACTGCTTATAGACCGGGCGGCGGTGACACGAATGACTACGTGATCGAGTTACGGGATGAAATCATGATGCAGGATAAGATTTTTAGGAGTAGATTAAGGAATGACGGGTCTGCCTCGACATTTCTTGGTACGATAGGCGCAACAGCGGGTGCCAACTCGTCATTTGGGCGTCAATATCACGTCATCAAATTACGGGATGAAACCAGTGCCAAATTAAAGGTAAAAAAAAAAGTATTTTAAGAATATTTTGGTCTGCCTGCGCATATCCTGGCAGAAACCACCATTTGACTAAAATCTATAACAAAAACATACGTCATAAACCAGCAAAGAGGAAATTGCTGACTAGCAGCAAGATGGGTGCTGGCAATGATGGAGAAGTGCTGGCTAATGGCCTACCACTGCATGATCACTGCTGGACAGCTTCAGTCAACTTTGCTGTTGGAAATCATATTAGATAAAATTCTGGTGGGCATCCATTTTATCTCATGCGCTGGCACACCACTACATGGAAGTGCACAAACTTTTGCAGTATTAGTGCTGGTAACCCTTACGCTAGGTGGCTCTGCGAATATCGAAGACACTGAGTATTTGAACACAAATCTGAAATTAATATCTTAACACAATTTAAGCTGTGAAGCTAATTTTTTTTTTAACTGTAAAAAATATAACACCACTGCCACCAACAAAATAAATAAGTGAATGAAAAAATAAATAAATTCTTTATTTCAACGCACTACTTTTTTCTCCTTAAATCTGGATTTACTAGGTTACAAATTTTTTCGTTTTTCATAATTTACGCAGTTCAGAATCAATAATAATAAAAAAAAGCGTATAAAATACATAGGATTTCTATACAATAGAGTAATTTCTATACCAGTTTAATGATTGGGAACGTAAATCACAAAAGAAACAAACTTGAAATAGTGTAATGAGAGCTTGAATACTACGAGCAGTCGTAGCGTACGCTGAAAACACTTGTTCATGTCCGATCACGAAAACCAAACAGCATCGAGCGCGGTTAGTTCTTGGGAGGGTGACCACATGGAAACCGCTGAAAGTTCAAATGTTTCTATAGACACTTCTATTCTAGACACTTATACAGATATTTCTATAGCTCTTGGTGAAACTAGCTTATTGAAAAAAAGAGCCGTAATTATATAATACTTTGTTTTTTTATAGAATTCTATGAGAAATTTTTGTAAGGGAAAGTGCTGGGGCAGCAAAGGAATGGCAGTGGAATATGTGCTAGCACAGCAGGAAAAGTGCCGGATTGAAGTAATGTGATGGTATACCAATGCTGGCCTGCTGTTAGCCATCACAGATGGGCCAGCTGCATTCGGCTCAGACACTTTTTGACAGGCTTAAGTAATGGCACCCTTGCACTTTATCGCTGATAGCACTGCTGGCTGCCATCTTTTTCCAACTGATGGCCCACTGTTTCTTTCTTTGCTGGGAATGTACAACTGAAACCCTACAAACATGATATTATACATTACATTGCCATTATACTACTCCGAATCGACTTTCAAGATGAATTAAGGGCTTAGGAAAAACTTATTAACAGCGCGTGTGAAAATGACTGATACGGCATAACTTGGTACAAAGCGAGAGGAAAGGGGCGCCAAATCTCTATTTTGACAGTACTATTACGTCATCGAGTTACGGCTTGAAATTTTGGCACATTAAACATACCGCTTAGTACAATACGAATATTTCAGTCTACCTCGTCATATCTTGGTAGGAGATGAGCAGAGCGGGGCGCCAATTCTTAATTTTGGCGGAATAATCACGTCATCGAGTTACGACTTGAAAATTTGGCACATTAAAGGAACATATCAGTACAATAAGAATATTTCAGTCTGCCTCCTCATATCTTGGTACGAGGCGAGCACAGCGGGGCGCCAATTCTCAATTTTGGCGGTTTTAACACGTCATATAATTATGACATGAAATCGTCATGTAGACAAGATTATTAGGAGTAGATTAAGGAATGACTTGTCTGCCTCGACATTTCTGGGTACGATATGAGTAGCAGCGGGCGCCAAGTCGTCATTTTGGCGTTACTATCACGTGATCGTGTTACGGGATAAAACCGGTGCCAAATTAAAGGTAAATTGAAGTCTTTTAAGAATATTTTCGTTTGCCTGCGCATATCCTGGTAGAAATTCCTGGCAGACTAAAATCTATAACAAAAAAAATACGTCATAATGTACAATTGAAACCCTATAAACATGATATTATACATTAGATTGCCATATATACTACTTCGAATCGACTTTCAAGATGAATTAAGGGTTTAGGAAAAGATTATTAACAGTGCGTGAGAAAATGACTGATACGGCATAACTTGGTACAAAGCGAGAGGTAAGGGGCGCCAAATCCCTATTTTGAAAGTACTATTACGTCATAGAGTTACGGCTTGAAATTTTGGCGCATTAAATATACCGATTAGTACAATACGAATATTTCAATCTGCCTTGTCATATCTTGGTAGGAGATGAGCAGAGCGGGGCGCCAATTCTTAATTTTGGTGGCATAATCACGGCATCGAGTTACGGCTTGAAAATTTGGCGCATTAAAGGAACATGTCAGTAAAATAAGAATATTTCAGTCTGCCTCATCATACTTTGGTACGAGGCGAGCAGAGCGGGGCGCCAATTCTCAATTTTGGCGGTTTTAACACGTCATATAATTATGACATGAAATCGTCATGTAGACAAGATTATTAAGAGTATATTAAGGAATGAATTCTCTGCCTCGACATTTCTTGGTACGATATGAGTAGCAGCGGGCGCCAAGTCGTCATTTTGGCGTCACTATCACGTCATCGAGTTACGGGATAAAACCGGTGCCAAATTAAAGTTAAAATAAAATCTTTTAAGAATATTTTGGTCTGCCTGCGCATATCCTGGTATCCTAATACTTAATTTATAATGGCTGTTTCATAATAATGGAAGCCATCAGCCCATCAGAAGAAAATAACTCGGTGAAAGCGGAAACTCGGATAATCGGGACTCTACTGTATATTTCATTTTAAAAATGATCTTTAGAATATTTTTGTTGGTGTTCAGAGGGGAGTCATGACCCCCGTGACCTCCCCCTTGGATACGCCATTGTAGATTACGTAGTTCAGTATTACATATTTTATGATTACATATTTTAAATTTTAAAATAAGTCGGCTATTAGAAAATTAGTAAAATTCTCTTTGTACATGTACTTTGCGGAAGAGGGGGGTGGCGCCAAAATCCATGCTTGCCCCGGGTGCAAAAAAGGCTAGTTTCGGACCTGATTACTATATTGTATCCGATGTACTTTACAATAGCGATGATTACTGGAAATACATTTTTATGCACTTTTATGTTTCAGTATGTTTATGCATAGTACATGGTGTGTACCAATGCTATAATTTATACACAGGTATACACAAAAGAATTCAATGGTTACTGGGTATGAGTGCAAGTTGCTTAAAAGCGGTTTTTAAATGAGTTATGCATTTTTATACTGAACTCAATTTAGTTTACTAAGAAATGTTTGTAGAATATAGATAAAATTATATACAGGGTCACGCAAAGAACTGGATACATAGAACTGGTCTATAAATGATAATTTCTGGAAATGTGATTTCAGTAGTTTTAAGAGTGTTTTAGTTTGAATTAAATTTTTGCTAAAAAGCGGCGTGTAATAAAAGTACTAGGTTAACTACGAGGTTGTACAAAAGTGTACAAGTATGTTTCCATCTATTAGTATAAATTGCTGAAAGAGAAATTTCAACCTGTTATGCATTTTCTTGCTAAACTAAATTTCCCATTATATGTTATATATATCAACGTACAAATCAAATACAGGACTGTTTTAAAAAATTGGAATACATATTTGCTATGGACGGTAACTGCTAAAATCAGTTTTTCAACTGTTTTAATGCATTTTCTGAAATGTTTAGTTAGTTATCTTATATACCTTATTTGCCTAAATAACGAAGTTTCGTTAAAGCATTCAGGAAGTGTTGGAAAGTGTTTCATAATCTATGCTTAACGCATGATTTTTCTTTCTTGTTTGAAATTAAAATCCATTTTCAAGGATACTTGTTTTAAAAGGGAAAACATTTATTTATTTATTTTTATTGTAGGCGTTATATATGTTCAAACTTTCTCTAGAAAATTTTTTGAGATACGTTCCCTATCAGAAAAAAGTAATTATAAATTTATTATGATTTATGTCTTTTTTTGCAAATTATTTTTAGCAGGGGAGTCTTTAAATCGTAGGAGCGTTATTGGTTACCACTTTGAGATGTAAGTATACTGTATAATACGCGCTTATATCTTCGGTACTGCAGCGAGATGTTATTGTTGCATATTTTGAGTCATGTCAATAAAGGCTTCCTTTGTTGTTTGCCACCAGTTGATATGTTACATCGCTAACTGAGAGACTGAACAGATTTGGTATTACACCATCCTCCTATACATACGAGAGTTAGTAAAAAGAAACCAATAAGGATTTGTTATGTTTTTCAATTCTATATTTTTGCTTATTGTTTCATTAGTCTGTATTAAAAAAATCGAAAATATGATTTTCTTTATGTATAGTTAAATATGGATTAATGTGGATGCTGACCTAATACGAACCTCCAATTTTGTACCAAAAATCGAACTTGCACTTCTTAGCTAGCTGCTGACACCTCTAGAACTGGATAATCTATTGAACTATGAATAAAACAAAGCTACCACAGGTAACTATTTTTTAATTCTATCTCGCACCCCTTTTTAAAACCAAAAATTTTCACATACACTTAGACGAAATCTGCAAGAGAAATCTACTACAAAATATATTTTCTTAAAATAGTGGTGCAAATAGAATATAAAAATAGTCGCTTGTGGTAGGCCTGATAATAGTATTGATAATGATGTTTTGAAAAAAGAATTTTTGAGTACTTTCGCTGAAAAGGATGTTACAAAATATGTTTTCTTTCATTCGAATTTTGAATTTCGATTTACAAACGCATGCACTGAGAGGCACTGAATAATACTTTGGCAATGACTTTGTGCTATCTCTTTTAACGATCTTCTCAAGAAAAAGATAAATAAATCTGCAAATAAAATACACATCTGCAGACAAAGTTACACAAGTTTATTTATCCGTTGCTAATCAAAATTGTCTTTTATTTCAAAAACAACATCAGCCAATCATCACTATAACAAGATATATTCAAATGGTCAACAACAGAACAAAAAGAAATTGTAATCGAACACGTTAGTGAATATGACTATGTGTGTTATAAATAAGTACTAAGGGTTCCAGATTTTGAATACCAAAATTTATCCATAGATAATTTTCGAATTATTGAAATTCGAATTCACAGAATTCTTTGATTTAATAAGGGGAATATCACAATTCGAATAAAGGTATTAAAAATCCATGATTTTTGTCACCCATGCACTTACTGCCAATCGTTATACCATATATAATTACTCGAACACATGTATTTTGTATATCATTTGTTACAAATTCACATTCTTCAAAAATTTGTTACACGTGCGTATATTAAGGTGCTTTTATAATATTATAAGATATGGTCACTGTATTTGATTTAAAATTTATCTTATAATGCATTAATTTGTTTTCCTGGAAATTTAGAAACATATGGCGAACAAAGACACCACGTGGGAAGTTTTGCTGCGTAAAAAAAAAAAAAAAAAAAAAAAAAAAAAAAACTTGCGCGAGTAAAATAAATAAATCCAAAACGGTTTTTTAAGTTATTCTTAAATTTTTACTTATGATAAAATAAATAACTAATAATATACATACATTTTTAAAGACTTAAGAAATATAGTCGGCATAGAAAAGTCTATGCATATCCAGCTATTGTGTGTTTTTATTGATTCCTGAAAAATCTTAAACTTTAAACTTATGTAGTTTTTGAAATCACTGATTCATTCTTTCCGACTACTTTCTGACTTTAATAGACATTTCCTATTTTTTTTCTGTTTTTTTAATTTTTAAATTAGCTTCAATTTGTTTCAAGTAGTATTAGAGAACTTAGACATTGTAATTTTGGAATTTTAGAAAATTCTCCATATATGGGGCTTGGGAAATTGAAAATATCATGTTATTTATTCAATAGTTCTCTAGGGGCATATTGGAGTTTCGAAATACAGATTTGAAAAATAACGAGTGACGTTTTTTTTGTTCTCTCGAAGACATTGAAAAGCGAAGAATGTGGAAGATATATCTTAGGATTTCTACTCTCGTTTCACCTATTGATTTTTATTAGTATGCTTTTTGTCAGAGTAGATATCAACAAAGAAAATCTTAAACATATGCAGAATTTTTGAGAACTGTATCTCAAATCATCCGCGATATAAACTTTTTTACTGAAGAAATCAATAATAAAAAACAAATTCATCCAGAATTATAACTTGAATATTAAATATTTTTACATTTTCATTTAATATTTAAGATGCTGAAAATAATTCCTGTTATAAAATGAGCAAATAAATATAAGTAAATATATTTTTAATTTCATATCATGCGACACCAAAGCTTTTAGTCGTCACATAAATATCAGATTTTTTCACGCAGCGAAAACAATATATGACTGAATTACACACAGAAAGCATCTTTGTCCATAATTTTAAGGTTTAAGTACAGTTATTAAATATACAACTTTTAAAAAACACGTTTAGATAGCTGTTTATAAAGAACGAACAACTCATGTTCTTAAAGCACCGCGTGAAGAATTGTACGCACTGCTGTCTGGTCTAGAGAACAGTGCTTTCTTCATGCTTTCAGGTTGTTTAATGGTATTACAACAAGTAGATATATTCCTTTGTTTGTTATTTAATAATTGGGTGTTGGGAAGATCTGTGCTCTTTGTTTACTGGTTACGTTTTTACTACGTTCCCCAACCATTTGGTTAACCTATTTTAAACTTAGCGGTTAAAATAGTAAGTATAAAATAAATTCATGATAGGTAAGTTTCTGACTGGGTATTAAAAATATCTTAACATTTAAAAACCGTAAAAAAATAATTAAAAGTATGAATATTCGAGTTCGCTGCAATCCCGGCTTATGAATTATTAGTTAATGATATAAACATTAATTATGCATTTATATAAACACAAGAAGAAACATTAAACTAGAATATGCGAACACGTAGCGCCATATTAGGATCTGTGAACCGAAGTTTTTAAGAATACTAAAAAAATCCAAATTGGAATTATTTTTACATGAAATTATATTTAAATATACATTAATTCCATTACAGCAATTCTCAATTGCTTCATAGTTAAAATTTATTATTATAACACTATTATAATTTAATTCCCTGAGATTATTAATTATTTTTGAGAATTTCTCTGAGAATCCTTCCCAACATAAGTCCATCATCCTGATATTACTTAAATTCGATAAATTTGAGTTAAATTATATGTACAAAAGATAACGTGAGATGTCTTTCTGTAATTAGTGAAGTCGGACATCACAGGTGAACTTCCGAAACAGAGACATTTGATTGGCAAATTTTCACACTCTTTTTTAAATTATTCATTTATGGATCATGCGGTCAAACTTATGCAATACTTTTGGCACCCCATTCATTTTGGAATTAAGCAAACTCGGAGACCTCGAAATTAAATTTATCGGCCCGAAGAGTCATGTGTGAGACTAAGGGAACAGGCGATCAAACGCATCTAAAATCTAAAGCATAGTCAAACTTGAAAAGAACAATCAAAGTGGAATTATCATGTCAAGAGACTTAATTCAAAGTCTTGAACTCGAAGTTTTCAAATCTGAAACTTTTCTCTTTGAATCTGTCTTAGGACATAATGTTCATGGTATATGTTATATAGAAACTTCATTTCGGGATATTCAAAATTACCCACATGCTAGTTAGGCATTCCAATATTCAATTGCACAACCCTTGGATTCTTATTAGAAAGAGGACACGCAGCACAAATTTCAGAGGTAAGTTTTCCCTAAAACCCTTGCTTCGGGTTCCTACTTGACCTATGCTCTTTGGTTGTAAATAAACGGGTCATAACCTAACCGAACCTAAACTTAACCGAAGCATTGTTCCTCTAAGTGTAAATGCAGACATTGTTTCTCCATGGCTAAAGAAACTTTTTTCCTTTACATTCGCAGGCTATGGGAAGCATTAAATAAAATATTAAATGTATACTTAATGTAATTTTAGAAATATAAAATTTAAATCATATATACAACATGATTAGTATATCAATAATACATAAAATTAATTTTTTTGAGTGGTTTCTCTCTTGAGTAATGCATTTAAAGAATCAATTGCGCTTAAATCGCGCTGACGAAAAACATGTTACGCAGGAAAACTGAGATGCCGTTTATTTTCCAACATTGTGGTTGAGACGTTAGCCGCACGTGCAATTTATTAAAATGATACAGGATGCTCATGACGATGCAGCTTCAGTTGGAAGCCAGAATTCAAGTATTTTGTTTTTGTTTTAAATGTGAAACCTGCATTTTTGGTCTGTCTACAAATAAATATGTCTTGTGTAAGAGCGGTTTATACTCCCAGATACCTACTAATACTAGATTTATACAGCCGCGTGTTCTTCTATTTACATTTTTAAAAAGCCGTGCATACTTCTTTTACTTTCTCGTTACTCCCTTCACCACCAGGCCATTTTTACACTCGTTCATTTAACTCAACTTGGTTTTTGTACGTTTGCAATCGATTTTAAATCTATTTCCTGATATTATGTACAATTAATTATACAAATCATGTGCAAAGGTGTATTTCCGATGACAATACAATATTTTAATATTGGTAAAACTTAATTATAAATTAATACAATAATTTTAAGACATTTTTTAATTACCCCGCCAAATGTGATAGATCGTCAAATATTTTCTGTACTTCCTACTATTGCATGAAAGTTGAAAAAATGCGGCAATAAGCGCTTGATAAAATATGCCAAATCCCTGTAAAGATACTGCGACAATGAATCCTTTTAAAGACTAAACAGTAAAAAATACGTTATAAATAAAAAAAATCCCTGCCAGTTCGGCATACAGGCGCAGGTAGATTTCGAAGTTAAGTACTAATTTTACCAACAAAAACAAAATCATGATTAGAGATAACCTCACTTTAACAATTTTATCTGGCCGCTTTTGAAGAGTTTTTAATTTAATTTTTATATAAGGCTGGTTTTATCAGAATCATATTAAGGAGGTATTCAAAAAATATTTTTCCATGCTCAGCAACTCTTAACTTTTTGACATATCTTCAAATTCATTTTTAAAAGGAAAAACATGAAACTTGCTGACGTGATTTCTTAAGAGATTTATAAGCAATCTATGTTTTTATTTTACATTCAATTAATTATAACTTCATTTGTAAATAATTATTTTATCAGTAGGACCATATTTTTCGTTTCCAACACAACCGCTTCGAGAAATTCGTTCAAAATGCCCACTTTGATATAATATTTTAAAATATATTCTGCCTATATAAAAAAAAAAAATCGACCATTACTGTACTTTCTATAGTTTCTGAATAAAAGAACCTACCAAATGGATGCGTTTGAAAGCAAAAATGAATTTAAATATGAGTCAGAAAGTAAGCAGTTTGGATTTGAGTACATCCTTAATACGATATTTTTCTTCAACATCTATGTATTTTTTATTTGTTTTTGCTGTAAGAATTGGTCCTATCATAAACTCTTCAATATAAAAGTTCTATCTAATATTAAGAAATATAATAAATTTATGCGGATTTGATATCTTGTGAATTTACAAAGTTATGGGTTTTCTTCTTCTTCACCCCCCCCCCTTTTTTTGTTTTCGTTTTTATTTATTTTTTCGGTAAGAATTGATCCTATTAAAAACTTGTCAGAGTGAAAGTTGTAGATAATATTAAAACAATTTATAATAAATTTAATTGAATTCAACTGATAACTGACGAAGTTATGAGTTTTTTTCTCCCCAAAACCCTACTTTTTTCGCCCCCTGGGCTCATTTTTATTTTTATCAAAATATGTGATGCATAAATTTTTGTCCTATTTTTTAGAAGCGATAATAACTTTAAACTGAGTCGATATGTGTTAAAATTAAAAAGTTATGAGGTTTTATCATTTTTCACAAAACCTCTTCCTATTTTCCACCCCTTGGTCTGATTTTGCCCATTAACGAACTTGACCGAGATTTTATGTCCCTTGATTTTATGTATCAGTTTGGAAAAGATTTGTGCAGAAGTTATCGTGTCCATAAAAAAGTGATATACATATATATATAGATACAGTAGCGGTGAAAAGTTTCCGGCCAGTAAGTTTTTTTTATTTGTTTGCCAAAATGTTTAAACGAAGAAGAGGTGCAATTGCTCCAAAAGTTAGGAATATGCAAATGACCTCTGACAACGTGATCATTTTGATTGGATACTGAAGATAATTTATGCAAAGGGGAGGAATTCGAAATTTGCGTGTGCAAAAGTTCCCGGCCATTCGTCATTCCTTAGTTTTTGCTATTGGTAAGGTATTGTTTTGGCTGGATTAATTAGTTAATCAACGTGAAAAAGTAGTTGAAAAATGAAAAGTTCAACAATTATTGTTCGTAAACGACTGATTTGTTTGTCACTAAAAAGCCAATCCTCTCGTGAGATTGTCTCAAAGTTATCGATAAAAAAATTTACTGTGAATGATATTTTTTAAAAATATAAAGATGACCATGGCAAGAGAAAAGCAATTACACACGAAAAAACCCCAAGTTACCAACAGAAAAAAATTGTCTCAAAGTTATCGATAAAAAAATTTACTGTGAATGATATTTTTAAAAAATATAAAGATGACCATGGCAAGAGAAAAGCAATTACACACAAAAAACCCCCAAGTTACCAACAGAAAAATGCCGCTGCAATATCCTGCGATTTACGTAGTGAAAATATTGCCGAAATAAGTCGGTCAGCCGTGTCAAGATGCTTACTTTATAGAACTGTGAGTGTTAAAAAACCGTATATAAATAAAAAATAATCAGTGGGGCAGACTAGCGTTTCCAAAGGAACACAAAGACTAGTCAAGTGAAAACAGGAAAAAAAGTACTATTTTCCGTTGAATCGAAGTTGAACTTTTTTGGGAGTGATGGCAGATAATACGTCCGATGATCTAAAATCAAAAGATTCGAGATATGTTATTCCTATAATGAAGAATATATTTTATGCTGTGGAGCGCATTTTCAGGAAAAGGTGTCTGTCGGTTAGTTGAAATCCGCAGCATTGAATGGTGCAATGTATAAGGATAGCTTGCAAGATCATTTGCTGCTTCATTGGATGAAAAATTGTGGTCGCAACTTTATTTCAACATGATAATGACTCAAAATATACATGCAAGTTCGTCAAGCAGTGATTTTTGCACAAAAAAAAAAATCTGCTTTTGAAATTGTTAGTCCAATCACGCGATCTGTATCAATAGAAAATCTTTGGAACGAATATGACAAATGTGTGCGGAATTATAAATATTCCAATTCAGCAGAATTTCCCCTAAAATTCCAAGAAGAGTGTAAAAAACTTGTCATAGACGGTCTTCAACCGTTTATTGAACCGATGTCACGTCGCTGCGCCCCAGTACTTATTTCGATATGTTTGACGATAAAATACTAACTATAAATGTTGTTGATCACTGTTATTTTTTATTATAGCACCATTTTTTTCTAAACTTGCCAAGATGGAAGTAAACTTTTGAGAACATCCGTTTTCCTCTGCAATTAATTTTGTCAATTAAATTTAATTATATTTATTTGTTATGCCATAAATAAGTTCTTAACTATTATGCCAATAAAATGTTTAAGTGTCACTTTGAGATTCCTCTTCATATGGGTATACTTATTGAGCATACAAATTAACCACAGAAAATATGCTGGCCGGAAACTTGTCACCGCCACTGTAGATAGATAGATAAATAGATGGATATACAGATAGTTTTACTTGGGGTGGTTTTGGGCTATAGGGGTCATGATCGGTGTAGATCTGCAAATTTTTTTCCGAAATTCCAACATAGGAGAGATCCCAACAGGTACTATTTCATACGAAATCTACCTAAAATGAAAAGTATAACATTTTATTAAAAATATATTTTGCGATTTAATAGTTTAATACGATTTTAAGTTGAGTTAACGTCTATATAGAAATTCTAAAATGAAAACAATAAATAATGTTTTATTCCAGTTCCCCTATCTTAAAAAAGAAATAGAGCAAAACTTATAATTTTTTTCAATAAATTTACTTGCTAGCGCTTTCTACCAAATGTAAAATATTACTATAGATTTCATAATCGAGTTTAATATCCACGCCAAATTAATGTATTGTAACAGAATTTTTGGGGAAAACATGAAATGCAGTCGAAAAATTAGGCATCATTTTCAATATGAACAGGCATCATTTTTAATATGAACAGCATCATTTTCAATATGAACATTGAATGCTTATGAAAGATCGTTTTTTTTTAAAAAACTATTTTTACCTATATACTTATATTCATATCTAAACATATATACAGATTATTACATCATTTTTGGATACACTTCAAAACAAGAGAGTTCCGTTAAGTATAATAAATGACGCAATGGTAGTGATTTATGATAAAATCATGACTACTCAATGTATGGTACGTGGGGGATTGGTTTAATAATTTTTTTATAAAACTTCTAAACTGACTATAAATTCTTGAGCATTTTGTAACTATAAAAAGATACTTCGTGTTCACAAGAATGCTCTTCGTGTTACTTTTCATTTATACTAGATGTTCATATATAATAAATTTCTCAAATTAAAATTCAAATATTACATAACTAAATATGTGAAATTCTGGTATTGATGTATTTATTCTGATATAAATATGCTATGCTAATGTTGTCTTGTTAAAATAAATGGTTTGTTGTTCCAGTTAATAATAAGAAATATTTCTGTATCTTCACTGCATGTTTATATACCGTTTAATGTATTTAACAAAATTATTTGAGGAAATTAAGACAAGTTATGTAATGAAAAAATAAAAACTCTTCCCGAAAACGTAAGGATTAAAGAATTAAATGTAGTCCAACTTTTTTTTTCTTTTTTTTTTTTTACCCGCTAAAGAAATTAGCATTGCATTTTATAATTATTTCTTTATTTAATTACGCGAGAACAGGTTAAAGAGAGACTAGGTAAGATAACGATTATGTCATTAAAAAAGATGTTTAAGAAGTGTAAGAGCTGCCACAAAAAGAAATTTTATGGTCTTTTTCTCTATTTAATAATGAAATCCGTTCACTCAAATTAGGTATGTTGCGTAAATATATATATATGTGTGTTTAAGAAAGTTTAACTGAGTTTTTATCCGAAAATAATTAAATTAAATATGTGTTTAAATTATGATTTCTTCATCTTGGGAATTTGGAATGAGATAGGTGGTTAGATATATAGATGAGAGAGGGAGGTAAACAGAAAGTCACATGTATATCTATATAGATGTGTGTGTGTGTGCAATTGATATTCGAAAATGGATAGATTCAGTATTAAGATGAAAAGAAGTTAAAATGAATTAAACATTACAAAACAAAAAAGGTGTTGCTATCCAACGTGCTATTTATTCACAAATTAAAGGATGTAAAATAAGCATATGGATAAAATAAATCTCTAAGTTTCGGTTTAATCTTTAAAACCTTCATCAGGAGAAAAATTTTCTAAAATATAAATCGACAAAAACACTTTATATGCTACATTTTAAAATCTCATTTTGGAAAAAAAAAGAAAAAAAAAAAAAAAAAAAAAAAAAAACGTAAAGTCCTTAATTATTATGAATTAAACATTTTTGTTGTTATTGTTTTTAGTTAATTCGGCTTTCTCGTTAACCATATTATTTTTGTGAGTTCATAAGCAGCCTGAATACAAAGTTCACGAATTCTTTTTTGCGTAATCCAAACCCAGTTGGTACCCTAAGATTTCAATAGGTTTACTAAACACTCTGGCAAGAAATCATGTCACTACCCATTAGAAAGTGTGTCATTTCATTGTATAAGCATAAGAACAAATGGCTTCTACCTTAAAATTGTCTTATTTATACTCACTTGAAAATGTTTAGCTCAAACTTCATTATTGTTGAAGAGCGACCAGAAACCATATAATATTAATTAACATATAGTTTCACCAAATATTTCGAAAACTGGTATCTCGATAATCTCCAGTTATATGATGTTATATGATGTTAAAATATTATCAGACATAAAGCATTTTACTCTATGGAGAAAAAAAATATTTTACAAACTATATTCCGCAACGTAATAAGAATAAGAAATTACTTTTATTGCGATTTCTCATGTTTTCAAAAAGAGCTTTTTCATATTATCATTTACAAATTAGATGAACGTTGTGTAACATTTAGATATTTTTTTAAATAGCATAATTTTGTACTATATAGGAGAAAAATTTAAAATAATGCTTAATGACATTTTTATTAACATAAATTTTGTTAACACCAAGCCTGTGGCAGTAAATTCTTTAAAAAACATATCCTCTGGTTTACTGGCAAATATTGATCGCTGTAAATTTTTACATTTTCTTATGATCATTTTTATGGTTATATGGAGTCAGTTTTGATTAACGGCATAGATTTATTTTTTTCTTTGCAATAAAGAATTTTCCCTAGTGTAAAAAAATCTATTTTTTCTTTCCAATATGAAAAATACACGATTTCTTTTTAAATTTTTTTAAACGCATCTATAAAATCATTCAAATAAACATTCTCTCCTCTCAATTTCTTTCAAATATCAACAAAAGAATTGCTTGAGTTATCGCGCCCTGATCATTAATTTCTTTGTAAATGATCGTATAAAAAAGACGTAAAAACTAATGGACTGGGAATAATGTCTACTATCAAATGTTAGGCATATATTAAACTTTGAGGGTCGTCTGCATATATTTTGAGGGTTGTCTATATACTTTGAGGCTCGTCTGTACATACTTTGTGGTCGTCTAAATATACATGGAGATTCGTCTACATATACTTTTAGGGTCATCTGTTTATTGAACATAAAAATTATATTTTTTTCCCCAAAATAACAGACATTGCATTACACTATATTAAAAAGATAAAAGCACTAAAAACAATTTAAAAAGACTTTTCGGATTCATTCTGAATCCATCATCAGCTAATTCCTAACGTAAAACTCATACTAAGGTGTTAAAGTTCAACAAACAGAAAAACATTACATCAAGTTGCCAAAGTGAAAATTATCACCTTTAACACCTTAGTATGACTTTTACGTTAGGAATTAACTAATGAGGGATTCAGAATGAATCCGAAACGTCCTTTTAAATTGTTTTTGGGGATTTTATCTTTTTAATATAATGTAATGTAATGCCTGTTCTTTTGACAAAAATGTATAGTTATGAATGTATTCAGACGTAGTCATTTTGTTTATATCAAAGAACATAAAAATGTTTACTTGAGAGTTAATAGCATCCGAAAACCTATATTCTGGGCTGAGAAACACTGATTAATATACTATTAAAACTACTCGATAACGTTTCCGAAAATCAGTGACGTCAAAAGGATTTGTTTTATATAAATGGTTTTTTAAACCTCGAAAATATATCGGTTTTTCAGATTTTTAAAGATAAAGAATTCTTTTTACAAACGTATATATCTCGGAAGAGGTCATTGTATTGTTTTTCATGTTTATATAATATATTTTCCAAGATCACGAAAAATCTGTCTTTTTTTTATATTGGATGATCATTTTTTCCCAGGATATTACGTGATAAATTTTATTTTTAGAAATTTCGTTATGGGTAATCAGCATGGAAAAGCTATGAAAATGTTCTGTTATGTTATTAATTCAAAATTGCAAAGCTGTTTTTCATGAAATTCAGTTCAGATTATAATTATTTAATATATTGATATAATAAAAAGTTAGATGTTTTGGCTTCACACATAGTCTGATTTTTCTGCATGCTTTTCTATCATACATTTTGAGCTATTTATACTTTCTACTTGCATTTGCTGTTTAAAGAGATTTCTCAAAATTCGTTCCTCAATGTTTTTTTCTTTTATGAATTATCTATTTTAAAAACACCAGAAACATAATGATAAAGTGCAGTAAATTTAATTTGAATACTACTTATAAATAAAAAATTACGAACGTTTACAATTAAATGTTTTTTTTTTTTTTTGAAAAATAATCGCAGCATAACATTCACTTCTGAGAAAACACAATTTCTTGAAAGTTTTCAAATTTTAAATTTTAAAAATGTTTAATTGTTTCGAAACAATTTTATCAAACAATATGAATTTTTTTAGGTGTTATATTCTTTTTTCATTATTATAGATAGCTTCTTACAAAAGGTATTCTTTCTTTAGACTTATTTGAAAAAAAAATCATGCCTTGCCTTAAAACCGAAATAATTCAATGATATGGTGCAATTCAATAGATTTTTGCTTATTTTGAAAGAAATTGTTAGCAATATATATTTTCTGTAAAAATGAGAATTTTCGTACATTCATCGGAATATAACTACTTTTTGCCAAAATAGTTTATAAATTCAATTCCTATTTTGGTTGTTTTAAAACTCCCAAAAAGAACATTAAGATTTTAAATACATTTATCAAAATTCCCGTTTTATTTTTCTTTTTTTTTTTTAAATATTTAGTTGAGCAAAAAGTTCTGGGAAATTTTTAATCTAATTGTTACCAGAATTTGTATTGTATATAGGAGTACTGGTGGTATATCTATAGGAGTTCAGGAATTTAGGTTCCAAAATGCCCATTGAGCATCATTATTTGGGTGTGTCGATCCGGCATTATTGGAGAAAAGGTCTTACGATTCTGAAAGTCGTCGATGAGATTAATGAGGGTGCTGGTAAGACGACAAACTTCGGACTTCTAGCAAATCCGGAATCTGGCAGAACGATGGCACAAAGTCGTGCATTATGATGGTCTCTACTTTGAAGAATAGTCCTTGTTGCTTTTGTTGTTAATTTGCGCATGACAATGCAACTTTCACTAATTTCCCAGAACTTTTTGCTCAACCTAGAAATAAATCATTGTTGATTAGTCGTCATTAGTGTTTTAAATCATAAGTTTATTTGACGACAATTTAGATCAGTTCGAGGAAAAGAAAGCTTCACTATTACTTGATTTAATAATTCAGACTTTAAAACGTAAAATCTAAAATGCGTGGAACCTGATTCTAGAAGATTTCTTCAATACTGAGTTTGAATGCGAAATTCGAGAAAGTAGTCAACTATCATTAAGTGGGCTTCACTTATGGCTACTTATTTTTGCCGCCAATTTTGTTGTAATTTGCAAGTATTACCAAGCTTGGCAAGAATTTGACACTGTTGGACACCGTTACGTATGTACGCGCGCATGCGTGCATGCGAATATTTTATGAATACTAATGTATTTTATTTTCTTCTTAGCCATTTTGTACGGTAGACACGAAACAGAAAACGTCTTGGAATCCCCGTATTAACGCATAAAACCGAAGCTCGAAAAATATATTTTGGATTTCAAATTAATTTATATATGTTTCATGAGTTTGAAAATCTTTTAATGGTTGCAATTTTGAGACTAATCCACTAGGCAGATTAAGCTGGACAACAAATTTGGTTGAGATTTTGGAAAGCCCTTTACATTCGCTCAGACGCATCAAAATTGGTTTAAAAATGTGAGTGCGATCGAAGGACGAAAAATATAAATAAAAATTGTAAAAAAAAAAAAAAGATTGAATACCCAATTTAAAGAATTGTATGAAATAATATTTATACATTAATTGATATAGTAAAAAATAAATGTATAGAAAACGTCTATACTGAAGATTTATTTCTTATCCTTTTTTTTTTTTTTTTTTTTTTTTTTTTTTACTTTTAAAAATATGAACTGAATAGCTTAAATTAAATACATTTAGCCGGATCAACTACAAAGTATATCGCATATTCTCATTATTAACTCACACTATGGCCCGACTTCCAAAAAATGTGATTATATATCGTTTGCAATTTTTTTTTTTTTATGTATGCTCATGTATAACTGAATGCTCTGATTTCATAATTCTTCTTCTTCTGTTTTAAAGATCTCATTCTTGGGGGATGACCAAGTTTCAATTTCATAAAGATTATTATTTTTTTTTTTTTTTAACCATTTGGAAAAATGGTTTTTGTCCTCGTCAGGGTAGGAAATCAAAAGCATATCTGAAGCTTTTAATTGGTTGAATACGAATTTTATTCGTTTTCTGATTGGTGTATACAGTAATCTGTATTTCCCTTTACTTTCAACAGAGATGGATACTTCTGTTCCCACTATGACAAAAAAGTAATAAAAAATAAACACAAAAGATTAATAACTCAAAAACAAATTGAGATACAGCTGTCAAAAGAATTGCATTTAAAAGTACAAATTTTTCTCTATACGACGGTGTAAAAATTAATATTGTGGAATTAGAATAATTTTAGAAGTTTAAGAATGAAATTTCATGTAAAATTGGTCGTCAGATTTCTTAGAAATCTGACGATGGAAAAGCCTTCTCCCAGACAGCCAACTGAAATGCTTGGATAATACGTAAGTTTTAGGAAATCTGACGGGTCGCAAGCGATTTTTGTCACTTGCAATTTTTACGTGTAATAACACTATTAATGTTTAATTCATGGCGTACATAATGTATGACCAACTCCGTGCGATTTTTTATGTCTTAAATTTTAGTCTTTGAAAAAATCGTTTTCCAAATGGTCGTTGTAACTTGTTAAATTGCTTTTTTTTTTACTTTATAAGCTCTAAATTTCTTAAAAGTTGACCAATAATCACAAATTTTGAATATAGTATTGAGGTAATCAGTATCACTTTTGTTTTCAAAGTGGTCGTCCTATCGTATATATTTGTTTTAAAAGAACATGTTTAAACTTCCAATACAACGTCGTCTACTAAGTGTAAAAAAAAAAAAACGATATTGTCAATAAAACAATGTTATTGTTGCCACAAATGTATTCTGATGTAAAAGACCATTTTTATCAAAATATTCGCCCTGTCTTGCAATAATTAAATATCATTATATTAACGCAAAAAAGAATCCCTTGAAGTCCTTTTGTGTTTTCCTTAAAAATAGTTGTCTTTCTTTTTTTGATCTTTTCTTTATTTGTCTTTTTTTAAATACAATTTCTTTTAAATATCGTATAAAAACAGTAGGGGAGATTTTTGGCCAATAAAAAAATGTAAAAATTAGAGAACAACTTTCGATTTTCTTCTTTGTAGGTTACAATCTAATCAAGAGAAAATGTATAAATATACACTATTAAACAACCCGTTTTCTAAACTTACTTATCTTTCTATAAAATTTTAAAACGTAAGATTTCTTTTATGTAGTATATAAAAGTTCTTTTCAAACTACAAATGAAAAGAAAAGGGAAAAGTTTTGTCATATGAAGTCAATAAATGAGTTCTTACAAGTTACATTTTTTTTTTCACTTTGTTCAACAAAATTACTAAAAAGGATATATCTTTCTCACGATCTTTCAAAGTATAACAATCTTATGT
Source organism: Maratus speciosus (assembly GCA_963932465.1). Classification (NCBI taxonomy): domain Eukaryota; kingdom Metazoa; phylum Arthropoda; class Arachnida; order Araneae; family Salticidae; genus Maratus; species Maratus speciosus. Next base: position 242,931,101 of record OZ010788.1, on the reverse strand, counting down.
CAGAGTAAAAATAGTTACAGGAAATTTTACGTAAGCTAATTCATCATTATATGTTAATACCTTTTTATTAAAAAAGGAATTGGTCGAATTTTTGAAAAGAAATTTTGAAATTATTTAGTTAAAAAAATTCTCTAAGAAATATTAGACAAAATTATGCTTAAATGAGGCATTCACAATGAAAAGGAGGTAAGTGCAAAAATTGGAATTTTACAGAAGAGTAAAGAAAAAAAAAATGTTCCTATTAAACCTTTTGCAATCTCCCCTATTTTAGAATTTCTGAATTTTTTTTGCAAATCTACGCCGATCTATGCAAATCTACCCCTAGAACCCAAAACCACACCAAGTTAAAAATTTAAATATATATATATATATATATATATAATATTAAATTTGAAATCACAAATATATGAAGAAATTGATAAAGTTCTAAAGATGATTTAGAAATGAACATATGAAACCAGTATGTAAAATAAAAAACTATGAATGACTCACAGAATCATAAGAGGAGCTTGTGAGTTCATTCATACAAGATGCGTTATTTCATCCAATTTTGTCGGCATTAAGCCTAAAATGACAAAATTTAGCTCCTTATAACGCAAACATTACAGAAAATAGGTTGGATCTGGATTAATAAATTGGAACTGGATTAACCATAATGTTTAGAGTTGCCATATTAAGTCAAAATATATATATATATATATATATATATATATATATATATAACTTTTTTATGGACACGATAACTTTCGTAATTCTTCTCAAATCTTTTCCAAACTAATACGTAATAGAGAGAATAGGGCAGAAAATCTCGGTCAAGTTCGTTAATAGGCAAAATCGGATCAAGGAGGTGAAAATAGGGAGGGGTTTTATGAAAACCAAAAAAGCGCATAACTTCTTAATTTTTATACATATCAAATCAGTTTAAAGTTATTATTACTTCTACGAAAAGGGCCAAAAATTTATGTATCACAGATTTTTGATAAAAATAAAAATGGATTCAAGGGGCACAAAAACTAGGGTTTTAGGGAGAAAAAAATTCTTACCTTCGTCAATTCTTAAGATATCAAATTCACTTAAACTTATTATAAATCTTCTTAATATTATCTACATCTTTTATATTGAGAAGTTTTTGATAGGACCAACTCTTACTGTGAAAATTAAAAATAAAAAGGAAAAAAATGGGGGGGGAGGGGGTTAAAGAAAAAAAATCATAATTTCATCAATCCACAAGATATCTAGTTCTCTTAAATTTATTATACATTATCTGAATATTATCTGCAACTTTCATACTGACAAGTTTTTTGATAGGATCAACTCTTACAGAAAATAAAAGGGTTGACGAAAAAATTATCATATTAAGAGTGTACTCAAATCCAAACGGCTTTTTTTCTGACTAATTTTTAAATTCATTTTCGCTCTCAAACACATCTAATTGGCAGGTTCTCTTATTCAGAAACTATGTAATGTGCTGTTTGGGTTTTATTTTTTTAATAAAGGCAGAATATATTTCAAAAAATGCTGTCAAAGTGGATATTTTGAACCGAATATACCCAAGCGATAGTGCTGGAAACGAAAAAAATGGTCGCACTGAGAAAATAATTGTAAATCAAGTTCTAAGTAATGGAACGAAAAATAAAAACACAGGTCGTTTATAAATCACTTCAAAAAATCATGTCTGCAAGTTTCATGTTTTTACTTTTAAAAATGAATCAAAAAATTTCGAGTTGTTGAGCGTGGATTTTTTTTTTTTTTTTTTTTTTTTTTTTTTTAATACCGCCTTAATATGATTAAACGCGCTCTTACAGAAAAGATTAAATTAAAAATTCGTCAAAAGTGGCCAAATAAAATTGTTAGACTGGGTTTATATCTAATCTTGATTTAGTTTTTTTTTCGTGAAATTAGTATTTAACTTCAAAATCAACATCCGCCTGTAGGCCAAGCCGGAGGGATTTTTTTTTTTTTTTTTTTTTTTCTTGATTGATTGATCCGTTTTGTAAACTTAGACCTACGACTCGTTTGAATTTACAATGAACTTCCTATTCCTCTAAGATTCAGTGCTACTGACTTCGGAACATAGATTCTTTTTATCGAAATAATGAAATTTTGGAATTTACCTCTTTTTCATTGCTAATACCTCAATTGTTTGTAAAATATATAAATGCAATTTTAAAATTTAATAAATCAAAATATTGCTTCCTTGTAAACTTATAATAACTTATATTTACTGAATTACATATTTTTTTGGCACTAGTATTTAAAAGTGTTTTCATATTGTTCAAATTAATAACTTCCTTTATACTGCTTTCTAAAAATTAAGCTCACTGAAATAAATTCAAGATAATTAACCGTTTTCAATCCTCATGAAAATTAAAAGTATGTACATAATACCAAAAGAATGTAAATCCAGAGAAATGATAAAAAAGTACTACAGCATTAATATTACATTGTTTCTTAAAACCGTAAGCTAGATTTTCTCGTATTTTCGATAGTTTAAAGATTTTTTTTTCTTTAAATAAATCATAAAAAAAATTAGGTTAGACTAACGCAGAGTTTTACAAAGAAGTAATTACTAAAGTTTTAAAATTATCATATTTAACGTGATATATTTAGCTATACACTTTTAAAAATTCAAATCATATTTTTCCACATTCATTAAATTTGTAAACTATGCTAAAATACCGACTGAATCTTAATAGAGAAAGACTCCGTTCATGAATTCCTTAAAAATACTACAGATAAATTTCATTCTTTAATTAAATGAGCATCATTTAAGGCAATAAATGATGTCTGTCTGATAGGCTGTTTCAAGGAAGTAAAAGGTTGGATCTTTCAAGGAAGTAACCTTTAACCCTTTACTGCGAAGCTTTGCATAGATGCAAACAACACTGTTTTCAATGTAATGGAGCTTTTTTATTCGAATATGCCTAATTCACACCAGAAAATTAAACTAGCACTATTTCTTTAATTAAAAAAACAGACATTCCGTATCTAAATAAAGCGAAATTAATCATTGAAACTTTCTGGTGCAAAGTCAGATTCTCTGAACTACGTAATTTCTAGAATGTATTCTTTCATGAGAATTAAATGGTTAAAGATTAAGTTTTATAAAATAAATAATTATATAAAATAAGGTATTTGGAGAGATACTTATTAAAATATTTACTAATTTGCATTATTTTAGCGTAAAACAGCCACACGACAGCAGTTTTTACTTGTATTGCAGATGTGCAACAGAAGAAAAGATTGACGTATTATATCTCTGATTTTTTTTCATTATTTTTCTTGTGTAATACACCTTTCAAAGAATCATAATTTTTTCGAAACAAAATAAAAAATTGCGCATTTAAGGGTTAAAAGAAGTCATAGAGGTAAAGGCAGTACATATAAAAACATACCAAAGATTTCAATAGGTTTGAAGTTAGATAATATGCTAGGCATTTGCATCAACAAGTCTCGAGGTCTTTTAATGGGGTTTTTTTATAAGGGCGTAATTTAGGGCGTAAGGTTACGTAATTATTACTTATAATATGTATATTTAGGATAAATACAAATCAATAAAGAAGGCTTTCATTAATTAATCATATTTCAAGAGTCGGCAGGGGGGATCCACAAAACTTGGCATTGTGTGACATGGAAAGTGTGACGGTTAACTCGTTTGTGACATCACATCTGAAACAATTAGGTAGACATTATCTGCAATCAGCATAATAAAGTTTATAAAATGATGTATTTTAATCAGGTCATCTTAAGTACATTTTTCATCCTCTACCTCAATATCACAGTGAAAACTACATAAATTGACCACCTGCAGTGCAACAATTTTCTGATAAACTTAAACACTTTTATAAAGGCCATATTTTAAGCAGTCTTAAAGATGTCAGCTTAGACAATTGGGAAACATACAAAGGTGGTCAGCTGAGCTTATTTCACTTTATCGCACAAAAAAGAAGACAGAATGTTTTGTATGAGAGTGAAAAACAATACCAAAGGCTGTTATGAAATTCTATGGAATCAATATAACTAATGCATTGCAGCAGTGTTTCTTTAACTTTTGATCTTTTTTGATCCTTTCAAATTTAGGAATAATGAAATTCCAACCCTTAGAAAAACGAAGAAAAAAAATCTCAGAGACGTTAAAGAGTGGATTAAGATCGACCCGATGCCGGATTCTTGCTCTTACCAATTTCGCATTCACCACTTCATCTTTTGGAGTTTTTCAGGGTTTTTCAGGCTTTAACACTAGAACCGCCGGCAAAAACGTATAACTATAACCGCCAAAGCGGTCATTTTGACCGATGTGGATTACAATGCTCAACTATTGTTTACTTGCCATTTTTTACTTTTAGCATCGTTTATTACTATCCCTATGCTACAAATAAAATATGACGCGCTGTAATATCTGAGCTCCTAACTGCCCGATTTTAATGGGCTTTACATAGCCGGATACGGAAATTAAATTGTCGGTAGTTTTCCAGCATAGGGGCCTTGGCGAAATAGCAAAATCTGCCTTGACGAAGAAGGGAATTTGGCAACATATTTTCTGGCAACCTATTCACTATTTTATTTCATATACACACGGATTTTTTTTTTCAATATTTATACAATGTATTTAACATAAAGAAGCCATTTGTCTAATTTTATTCAGAAACGGAAGTTATTTGTGAATAAAAAACAACAATAATATATACATTTAATTAAAATATAAACAAATTTATAGAAACAAACAAAAAAATTCATCAAGTTTGTTTTCATAGCTGTTTTTAACATTTGACAACAAATCTTACTCTCTGATGCCTGAATTCCATCAAGTTTTTTAAAAAACCGCCAAGGGCCCTATAGTGGAAAAGTACCAAATTCTCTCCTATTTTGCACTATCTGCACCATAGTTTGTAATATATTCAAGGCGGTGGGAGCGAAAAGTTTAAATATTAAATTTTAAATCTATTTATATAAAATCCAAGTCTCTGTGCGTCCCTCACAATTCCGATTGGGCTGCCTCATTGATCGCGGCAATGTTAGGCTTCGTTCAACTTACAAAAATCGGCACTACTTAGTTATCCTGTCGACCAAAAATCTATCGCCAAACTATAAGATTAAATGCCAATACTGGTTGATCATAAATGCCACATTCACTTGACTTTAAGCAAGTTACACGAGTTTACGTCATCAAGTGATTTTTATTTCGACGTTTTATTTATATTTTTATTAATGTTATACTAATTTATTTGTTCTTTCGTTATTTATAATAAAAATTATGTCAATTTGTATAACTTGGCGAGTGGTTTGTCGATTTATATAATTTGGCGAAATTGGTCGACGGAATAACTAAGTAGTACCCAAAAATCCAATATATAATTTCTTCTATCTGAAATCCCGTCTATGAAATATTCAAAATTGGAAATGTTTAATGTTTTGCGCTATCGTTAAAACCATTTCAGAAACTGTGTTTAATTTTGCGCTACTACTTGATTATCCAGTTGACCAAAAAACTATCGCCAAATTATAACATGATGCCAATAATGGATGATCGTAAATGTCACATTCACTTGACATTAAACATGGTGCACGTGTTTGTTACGTGATCAAGTGATTTTTTCTTCAACTTTTTATTTGTATTATTATTAATGTTTTTCTAATTTATTTGTTCTTTCGTTATTTAAAAGAAAAATTATGTCGATTTGTATAATTTGGGGAATAATTTGGCAAAAAATCATGGATTGAATATCTATTCCAGCGCCACGAAATAGCCTGCATGAGAAAAAGTGAACCGATGTTAGCATTCATCCAACAGTGAATTACCTCAATTGTTTTTATAGTTTTATTTATTTTTTAGGTAGATTTCGTAAGAAATACTACCTATTGCAGTCGTTACCATGGTGCGACTTTTGAAAAATTCCTTCATAACTTTTCATTACAGGACCCCAGGAACCCAAAACCACCCCCACCTAAAAAGTTTATATATATATATATATATATATATATATATATATGTATGTATGTACTAAATTTTGACCGCACGATAAAAGTCGCAATTATGCACGGAACGTCTTCAAACTCGCCAACAACTTTAAGATAGCTAATTTCTCGGCGGGGATTGCAAATGAGCAAAATCGGTCCAAGGGAATGGGAATGGGGAAGGTTTAAAATTTTGAATACCGTCTTAACATGATTCTGATAAAGCCAGCTTTTACACAACAATGGCAGGATAAAATAAATATTTTTCATTATAGCTGTTGCCAACAATTTAAAAAAAAGCAATAAAATTCTCACCACAACAATTGCTTTTCTAATGCAGTGTTTTCACGTGAAAAATTAAATTAAATAAACAGTTTGACGAATTGAAAACAAATTGAATATTACGTCATAAGTTTTCTAGAGCAAGATTTCTGCATGAAAATTCAAAAATGAAATAAATAGTTTGACGAATTGAAAACAAATTGAATATTACGTCATAAGTTTTCTAGAGCAAGATTTCTGCATGAAAATTCAAAATGAAATAAATAGTTTGAAGTATTAAAAAAAAAAAAAAATATTGCGTCATATTGAAAATATAATGGACCACAGCAGGTGAATATGTAACGTCATTGAGTTTGGAGAAACGTATTAAAACATGATAAAAACCCGAGTATGGAAATAATAACATATTTTAACACTTTGAGGTTCTCTGAACTTGATTAAGCCATTTTTAAACCTATTCCATATACATGCATGTGTGTATATTAGAATTTTCACAAAATGTTTAGCTCCCTAGAGCTCATTCTTAACGAGGGAACTGGGTTTATCTTTAATCTTGATTTAAGTTTTGTTGGTGAATTTAGTACTTAACTTCGAAATCTACCTCCGCCTGTAGGCCCGACCCGGCAGGGATTTTTTTTATCTTTTAACGTTGCATTAAATGTGTATTAAATAAAAATAGGTACAGATGTCACAGACGCACCAGGGTTTCTTTTTATCACCAAAAGGGCGATTTTTTGCCTGGCGTGGTAACCTGCAAATTTTTGCTTTGAATGAAAACTTGGTGTTTCATAATAAAATTAAATGTGCGTGTTAAATTAAAATAATGAGTACGATAATGGCAACTCAAAGAGTGAAAAATGAATAATGAAGTAGAAATGTAATATAGAATATTTTGTTCAACAATTTATTGTATTTTTCATTTGAAATGAATGAAACTGCCTCCGAACGTAAACGGCTTTCAGACAGATAACGTAGAGCACGATGGCTAGCTCGGCACTCGCAAGAAACATTAAATTCTATCTGAGAAGAAAATAGTTTACGGCATTCAAATCAAAGAGCTAATGAAAGCCATAGTGATCGATCTGTAAGATTATCTCATAACTCTTTGCGTACTTCTACACAGCGTTCAAGTGAAAATGAAGAACAAAGGTTAATCAGATGTAGCCATGATGCTGAACGTCATTCTCGGTGCTTTTTGACTCAAAGACAAAACTACTACGAAAATCCGCAACAATTAATTTCTGAAGCCTCTTAGTCTCAAGTTATTGAGCCTCATACGTGTGGATAATTAAGCATTCTCTGCCAATTTTGCAATGCGTGCCATTTTCAAGCTGAGAAACCCATAGATGGAAAATTTAACAGTTGTTGCGATAAAGGTAAAGTAAGGCTTCCACAACGTCATCGGTTTCCACCATACCTCCAAGACTTGATGAGCAATTCAAAATGCACTTAATTATCGTAATTTCAAAGAAAACATTCGCTCATACAACAGTGCTATTTCATTTGCTTCCATGGGTGCTAAACTTGCGGGATTTTCTCCGGGACACGGCCCTTATTGTTTTAAAGTTCAAGGCCAAATTTATCACAGAACTTCCCACTTGCATCAGCCAACAAAGAAAATTTGCTCAACTGTATGCTTTGGATATAACACAAGCTGTCGAAGAGCGTCTTAACATTCCCGAAAATGACAACTGCTTACCAAATGTTTTGCGTGAACTTGATTTACTTATGCGGCAAAATTCTTCTGCTCAAGTTTTCAAAAAATGGAGTGAGGTGGAGACTGAGCAGCAACAACATGCACAAAGGTACAATTTACATATGCCAAGAGTTAATATGGTATTGCGTCGAGATCGCCATTTAGACAACAGACGATATAATTTGCCGACATTAAAGAAGTAGCGATGGGTTTTTCTAAATGACGATGGTGAACCACTCTTTCAACGCGATATCAGAATTTATCCAAGAAATAATGACCAACCTTTTGTAAACTTGAATATTTTAAGTCCTAATTTAGATCCAATGACTTATCCTATATTCTACCGAAACGGAGAGCCTGGCTGGGCAACAAATTTATCATTATCACCTTATCCAGAATTTTCACCTGGTGCTCGAAGTAATATATCAATACTTCAGTTCAAAGTTGCTCAAACAGCGATTCGTGATAAAGAGTTTAATCCAATATTTCATGGTGGAAAACTTGCTTAACAGTGGATAATAGACTCTCACTTACAAGTGGAAGCTAATAATCTCAATTTCATAAGACAGAAGAAAAATAAACTTCGTGCAGACGATTATTCTGGCCTCAGGGGCTTTGTAGCCCAAGGAGCAGCTGATGCAGGTGTTACTGATGGAAAAAGCATAATTCTACCTTCTTCATTTCAAGGGTCTCCTAGAAATATGAGAGAGATATACAATGATGCTATGTCCATTGTTACAAAGTTTGGTTGGTTGGTTGGTTGGTTGGGGTTTTATGGCGCAAAGTCCCAGTAGGGACATGCTGCGCCAAGTTACAAAGTTTGGAAAACCAGATGTGTTTTGTACAATCACGTGCAATCCATAATGCCCGGAAATAGTCAAAAATCTACTGACCAGACAAAAGTCATCAGACAGACCTGATTTAGTAGCGAGAGTGTTTAAAATCAAACTATCATCATTAATGAATGATATAACAAATGGGGAAATATTTGGTAAAGCTGTGGCCTTTGTATATACTATTGAATTTCAAAAAAGAGGTCTTCCACATGCTCATATTCTTTTAATTCTAGCAGAGCCCTATAAATTTCGTAATGCTGCTCAAGTTGACTGTTGTATTTCATCGGAGTTACCAGATCCTGAAACTAATCCACGATTATCAGAAATTGTTCTTCGTACTATGGTCCACGGGTCATGCGGAACTTTGAATCCGAATTCTGCATGCATGAATGGTAATAAATGCACAAAAGATTTTCCATAGCAGTTTCAAGAAACAACTAAAGTCAATCTGAATGGGTATCCACTCTATCAAAGACGACAAGGCCCAACTGCTATAGTTCGCGGCAAACAGATAGATAATCGCTACATCGTACCATATAATACATATTTACTGCTGAAATATGACGCGCACATCAACATTGAAGCCTGCACGGCTATCAAATCTATTAAATACATTTACAAGTGCATATACACAGGTTATGATGCAGCAAATGTAGTAGTTCATGCTGGAAATAATGAAAGTAACGAGTTTGTGTCTGATGAACTATCGTCACATGTTGATTCTCGATATGTGAGTGCACCAGAGGCAATGTGGCGGTTACTGGAAAATGAAATGCATGATCGTTCTCATGCAGTAATTCGTCTTGCCATTCATTTGCCTTTAAGACAACAGGTTTATTTTCATACTGGGGGTGAAAATGCTGTTCTGGAACAAGCTGCCAACCGCGAAACGTTGCTGACTGCTTGGTTCAAGTTGAATAGAACAGATAATGAAGCAAAACAATGTATTTATGTTGATATACAATATCGTTATGTATACTAGAAAAATGCTTGGAAAAAACGACAAAGAGGAGGCGATAAAATTGTTACAAGATCATATTATGTTAATCCAAAAGATATTGAACGTTTCTGCCTTCGGTTACGTCTCCTTTATGTTCCTGGTGCTACATGTTTTGAAGATTTACGAACTTTTTTTGGAGATCTGTACAACACATTTCAAGAAGCTGCACCTGCACGTTGTCTTCTTGCTGAAGATAATGAATGGGATCAATGCTTAGAAGAGGCTACTTTAACTGCAATGCCATTACAAATGCGTCAAACTTTTGCATTTATTTGTATATTTTGTAATCCAACCAATGCAGCTAATTGGTGGGGAAAATATAAAAATTCAATGACCGAAGATTACTCAAGAACTTATAATGAATCAGTTGCTCAGAACCGATCTTTTCAAGATATTAATTGCATGTTGGAATCTCATGGATTAAACTGTACATCATTTAATCTTCCTACACCCGATATACTTCAGGAAATTCAAAATGAAGAATTCAGTTATTTTAATGAAGCTGAAGCAGCTGTTGAACAAATAGCAACTTTAAATTTCTTACAACGAGAAACTTTCAACCAAATAAAATTAGCACTTGAAAGTGATTCTGTTACGAGACGTTGCTTTTATTTAGATGGTCCTGGAGGATATGGTAAAACATATTTGTACAACGTACTCATGCATTTTGTTAGAGGTAAATGCCAAGTAGTACTTCCACATGCAACAACAGTAATTGCATCAATTTTATTAGAGTGTGGTAAAACTGTTCATTCTGGCTTCAAATTACCAGTGCCGATTTTAGAAACTTCCACATCTGCCATTCGAACGTCTTCAAGTGAAGCTCAAGTATTACGTGAAAGAAAATTAATTATAATTGATGAAGTGACAATGATGTCATGTCATGCTCTTCGTTATATAAATGTCTTACTGCGGGAAATAATGTTGAATGACATGCCTTTTGGAGGCAAGGTTATGGGCATTTATTAGGTGGAGACTTTCGCCAGACATTGCCAGTTGTTATGAGAGGAAACAGAACAGAAATTATTGAAACATACTTGAAATCAAGCCCACTTTGGCAAGGATTTATACAACTTAGACTATCTGAGAAATATGAGATCTGAAGGGCAAAATTCCTTTAATGAGTGGCAGCTTAAAATTGGTGAAGGAAAAACACCCGATATATCAAATTTACCTGCAGGTACAATAGAAATTCCACCATCAATGGTTTGCAAAGATTCAATTATTGCAAGTGTATATGGAGATCATATAAACTATACCGATTTTGAACAACTTGAACAAAAAGTAATTTTGACAACAAAAAACAAACATGCATTATCATTAAATAACAAAATTTTGAATTTGCTGCCTGAAGATGGAAGAACTTACTATAGTGCAGATTCAGTCGTGTCTGGCAACCAAGAAAATGTTAATAATTATTCACCTGAGTTCTTACATGAACAAACTCCATCTGGGATGCCTCCTTATAAGCTTACTCTGATAAAAGGAAGTATAATCATGCTTCTCAGAAACACGAATCCAAGAAAAGGATTGTGCAACGGAACCAGATTAATTGTGCACTCTCTCCACAACCATTTTATTGATACTTTCATTTTATCCGAAACAAATCAAAATGACAGAGTTCGCATACCAAGAATTGATTTGACACCAAGTGAAACTTCTCTACCTTTCGTTCTTAAACGCCGCCAATTTCCAGTTATACTGTCATTTGCAATGACGATAAATCAGTCACAAGGACAAACATTTTCTACAGTTGGACTGTATTTAAAAGAAACGGGTTTTTTTTATCATGGACAACTACTATATGTAAGTATTTCATGTAAAGAGGAAGAGCAGTTAAAAATTTATGTAGAAGATACTGAAGAGCCTTTGTCGGCTTTTAAATAATGGAAGACTTTTTACAAAAAACATCGTATATCATGAAGTTTTGTGAACAAATTTTAATTTCATTTTTTCTGTATTCATTATTATGTAGTTTTCCATAAATTCGTTTTGTTTTTAAATTGTGTTATTTTCATCTATTACTGCGGAACAAGAGAGGAAAACTCATATTCTTGCACATGTCTTTTATCCCTTTAAGACCTGGCCTACACAACTGTGTTGGTGATCCTAAGGCAAAAGAAAAACAATTTCCTCTCTTTCTTGCACAAAAGAAGAGCCTGCACCAAACAATTGTGTGGATCCTCCCTTGACGTCACCTGTGATCGAAAAAAATTTTAAATATCTTTTTTCAACTAAATATGATCTTATGAATTTGGATTAAAAGCTAAGACTTTTAATTTCTAATAAAACTCTCCAGGTCTTAAAGGTTTATGTATCTTCCTATCTCATTTTCCGTCATTTTTGACGGGCTATCTTTCTAGTAACATATATTTCATAATTTTTATCATATATTTTTATATTTTATTATGTTATAATTATATCATATTGATATATATATATATTATTTATATTTTATTATGTTATAATTATATTAATTTAATGTATATATCTATTATTTATATTTTTTATTTTAAGAATATTTTTATAGTAAAAAATATTTTTTATAAGAAATCGAAATTGCTAAAAACAAGAATAAACTTGGTGAACACAAACATTTATATTTATCCCCTGAGCAATACAATATTCAGGGCGGCGAGTGGTCAGGGGAAAACACTGTCAAAAAAAGAGGAAACTACCAGTATTTTCTTCTAGAAAATACTACGAATAATATAAAAGGATTAAGGAAAACGGATTTCTCTTTAACAAAATACTGGTATTTAACACCTTTTTTTGACTGTGTTTTTCAGAATCGATGCCCGCTAGATCAAGAAAATTATAAAACACTTGTAGAGGTCGTCGTCTAGAACTAGCTTTTGTAGAATACTTCCATGCCATTTGGTCGAGCACGTTGACGCCAAACTTTGTAGAGAATTATATAACTTTACAGTTTCTGGTAAGTGTTTATCACCAGTCTCAAATGTAACTAATGGATGTCGGGAACTTAGAATTAAAACATATTTATTTTTCTTCTCTTAATAAACTCAACGTAATACCATTTTTGGCAATAATTTGGCTACTGTATAAAGACTTTTTTTCAGATTTTATGGCCTGTGGAATTTTGTTTTTCGCCCGCGATTGACCGTGCCAATAATGCTTGTTTTCAGTGGCTTGTTTTCAGTTGCTTTTCTGCAAGGGACGGTGAAGTAAAGAAGTTATCTGCGGTGATGTTGTTTCCTTTGTTGAAGTATGGTTGTAAGAAGTAGGGACTGTTGCAACATCTACTAGATAAAATGTGCACTAAAATTGACGGCGGCCATTTTGACCGTTTCGGCGGTTCTAAGTACACTGCTGGAATACTTCATAAATTTTGACTGACTGGAAAATTTATCACTGACATATCATAGCTTTTCGAATTATAGGAAAAGTCACGGAAATGAAAGTTATTCTTTCAATAGAAAAAAAATTGGTACGGTATCAAAGTTACGGAATGGTCAAAATGACCGCCTTGGCGTTTCTAGTGTTATAATTTACGTTATACTCCCGTATTTGTTATGTTCTCATACAAATAATCCCACAGAGGGCAATACCCCTTGGCCTAAACCACTCGTATAGATATTTGGCCGTAACAAAATACCAAAACTTTAACTGTTCGAATCCCTTTAACTGTTGACCTATGTATTCGAAATATGGAATCCAACATAATTTAATTTTTCAGTGTGAGCAATTTTTATAGTTTCGAAATCTAATGCATATGTTACGGTTAATTTGATAAATTCGGTTATTACTAATAATTAAAAAATACTGCATATAAATTAAACTGCCTATTAATCATATTTACGGGTTATTATTAATAATTCCCAATGAAGTTAGGTCAATAGGATTAATTAAGCTTAGTAAGGAATATGTCTTTTACTAGAACATGTACTATCATAACTCGATGAAGCGAATAACAAAAATAACTCTTAAGAGATAATAATACTCAATCAAAAGATATAGCCTATTAATAGGACGCCAAGGATTAAGGGATTAAGGATAATTATTTTCTAATTACTGAATCAATCAGGTAAAAATTTAAAACACTGGAATAATAAAAGAATAAATAATTCAGTTTTAAATTGCATGCTTTTAGTAATGAATATTTTGAAAAATGTAGTACAAGTAGTAAGTTTTAAATTTAGACTTCTTTTAAATTAATTTTAACATATAGCAAATATATTAATATAAGTTACTGCCGGAAAGTGATAATTCTTACACCAATCTAACAAAAGAAAAAAAGAAGAAAAAGAGGTAGGTCATTATGTCCCTGACCAGTCCAAAAGTGCCAAATTAGAGGGCCATCAAAGAGTAGAAGAAAATACCTCTTGTCAGTACGGGGGTTCCAAATACAATATTATTATTTTTATAACAAATAAACATGTCAAACAAATTACATTAGCAATACAATATTACTACATTTTTAACAAATCACATATTTATTTTGGCAGGAAGGGGTATTGTGGCGTTTGGAGTTACAAGGGGTTTCTAATTTTTTTTTACATTTCCAGGAACTTTATTTACAATTTCCTTCACAATTGTGATATTGAAATCCTTGGCTACCTAAGTTGGAATTCTTACGAACACATTCTCTTAGACTTAGCGCATTAACTGAAATTAAAGATTCCTTCCAGACAAAAATATCATTCTTTGTGTACAGTTGATTTAAAATTCCATGTTTTGTACTAAGTTAATATAAGTTTTTATGTTCCTTAGAAATTATAATAACTATGATATTTTGGCTACAATCCGCACGCATATCTACCTTTCTCACATTTTCACTTGGCCATTTTAACTTCGAAAGCTGTAATATTTTTTCCGCTTGCTTATTTAGTTGACTGTTTATCTCAGTGTCGAGCTTCTTTAATATTTTTCGAGACTTCATCTAGTGAAAAAGAAGAGTCTTTGTTGTTTTCTTAAAAATATTTTCTTTCAACATTGCCGAAACTTTTTCCTCTTTTCTATTTCAGAATTATGTTGTTCCTATTCAACTACAGTTTAACTCTTATTACCGTTTTTGACTGAACCTGGAACAGTTCCCTCCATTCCCAGTTCCACATACATATTGTCATCATTCGTTGCACCCATATCCTCCTTCTTGTTTGAGTTTGCTGCCTGAAGTTAGTGATATCATTTCTACACTAATTTCTTATATAACAAGAGCTTCTTTACTTGTAATCCTGACAAAGTATCGATTGGCAAAGAGGTGATTAAACCTACACTCGATTTTTAGCCAAATACAGCTTCATAGGGACTGCGATCTATTCCAGAGTGATGTGCTCTATTTTTTATAAATTGAATGCATTTTATTCCATCTGACTACAATTTTGTACTATTAGTTTCAAGATAAGTGGATAACATATTTTCAGTGCCTTGGTTTGCTCTTCCAACTGAGCCATGCGACTGACTATGTTTTGGTTTTCCATGAAAAATTTTGAGCAGATCCCACATTCTACAAACTTCTTCAATAATCTTATTCTCAAATTCTCAACCACTGCCACTTTGCGAGACGCAGGGTGCTCCAAATACGTAAACATATCCATTAGGTGATAATCACTTTCCTCGGCCCGTTTTGTTTTTAAGCTCTTAAGGGGTCTTGTAGCTTTTAAACGTGTCGAAACTTTACAAAAAACTTCAAAGTTTGAATAAGATTATCTTCAAAACCTTTTTATGTATAAACATGAAATTTTGGATATTGATTAAAAAGATTGGGCTTTGTAATATGCTACCATCAGAAGTTTATTAGCCTTTTACAGAATTTGTGTATTGTTGAAATCAAAATAGCTCTTTATTTTACTCCAGAAGTCATTGCGCGCATGATATCTTGAGAAAGTATGTATGAACTGCCATGAAATTTAGAAAAGATACTAAAAAAATATGTGTGTTTATAATGAACTACTTTTAAGTATTTACAATAGTAATATTTTTAGTTATGACTATTTTTATTCATTAAAAATATAAAATTTTTATTTTTTTTTACAAAAATATTTTTTTTATATAGGGTAAACGCACCGGTAGTGGGCCACGTACCTGTAGTGGGCCACTAAGTTTCAAAGTTTAAAAACAAGCTCACAATCCATTTCAGAAAAAACGACTGAAAGAAATCTGATTAGTTAAAGTCCTTAAATGTTAACTTTCCATAAACAGTTTGGAATAATTGTTATTCTCCTGTAGGTATATTTGTTTATCTTCTGGAATGTCTTCAAACACAGATTTTTTGGCAAATTCTTAGTGATTTCATTAAGAGATAAGGTTTTATCTAAAGCGTTGTTTCTTTAATATTATGTTTTATTTTGAATTAAAGTGCCATTGATATACTCGATTACATTATAAATAATTTGTTAGATTAGCTGAAAACTTAAAAATTGAAAATTATATCGATTTTAAGGGGTGGCCCACTTCTGGATAACAATTTCTTAAATTGTACCAATAGTGCGCATAGTGACCCACTACTGGAGCACTTGCCAAAAAAATTTTTATGTTTAAATTATTTTAATTAAGTATTTTTTGAGGTTTTAAGACTTTGTATATAATTTATTTAGTATTTTGTTCATCAGAACCAGTAATGGGCCAGGGGCCTCTACTGGTGCACAAGTGGCCCACTTCTGGAGCAGCGAAAATACAACTTCACTAAGCTATCAGTCATATGATTATTAAAAGAAATTAATATCTAAAATAATTTATACTTCAAAGATTCAATACTAAAAAAAGGTGCAAATTTTTTAGCCATATTTAAATAAACATTGCATAGAAAAACATGTAGTGTTATTTATGGATGGACATACTTCTCACATGTCTTTGAATCTAAGAATATTCTGTTCGGCTCATGGAGTTGAAATGGTAGCTTTGCTCCCAAATTCCACATACCTAATGCAACCAATGAACATTTCTGCTTTCCATACTCTTAAAAATGATTATCAATAGGACGTAGTGCACTTCAGAATAACTCATGAAGGCAAACAGATGCAGAAACATGAGTTTCCACCAGTCCTAAAATCAGCACTAGATCGTTTAACTCCTGCAACCATCGTGAATGGAATTAAAGCAAGCGGACTAGTTCCATGGATCTAAAGAAAGTAAATGTTGAATCCACACTAACATCAAAGAATGTGATAATATCACCAATAAAGGAGAGAGAAATGGCTTCTTCCTTGAAAGTTCTTGAAGATAAAGTTGGAGAAGAAAAATAAAATATTTCTCAGAAAATAAAGGCAAATTGAAAGGTTCTGTGGAGCAAACAGATCTTTACTACTTATGGTTGGAGATGAAGGAGACTTTTGAACATGGAACCCATTTCTCAAGTAATCTATCGCAAAACAATTTGGGTATAAAACACTTGAGTATATATTTTTTACTACAGTCGAACCTCGTTAACACGAAATTGAAGGGGCTGCGAAATTTTTTCACGCTATCCCGGATTTCGTGTTAACCGTCAAAATAGTAGTGCAATCTATATGAGATAAAAAGAACTAAATAAACAAGCTTACAAATATATCCCTGCTAAAATCATAAATTAATAAGAAATAGAAAATTTAATTGAGAAATAAAACAAATTGGTCATCATTTTAGGCAATAATAAGTTTATTTACCTGCTAATCATTTTTTTTAAAGTCCGTTATTAACTTTTGTTTCAATTTTTGTAGATTGCTTTGTTCGAGAAACGTATGGACCTCATCTAATTTGTCCAAAGCTCGGGAAGCATTCTCTTGTTCCGTAAGGAAACGTTGTAGAGTTTTTAATGTTGCGATAGCTTCATTTAATGACACTGAACTTTTCAGTTCTGTGTCGAATTCTCCCTCCTCGTCTGAGATGACGATGTTGTCATCTTTTTTTCAGTTAATGAAGCAATTATTTCTTCGTCTGTCGTCACATCCGAAGTCAGCACATCTTCCTCTATGCAAATATACTAAACAAACAATGTCTGAGAAATAATTCCCCGTTTTTTGGTTTCTTCTATTAAATCAGTCGTCATTTCAGATTCAATTTCATTAGTTTCTTCATTTATCTCATGCGTAAATCCCGCGTGTGAGAAACACTTTTTCACAGTTCCAGTAGTGATACTATTCCAGGCACTTCTTAGATAAGTTATAGCTTCTAGTAAATTCACAGAAAATTCCGTTTTATTATCAAAACAATGAATCATTTTATGAACAATTCTTTTTCTGTACTGCACTTTTAAGGATTGGATAATTCCTTGGTAACAAGGCTGAAGTTTTGCTGTAGTATTCGGAGGAAGAAAGACACATTCAATTGCTTTTAATACTGGAACATCTTTATGAGCACTACAATTGTCCAGCAATAAGCAGATTTTTCTCTTTTCTCGGTAGAATTTTAAGTCCAGATCAAGTAAACATTTCGTACAAAATAACATTGTTTATCCATGCATTTTTGCTGGAAGCGTAGCAAACTAGCAAAGTTTTAACGTTTTTGAAACAACGTGGTTTCGCCGACTTACCGATCACGAGGAATGGTAATTTTTCACTTCCGTCCATGTTGCAGCCGACCATAATCGTAATTCTTTCTTTCTAAATTTTCTTCCAGTACATTGTTCTCCTTTTAAAGTAAGTGTTCGCGAGGATTGTGCTTTGAAAAAAAGCCCTGTTTCATCGGCGTTAAAAATGTCACGAGGTGCATAATTTTTTTAAACGTCTAACCACATTCCTAATAAAAAAGACTGTATAGAATTCTTATCTACGGCAGATTCTTCTCCACATATCTTTTTGCAGACAATTCTATGACGCTCTTTAAATCTTGTCAGCCATCCGTTATAACATGTGAAATCGTTGTAACCGAGAGCATTAGCAAAAGCCTTTGCTTTCTCTTGCAAAACTGCACCAGTTAAAACAATGTTCTGGCTTCTTGCTTCTTTTATCCACCGTAAGAGAGCAATTTCAATTTCTTCATTTTATCCCATGCGCATCCGTTTTCTTGCTGGTTCAAATTGACTGACAGCATAAGCCGCTTCAATCTTTTCACGATTCTTTAAAATTGTAGAGAGTGTGCTATTGGGTATTCTATACTTTGCCGAAATTTCTGATTTTTTCAGCACTTTGTCGCTGACTTCATTTAAAATCTTTTGCTTTGTTTTTAAAGATGCAGCTTGCTGTTTTCGACTCATCTTTCAAAGAATTATACAGAGCAACTGCGAACAGAGTTTCAGTAATCAGGTATAGAAGTAAGGATTGTCACTTCTTTCACTCGATGATATGGGATTTCGGAAAGACTGTTTATAGTTTATGTCACTATCAATAAAGTCAAACAATTAATGGAACAATCACATTAAAAAAAGAAATTCCTTCACCCAAACATTCATTGTGGCCGATCTATAGCTCAGAGAGTGAATATGTCCGCATAAAGGACCAAACAGATATCTAACAGATACGATTTCTAAAGATCAGAGGTCAAGAGCAGGAGCCCCTGACAGTTCGGACACCACCCCTTTCTTTTGATCACATCCTTTTGTTCACCTCTTCTTTTCTCTCCTTTCTTTTGTCGATGACCACAAAATGTAATTCGAAAAGAAAAGGAAGACATATGATTAATTCCCATCTCAGGTATACTTGCTCAGGATGTGAATAAATCAACTTAAGCGAAGGGGGAGGGGGTGCGGAATAACACAGGATAATGAAAAGTAGAGATTAGCCAAATATTTCACCATTTTTTGAAACCCTTTTCCTCTTTGTCATTTTCAAACAGTGAGAAAAATTCCATTTTTAGTAAATAAGATGTGACATGTAAGTTTGAAATATTGAAAACTTCGCTTAAGAAAGAATGCTTTAATTTTCGAACAAAAAAAAATTTCGCCTTACGCAGGATTTTGCGAAATTCTATTTCGTGTTAAACGAATTAATTTACATTGGTTTGAGACTTATCTGACGGGACCTCAGTATTATTTCGTGTTAAGCGAAATTTCGCGTCAAGCGATTTCGTGTTAACGAGGTTCGACTGTATTATTTATTCCATTTTTAATCTTTTACTTGTTATAGGGTACACCAGTCATATCTGTTGAGGCGGCATACACTGAATAGCCTATTGACACTGTTGATACTGAAACTATTGATCAGGAGCAAAGAGCAATGGTTGAAGATGCTGAGGTAAACCTTTTAATTCAAAAAGGATCAACTGAGACTGGGAGCCATTCAGTGCTTTCAAATGGTGGGACATCTAGAAATGTACCATCTCCCTTCAAAAGAGTTCTATTTTGGCCAGAAGGGGAAGATAACACAAAGAAAAAGAGAAAACGAGAGAAAATTCCTGCAGTTGTGGCTTCTTCCTAAATGCTTCAATATTATAAGAATAGAGAAGGCCTTAAAAATGCTAAAGATGCAGAAAAATAAAAATTAAAACTGAAAGAGAAAAAAGAAAAATTCAAAAGGAAGAGTTAAAAAAATAGCCGATGGGTAAAAAGGAGAGTTAGGAAATTATCGCCCCACTCTGATGCCTCTCTTTCATTGTAAGTTTCAACCTAAAGTACTCTTTGTAATACATTGACTATAATCCCCTCTCATATTTTGAGATCTTTTTCGTTTTTGGATAAATCATTTTGTTTTGCAGTCATTTCACTTATAATTATCCTGTTTATTATATTTGTCTTATTATTTATCATCACTGCAAAATAACTAATTGGGCGGATTTTTTTTTTTTTTTTTTTTTTTTTTTTTAAGTTACAAAATGCAACAGACTGTTATTTAGAGAAAACAAAAACTAATCATTTTGATTTTTAAAAAAGTTGCTAAATTGTCTACTATTATTGTGGATAAAAACTAATATTTTTTTTCTACCATTTGTATCATTCTGGGTACAAAACACAGAAAATGAATTTTAATGTCAGAAATCGCTGAAAATTCATAAAATTCATTGTAGCACAATTCAGATAGTCTTGATCATAGAATATGGGAATATTTACTGTTTAACAAGTGAAAGCATATAAGCAGATTTTCTAAATATAACTTACAGATCACAAAAACTGTACAAATTAAATTTCGTAACATTAAGAAAATGCAACTATTTTGATGGAAATGGATTTTCACATGATGAAAAACATGTGAAATAGCTCAACAATTAAAATTATACCTCTAAAACTAAGCTTCTTGCGAATTAGCTATATTTAAACGATACGAAAGGACACCCTGTATATAATCTAAAAAAATTACTTTGCAGCTTGTAGGACATTAGCTTTTATGTAAAGTGAGATAAAATTAAAATTGATTTACAGAACTGAATTTGAGGCCCCTGATCTGCAGATTACTAGTGAGATTATTTTACGCAATCATCTAAACTTCTATGATTTCATTATTGTGAACATCCAATTCTAGAACTGTAAAAAAAAAGTATAACTTCAGTATTTTCACACTAAACTCAAAACTCGAGTGGCCCTCTACTGGTGCATCAAAAATTTACTATGCCCACTACTGGAGCATCGAGGAAGGTGACTTTTTTTATTTTTCATTTTTTCCAAATAATATATTTTGAAACTTTGAATGTTTATTCCGATACATGAAGGTTAGGACTACGCTAAAAATATATATATCATTTAGAATTCATAAATACTTTAATAATAATAAGATAAATGTCCTTAAGTGGCCCACTACCGGTGCGTTTACCCTAGTTAATGAAATAATTTTGGCTTAAGAGTAGTTCATTTTAAACACACATGTTTGTTTAGTATCTTTATCAAATTTCATGACAATCCATACATACTTTCTCAAGATATCATGTGCGCGATGACTTATGGAGTAAAAATAGAGCTATTTTGATTTCAACAATACACAAATTCTGTAAAAGAATAATAAATTTCTAATGGCAGCAAATAGCAAAGTTTAATCAACATCCAAAATTTCATGATTATACATAAAAAGGTTTTGTAGATAGGCTTATTCAAACTTTGAATTTTTTCGTTAAATTTCGTCGCGCCTAAAAGGTACAAGACACCTTAACTGAATAAATTTCACACTCACAAGAAAGATTACATCAAATGGATACTACTTGGCACGCAATGAATCGAAAAAAAATTGAAACTGCGGAGAAAAAACAGATACTTGTGAGAATTTCGGAAAATGCGGCCGCCTGCATCTAAAATAAACGATCATCTGATATCGTCAAATTGTAGCCAACGGACAAAAGCAAACTTGCGCGCTCTCAAAAGCTATTATACTATTGAATAATAACAAGACGTTGACACGGACTAAATATACGCATACGTAAAGAAAGTCCCAAGCTAAACGTGTTGGAATTTATTATATTGACCGAGCTTGACTGGTCATTATTAATAATAACCGGTTTATTTGATAAATTTTCATAAATTAATCATATTAACTGGTTTATTTTGATATTATTTGATAATTATTAATAATAACTGGTTATTAGTAATAATAACGGAATAATCTTATTGACCGTAACACATATATCATTATAATATTTACCACATTATAATATTTTTTGAAAATTTATCATTGAAAATACTTTTAGGTGTTTACTGTCAAGCCGCATGGGATTCTTTTATTTGCTGGCCTCCAATGTCACCAGGAGAGAGACTTCGTAGACCCTGTCCTCAAATGGACGTTCGAGGATCAGTAGTTGGAGAGACAACTGACCCTGGTATTAATATATTTATGGTATTATTATTTTCATGCGCACATATAAATCTTCTTTTGCATTTAGTATGTTCTCTTTTGCTATATTTATGTTAAAAGTCTATGTTTTTATAAAACCAACAATCAAACTGGCAAAGAACGATATTACGTTTATTTTTATTTCAAACAAACTTATTGACATTTTATTGCAATTTTACGATTAAACTAGTAAAAGAAACAACACGTTTATAGTAAGACAAAATGAGATATTTCCATATCCATTTCTATTGAGCTTGCCAGAAAAAAATTTCGTAATTCTTTGTCAATTTTTATTTTTATTAATGTAAGATCATATTTGATCAAGAAAGTAAAGGAAGGTAAATAGATTTCGAAAATGCAAATCTACTTTTTTAACAAACAAGTGTATTACTATTACGTAACCAGAACCCAGATTGATACAGAATAACAAAAAGTTGTGGAGGAGAAAGAAAGATGGGATACAATAATCGATAAGAAAATAGGAGAAAGGGGACAGATCGATACGGCACATACAGTAAGAATGGGAAATTTTTTTAAGATAATACAAAAAAAATGACAAAAAAAAGCAAAAGAAGTAGTAATTAAATAACAATATAGAAGTAAATCTAAAACTAAAGAAAAATATTAGAAAATTAAACAAATGAAATAATAATTAGAAAAGAAACTAAAAAAAATAAATAGATGAAGGTCAAAAGCAAGACCGTTAGAGTTAAGCTTAAATTAAAATTGAATTAAAATACTAAACAGTAAAATATATATATATATATATATTTAAGTAAGCCTTCAATTTTTTATCCAATCTACTGAGTGCAAAAGGAAATATTTTCAATAATAATGTCACGAATAAGACATATTACTACATTTCCCACAAAATTTTATTCTAAAATGTAATTTACATTAATAATTATGATAGCGTCACGATATAATATCACGAATAAGACATATTATTAAATTTCCCACATAATTTTATTCTAAAATGTAATTGACATTAATAATTATGATAGTGTCACGATATAATGTCACGAAATAATGTCACGAATAAGACATATTACTAAATTTCTCACAAAATTTTATTCTAAAATGTAATTGACATTAATAATTATGATAGCGTTCTTACTGGAAAATCGTTTTGTTTTACTTGTTGAGTCAACTATTTTTTATTGTTTGTTTTAGATCCTTTTCTGATTTTTTAAAAAATATCATTATTGATTTTTTTTTCATTCATTTTTTTATTGGTCTCTCCCATCTGTTCCTTTCTCCTACGATCTCTTCTATTTCCTACCAGTCTTCTGTTTTTATTATAGTACCAAATGCCCTTTATTGGTGAAATTTTAATCGCTAGAAACACGTTATTTATTGTATACTTCACTTTATTTACAGAATTAGAAACTTTGTATTATACTTTACACTAGTTTCAAAACCATTAATTTTCTTAACTTAACTATTTTTGCATTTTATCGAATTTTAACAATTTAGCTTTATATCAGTTGAATATTACAGATATGTACGCTGTCAGAATATGTGATGAATATGGAAAATGGATGGACAACAAAACGAATTTTAGCCTATGCGTAGAAAACATGGCAGTAAGTATTTTTTCATGCTTTAGGTTAAAGAAATATTCCAAGTTGTTTTTCCAGCGTACAATTTTTTGATGAATTTATGATTTTTTAATTTTGTTTGTTTCTGATCAAATAATGAATTATATTGTAAATTAAATTGAAAGTTGTAACTGTTATAATGTGATGAAAATTTTAAGCGATAGCGAAGACTTTCTGAAATCGGTCTTATTATTTGCTTTTCATTGATCCTGAGGACGAATGTTACATTAGAATGCAGCATGAAAGCTGTAGATAATCTGAACATCGCTGATCACAAAGTATATCCTATTAGCTTCTACCTTCTTCGATGAACACTGAGTGTTCCAGGAGAACGGCAATTTTGGTTCAAAAGCCCGCTTTGATTGATATATATTGGTTTCAGGATCATGCAAATAAATTCTAGCTGTGATATTTTTGTAAATAACAGCAATTGTTAATCATATTGAGCACACCGAAGCAGAGATGTCAGCAGAGCCCGACAGAGGTCCATTGTCAACCCAATGTTGGGGTCAAATTGATTACATTACCTGTATTTAATGCATATACAAGGTATGTGTATGTAAACTGGTTATTGGAACTGTAAGTGGGAATAATGCATGTCAAGACAAGCAATTTTTGTATGAGAAACCAACGTCGCAATCTACTTATTAAAAGAAAAATGCATGGTACATAACTACCAATCTTCCGCTTCCTTTCCAAATCTGGTTCAAAATAAATTTATTTGATTTGATGAAAAGTGGAAGATTGATAGTTATGCGCCTGTATTTTTCCTTAAATAAGTAAATAAATTTTGACCCGGCTTTCCTCTACAAAATTGTTTGTATTGATATGTCGCATTATCACCCCTTAAAGATGAAACAGATAGCCTTAAGAACCCCAAAACTCTTTAAAAATTAACTACTTTAAACAACAACAAAATAATTTTAAACGAAGACGAAAGTTTCAATTTTTTTTTTAAACCGGCAATAAATAACAAAAACTTAAATGACCAGAAACAGTAAATTTTTTGTCTCTTAATATGTAACTAGTTTAACGGCACGGTTATCCAACATTGTAATCTAAAAAACTTGTAATCTAAAAATTGTAACCTACAAAACAAAATTGTGTAATACGTCCAGAAAGCGCACAGCGCGATGTTCTGAAGGAATTTGTTTATTCATGACGTCAGATGCCAGAAAGATTATTTAAAAGCTTAAACCTTTATTTGATAGAAACTTTTTCACTGTTTCATTCATAAAAACAGTTTTTCAACGTTTTTTAAGACATAAAAAGCTTTAAACAACATAGTTTATTAGGGTCTGGCATATAGTTCTGGTATATAATTTAGGCTAACATAGAAGAACGTAGTGGAATCTGTTATGCAAAAAGTGTTATTTCCTTGATAAGAACTGGATTCCAAGCTTTGTCATCCGAGATCGGTCAGGTGATGGTCATCCACCTTAGTCAGTGGAGTTAGCGACAAATTTCACCAAAATATTTCACTTCCGGATACTAGTATGATATTTGGCCCAGAGTTTATATACATACTAAGGATCAAAAAATCACCGGGAGGCAATCGATCAGATGCCAAGACCCCACCCCCCCGGTGGGGGATACCGGTATTGAGTGTCATGTGACAGATATTGAGCACAATTTATTTTTTAAAATAGGTACTTAATTTTCTACTAAAGCTTTAAAAAGTTTGTATATTATAAAGTATGTATCCAATGATCGTGTAAGATTTTATTGCATATATATTGATATATAGGGTTAAATGGCCCATTCGAAAAAAAAAATCATTTTTTCTGTATTTTTCGAAAACTGTTTTTTTTTTTCAATAACTTGAAGGTATATTAAGCCTTTGAAATTTTTATATGGTAAGTAAATCATTCTTATGTTCGCAGTGTTTAATTTTGGTGTATTTACAATGATTTCTAGGATATAAAGGAATCAGATGAATATTTTCGCTTTTGACAAATTTACACCTGCTTACAAATTATTTCATTTAATACTCAGAGGGGCTCTGTTTCCTATTATCTACGCTAGCTAACATCCGTCTAGACCCCGCAGGCTCTAAACAGACTAATTTGCACAGATTTAAAACAGATTATCCTATTACGCAAGTGTTGCGAACTCACACTCTTTACTCCTTGGGTTAACCGCGACCGTAACTGTTTGAACCAAAAAGAAAACAGATCAGAATCGAAACGTGAAGGAAATACAATGTTCGACATCTAAATGAACAAATAAGAACAATTAGAACGATAGAATAAAATTTTAAATCAAAACGTTAATTAAAATTTTTTTATGACAAATTAAGTTTAATGCTTTATATTCGTAAATAGTGTGAGTGCTTAAGTTAGTCTATGAATAATGTTTTTATATTTTGAACAACAGGATTGTGTCTGCCCCCCAAATATTGGAAGTATTGTCTTCACATGTGGAGCAATAGATAATATAGATCATGACACTTCATCGAACACTTCGATAAACGCTTTTCACAGCACTTCCATTTCTTTGATACAATATGTATCCGAGAACACAAACGATAAACAAATGCAGGACAATCTTGCTCCATGAGACCAATAAAAACATCAACTCGTCATCGGTTGTCGGACATGCAACAAATATTGTCTCGCTATTGTTCGCAAAGTTATCCCAACCAAACCCCTATTATCACACCTGACCTTGCTGAAATCTCTTCAGTGGGCTATGCCGTATAAATATGGGGAAGACAAAATAATAGTCATGTTAAGTGGTCTCCATATAGAAATGGCCGTTGAATCTCCGATAGGTATATGTACCTTGTAGAAGCTAATGTAATAACATCAGGAAGAGCGGAAGGAATATTGAAAGTGTCGCACCTGAAGAGACGCCGATACACTCAGAGCGTTTCGATTATGACTCTACAAATCCTGTTATAGAGAACCTATTAAAATTGGACAGAAGAAGTAGATGAAATATTTGAAGATTGAATTCAGCGAAGATCAGAAAAGTAGGCTCCGTTTAAGTATTGGCATATCACCAAGGCGTTAGAATCTTTGCTTTTAGATCTGGTGCGGAGTATCCATCAGGGCAATTTGACAGATTTTAATTCCACTTTGGAGGAAATGATGTTTGATCTTGAACAAATCAACTATGTTCGATGGCTGCCAGTATTTTTATATAACTCGAAGCAACTACCAGAGATACATCCCGCTGTCTGGGAAATATGTCAGGCTCCAAAGCTAACAGGAAATTCTCCAGGATAGCACATGACCAGTTGCATGAACAAAGCAACTAGTTATTAAAATTCACTTCATATAATTTATTACGTCTAAGTGAAGAGAAGGGACTGATACGATGGATGGTTGCGGGGCCCGAGGTTACACGAATGATTGCGGAGTTCGAAGAAAATTATAACCTGAATTCATTTCTGAAGAGCATCATGAAGACACTTCAAGGTTTTGTAATAGATTTCAGATCCATATTCCTGCTCTTGTTGAAGTATTTCAAGAACACGGCAATCCCTTCGAAGACCGAGAGTTGCCTACTAGGGTGGGCCGAAAAGAACTTTTTTCGATTTTTGATGATGGGTACTGCGGAAAAGTTGCCACTGGTGGTACTAAGTTTACACAAAAAATTTGAGATTTTTCGGACAATTCCTTCATTTGCCGCAGATGGGTTGAAGTTTCGCTCAAAATGCTTTTTTAGCTTTAAACTTTTTTAGCAAAAATTTTAAAAATGTTAAATTAAATTTATTTTTGCTGAATTTACTTGAAATATCATGTTTAGTGTACGAAATGTTTAAATAAGCTCTGATTATCTATTATTTATTAGATATGTGTATTTTAATTTAGGAGAATTTTGTAGTCTTTTCGCGTATAACTGAGCAAAAATTGTAAGTATTGTTTGGTTTATTCGTCAGTTTCTCTTTTTTGTCTTTATTATATTCATCGCTCTTCCTTCGGTTTTTCGACGTATTCAGAGTCACATATTTGAAAGCCGGACCACAGCATGTCTTGACAGCAATTCTGGAAGCAGAGGGGAATGTAGAGTAGTACCCAATGAAAACGCAATCAGTCATCATGAGGATGAGGAAGGAAATAGGAGATGGGAGTAACTGCGAGATAGGATGTTAATTATTTTTCTGCTCTAAAATTCAGCCTTACTAAAATTGTCAGAAGATTAAAAAAGTGGGAACTTTGAAGCAGACAATTCGTCTGAATCAGAATTTGAGCCAGAGCCTTCAAGTGCAGACACACGCAAACACATATCGTGCTTCCTTCCTACTTCAGGATGCAGGAATCGTGACAGCCAGGAATAAGGATCTCGTCATCAATAAATACTTGGTCAGAAGACAGAAAAAGAAACTTGAAAAGAAGATACAGGAGGAGGAATATCTTGGAGAATGAAAAATTACAACCATATTTTTTGATGGTAGAAATAATAACACGATCTTCATGAAAAAAGGAAACAAGCAGCACCGTCAGAAAAATACGAAGCACATATCACTACTGGCGTGCGGAAATTTATGTGTCCATTTCTACGAGCCTATTCCTGTTTCATGGACATCAGAAATGCACAAGGCTGAAGATTTGAGCACTCTATTAATCTAGATCAGTTTCAGTTGGTAACGGTATCAGGTCAAGTGGTTCTACCATCTAGTTTAGACAGTTGATGTCGCTGTCAGAGTGAAAGCTCGTTCGGATGAAAAATACATGTCAAATGTTGCAGTTCTCTTGATTTTTTCCAAAGGAGATTTTATTCTGGCTTAGAAAATTATATAATGATTTTGCTATTTCTCCACAGTGACCAGAAGGAGAAGTCAAGTGACCCAAATATTCCAAACCACGTTTAGACGACGTGGTGATATTTGTTTCGTCTTTCTGTCGATTGTGCTGCTAGTCCCCTTTTTTCCTATGAAGATCGTTTAATGTTTTCTACTACCAAAAATATGCTTGTAATTTTTCTTCCTCCGAGATATTCCTCCTCCTGTATCTTCTTTCCAAGTTTCTTTTCCTGCCTCCTGACCAAGTCTTTATCGATGACGAGATCCTTATTCTCTGTTTTCACAATTCCTGCAATTTTTGCTCACAAAAAGCAATAAAAGTTCACTAATTCAAAATGCACATAACAATTAAATAATACATAATCAGAGCTTATTTAGACATTTTGTACATTAAACATGACATTTCAAGTAAATTCAGCTAAAATAACTTAAATTTAACATCTTTTAAATTTTTTCTAAAAAAGTTCAAACATCAGCATTCGAACAAAACTTCAAGCCATTTGCGGAAAATGAAGTAACTGTCCGAAAAATCTCCAATTTTTTGTATGAACTTAGTGCCACCAGTGGCAACTTTTCGCGCTACCCATCATCGAAAATTAAAAAAAAGTTTTTTTCGGCCCACCTATTGACTACCGTCAACAGTAGTCGGATTGTCCTCCCGAAAGAATATGCGGGGTCTGTTATGTTATTGAATGTAATAGGGAAAAGACAGTTTGACGAATTTGTCGAAGATCGCTTGTTACTAAGAAAGGTATCAGTCCATAACGTCATAAAAAAAACTTGCTCCTGATGAGTGGAAAAGAAGTTTCTCTTATGTCCAAAGACAAGCAAAAGATTCTTGACCTGAGAAAAGACAGTACTCTTTTAGCCAAGCTTATACGTTGCTGGCCAAGTAAGACAAATGGATGTCAAACACTAGTTCGCACATGAAAACAGCTCTTGTCCACCTTCCATATCTGACCATGGCAAACTTCGAAAACCTAACAACAAATCCGATGTAGTATGCTGTATTTTAAAATCAAGTAGAGTTTCTGAAACGACTGTCATTGAACCTAATTTTTCTAGCTTCATTATCGATGGAGCTGCTTTGGTCCATATGCTTATCCCTCAAGCCAATCGAACCTTCAGCAGTAACTATGATCAAATTGTTGGACGTACGTTTTGATGAGGCTAAAAACTGCAGATTGAGTTGATTTGGTTTTCGACCGCTATCTAGATGGAAGCCTTAATAATGACACCAGAAAGATGAGAGGATCTGGTGCAAGAGTAAATGTTAAATCCAATATTGTTATATCAAAAGCTTTCAGTAAGTTTCTTGCTCAAGGCAAAAACAAAGAAGATCTCTTCGGATATTTAGCAGAAAACCTCGTCAATATGAATCTCCCTATTGGGAAACAAGTCATTTGCACCTAGAGAGACACGGTAATTGGTTCGCGCAAGGACAATTTCGCAGCCATTTCTCCCGTCTTCCATGAAAAAGAGGATGCCCGTCTTTTACTTTATGTTCGGCATTCTTTTGAATACTCGGGTCATTCAGAGATCACAGTAAAAACTGTTGACAGTGATGTTGCAGTGATTGCCATGCATACTTTCTCTAAACTATCGAATCTAGAAGAATTGTGGTTGGAGTATGGAAGTAGAAAGCATCTCCAATACCTTCCCATCCTCAAGTTTCACAGGAAATTTCCACTAGAAATTCCAGATCTTTTACCTTTCCTCCATGCCTTTACAGGATCTGACACGGTGCCTAGTTTGCAGTATCGGTAAATCTACTTTCTGAAAAATATGGATGACATTTCGAGGCATGGACAAGACTTTTTTGGCCTATTCCAAAGTTCCTGACAATTTCACCGAAGATGACAAGTATTTCTTAGTTATTGAGCGGTTTGTCGTCCTTTCATATCATGCATCAAGTTCAGTGGATACGGTAAATGAAGCTAGGCGAATTCTATTTACACAGCAGGACAGAACTATTGAAAATATTCCACCAACCAGCAACGCCCTCATAGCATGCATGGTCACGGTGACGTCGTTGTGACGTTACTGTAAGTCACTGTGGTCACGTCACATCTGTGACCAAACTGCCACCACTCAGTGATGCCACATTGTGACTGAGATGTGAACTTCTTAGAAAACTTTAAAAAATTACGAAAATTTTTCAAAACATGTTATTTACTGTAAAATTATATTTTTCTGGCAATTAAAAAAAAAATGTGACGTCACTGTTATGTCACTACTATGTAACGTACGTCACGTCACATATGTGACAAAAAACCACCATATTGTATGTCACAGTGTGACAAAAATATGAACTTCAAAAATCTTTGAAAATGGAGAGAAATATTTTAAACAGTCCCGAGTTACATCGGAATGAATAAGGAATGAAAATATATTAGTAGATAACAAATGGTAAATTCTGTCACGAAAGGGAGGGGGAATAATAAATAAAGTGCACGATACAAGCATTAATAAACTAAATTTTCAGGATATATTTTATCAATTTGATATCTAAGACAGTGAATGTATACTTTTTCATGATTTCAATTTTATCTAAC
The DNA here is from genome assembly GCA_963932465.1 of Maratus speciosus. Taxonomy (NCBI): domain Eukaryota; kingdom Metazoa; phylum Arthropoda; class Arachnida; order Araneae; family Salticidae; genus Maratus; species Maratus speciosus. The sequence continues at coordinate 242,899,800 of OZ010788.1, read as the reverse complement.
ATTGCAATTTAATATAATAATCCTTCACTGATTGTCATTATTATAAAAGTGTTTCTCGGAAAAAATGGTATGTGCTGGAGCAATTTGAATAATATATTTAGAATTAGGAATATTAAATATGTACACTTTACATATTTAGTTTGCTGGGAGGAAATTTATTATTATTATATTTTTACCGACCAGGGTTATTCGAAATACTTCTGTGGTTTCAAACTAAAAATTTTCTATTACAGTTAAATCTGCACCTTTTAATGAGCACGTAGAAAGAGTCTTCAGAGTTTAGTCATCTATGCATTTCTTGATTTATAATTTGCATTCAAGTCATAAATTCTACTTCTTTCAGACTTTTTAAATAAAATTAGCATTTTCCGAAAATAAAAGAAATATACAAATTTTGTGCAAAACCCATGATATAATTACTTATTCGTATTTAAAATCTGTATTTTAGAGATAGGACTTTTAAAAAAGGGTTATTTTACAAATTGTTTTATTTTACAGAAAATTAATATGAAAAGAATGACAGATTGACAATGAAATTTTTTTTTTTATCCTAGATAATCTTTTTTTATTTATTAAGAAGATATTGTGTATTGATTACGTGTGAAACAAACTTTACTTAAAAAAAAAATGAAAAAAAGGGGGGAGGGTCGTTATTACCATTAAATTTATTTTTACACCTTTTAAAAATTTAAACACTGTTTTATCTAATAAACTCTAATTATGAATAATATTATTATAATTATTTACAAAAAAGGAACTTTACAATACATTTTAACTTGAATTATTTGGTACGGATAAAAAAAAAGGTTAAATACATTGGAAATTTCTTCAAATACAAAATTTTAATTAACGATACTTTCAGAAAATTACTGCGCATTCAAGTTCCAAATATCTTGTATACAAAAACAAATAATCTGTAACAGACCATCTGCTGAAAATCGTCTGCCCACAAAAAAATAAATATGAGAAGACGCGGGAAATAGTTCACTGTTTAGAACATCACCACGTTTACAACACTTTAAGATAAGCAAATGACTTCCGCCATTTTAGGATACACGGATATTAATGGAACGTATATGTAAGTCTTATTTAATTTAAATATTTTATTCCTGATTTGTATATTATGAGTTAAATAGTTTTATGTTATATTTGTAAGAGACTGATCTGGATTTTGTCAGAAGCGATATTTTCCAATTCGATAACTGTAAAGAAAAATATCTTAATCTAGCCATCGCTTGAAAAAAAACTGCGCAGAGACTGATTCATGCCTACATTCATACTGAAATTAATATAAACATTAATTTACACTTACTTGAGATTGAAAATGTGTTGAGACAATAATTTGGAATTTTTTTTTTTTTGGCTTCTTACTATTTTTTGATTATTAACATTTATAGTTATTATTATTTTGGGGTTAAATATGATGTTCGATTATCATGAGATTACGAAACTGTTTCAGGTTAAAAATTAACATTATACTAGGAAAATGTATTTTTACATATTACAGTAGTGAAACATTTGAAAGATTTTTCTTTTAGAGCTAATAATATTTTAAATTATCTTTTAAAATCCTAAATCTTCAAACCAATGTTTTCAGATTTAACATTTACCAAAATTATAAAATAATAGGAATTCCTTATACCATATGGAAATATTTTTGAGACATTGTTAAATCTAATAATGCATTTAATTTATATATTGTAGTTTGCTGTTGTTTAATAGTACAATTATAAATACTAATTATTATTTTTAGTGTTTTTCAAATTGGTACATTTATTTTTTTAAATTGTATGTAAGCATTTTTTCTGTTTGTGATTTAAATCAAACATTTAATTATAGACATTCTGAATCGGTTATTTAATTTTCTTCTATTGTAAATTCATTTTCTACGTTTATGATACGCGTAATTATTGGCACTAAAAAGTAAAATATGATATTTAAGCATTGAAATAAAGTGTTTTGCATGCTTCATAAGAATTTATAGATTAAACTGCTTTAGTATATATTTTTTCAAAGTTCATATAATACAGGATACATAATATAGGACACAAAGTTGAAAAGTGCTTATGACTTCGGTTTGTCTCTCCGTCAGTTCGTCTAGCAGTCTGTCCGCACTCTAACTCTCGTAAATATACTCGGATTGCCCTGAAATTTTTGGATGTTATTGACGTTTACCATAGCACGGTACCTATTTGTAATGAAGTTTGTAGTATGCTTAGTTCATTTACAGGGACAGCCAAAATTTTCCGTTACATTGCGGCCTATGGGAAAAAATCGTTTCAAACGAATTTTAATGATTTTACGCACTCTTTCAAACAGAATAAAATTGATATGCATTTATGAAGTGCACTAAAATATGCATTCTGTTGACTATGCGGTGCAAAGAATATTTATTGTTCATTTACAGGGCTAAAAAGGAATTCAAATACATAATGATATAGGAGTGGAGGGGATTGTTTGCTGCATACTTAAATTATGTTAATCTATTTCATATATAATGAAATTGATATGTGTCGCTGAGATTTACATACTATAAATTATTTCAATACGAATAATACGTATATAGCATTTACAGGGACACACAAAATATTTCAGATACTATATTGTATCCGAAGTACTGTTCGTTAGCAATGATTGCTGGAAATGTATTTTTAATTATGATATGCGCTTTTATGATTCACTATATTTATGCATAGTATATGGTGTATATAAATACTATAATTCCCATACAGGGCTACACAAAAGTATTCGTAAGGATTACTGGGTATGGGCGCAAATTGCTTAAAGGTGGTTTTTAAATGAGTTATGCGTTTTTTCGCTGAACTGCATTTAATTTACTAAGAAATGTTTATAGAATATAGATAAAATGATATACAGGGTCACTTAAAGAATTGGATACATGACCGTCTATATATTATAATTTCTGGAAATGTGATTTCAGCAGTTTTAAGAGTGTCTTAGTTTGAATTAAATTTTAACTAAATAGTGGCATGTAATAAAGATTCTAGGTAAACTACAGGGTTTTACAAAAGTATTCAAGTATGTTTCCATACATTAGTATAAATTGCTGAAAAATAATTTCAACCTGTTAGGCGTTTTTTTGCTAAACTATTTTTTCCCATTATATAGTATATATACACTTAAAAAATGGGTACTCAAAATTGAGTAAAAAGTACTCAATTTTAAATGCGTCACATACTCAAAATAGCTCCGATCCGATTGTACTCAAAGTTGAGAAACACATGTACTCATTTTTTATTTCATGGTTGTGATTATATATGAATCTTTATGTAGTGCCCCCCCCCCTCCAAAAAAACCCCTAAAATTTAATGTAAAAATGTACTGACATTTATTTCCCGTTCAAAGTTATTAACAAGATATGTTGTTTAATTGATTATTTATTAAGAAAAATAGCAAAATATTTTACAAGATACTCAAATCGAATATTTTTATGACAAGAGCATTATTTCCAAGAACTTTTAAATTATTTTTTAAATACTGTGCATAATTTAATATTTACATTAATAAACATCATTTATGCCGCCATAAATGAAATGAACCATTACAGAGTACAAAATTATTCGTTTGTTTGGGTTTGATAACATGTGATGTTTCAAAATAGAGAAAGCATAGGTTCATTTTTGATCCAAAAATATTCAATTCGATATGAGTACGTCGGTTTACTCATTTTTGAGTACTTCATTTTTTTTTCAGTGTATCAACCTACAGTTCAAATACAGGGCTGTTCAAAAGAATTGGAAAACATATTTGGCAATGGACGGTAACTGCTGAAATCAGTTTTTCAAATGTTTTATGCGTTTTCTAAAATGTTTACTTAGTTATCTTATTTACGTTATTTCCCTAAATTACGATGTCTTGTTAAAGCATTCCGAAAGTGTTGGAAAGTATTTTATAATCTCTACTTAACGCATGATTTTCCTTACTCGTTTTTTCTGTTTCCCAGATCAGTCTTTTCCTATAAAACATACCTAATCTATTTAGATCATATTCACAAAATACAATATACACGGGAATAAAAAATTAAAATAAATATGGCTGATCATGCCGTTCTATAAATAATAGTTGTATTAATATCCGTTAGTCTCCATGTTCGTATTTAATAAAGCAATGACAAATCGCAACAAATTAAAAAACTTGCACATTCTAAATATCAAGCTTGAACTCAATATCAAGCATAGAACTTAATAAAAAAATATGTCAGTTGATAAGTATTGTTTTTTAAGTGGAAAAATGTAAAATGTTTTAGAAGAATAGGACTCCAAAATAGCGATTTTTGCAAAAAATTACGGTAAAAAGATAAGATTTTATATTTACTACAAAAGTTTATTTTAAAATTCATCGCTGCAAATACTTAGAAATTTTTCCAGAGAGAATCATTCGCCTTGTATACAATATTTCAAATGAAAATCAAATATCAAATTAATTGCTTAAAAGGCGCAAAGGCCAACATCGTGAGAAAGATTCCATGCCGGGACTCGAACCCGGGCCATCAGTATAGCACACTGACATTCTACCGACTAAACCACATGGAACGACACCCTGCCTGTAAAATTTCTCACTATTACATGTTGGGAAGGCTACAAACGCAGCACAATATGGAATATTTATCGTGGGTAAACACGAAACTTAATTAAATCCAGCATCGATTGAAACTACATAAATACTTGGAAATTTTTACAGGGAGAAACATTCGCCTTGCATACAACATTTCAAATTAAAATTGCCTTTTATGTAATTAATTTGAAATTTGATTTTCATTTGAAGTATTGTATGCAAGGCGAATGTTTCTTTCTGGGAAAACTTCCAAGTATTAATATAATTTGAATCGATGCTGGATTTAATTAAGTTTCGTGTTTGCATCATGTTGGTGGCTCACGCTAAATATTCCATCTTGTGCTGCGTTTGTAGCGTTACAACATATAATAGTGAGAAATTTTCCAGCCTGGGTATCGTTCCATGTGGTTTAGTCGGTAGAATGTCAGTGCGCTGTACTGATGGCCCGGGTTCGAGTCCCAGCATGGAATCTTTTTCACTATTTGCGCCTTTTAAGCAATTAATTTGAAATTTGATTTTCATTTGAAATCATCACAGTGTTTCTGACAAGTTCGTCGCAAATGACACATATTTCACAAATTGGTCACAGTGTGACTTCAAAGCATTGTCGCTTTCGTCACAGGTTCGTCACAAAGTTAATGCCAAAATAGTCACAAATGACACACTTTTCACAAATTTGTCACACCGTGACTTCACAGAGTGGTCACAATGTGACGTCACAAACGACCTCTAAAACGGCTATAAAGACTTCGCATTCTAGTCACTATGACGTCACATCGACGCTCACAAAATCACAGTGTGACTTCACAACGACGTCGCCGTGACGTCATCATGCCTTACGGGCGTTCTCCTACATCACCTGAAGAGGTCTGTCCTGCAGTGTTCTTTTTGGACAAACTGCCTTCAACGCAGTTTTCCACATTTTCCACGTTTGAATCCGTGTCATTGGGGATGGAAAAGGTGGAATATGGCTACGAGCTCCTCTGGTCTTCAAACCCGGAAATCTCCATGGAGAAGCAACAAGAGCCGATTGCATGCAAGTGCAAAAAGATGTGCACACGTTGTCGGTGTATAAAATCAGGTATAAGTTGCACTTTATTTTGTAGCTGTGAGGAAGAATGTAGAGAACAAAATGGCTTTATTTTTGCAAATTTGTAAACTTTTTACTTTATAACAATGAATTTCTTTTAAATATGGGCTTGTTTCCGCTCAGAGTCATGGTTATCCCTTTGCTTTTTTCATTTTTATTCCTTCTTACGAGAATTTGATTTACAGGCAACATATTCATACGAATAATTATATAAACATGCTTTATAAGATATACCTAGGAGAAGTTTAGAAAGGGGAGAGTTTAGAAATGAAAAAAGTGAGAAACAATTCTACAAGTGGCACCCAGTGCAAAATGTGTATTGGAAAACATCGTAACAATGTAAGAGTTGGCTGAGTGTTACGTTGTCACCGCAAAAGCGTGTAAACCATTTGTCGCAGAGAAAATTTGTGAGAACCTTTTTGTAGCTTATTTCAAGAGCTTTCAAGCGATATATCATAATATCATAATATTATAATTGTGAATGGAGATGTGAGCATTTTAATGACCCTATGTCCGTCTTCGCGGCGTCCATTTTGATAACGTCATTATGAAAGGTTTGGACCTGCGATCTATTGCAGCCCGGCAATTTTCTATTTCTTAACATCTATATAAGCACTGCTCCACACCTCATACTGGTATCCGGAAGTGAAATATTTTTAGTCTAACTCCACTGACTACCTCCTAATCACAGCAACTAATGACCCGTATATAATTCTAACTGTTCGTTTCTAAGTGGAACACACAATGATAATTAGGTGAAAATAGTTTATTTTGGGAATAACGAAGCGAGGTATGTGCCAAGCTGTCCAAAATATAATTCATCAAATTAGTCTCAATATTTGCAGACCAATAGCGAGATTCCTTTGATCTCAGCATATCATGCAACCCAAATACGATATAGGCTGTCGAACATCGAGATTGACACAAACTGATTTGAATGAAGAGCTTTTCACTGAAGAGTTCCAATTCAGTCTGGAGTATGGTATCTGGACTGGAGTCAGGATCAGTAAGGTGGGGAGGCCTACCTAATGGCTATAGCACTCACAGAGGAAAAGAGAAATTCGAAATAAAACCAGTACAGGCAAAATGGATTGATGATCTTGGCTGCATGTTATAAGATAAGGAATGACGCTTTGACGAACAAAAAATATGGAGATGAGCTAAACAGACCGCTTAACACTGAGTAAGACACAGTGTTATGCTACAGTCTTAAGATATTCCTTTATCTAATGACGATAATTTCAGGACACATATAACGCATAGAGATGTCGCTATGGACTCTAGGTTTAAGTTCGATCGAATCGTTAGGAAAACATTAGGACAATGAATGCATTGCAGCTAGATGTCTGCTTCCATTGCCTTATGTTACAGTATGAATGAGTACATATACTTATTGTTCAATTTAAAATACATAATTGACATTAGAGGAGAAAATAATTGTATCAGAAAATAATTTACTTCACTTTCTTTCAGATTGCGGTCGTAGACAATGAAACGAGACAGGCCACGGGAATCTATCGATCTCTTCTGCTTTTTAGCTTACCTGGATCACATAGTAGTTCGGATATTGGTGAAAACCAGGGGATCTTCATCATGGGATAGTCAATAAAGTGGAGGTTCTGCGGCCTGTCCCTTTCGATGGCTTCCGTTTTAGTTTGAAGTGTGTCGTGATTTGGGCCATCTAAAATTATTTTGTTTGTTAAAGTATCAGCAGTTTTTTTCGTGTTGCCGTTGTGTTTCGATTTGACTTGAAAGAGAAGTTTTTTTGTACTAGTTGGGTTTGTTTAGGACTCTAGTCTAGCACGCAGGATGTCTGTTTGTGTAGAGTTACTTTTCAGGACTTTAAAACAAATGATTAGACATAGTAAGCCTACTCCCTGCCACAGGCATTTGGAAATATCCAGTTAACAGAAAACTTCCGATAATGTCTGAAGTCGCCAATGAACTATAACATACTATAGGTTTCATAATGCGTTTCTGTGAATTCGGTCACTGATTTCTTGTACAGAGAGCGGCGAATAATATTTAATTTTATTTTCTTTTTTTGCGAAACGTCTATGTGAACATTTAAATTTGGTAAAAAAAAAAAATCGAGTTGGAAAGTATTCTGTTTGAACACCTAAGGGAGTGGAAGTCACAGATATGTCCATTAGGAGGCATATGTACCATTTAGAAACCCCACTACCACCTCACTTTGCACCTTGGGGCTCTTAGCGCGAACTCACAAGTCGTCTTTCGTAATTTAGATGAGCATCTACTTGCAACCTCTCCCTCTTGATTGCCATCTGCTTGCAAGCCTAATTGTTAAACCTTCATCTGTGCACATTACTAGGACTGAGGACTGGTAATGTCAATGCCACGTTGGATTGTGACTGTTTTATGTTCCAAATGTTAAGCAGCAAATTACCTGGAAAATGGAGATCATAACGCCTTCGTTTTATAGTGTAGGTTCGAATATTTAAATAAACAGATTTTTATTTTTTACCCATATCTATGTAAACGCTATTTCTTTTTTTTTAATGCCCACGTATTTCTTTTTAAATATCACTATCCAATACAATGTGCCACGAAATACACAAAGTAATTACAATAACACATTATTCTGCATTTTTGAGATTCACATCGATACCAGGTAAGGTTTGAAAGAACCCAGCCCATTGGGCCCACTTGTCAAAAACCCGGATTTTTTCGTGTCTTTACTGAAAAAGCTCGGGTTTTTTTGGGAGTTTTATTGAGTTCTTTTAGAGAACTCTTTAAACTTCCAATTTTCATATGCATAATACCTAAATTCTTCATTTATCAGTGAAACCTGAGTATAATTTTGAAGTAAATATGAATTAAGAATAAATATACAAAAATAAAAACAATCAAGTTAATATAAAACGTAATTTTGTATCTCGTGGGACTAGTTTGCTGCACTAAGGACATATTAAGCCAACTACAACTGGATTTATTTATATAATTCTTACCTTAACCCTGCTGTTCTGTTCGCATTTAATATGCAAATTTAAAGCCCTATTTAAAGAAATATAGAGATAAATATAAAGAAAAAATCTATATTTACATAGAAATAACATATTGCACTCATTAAACAATGACAAAAAATGTGTAGAAAATATTTTTTACCATAATTTTTTATAAGTAATGAAAAAGTGTTTCGGATAGGGTGTCAACGATTTTAACCAGTTGATTTAAATCAGCGATTAAATCGTGATTTTAATCAACCGATTTTTTTTTTTAATCATTGATTAAAATCAAAAATTTTCTAAACGTTGAATATGACAATAAAAGTTTTAAAATCTAAAATGAACATAATTTGAAAGCTTTTACAGGTATTTTGACTCATGAATAAACAAAAACAGAGCCTTAAATAATCGTTTCTAAGCTTAATTCCTGAGTATTGTAAAAAATTAAAAAGAGTTAAGTTTGTAAAAATCATTGTTTTTATCCAAATTAAAACAGTTTCATTTAAAAATATTTAAATCTAATATAGTTTGCAACGTCATCATTTCCTTTATGTAATCAATTTATACATTATTTTATATAAAACAAACATAGCAAGTGTATTATATTTCTGCAAATAAAAGAATAATTAGTCAGTGCCTTATTTTCTCGTTCTACTTTTGTAATAATAAATTAATAGCAATCTCGAGTCAAAGAAGAATGAAAGAGTGACATCTGTTCAACAGCTAAATTGAAAATGAATGCATAAGAGAAAAAGAACTAATTGATATAAAAATGTTAAGCACAGCACAGTTTTGCTTTTTCTGTATAAATTGAATAAATGTTTTTTTTTTTTTTTTTTTTTTTTTTTTTTTTTTTTTTAACTTTGTAATTCATATATACTAGATAAAAAAAGTATTAGGGATTGAAGAAGCAGCAAAATTTTATCTTAAAAAAAGTGAACTATTCAAAGCTAATAATTCCCAACTGAGAGGTAATAATACTGTTATATAAATATTTTGGGGATTTCAGAGGTAACTGGCTATCCTTATATTTATTCTGTATGTGTGTATGAATGGGTTTAACTCATTTTCATAATTTGTTTGTTAGCATACACATTTATGTGAGTAAGTTTAGATTTTGGTGATTGACTGTAATTTTTCTAAGCACATATGCAAAACGTGCCGCAAATATTTGTTAGTTTTGTTATTTGTGCTGCTAACTAATGAAATTACTTATTTGTTCAAATTACTTATATTTATTAATTCCATAATTACTTACTCGTTCTTCTAGGCCAAAGGGTGCCACACGCTACCCCTTTTGAAATTGGCAAAATGCAACCTGCCTTAAAAAAATATAGTTAAATTCACCTGTAGTTGTAGCCAGAGATTTCTTGTAAAAAACTTCCCATTCAACACTATTTCTAAATTCATGTGCGCAAGATCTTACAAAAATAATAGAAATTTACTCCTTTAGAAAAAAAAAACAGGACATTATTAAAACATGTCAATTTAATTGTGTTTTTCAATTTGTGATTTATAAAATTATTAAAAATTAAGGACATTTTATTTATCATGATATTTTTTTTTCTTATATCATTACTAAACACATTACTAAACACATTACTAATATATTTCCACATGAAATAGTGCCTTTTTTTGGAACTAGTATCTACCCCTTTTTCTTTCTTAAATGATTACTACATTATTAATTATCATTTTAATAATTAAAGCTTAAAAATGTATAATATGTTCCTAATTAGAGAGTTAACTGTTTAATAATTATTAATTTGAAGTAGTGTTAAAACTATTTAACATTAAATGCAGTAATTAATAATTTTAATAAATGTTAAATATCACTAGTATTTAATAAAGTTTTACATAATTATTACAATATTAATGTATATAACATTATTGTATGATACAGTCTAATGAAACACTTAATTTGCAGTTTTTATAATTTTTGTAATTACTAACTAATAATTATAATTTTATTAATTAAAAAGTAAAAACATAGGTTATGTTATCAATTAGTGGTTTCATTGTTTTAGAAACCTAAAATGCTTGGTAACTATCCAGTATTTGAATGCTGGGGAGAAAAATCATAAAAATCCGATTTAAATTTTTAAAAAATATCTGATTTAAATAAAAAAGATCCGATTTTTTTTTCTTTTAAAGCATGATTTTTTTATACCCTAGTTTCGGGTCATATAGACCCGAACAGAACAGCAGGGTTAAGTTAAACAGGCTAAATTTACAAAGTTTCTTTCATTCACTTCAATCAGAAATCCGTTAAAGACAAGACAACAACATTTATATATAAGGCAAAGCCTGGAGAGTTTGCACGGTAGGAGATATCGCGCACAAAGAGATTGGACGGGAAGGAGTAGAGTGCGCGCGCAGCAACTCCAGGTAGTTGTACAGCAGCATTAGTGCAGTGTCTGCATGAATGTGCACATTGATTGTTCAAGAGCCTTGGATAAAGCATTGATATTTTCTTTTGTTTTTCCAAAGTAAGAGCTTGAATTTTCATAACTGTTCATCAGAATTTTTATAGAATGTCAGTAGTAGCAAATATTTTGAACTCAAACGATTTCATATAAACTACTAACCTAGACTATGGATAAGAACACCAACAATTCATTTTAGAAGTGGCCATGTTTAAATAAAAGGCCACGCAATATCTCCCACCAAAATAGGAGAGTTTATGCATCTGCTACTTAGGAGAGATGACTCATTTCCCCATAAGTTTCAGTGCTAGGAGAGATTACGCAGCTTATTGGTAAATTTGCATGAATTTCAAATTACGTGGAAAACATATGAATGAATCAATTTTGAAATAATTTATGAAAAACACATAAGTATCGAAACTAAGTTTGGCAACAAATTAATTTGCAAAAGAATACTTTTGTAGATACAAATTTTATTAATTAATAAACTACTAATACAGTTGTTATTAAATTAATTTTATGTAATTATTTTTTGTTAATAAATTAATAATATATTTGTAAATAAATTAATTAAATATCTATCTATATATATTTTTTAATTTATGAACAATTAATTTGCTAATAAAATAATTTTATTAACCAAAATAAATTTTCTGAAAACACCTATAATTTTTGGAAAAGTTTTCACGTATTGGAAGTAGTTTAATGCCATCGAAATAAAAAGATGCAACTAATGTTACTAATGCACAAAATATACATGAAAAAAAAGACTTAAGAAGAATGCCGCTACATAAAAAAATGAAAGAAAAACTGAAGATAAGATACTTCCTTCCAGTAAAAGTGGGATAAAAAAAAATTGACGGGAAAAAAAAAAGATGGTCAATGAGGATGAATACATTGAATGTCTGGAACTGTACCAGGAGACAACTTCGACCACTGACTAGATTCAATGTATTAATTGTGGCAGGTGATTGTAGGAAGGCTGCATGATTTACAACATTAAGTGAATCTATTTGTAGAGAACGACAACTTCGGTTCGCAAACAGAATACATCGAAACTGTGGAAATGAAAATGATGTGATTTTCAAGTTAAACATCTTATCAAATAGATAAATGTTATTTTGCAGTCTTAGTAGGGCTTTTAGTGATATTTCAAACTTCTTCCTAAATTAAAATTCTTTCTTTTCTTCTTATTTAAACGTTAAGTTGAAATATTCACTCCCAGTACAATAATATTTACTCACAAAAAACTTACAACAATGTCATTTAAGTGTAATCACTATTGTTAACAATTTATTTGTAATTATTATTAATAACTATCTCTTCTACTCATGTGCGTAATCTATCCTACCTATGTGCGCAATCTCTCCTACTCTGTAAGGAGAGATTGCGCAAAATAGTTTTCTTGGTTTTATTACTGTTGTTCTATTAAATTACAGCATAATAACAAAATAACAATAGAAATGCATAAAAAACAGATGAAGTCTAAATTATTCATGCATAGTTTAGCAAAAAATTAATATTTAGATTTTTTATTAATATTCTTTTGAAATGTGCACAGACTCTCCTAGCTTTACCTTATTTATTTTATTTTTTGTTGTTGAAAAAAATGGGACACATTATACTTTAGAGAATTTTAGCAACATTTGCTACATATCTGTTGCAGTAGCATTAAATGTTAAATCAAATTGTTATAGAAGTTAGTAGCGCCTTCTTTAGGCATGCATTTAAAGCATTTGGATGCATTTTAGATTACAGGCATGAAAATCTTCTTTCTTTTCAGCTAATTTTGTTTTTGGTCATTTCATCTCTGCTTAGAAATTTCTTTAAAACTGGTTCTTTTGAAATATACTTAAATTGGCATTTGTCACATATATATTTGCAGATTTGTTAGACATAAGCTTCAGATGAAAGTAACTGTTAAAATGTTTAGTTTCATATTTTGTTTTTTCCATTTTTCATTTTCATACCTTATATTAAATAATGCCAGTTGTGAAAACACGAAAAAATTTGAAAAAACCACAATGGATTTTTTCTCAAGTGTGCCCGCCCGTAAAAACCCGGGCGGACCCACTTGGGCAGACCCTGACACCAGGTCACAAACTACTCCTAGGTTTGTTTAGTTTCCTTTTTGTTTTTCTATACATTTATTATTAATGGAACTTGTATGAATGAATACAGCCTTTTTTCTAGATCAATAAAATATATAAAACTCAGACTTTATTTTGTTTAGATTTTCCATTAGAAATTTCTGGGATGACTTTTGTGAGATGTTAAAAAAAAAGTTAATAAATAATAAATAACAAATTGTACATTGACTATTTAAATCTGGAAGATCACTTTTGAAAGTAGTTTTTTGGTCATAAAACACACAAAAACTTATTTTATTTCAGTTTTTAGTAATGGTTTCGAAAAAGAGAATAATTTATTTGTATTTACTCAGGCACAAATAAACAGATACATGCATTAAAATAATGAAACTTATCAAAACATTCTTTCAAGAACATAGAAGAAACATTAAGTACTATGATCTTTTATTGAAATTTTATGAACATTTTTTTCCCAAAATGCAGGCTGAGATTTTGTGTGCAAAATCAAATATTAGCGGGGAAAACAAGGTTATTCTTTATTAAGGAAATGGGACATATCTGATGTTGACTTGCATTTGAAATCTTTCTATGAATTTAAAAAACACGCTTTGCGTTTAAGTTTTTCTTTATCGCTTTAAAGAAGAATTTAAAAGTAGCTTTTTATGTAGCATGGTTTCAAAGTATTTTAGAAAAAGATAAAAGGGATTTTAAATGAAAATACAGTAAAGATCAAAAGAAATTTTAAAATAGGTGTGTTTTTCTTTTTAGAGATGAATCTTTATTAAAGGGGAAAATATCTGAAATAAAAAGTTTAAAATTCTTCGCTATTGTTTCTTACAACTTCCTGTTCGAATGTAGTAAAAAACTTTTTTGGTTCACTGCATTTCTTCACTTTTAGAATTATATCTACAGATGAAAACTGGCTTAATATGTTATTAATCAGTTATATAAATTTTATTCTGCCGTTACCCGTAATTAGGTGAAAAAGTAAAACACAACAGGAGACATGTGGTTTCAGAGACCACATTTATTTATGTATCTAATAAAGTTTCTTTATTTATATATCAGCATGATATCGTACAGAAATGTACTTTGAGCTTCCAACTTACGAAAGAAGAAAAATCATTTTCTAAATAAATTTATGCACGGAAGTCTTTTGTAGATCATTGTGTCATCTTCATTAAACATTCATATGATACTTATTCGTTGCAATAAGGTTTCTCTCATATCCCAAGTTATGGGTTAAATATATTAAAGATTTACCACGATTAGTATTACCGCAATAATTTAAATAAGCGTACAGTGGCAATAACTAAAACAGATCCACAACAAATTTTCTAAGAACCCCAATATGCATAAATAAACAGTGTAATAATGTGCTACGATATCGTTTTGGATGCGTTATTGTTAAAAATTATGTATTTCAGAGTGATTTAAAATTTTAAAATTATCTCATTTACATAAACGTGTATCAACATTATCGTGTGAAACAATCTAAAAAGCGGCTGTCAAGGAACATTAAAAAGTTTATTTTAAGTTTAATTCAACATAACAAAGACTTTTGTCCGATTGTCGCACCTTAAATTTAATATGGCATAACTAAGACTTTGGTCCGATTATACGATACCCTTACGTTTGATTGAAAAAAAAAAAAATTGTCCGATTGTCCCGCCGAAGTCGCATTTCTTGTCGGAATTTTGTTTTATTTTCAGGGCAATTCGGCGCCATTTGGCAGTTAAAAGAGGTTAATTCATTCCGTCCTTTGTGAATTAATCGAAATTTACTCCACATTAATCAAAGGAGCATCTAAGAAAGATATAGCGAACTAACTTTTTTTTCACATACATACAAAACATAAAACTGACTTTAGTTGATCTTTTCTTGTCTCGTTTTAATTTATTTTCAAACATAAAACACCATGCCATTATAGTATAATACTTTACCTTGATACTTTTCTGAAATAAATGAGAATAATCTTTGTGACACTCTGGTAAAGTGATAGAATTTTTATGAATTATTAAATAATAATTGTAGTAAATAATACATAACTCATTGCGATAAAAAATAGTGTATCCCAAAAGAGAAATTGTCGGAAATAAATAAATTTTAATCATCGTAAATGCAACATGGTTATAAATAACTCATTAGAAAATAAATTATCTTTCATTACACGCAAAATCTACAAAAGTATAGCAATTTTACATTGTAAAAATTCTTCAGCAAATTCAGCAGCTTCTTCTTCTTCAGCAGCGTTTTCTTTTTTTTTTATAAAACGGTTACATAACCAAAATTTAACTTTCCAGCTGACCCGCTCGGCGTTGCCCGGCCCTCTAATAATATTCTTAAATGATTCTAAAATTTTTATCGCAGGTCCGTACAGAGGTGGGGGGGGGGGGGAGAGATGGTGCAAATTACCAGGGCCCGATTTTTGTTCAGTTCCAAAGTTGTGTAAAGTCACAGGTTAAGTTTTTTAATTTTTATATGTCTCATACTTTAAACTTTTTATTCCAAATTCATTGATGCATTCAATTAAAATTTAATTATATTTTCAATAATTTAATTTTTTATTTAAAATCTTTAGATGAAAAAGCAATTACAAATACAACATAAACTGCAATACTGAAAAAGAAATAATAAAAATGTAAGCAAATATTACTATGTAAAATTTTTTTAAAGTACCTTCCAGCAAATTTATTTTCTGATAGAGTAAAGCCTGCTTATAACGGAATCCTGCAATAAACGAAAAGAAAAGGTCCAGCTTCCCCCCTCCCCCCAAAAATGCTATGCTTTGTTCAGTTTAAATAAACTGCATAAAACTTAATTTATCACTGGTCGTTTTCGTTTCCGTCTAAGCAGGTTGGGCCCGTAATAATATTCTTAAATGAACCTGAAATTTGTATCGCAGATCCGTACAGAGGGGGTAGAGACACCGGAACGTTTAAATCGGTAATTTGGATTTCAGAAGCAACGCGTGCATTCTACGGTTATTAAGCCTATTTTGGCGATCGCTTATGCTCTGTATTCTCGATCGAATCTATTTCGATTTTCTCTTCTTAACTTTCAAGCATTCGCCTAGAGCTTTTAAGGGCATTTCAAATAATATTTGAAGCTCCATGATTGCAGGATAAGAGATTGCAGCGAAAGAACGAATCGTAAATAAACCCGATCACCCTAAATCCTGCCAAAGGACTTTTACACAATAACCAACGAGATGTTTTTCTCGAGCGTTGCCATTAAACAATAACAAATAATCGCTATTTCTGTGCCACGTACGTTAGCGTAATATATATAGAGATTCTGGCCATAGTATGATCCACAATATGGACTAATATGCATAATAATATGGCGTTATCATTAAGTAACCATTATCTTTAAAAATAGTCGAATGACTGAGCAGTTTGCTGCATATATTCAATAGTGTAGAATTCTGTTCAATTCCCCTTAGCGTCAATACCTAAGGAGACACACAAAAAAAAATTAATTCACTGTTATTTACTGTATACAAGCCTCTCTCCCCAAATGGCGACTATTTTTATAATGTATTTGCACCATTATTTATTAAAAATAAATATTATTGTAAATTTCTCTTGCGCACGTTGTTAAAGATTGTAGAAAAGCTTTTTGTTTTGAGAAAATGGTGCGAGGTAGAATTAAAAAATAGTCGCCAGTGGCAGCACTGTATATAACATTATGGGAAATGCCACCTTTTCAGCTACATGAAAACGATCATAAAATTTCGATCATATCATTTAAGTTTATGTCATGAAAGTATACTTTTGTAATACAGGCAGCCCGCTTTTTAACGGGCTTTCCATGTAATCTCTGCTGTTGGGTTTTTGTTAAAATTTTAATTGGATAATTTTTACAATTTATGGTCAGGCATTGAAGTATGAAAACATTCTTCCTCTCTCAGTCTAGGAAATAATTTATATTTCTTTTCTAATAATCTTTTCTGCACAATTTATGTCTATATCTATTTATTTATTTATTTTATTTTATTTTATTTTATTTTATTTTATTTTATTTTATTTTATTTTATTTTATTTTATTTTATTTTATTTTATTTTATTTTATTTTATTTTTATTTATTTATTTTTCCTGGACAAGATTTTGCTTTTTATGAAAAAATTTGCTTGTTTGGATTCCACTAGTTTTCATCCAGTCATGCATTTTATTCCATGACCTTAAACTAAAATTTCAGTAGAAATTAAGCATTAAAATTAAACTGTCCTGTATTCAATGTAATACGTTAGTTTCAAACTGCAATCAGAGTAGTCATTTACTTATACCATAATCTAAAATACTAATTAAAAATTGAAGGTTATTTTTATCCAGTAAAATGTCGAATGATAAAATGATACAATTAAAAATTAAATTTGAAAAATCAAAAAACCCAACTGCGTAAAAAGCGAACTAATTAATTATTTCTCATCAATGTGAACCTATTTTTTATATTACTTACCCTTTTTTTTATTTACTTGTATTGAAGTCTTTTAAGTTGTGTTTAATTGTTAGTTCCTATCTATAAACACTGTTGTGATGAGGCCTATGGATGCCTATGAAGGTTAGAGTCGCAGGAAAGCTAGAGTTCCTACCTACACTACTTCCACTTTGTGTAATATTTAAACGGAGCTTCTGACTAAAATAGTCTACGAAACATCGTCTTCATTTTGAAAGACCTATCCAATGATATGCCACTCAATATGGTGCGTAAAAATTTTTTTTCGTCTCTACCGCCATTTTGTATTTATGAAAAACAAAATCCAGCCTATAACCCTCGGACAGTTAACACGAATCTATAGAGACCTCATTCATTAAAATCCACCCAGCCGTTGGGAAGTTTCGAGGGTATAAAGAAATCCACATACCCAAATACGCGTCAAACACATAACCCTTCTTGGAAGTCTGGTAAAAAGGACGAGTAACTGAATATTATTTTCTCCAAAGATTATTCTATTCTTACATGAATTATGGGGACTAAATTAGTCACACGAAGACATTCGCAACGTAATATGGGAGCGTTCTTGACAAATATCTCGCTCGCATTTTGTTACTTTTAAATAATTTTTTGTTTCATGGGATACCTGAGATCAATATCTAATGTTGTGCTTTTGTACGGACAGCCAACAAGATGAAGACTTTTTAGTGACTTCTTATGTCCTGCAAAATATCATCAATTCCAGCCAATTACTGACTTATACAGTCTTATTAATAGCCTCAGCTAAGTTCCTGTGCATTTTTCCGACACTGAACAAAACACTGCCATTACACATTTAGTGGTTAACAATTGATTTTGCATTTCTATACAATCTACTGGTCACTTAATTTCAAATAATACATATGTGTGGATATATGTAATATGTAACGAAAATACTAATGCAACATTATATACACTATTAATGGGATATTTCTAAAAATTAAAATATTTATGTTATGAGTCATCTAATTTATCAAATTTCCTACTGCATTTGGAATCTTTTGTCAAATCAACGTCTACCAGTTTCTATTTAAAAGTAGTATGTTGTGACCATCATAAAACTTTCTTCTATATAAATCACATAAACAGCACTAATTCATATCAAGGTACACCAGAATCTGAAGTTTATTGAAAATTCAAGAATTAGTTCTTGAGATAGAGCTGCTGCGGAAATCGCAAAAAATGCAGCATAGTAGCGCCACCTGTTGTGCTATTTACACCAAAATTTATAAAACGTCAATTCGTGTCAAGGACTAACTGAATCTGAAGTTTGTTGAAAATTCGTGCATTAGTTCTGGAGATTGAACTATTGTGGAAATCGTAAAAAAGCCTGCATAGCAGCGCCACCTTTGGAGCGATTTACACCAAAAACTAATCAGCACCAATTTATATCAGGGACTAACTGAATAGGAATTTTTATCAAATTCCGTGCATTAGTTCTTGAGATAGAGCGCCCTCAAAATTTGTGTCACATACAAACAGACAGGTAGACAGTGTCGCAGACTCATAGACAGACTCATAGACAGACATTTTGTAAAAACTTGTTTTTCGGAATCTCTGACCCTAAAACATATAAATCCATCGATGGAAATTCGTGCATTAGCTCAGGTGATAGAGCTGTAGTGCAAATTCCGAAAAATGCAGCGTAGCAGCGCCATCTGTTGAACGATTTGCACCGAAAGATAAACAGCATTAATTCATATCAAGGTATACCTGAAGCTGAAAATTGTTGAAAATCCAAGCATTAGTTCTTAAGATAGAGCTTTTGCAAAAATCGCAAAAATGCAGCATAGCAGCGCCACCTATTGAGCAATTTACACCAAAATGTATAACACGTCAATTCATGTCAAGGACTAACTGAATCTGAAGTTTCATGAAAATCCATGCATTAGTTCTGGAGATTGAGCTATTGCGGAAATCGTAAAAAATGCTGCATAGCAGCGCCACCTGTTGAGCGATTGACAGCAAAAACTAATCAGCACCAATTCATATCAGGAACTAACTGAATATATTTTTTTATTAAATTCCGTTCATTAGTTCTTGAGATAGTGCGCCCACAAAATTTGTGTCACATACAGGCAGACACACGGACAGACGAATAGACAGACTCACAGACAGACATTTTGTAAAAACATGTTTTTCGGAATCTCAGACCCATAAAATGTGTAAATCCGTCGAAATCCGAAAGTCGAAAATTTTCACGAATTCAATACTTTCTTTCTGTAACGATAAAATAAAGTAAAAACCACTGCAAATAGAAGCGTCTTAAATTTAGACACATATGTGACTGAAAAAGAATTTTAGACGCTTAAGTGTCTTAATCTGAAAATTCAGACATTATAAATGTCTTAATTTAAGATACATAATTGTCTTACTATGACCATGGTGTAAACGAACTGAGAATAATGTCTAAAATATCCGCAAACGTCTTATTTTAAGACACTTCATTGCTTTAAACGTGTCTTAATTTAAGACGTTTTGATTCTTCCGACGCAATCACCACCAGGGGGCACTAGCACTCCCAGTTGCTCATGCGTTTTAGATGTCTTCGTTCGAAATGGTATACGTTGTAATTCAAACAAAGTTTGTTTGTATGTACGCGTGTATTTTAATTCGTTTTTTGCGAAATGTGAAGTACTGTGATTTTAATTCGTATTAACTTGGATTATTTATTTATTGAATACCTACATCTCACGTGTGAGCTCGACATCAAATGTCTCTTAGAAGCTGTCGTCGATATAAGGGCGGGATAGACACAGAACAGAAGTAGACGACGATTGAAGATTACACCCGGAAATTCTACAAAGCGTGTGCAATGAGCTTAGTGTTAACTCGTATTAATTTATATCAATAATATTGTGTTATTCATCTTCGTCCTGTCAAAGCTGGCAAAAAAAAGAAACTTTTGTCTGGCGGGTCCTGTTTTGAGGATGAAACATCTCATTCTTTAAATATGGCTAGTCGGATGTATTATGGGATTACCTCTTTCTCCCTCACTGTGGTTGTGGTAGTTTTTAAAATTTCAAATCGAGGAATTTTTCTTACCTCTTGCAAACACCGATTGAAGTAAGTGTTATAATTTCTTTAAAGTACTAAGTGTCTTTTATGATTTTATTTATTGTACTAAACAAAATCTTACATGAAATTTAATTAGTTTTGAAACTTTTTGCAAAAAAAAAAAAAAAAAAAAAAAAAAAAACACTAATTCTAGAAGTATATATTTTTAAATTTATGACGTTGTCTTTTATTACAAATTATGTATTATTTATTCTCATCTTTTTTCTCAAATGTAAAGTAATAACATCACTAAAAAACAGACATATTTAAAAGTTAAGTTCATTCTCTTGTTTTGTTTTGTTTTCAATATGGCAGTTCTTAGTTTCAATGGGTAATGCTTATCTCATACTAAACGACCACAAGGAAATAGAAAAAAAAAAAAAAAAACTTTGAAAGATCTCCTGTGGATTCGAAGGTCATTTTCCAATTAGACTTTACTGATAAGCATCGCAAGTGTGTATCATAGTGATATCATGTGGTAACTTTTTTTTTTTTTTTTTTTCGTCTTTATTTTGCTTCAAAGATGTCTTGTTTAGTAGTTCATAGGAATGTTAACAATAAGTCCATGTGGCAATATAAATTTTTAAAAAATCTAATTTTTAAATGATAAGGATTTTCATTTTTCTTTCGGGGACGGAGGGGGGGGGGATTTTGTATGAAATTTTCGTAAAGCTGATACCTTAAATCTTGCACTGATTATAATGAAAGTTTTGAACTTTTAGAGTAGGACAAGATTAAAAAACACAAAATATAAATAAACAAAATACCGAAGTAATTTTTTTTTCAATATTAACCCTTTGCACTCGAGGGCTCCGGAGCGGAGCCATTTAAAATTTGTCTTCAAACTCGAGGTCTCCGCTACGGGGACAATGCAAATAATTTTGTGATGCCATGTAATCTTGGCTTTTCTAGACAGGTATCACAAAATTATTTGCATTGTCTCCGTAGCGGAGCCCTCGAGTTTGAAGACAAATTTTAAATGGCTCCGCTCCGGAGCCCTCGAGTGCAAAGAGATAAAGTAGAATATTTATTTATTTATTCATAGTTAAATAGCTGTTGTGATTATCATCTGATATATATGTAAAATTGCCTATGTGGCAATATAAATTTTTAAAAAATCTATTTTTAAATTATATGAAGTAGAGTAGGACAAGATTATAAGAAATATATATACTTATCCATGTACTTTAAAAGCCTTCAATAGCCCTTACCGTTGAATTTGTCCGATAATCGGAGATGTCTGCTTTTGTGAGGTAAAAATATGCAAATATGTATGCCATGCGGATTAAAAAAGTATTCGCTAAATAGATGTTTCAGAATAGCTATTCGGGAATGTCCATTAACCTCCACAACGGATACTCCCGAATACCGGACATTCCAATTTAGATAACAATAATGCAGGGTTGCATTTTTTGCATAAGAACTTCTTGATTAAAGAATGGGCATACTGGTCCGTGCCCCGCCCCCCTACGATTTTAGTGCCCACAAATTTGATGTGCAATATTTGTAAAGCTTATATTTTAAATCTGTTTCGAAATTGTATTGATTATAATCAATATTTTGAACTTTTAAAGTAAAATAAGATTAAAAATAAAACAAATTTTAAAAATCTAATATTTAGATTAACATTTTTTGTTTTAATCTTGTTCTACTCCTGAAGTTCAAAATATTGATTATAATCAGTAAAATGTCGTAAAAGATTTAAATTATCAGCTAAATAAAAATTGCGTACCAAAATTGGGAGCACCAAAAAAATCAGGTTGTAGGGGGGGGGGGGGCAGGACCCCAGCCAAATATTTTTCCAGGATTCAACGTGGTCAAACATGGCTACGTATGATGCTTACAAAAAAAAAATGGATGCTATTAAGACGTTTGAAGTGTCTGAAATTCAGACACAAAAAGTGTCTGAAAAAATTCAGACATTTTAAAATGTCTGAAAACTGAACACTCCGTTTCAGACACTTAAAAGTGTTTGAATTTCAGACATTTTAATTTACAGTGCGTTCACTGATTAGACAAGATTGTTTATAGGTATAATTTTCGCTTTAATTTAACGTCTCTATCGGTACTATTATGCTATAAAACGAATACATATACGATTCTTCGTAACACTATTATTCTTTTTAGATTTTATTCCCACAATTTCTGAAGCCGAATCATTGGGAAAGTGAACATTGCAGAAACCATGTAGGTTGCAGTAATTATCGTTCTTAAAATTTATGTTAACTCTAAAACACTGATTGGTCTGTCATAGGCGACTAGAAATCAGACCCGAGTGTCACAAAATACCGTCCGTCCTAACGAAACTCAGCTTCAAGCTGGCAAAATACATTTCATCGACCTCAACACGATTCACAATTTCTACTTTTACCTTCTGTATGAAAGCCATTCGAGCCTAAAATAACCAAAACTGAATCCTATACTAAAAATGGGAAAAAAATTATGAAAAAATAGCCTACAATCATATCTACAAAATCAATTTCATCTTTGTTGTAAAAAATCACTAGATGTAAATAGACTTTTTTGTTCAAAATAATTTTTAATCTGAAATAATATATTGAACTTTCTGTTATAAAGTTGAGTTAATCCAAAATCCATACAAAAAATTAAAAAGCTAATGTGAAATCGATACAAAAGAATCAAATGCCAACCCGAAACCGAAAAAATTGCAGTCAACCGAACTTGCAGCAAAATATTAGATTAAACCAATCAAGTTCCAGTGAAATTGGACTCCCGAACTCAATGCTGAAAAACGCTTAGAAATAATTAGGTTCTGGTTAAATTATATCATTTGTCAAGTCAGTATTATAAATGCAAGTGCAATAAAAATCTTAGTAGTAATGAAAATATTCCCATTGAAAACTATTATATGGGAAAAGATTTTTTCTTTATTGGAAATAAAGAAAACATTTAAATTTAAACAGTGCAATTCAACATTTCAAAAAACTGAAAATATTTTTCTTAGAAAACGAACAAAAAAACCCCAAGATTTTCTAATGAAAAAAATGGGTATCATTCAAATGTTTGTATAAATTTTAGGTGCGTTCGTAATTATATAAATACGTAGCACCTATAGTCGTCGCCTGGCCCGTCCGTCTATCAGTCTATCCGCCTCTCCGCATATAAGAGTACAAAAACTTCCCAACCGAATGATTTGAAATTTAATGTACATAATCGTTGCAGAATTTTGTCAAGATAATTCAAATTTCATGAAAATAGAATCAACACTTAAAAATATAATAATAAAAGTTTTCTTCATGCTTTTAAATCTTATGATACGTGATTAATTCAATGATACCGCACGGTAGGTAATGATTCTAGATTGCCATGGTGATTATTCTATTGAATCCTCTCATACGTAGTTAATTCATTGATGTACAATGATGGTAATGATTCCATGTTGCCATGGTGATTACATCATACTAAGGATGGACTCCTATTATTTCCGTATTACGCAATTTAATACACAAAGTCGTAATAAATTTTGTATTAATGCATTTTTGCATAAGAGTGCAACAGCTATTGCACCAAGATCTGAAAAATTATAAAACTAGTTATAGTACGAACGCACCTCATTTGCGACGTTTTACGTGCAATTTCCGACTTGTTAATTTATAATTTGATATTTTCAAAAATTTCCCTTCAATGTAAAACAAAAACAAAACTTACTTCCAAAAAGAATGGAAAATGATAACGACAATTCATGAAATTAACAACTCTTTCAAATTCAGTTAGAATTCCCTTTATGTCTTTTATGTTAACAGAAGCGGAGTTTTAATTTTTTTTTTTTCTAAACTAAATCGATATTGACCTAAAATGCCATTCTAAAACAAGTTAACTTAAGCTTACAATCAGAAAATAATTAGGACAAACCGACTGGGTGACTATTAAAACATTTATTTTCTCTTTAGTACATGGCATTTATTTGAATTCCTATCTGAAGAATGTTTTCTTAACTTAAATGAAAATAATGATAACGTTTAGTATAAGAGATAACATAGTATTAAATGCATGGTAACGTATTATGATAACATACTATTTTGAGATGTGAAATTGTTTGAAAAGAAAATATTGTTGTCTCTAGCTATTCCAACGCTCTGTGGTTTTCTTAGTAAAATATTTTGATAATAAGGCAGTTTTGCAAAACATGTTTACCAATGGTTACTAGAGAACAGTATTTATAAATATTCTAAGATAATATTTAATTGAATGCTTAAATTTTAATTAATATTGACATATATTAGGTTGAGCAAAAAGTTCTGGGAAATTTTTAATCTAATAGTTACCAGAATTTGTATCGTATATGATGGTAGTGCCATCAAT
The DNA here is from genome assembly GCA_963932465.1 of Maratus speciosus. NCBI lineage: Eukaryota > Metazoa > Arthropoda > Arachnida > Araneae > Salticidae > Maratus > Maratus speciosus. The sequence continues at coordinate 242,874,796 of OZ010788.1, read as the reverse complement.
GCCGAGCTCTATTGCCAGCAGTTGGATCGCGGCTACGACAAATTGGTGCAGAAGTATCCAAGATTGGTCCGCCGAAAGCGCGCTTTGTTTCAGCGTGACAATGCAAAATCGCACATGGCCCAGAGGACCAAGAACATTTTGCACAGTTGGACGGCGTCGAAATTCTTCCACACCCCGTCCAGACGTGGCTCCATTCGATTACGGCCTCTTTCGATCAATGCAACACTTATCCAAAGGCCGTCGATTTGAATCCTTTAATGAAGTTGAAGAAGCATGTCAAAAATTTTTCGATTCCAAGGTGCCACCATGGTACTTCCAGCAAATACGGAAGCTGGCAGAACGATAGTAGAAAGTCGTGGACTATGATGGTTTCTACTTTGAAAAAATAGTCCTTGTTGCTTCTGTTATTAATTAGCGCATAACAACGCAACTTTCACAAATTTCCCAGAACTTTTTGCTCAACCTAGTATAAAAAATGTTTAACAATAATTATCGATTACAGTTATACTAATGAACTACACTGTTAAAAATTTTGCAGCATTCTGGCAGGTCATTCGACCGTTTTTGAAAAAACGGTTTCATAACCATAATTTAACAATATTCTGACCATAAAATGGCCAATAATATGGTCAGAATATGGTTACAATTACGGTTGTGTAACCGTTTTCGAAAAAAACGGTCAAATGACCTGCCAGAATGCTGCAAATTTTTAACAGTGTAATAAATTGCAAGCTTTTGGATTTCGTGTTTTTTTTTCTATTTCTAAACTGCACGGACGAATTGATTTTTCATGTGCGCGAAAAACAGAAAGGATCCTGGAGTAGTGATTACTAAAATGATAAATTTCACTAGAGTTCGAAGTTTTTTTTTCTCATATTTATATGCAACGAATAAGTCTTAATGGTTTTGATGTACGAAAAGCACAGCATAAATACGATTTATTAATGACAATAATGAAAAAATTATTTACATTGCAATAAAGACTTTTATGTTTTTGAGATGCGCATATATTATATGTTATAAAATTAATAATAATAAAAAACTAGATATTGTTACCTATAAAAAGTTCAATAGAAATCGATTACTGAATCGTCAAATATAATAATCCAAAATTTTAGCTCATTTCGCAAGGCGTTATTGAGTTGTCCCTAAAAAACTATCAGTCATAGCAAATTGTTTTGCAACTATTAAAAATGAATGTATCTTTAGGAGCTTCGAACTTTAAACCTTCATAATGGACGACAAGCATTTCTGACGTCATCCAACGTCACGATTACGCTTTTCTTTCATCTGCCTACCCAGTGTCCCAATTGTTTTCCACAAAGATCTGCAAAAGCCAATCAAATATGGATAGTTTCCCCACAAATATTGTGAGCTCCACCCATTGCGTGTGATCTATGCCTGAACGTCTTCACCAAATGACGTGAATTACCGTTTGGAATACACAGGTTAAACTTAATAAAGGATTCAAATATGATGTTAAAATTAAGTGTTCCTATTAAAATTTGAAACTCAAATTACAATTTCAATATGGAAACGGGCCGTAAGTTTTTTTTTTTTTTACTAAAGTTTAAAGAACACATATAATCAATCAAATGGTTAATTTCTTTTTTCTCTGCATCTATTCGGTGATACAATATTATGTTTCCTTGTTTCAGTTGTTTTCTTTGACCGACTATGCATCATTGTTTGTTTTTTGTCTTGATAAATGGTTCTTTAAAAAGGAGAAGGGGTGAACAGCTTAAATAGTAAATCCTGTTTGAAAAACATTTTTTTTCTGTACTAGGAGTCTCTACTCTTTACGAGTTAGGCTCGACAACCCTCATACAGAAACCTTGGTTACTAAAAGCACGCTAATTTGCTTTGCTTTAAAAAAATAAAAATCTGCAACTGTAGAAACTCAATAGTTACATGAAGATAAATTAAAAACGCATTTAATTAAAAATATCATTCCTCTCTCTTCACCCCCTCCTCCGAAAAATAAAAGAAAGTAAATTCCTGGAAAATTAGTAACACAATTTTGTAGAATTCGCGCCACTATTTGTAATTGTAATAAAATATTTAATTTTTTAAAAATATAATGTAATTCGTGAATTCTATTTTGTTTCAGATACTTGTAGAAACGAATGAGCTTCACTATAAAAAAATCTCTCAAATTGACAGAAAAAACTGTCACTTTTGGCTCCAGTGGAAAACAGTTTAATTTGCAGAAAATATCTGTAATTTTTCATTAAAACCGTATTTTTCTGTAAAAGTTACGAAATCCACTCTTTTTTACAGAAAAACACTGTTTTTCCTTTTAAAAGTTTTTCTGTAAAAAAATACAATTTTTTTCTGTAAAAATTACAGATTTTGTTTACAGTGTATAGCCATGAACGTGGTGTCTAGGTATAGTAAAACGAGTATCCGTTTTATGATAAGGTATCTCGCAGTGGTCCATAGCGGTTAACTGCAGCCTTAGCGTTCCTATCAGGAAAACAATATGGAATTCGGGGAATAGACACCTACAAAAGTATAGAGCGTCCTCTGTTTAGTATTAAATGATGTCTTAGATGTAAAAATAACCTTAGATAAAGCACTGATTTTTTTTATTATTATCGGCTTAAATAGCCGCCAATTACATACAGAATTTTGGCATTAAAAGTCGGATACACATTTACTAATAAAACTAAGATATATAAGCATAGTCACAATTAATTTTTATAAGAAAACCAAGCTTAGTATGTTCTATGTATCCACGTATGTAAACTAAATGCTGCCTGTGGTGGACACATTGAACATTTTAAAGTTGATTTTTTTTATTAAAATAAATTTTACCTCGCTTGTGTAACTGTTCAGCCGCCTTACAGCATCATTCTTCTGGATGCACATCTTAACGTATTAAAGAAGGTAATTGGATTAAAGCAAAAAAAAGGAATGCAAAATCACGCTCCAAGAATTGATTGTGAAACACTTTCCAACACTTCCAGAATACTTTCATAAAAATTTGCCGTTTAAAAGGCAAAGAAGATACCTCTGTAAGTATTTTAGAAAACTCATAACACGTTTGACACCCAGATTTCAACAGTTGTCACCCAGAGCGGAGAAAGTACTCCAATTCTTTTGTGCAGCTCTGTATATGATCTATAGATTTGTGTATATTCTACATAGTATGCTAAACTTTAGTATAGTAACAAAACGCATCATACAGTTGAAAAATCCCCTTCAGCAATTTTTACCAATTAACGGAAATGTACTCGAATTCTTTTGTACAGCCCTGTATATGAGGAATAGATCTTTATACACGCCACATAATTAGATAGAATTTAATTCTGGCAAAAACACACTTAAAGCTACTGAAATCGCACGTTCAGAAATTATCATCCATAGGCGTCCATATGCATCGAGTTCTTTGCATAGCCCTGTATATTATTTTATTTATATCTTACAAGCATCTCTTTCTAAATATAAATAACATTAAAAAGGCATAACTCAATATAAAAAAAAAAAACTTTTGAGCAATTCCCACTCATTCAAGGTAAATATTACGATTTCTTTTGTATAGCCCTGTATATGGTCTGTAGAATTTACACACCATGTAGTAAGCAAAAATTTAGTTAAACGTAAAAACGCATACCATAACAGAAAACGCACTTTCAACAATCATCCCTAATAGACAATACTTCGTATACAGTATTGTATCCGAAATCTATTATGGGTCCATATAAATGAAAGTTAAATGCGAAGCGCATCATACTCTACTGCAAGCATCTTGTAATAAATTTCAGTAATAAATGTCAATTTCATCATGTTTGAAACAGTGCAACATAATTAAAATACACTGTGAACAGTTTTTCTCTGTAAAAAATTATATAAACGAACTGTTTTCTGTGACCCTCTAAATGAATGATAAATGCTTTGCACCCCATATTCTTATTAATAATTTTTATCAATTTAAATATCTATATTATAAAGGACAAACATATCTGTGCGTAACGCATACGTCATTTTGCGAATGGCAGTACTTTGAAATTTTTGAAATGAAATTTCGGTTTTGCAATTTTCTCTAGTGCAAATTTTTAAACTTCTAAACATCGTACGTTTTCAATTTTTACACCTTCTTTCAGGGAAAAAAATGTGCTTTTAAATGCAATTTGTTTGAAATCTGTATCTCAATTTGTTTTTGAGATATTAATTTTTTTGTAGTTTTTAATACAAATTTTGTAATCGTGGCAACTGAAGTACTCCATTTATATTGAAAGTAAAGAGAAAATATTCATGGTTTATTATTTTTATTCATTATATTCTTATTGATGCCATTTTCACATTACAAATAAAAGTAACTTTTTTATAATTTTTGAACAGAAAATGACGTCAGACATTAAAAAAAACACGCATTCTTCTTCATAAATCAGCTACATTTGAATATTTTTACCTTACGTTGATAAATGAGTTTGAGGCGCTTGGCAAAATGATTCAGTGAGTAAAAATGATATATTTAAAACAAAACGATCTTTTTTTTTTTTTTTTTTTTGATAAAACTAAATATTTGACCAATACTATAAATTGCCAATACTATGACAACTAAAGGCAAATTTCTGAATTTTTTTTTTCGCGGGTACTAAGATTAGAACTTTAAGTTTGGGCGAATGTTCACATGAAAAGTTGTATCGGACAAAGGTGACTTTAAGTTTGGTAATACATTCATTAATATTGTATTGCACGTTAACATACTTTTAAATTGTGAATTTGAGTGGTGCATATGTAAATTATGAGAATGTGAAAATAACGTACAGTTTAGATTTTATGGGGGAAAATTTTATGATGTGACAAAGCGAAATCCTTTTTACTGATTTTTCATCCCGTAAAAACAAACATAAGAGCTCCATCGATAACTTCATCATAATTACTTATCCTGATTACGTAATCTAATACAGTTTAATTTTTCAATAATTTAAGCAGTTGAAGTTTGAAGAAATAATATTTTGGTAATTTTAGGTTAAAAATATTATTTGTTTTAAGAGTTGGACAACCAATGTAAGATGATTTTTTTATTGTAATTATTTTTGTAGGTTTCTTATAAATTCGATCCGACAATTCCTTTCAAACATTTTAGTACGTCGAATTTCGACGGGTTCCAACTCGTGTTTATAAAAGAGAAAGGTCATTAATATACGCCGTAAACGGTTTTCCTTCATAGTCCATAACATTACGTAACACATTTGAGTTCCCTTGTACAAGTACTGTAACTGTTACACATAACATATTCTACAGTAACCATTTTCTAATGCACAGTAAGTTATATAAATTTAATTATATTCAAAATATTGTAACATCCTTAAAATACACCGCGAATGATTTTTCTCCATAGACCATAATGTAACGAAATACTTTTGAGTGCCCCTGTAATTGAAGTATAAATGATGCACGCTTCATTTTCAACACTAAAAATACCATAGTGAACCTAAATAATGTATATCTATAAGGCAATCCGAATATATTTACGCGAGATACAGCACGGACAGAGGGACAGACAGACAAACCCAATTCATACACACTTTTCAACTATGTTGAAAAGTGTTAAAAATTGCTTAGATATTATATACACATAGACAAATTTATACAAAATATAGACAAATAAGTGTATATAAACAAATCATCTACACCTAGACAATATTTGAGGCAAAATGGAATTAGGCGACCTACTACTTCAATAATAGGCGTATATGACGAAATTTTAACAAGCGGAAGCTTTAAAGTTCATGAATCAGAAATGTAAAATCATGTTATCTGCTGAATATGGTGAAGTTTCACATATAAAAACCATATAACAGATGCACAAAATATAATATATTGATATCGATAGATATTAAATTTTGCTCTATTCCTTTTAAAAAAAAAAAAAAAGGCAACGCGAAAATAGTATATAAATTAGTCATATTTGAATTAAAATTAAAAAAAATCTTTTAAATAATCTTTAAATCAAAATTAGACAGAAAAAAATATCTTGTTAGCTATAACACAATTTTTAGGTAGATTTCGTATGAAATACTACCTATTGGGATCGTTCCTATGTTGGAATTTCTGAAAAATTTTTGCAGATCTACACCGATCATGACCCCTAGAACCCAAAACCACCCTCAGTACAAAACTTTATATATATATATATATCACTTTCTTCTGGACACGATAACTTCCATAATTCTACATAAATCTTTTCCAAACTGATACCTAAAATCAAGGGGTATAAAATCTCGGTCAAGTTCGTTAATGGACAAAATCGGACCAAGGGGATGGAAATAGGGAGCGGTTTTGTGAAAACCGAAAAAACTCCATAACTTCTTAATTTTTGTACATATCAAATCAGTTTAAAGTTTTTATTACTTCTAAAAATAGGGCCAAAAACTTATGAATCACAGATTTTTCATAAAATTAAAAATGGGCTCAAGGGGTGCAAAAAATAGGGTTTTTGGGAGAAAAAAAATTCCTAACTTCGTCAATTCTCCAGATATCAAATCCAATTAATTTTATTATACATCTCCTTAATATTATGTACAACTTTTATATTCACAAGTTTTTGATAGGACCAATTCGTACCTTAAAAAAAATTTAAACGAAAAAAAAGGGGGGGGGGATGAAGTAGAAAAATTTCCATAATTCCGTCAATTCACAAGATATAAAATCCCCATGAATTTATCATATATCTTCTTAATATTGTCTTCAACATTAATACAGACAAGTTTTTGATAGGACCAATTCTTACAGAAAAAATAAATAAAAATAGATAGCGGTTGAAGAAAAAATCATCTTATTAAGGGTATATTCAAATCCAAACTGCTTATTTTCTTACTCATTTTTAAATTCATTTTTTCTCTCAAATGCAACCAATTGGTAGATTCTCTTATTCAGAAACTATATAACGTACCGTAATGATCAATTTTTTGATAGAGGCAGAATATATTTCATAAAATGATGTCAAAGTGGGCATTTTGAACAGAATTTCCCGAAGCGATTGTGTTAGAAACGAAAAATAATGCCTTACTGAGAAAATAATTGTTTATTAATCAAGTTTAATTAATTGAAAGAAAAATAAAAACACATGTCGCTTATAAATCTTTTCAAAAATCACGTCAGCAAGTTTCACATTTTTTCTATTATAATGAATCTGAAAATGTGCCAGAAAATTTCGAGTTGTTGAGCATGGAAAAGTATTTTTTGAATACCGCCTTAACATGATTCTGATAAAACCAGCTGTTATACAAAAATGAAATAAAAAGTCGTCAAAAGCGGCAAGATTTTACTGTTAAAGTGGATTTATATCTAGTCATGACTTAGTTTTTCTTGGTGAAATTAGTATACTTAACTTCGAAATCTACCTCCGCCGTAGGCCGGGCCGGCAGGGATTTTTTTTTTTTATTAAAAACTTTCTTTTATGCAATGATATGCTTTCATGTATTAATAAAATATATATCAATGGATTAAAATGCACACATCGTCATAGCGTCTAGAAGAGATCCTTTGATATTGTTTTTAATATGGGGCAATTTTCACCATGAAGTACTTTTCGCAATTGAATTATTTTTAAATTTTCTTTCATTTTCTGTATTCACGTGTAAATAATCTCAATTGACGATACATTGTTTGGAAATATCAACATTCCGGGTTTTAAAAAACTTGAAACATTAAATAATAAATTGTTATTACAAAATATTAAATAAATATCTACTCAGATAATGAAATTTTGAATAATAAAATAAAATGAATACCTGGGAAAAATACTCAAATTAAAGAAAAAATTATTAAACGCTGCACACCGCAATCCAGTTAAGTATATGCCTGAAAAAGATGGTTAAATTGCTATGCATAATTTTTTATTCTATGAAACTTGTGTAACTGAGCTATATTGACGGATTCAAATTTGAATAGAACTTAAAATAATTCTTCAATTTAAAAACTATGAGCATGTGTATGATGCATTTCTCTATAAAGTTTCCAATTTCCATAATTTTATGTGCAATAGGTTTTGTAAAATATGCTGATAAAATAAAAATGATACGATAGATTCAAAGCTGGCAACGTTAGTAACTTCTTAAAAAAAGAGAGAGATTATTAGATCATATAAAGTACCTATATTTGAACTCATGCAAGGCATTCAACTTGCCCCACAGATAAAGCATGAAATTAACACGCGAACTCTCGTAACAGTATATTGAACTTAATTCAAGTAACTGCATATTTTATATTGCTTAAAGTGTATTCGAATTTCACAAATGATTGATTTATATATTATTATGCTTTTTTATTTTAAGTATTAAGAATTTGTTAGTAATTTAATTTCCTGAATTTTTGATAAGTTTATTATTTATTGCAAAAACATAAAGTTTCTTTTAAAAATACAGTACAAGTCAAAAATTAAAGCACAACAAAAAAATTTCAAATAAAACATTAAGTATTCTCTTTATTTCAATATCCTATTTATATGCATTATTCCAGTTTTAAAACCATACAAAAAAAATTATGTTTTCCTTTTTATTCCAAACCACAGAATTTAAAAATGGAAAAAACTAACCGTGCTAAAAGTTTAGGCACAAAATTGTCTTTATGCATGTTTTACAAAATGACATAACCAGTTGCATAAACAAACAGTTTTGGGTTTACAGAAGCATTATGGTTTTTGCATTAACATAAAATGGCAAAATCGAAAGAATTCTGACATGAGAAGGTATTTAAAATTTGAACATAAGTCCATTTCTGAAATTGCAAAAGAATATAAAAGATCGGCATGAAGAATTTATCAAGTTTTGGCTCGTACAAATTTCGATTTCAAATAAAAATTCTGTTCTGTCCGCATGTGACTAGTTTCATAACATGTGATCAGGCACATCAGAAACTTGGCTTCATCTAAGAATTATTCTCTTTCAGAAATTAAAAATATAGTTGGAGGATATATATTGAAGAAAACAGCACTGTTCAAAACAGTTAAATGATATTGAGGTTGTAGATGGATCTTGCGGGTAGGGAATTATTCAAATGATTGATACATGATCGACAGACGTGGTAGGATTTATGTGAAAAATTACACATGTTTGGTAGAGAAAAAGGCATTGTATGGAGCATTTGGTTAACAGATTCAGATTCAGATTCAGCCAGGTGGGGAGGCCTACCTATTGGTTTGAGCTCAACTAGCCCCATCCAGCAATGTTTATTTAAAAAAAAATACAGAGCATTTATAGAGTAATAAAATAATCTATTTATATAAAATCCAAGTCTCTGTGTGTCCCTCACTATTCCGGTAGGACCGCCTCATTGAAATGAGTAATTGTTGAAAAATATTAATGCAGGGTTACCACAGTAGCGCCAAATGTTAGCCAACTTGGCGATAGCTGGCTAATTTGGCGAAATTCCCATTTAAAACCATTAATCTTTCATAATGGAGGTCACCGAAATTTAATTTAAGTTCCACTCTTTTAAGATATTTTTTCGAAATCTATGGGTGCTAATTTAAAGTACATCTTTACATCTCCCTCCCGATGCTAATAATAAAATAACCGCCAATAGACAACGGTGTACTGTGTGAGCTCCTAACTGCGCGATTTTAATGTGCTTTTGGTACTTTTTCAGTATAGGTGCTTTGGCGAAAAAGGAAATTTGGTAACATATTTTCCGGGAACCTATTCACTGTTTCATTTTATATACACACGCATTTTTTTCGATATTTATACGATTTATTTAACATAAAAAAGCCGTTTCTCTAATTTTATACAGAAACAGATGTAATATGTACATAAAACATCAATAATATAGTAGGAAGTAGGAATAGTGGAGCGAAGAGTTTAAACATTATATATTAAAATTTCGGCACAGATGTCATATACGCGATGTCATGGCGCGATTTTTTTCTGACGCCAATGTCATATACACAACGGGTACTTAACTGGCGCCAAAGTGTCGTAATTTTGCTTGATATGGTAATCTGGATGTTGTTGTTTATGCTGTTGATGTTTTCGCCAAATTGGCGTCGGAAAAAAATCGCGCCAATATATGATAACGTATATGACAACTGTGCCAAAGTTTCTATAAGGTTTTTATAAGTTTCTATAAAGCAGTATAAGCAATATAATTAAGAATAAAATAAATGCAAAATAAGACTAAAGAAGAAAGAAAAATCATGCGTTAAGCATAGAATATGAAACACTTTCCAACACATCCTGAATGCTTTAACAAAACTTCGTTATTTAGGGAAATAAGGTAAATAAGATAACGTTACTTCTTAGATATCCCGTCGACCAATTTCGCCAAATTATATAAATCGCCAAATCAATAGTAAAACATTAATAAAAATACAAATAAAACGTCGAATTAATGGTTTTATTGGCCATTATTGGCATTTAATTAATTAATTAATGGCAACCATTATTGGCAATTAATCTTACAATTTGGCGACAGTAATTTGATCCACGGGATAAATAAGAAGTACCAAGATAACTAAGTAAACATTTTAGAAAAGGCATAAAAAATTTAAAAATTCATTTCAGCAGTTACCGTCCATAGCCAATAGTACCGTTAACATGCCACTATTTAGCTAAAATTTAATTTAAACTACTCTTAAAACTACTGAAATCACATTTCCAGACATTATCATCCATAGACGGTTATGTATCCAATTCTTTGCGTGACCATGTATATCATTTTATGGAACAGATGTCATATTCGCCCCATATTGGCGTGATTTTTTTCGGTTGCCAATTTGGCGAAAACATCAACAGCATAAACAACATAATCCGGGTTACCACATCAAGCCCTTTAGCGCAAGTTCAGTACCCGTTGCCTATACGATATTGGCGACAGAAAAAAATCGCGCCAATATGGAGCGAATATGACATCTGTACCCATTTTATCTATATTCCACAAACATTTCTTAAGAAACTGGAACAGATGTCATATTCGCCCCATATTGGCGCGATTTTTTTCTGTCGCCAATATCATATAGGCAACATGTACTTAACTTGCGCCAAAGTGTCGTTATTTTGCTTGATGTGGTAACCCGGATCATGTTGTTTATGCTGTTGATGTTTTCGCCAAATTGGCAACCGAAAAATATCGCGCCAATATGGGGCGAATATGACATCTGTACCAGGAAACTAAATGCAGTTCAGCGTAAAAATGCATAACTCCTTTAAAAACCACCTTTAAGCAATTTACTCTCATACTCAGTAACCCTTACGAATTCTTTTGTGTAGCCCTGCATATGAACTGTAGCATTTATACACACAGTATAGTATGCATAAATGTAGTGAAACATAAAAGCGCATATCATAATTAAAAAAGCATTTCTAGAAATCATTGCTTATGTACAATATTTCGGAGAAAAGTTTCTTGGCGAGAAAGAAGTTTGCCAACGTATTTTCTGGCATTCTATTTAGTGCTTCATACTCACAAGCAATTTTTTCCATATGTATACAATTTGGCACAGATGTCATATATTGGCGCGATTTTTTTCCGACGCCAATTTGGCGAAAACTTCAACAGCATAAACAACATTCGGGTTACCATTACAAGCAAAATAACGACACTTTGACGCCAGTTAAGTAGCCGGTGCGTATATGACATCGGCGTCAAAAAAAAAAATAATAATAATAATAATCGCGCCAATATGGGCGTATATGACATCTGTGCCGACAATTTAATATAAAAAAAAGCTATTTACCCATTTTTATAAGGAAACAGAAGTAATTTTTGCACAGATGTCATATACGCATGGTGGTTGGAGTGATTTTTCTATGACGCCAATTTGGCAGAAATCTCGCTTTCGAATACCAGTTACTTATATATTTTTCAATTATTTGTTATCATTTTGAAAAGGAAATAACTATAAATAAATAAAAGTTTGAATAATAACTATAGAACAAAGCAGTTTATATAATTAAAAAACATAAAATAAAAGTAAATAAACAATTTATTAATAAATAAAAAACAATAGCCGAGTTACCATAGCAGGCAAAATAACACCATTTTGGCGCCAGTTAGGTATCCCGGTTCATATCTGAAATCTGTGCCGTATTTGTATATAAAAAATTATATATATTTAGAAACGATTTTTTTATGCATATAAGTGCATATATAAACAAAGATAAAAGTTCATTAGATTTGTTTTCATAGCTATTTATATATTTTCGCAACATATCTCACTTTCTGATGCCCGAATCGCGCCAAGCTTTTTTTTAAAAATGCACTATAATGGAAAAGTACTTAAATAAATAATTAACAGAAATAACAAATTATACAAACTAATACTTTTTATTTCGAGATCAAAGCATTGTTTTTAATTTCGATTAAAAATACACATATCCTTGGATAACTTCAATTAAAATTAGTTTCACAGCTTAATATCTCATTCCATAAACCTAAACAAACACAAGTGATTCATTCATCGTGAAACGTCAAAAATATTAAATCATTGAGGTAATCATTCACAAAGTAAGTTCTCCAACAATCAATGGGCAATATTCTAATGACGTCATAGTAAGAAAAATGGTGGCGGTATCGTTTGTTTATGGTTTGTAATCACAAAGATTTAATTTTGCAATGTCTCTTAGTTACATTATTTTATTGTCATATTTATGAGCTCAGAACAAAAGCCTATTTTTTCATTATTTAGTTATTAAAGACGGAAAAAAATCATAAATGCATGATTTGAAAATTTTAAATAATTTTCCTTCTTAATACTAAAAAATAACATCGGGAAGTAACAGCGGGTTTAAGTTAAATAAGTTTAACTGTTTAATTCTGTTGTAATATTCAAAATAACTGTATTTATTAGATTTCAGTACTCAATATCAGGGCCCGATTAAACTTTGAAGTTAGAGGAATTACAATGTCATTTCAGGATCTTTCTTTTGGAGAAGCTTTTCTAAATTCCATATATACATGGAAAATCTTCAGTGTTAGAAATATTATTCCTAGGACTGACATAACACGAGAACGGCCTGCAATTTTACACAAGTTTTTGAAAGCAACTTTATATCAGAAATTTTACTTAAAACTGGTTACTTTTTTGTTATAGCGGCCCACACTATTAGGATTATGACAAGTTGCAGCCAATTTCGCCAACGTCGTAACCAAGATCGTGAAGCACACACATATAATACCATTTCATGAAATCGTATACGATAATTTAATAGTTTTTAACCTTACTTCAAGTGTGTTATTTATTTATTTTTAAGGCTCAACAATCTAAATTGTCTAATATATGAATTTAAAAAAATGTAAACAAAGATTGAATAGACATGACCGCAAAAAGCCTCAAATCTGCATAACACTTGGAACCAAACTGTGCAGATTACTGTACACAGTTTTTCATATATGTGTTTCGTTCTTAAAATGTGTTATTTTCATCTATCACTGCGGAACAAGCGAGAAAACTCATATTCTTGCACATGAGTTGTATATATATCTTTATATCTAAATTTCCGTCATTTTTGACGGGCTACCTTTCTAGTGGTAGGTAATAAAAAGTAACTGAGATAATGAAATAAGGAAAAAACACAATATGTGCACATGATAAAAAACTAATAAAAAGAAATCGATTTTAGTGGGGGGTATGGTTTTCCTTGACGGCCAGTAACGTTGAGCATCTTTGAGGCATGGAGTCAATCAGACTATAACTATTAATGAGGAGCTGGATTATTCTGCCCCACTCCTCCAGAAGAGCCTTTCCAGTTCTTGGAGAGTTTGTAGGGGAGAGAGGCAGCCAGCAGCTCGTCTGTCTAGAATATCCCAAGCATCCTGCATTGGGTTCATGCTCGGAGAACACGCCATTCCAGTCGTATAATTACTTCCTCGAAAAGGAAATAATCCACCAAGTGAGCACGATATAACCAGCGTCGTCGATTAACATGAAGTCATCTGCAATTGCTTTATCGTAAGAGACTACAATAGGACTGAGGATCTCCTCCCTTTATCACTGACCAGCTAGAGCTCCATTTCGAATAATGTGGAGGTTGATACGTCCATCAATGGAGATGCCTGCATAGATCATCACTCTCCCACCCCAAACTCTGATGCTTCCTTACACGAACGCAGGATTGTTTCAAGTGTCACGTTCCCTCCAGATGAAAATACGCCTATTATCAGGACGAACAGAAAAACGGGGCTCGTCAGAGGAAAGAATATTACGCCATTCATTTCTCCTCCAGTTCATATGCTACTCCCTGCGGGCGTCACTGTGCCTTGCTGGTAACGTAACACATACCATTGGTCTGCAAACATACTTGCTTTCAGAGTGGAGCCGGTTTCGGACAGTTTGAGTCGAAACTGTGGTGCTAGTAGCCGAGCGAAGATGTTGTTGAAGAAGAGTGCCATTCATATTTCGGTGTCTCTGACCCGTTATTGTTAAATATTGATCTTCATTGGACATTGTTGTACGTCTACGACCTTGCTCTGGTATTTGGCCTGCAATCCCTTTCTCCAAAAAACAGTTCGAGATCCTGGAAATCACACTTTGTGAGACTCCAGTGGCTTCTGCGACTTCGGCTTGTGTTTGGACCGCCTCTAACCGAACAACAACTCTCCAAGCTCCTGATTTGGTTAAATGACTTCTTTGAGACACCGCACTTATCGAAACAAAGCACAATTGAAAAAAAAATTTCATTTGTGATTTTCTTCTTTCATTTCCTGCAAAAAAATAGTTTATACAGTTATTTTATGTATGACTTACAATACCCTTTAATTGTTTTGAGTAGTGTATCCATAAAAGAGTTTAAGAATCAAGGTATCTGAAGAATCACAAGATGGTTCGATTACCATACTTGAAACCACACGATAAAGATACTGGATTACAAAGTGGTTGAATGCCATTTCCTTTCTGCTGAAGGAAAATAGACTTTAGATGGACATTATGGGTTTGCCTACTATTGGCTTGGTCTTTAAAAATGACGAAGGAGTATATTTAGTAGGCAGCATGGCGGTGATTCTTTAATGGGACCGGAAGCTATTTCTTCCAATGGGCAGATGCCCCTAGCATTCATCAGGGGTTATAAAATACCTGAAATCTATAAAGAGATATTTGTCAATCATTTGTTTCATGTTGGAGAAATTTTAAATAGAGAAAATTTATTTTTTCAACATGATAACGTTTCCAAGTGTATGCCTCCAACTCAGCGCAACAGTGGCTATCGGTGTTTAACTGGCCACCAGTTATTTCCTACCTAAGTCCAATAGAAAATGTTTTAGGTATTCTCATGCGCACATTTTGCCAAAATGGTAAACAGTATTCCTTAGTTAAAAACTTAAAATCGGTTATTAAGAACGCTTGGTTTGAAACCAAGCTTGAAATAATGCAGAATCTGTGTTTACCGATGGAACATCATATATGTAATAGAGCTAATGCAATAATGTAACAACTAAATGAAATAGAGCAATAATCAACTACTAGGTTGAGCAAAATGTTCAGGGAAATTTGTGAAAGTTGCTTTGTTATGCGCAAATTAACAACAAAAGCAACAAGGACTATTCTTCAAAGTAGAGACCATCATAGTCCACAACTTTCTGCCAGATTCCGGATTTGCTGGAAGCACCATCGCGGCTCCTTGGAATCGAAAAACTCTTGACATGCTTCTTCAACTTCATTAAAGGATTCAAATCGACGGCCCTTGAAAAAGTGTTGCATTGATCGAAACAGGCCATAATCGGATGGGGCCACGTCTTCAGCATTCATCGAAGCGCTTGAACTATCTGCCCATATTCGATTTTGTCGCCGTATCAGCACCTTCACACTCATTAATCTCATCGACGGCTTTCAGAATCGTTAGACCTTTTCTCCAATAATGCCGGATCAACACACACAAATCATACTGTTCAATAGACATTTTGCAGCCGAAATTCCTGAACTCCTATGGATATAGCACTAGTAGTCCTATATACGATACAAATTTTGGTAACTATTAGATTATACCCGGAACTTTTTGCTCAACCTAAAATTAATTTTTTATTATTATCCCTCTATAACGAATAAATAACTGCTGTTCTTAAACTTTTGTCATGCTAATTTTTTTTCTTTTATTAAATTCGATAGTTTCAAATGTCATTCAAAGTATAATTGTGTTAAATATATTTTAACGACAATTTGCAGCACGTAGGAGCACGGATTTAAATTTGAGTGAGTAATGAAAATCTATTTTGAAAACTGCTATCGTGCCTAAACTTTTGTCACGCACTGTAGTTTAGCCAAGCATTTAAACTATCATCAGAATTATCATCATTCTTATTAGTCAGTTCGTCTCCTTTAACATTAAATGTTTGAAAGTGTACATAATGTTTAAATATTACGAAACATAATCTTAAAATGTCTGCTTAAATCTAACATATTATTTTTCTTTTCAAAAGAAAAGTGCTGCATACAGATTCAACGTAATTACAATGACATGAAGATTAAAGACTCTGAGCACTTGAACCTGGAGATTTCTCTACTAATGGTTTCGACAATAATTCTCTAGATTCAGTGTAATGACGGTTAAATACTTCAATTAACCAAACTTATCAGTTATGAAACTTTTTAAAAAATTTTAAATAATTTTAACTTGGGAGAATAAAAATTTCAAATAAAAAGAGAGTCCTACATATAGCTCTTTAAATAATACAATGTTATTTATAATTTGGTAAAGAAATCTTAAAATAATAGGTAAAAATGTTCATACAGATTCAATTTCTTGTTGAAAAAAAATATATGCTCAATTAAATTTCGAACATGTAGTACGAAAAAATTTAAAACATGTGTAAGACTGCTGAGATGAAAGAAAATAGAAAGTTGATAATCGGATCTAAAAATCTGAAAAATTCTGTTTAAAAAAAAGAAGTATTTACTTATTTACTTTGCACATTTTTTTAATCGTTTATTAACTAAAGCTAAAAAATTGTGAAATACCAACATATCAAGGTTTAAATTTTTAGATTAAATAAAGAAAAATGTAAGTCTTCACCCCATGATTTTAGAAAATAAGCGGAATAGATTATATGCTGCATTTGAAGTTGTTGTGCAAGGTAGGAGAGATTCGCACAGAGTGAAATCAATATAGTTTTAAAACGAAGTTTATATTTGTACCGTTAGATGTTAGGGTGTTCAGTAATGCTTTATTTGGAATGTTTTCCGACTACATTTTAAATAAAGGTTGTTACTTTGTTTGAAAGTTACGAAAAGAAAATAATTTTTAACCTGAAAGTTAAACACTTAAAACTTCATCACAGATCATATATGTTCATTCTAACTGTGTGTGATATTTTATTCCGGATAGCCATATGTATGCTGCTCTACTTCTTTACTTATTACCAAAGCTCTCACTCTAACAAATCTGAGAAAGCACTTAACCACTTTTTTGAAACAAACTGACTTGGTACGCAGTGAAACAATGTCTAACATTACCATTTACAATTATTACACTATTACAATAAGTTTTATACATAACGAAAATGCATTATATCTTGCTATAATAAGCTTTCATACGTTTAAGGCATGTAACTTATGCGTCATAGGTAGTCGTCATTTTTCTGGTATTGCTACCACATAGCTGTTACAAACTCTAGTTTCCTATTTACAAGTATTTGGACACTTTAAATCGTTTTACAATACAGGCGTTGACATATGGATACTCAGAAATCCAGGAACAATAAGTACACATAAGTATCAGGTTGTAACGAAAGTTTCCCGCCGCAGCTAATATCGTCCTTTCAAACAATTTGCGTTGACGTGTTTGCTTATATTTTGTCAAACGATTCTTGGCATTTGAAAGAAAGAGACTTGCTTTATAACACTGTGTTGTGAAATTTCTAAAAAAATATTGTTATCATTAAGTACAGGGTGTCTGAAATGGAACTATCCCGCTACTAGATTAGAACTAGCACTTACTTTTTGTTCTGTTACAAACAGTCAGCTACAGAATGTCACCGAATCATGTGTACAGCTTTAGGTACTACTGTTGTATCATATGACACTGTAAAGGTTTGGTACCGAAAGTTCGAAAACAGGGACTATGACATTTAAGAAGCAGAGCGCTCTGGCTGCCTTACTGATGTAGACGAGGGCCGCCTGCGAGAGCTTGTGAAAGAATATCAGTATTCAACCACTCAAGAGTTAGCTAAGGAGTTAGACGTTAGTGCCATGCCCATTAGTCGCGCTATGCATCGCGTAAACTTGACGTACAATTCAATCGCTGGGTGTCGCATGAGATGAATCAAGCAGATAAGGGCAGGTGTGTTCAGGTCTCCACTAATCTGCTTGAATATCAACGCAAGGACAAAATTCTGGACCGGATCGTCACTTGTGACAAAAAGTAGATTTACTTCAATAACACAAGCAGAAAAGGGGGTTGGTCTGCGCCCTTTGAGCCCGTCGGCAGCATTGCAAAGCACAATTTGACTAACAAAAAGATATTGCCCTGTCTCAGGTTGGATTGCCGTGGTATTATCAACAAAGAGTATCTGTAAAAAGTTAAACCATGGAGAGTAAGGTGTACAGACAGATGTTAGTCCGTATTGACGCTGATATCAAGGTAAAACGTATAAATGAGTTCCGGCGCAATAAGATAATGTTTCATCAAGATAATGCTAGATCACACGTGTTTGCATTCACCGGCTGGACTTTGTATGGACTCGAATGGTATCTTTTGTCACACCCACCATATAGCCCGACATCGCTTCTTCGGTCTTCTACCTTTTTTCACACCAGCAGCTACATCTTGCTGATGCTATCTTTAATTCTGCACAGTACGTCCAAAATGAGATTGATCTATTTTTGGACTCGCGGTCCCCAAGTTTCCGGGCCGAAGGCTTTGAAAAACTACCAAAACGTTGGTAGAAAATCATAGATTCGGGTGATGATTACCACCCGTACTAAAGGTACTGCTTCCATGTTTTATTTTCTAACTTTATTAAGAACTTTTTTTGGCGGAAAACTTTCGTTACAACGTGATATATACACATAAGTATTTGGAAGATTTGATTTAAATCAGCATGCAATTTGTTTTACAAAATTAGAGTCTATGTATTAGTTTCAAAATTCTACAAATAGTAAATCAGAATTTTACGCTTTCCAAGTTAGTGTAGGTGGGGATAAAGACATACATTTTACATTTTTTTTTTTTTTTTTGAATTAACACATTGGTCTAAATTTGTCTGATGGCTGAATAAAATGTTATATTGGAACCGTCTTTGCCTCATTGATTGGTGTAAAAACCCTCAATGAAGGGGTCAGTCCTCGTTTTATTTGACTGGTCAGCTGATAATTTTCAGAAATGCAATCGAGGTAAACTACACAGCATTTAGAAGCTAAAAAGCTTCCATTCTTCACTGAATTTTTGGATTTGTAGACATTTGCAGTATTATCATTTCAACAATCACATGCATTTTTTTTAAATATCTGTTAAATATTACATCAAAAAGGAAAAATTGAAACTTACCTAATTTTCTCTGCACGGAATGCAACTTTCATCACATGTTCTCAACACACTACTTGTACGATTTAAATCTAACTGTCGATTACTGATTAACATTGAAAAAAATAACGTTGCTTTCATATTAAATCAGCCGTTGCGTGTTTTTGTCCCGTGCGTGTCTTTGCGCCCCCCTACCCTGTCTCTAATTTGATTAAAAAGATTTCTTTTATCCTATTTTCTTCTGAATTATAGTCAGATAATTGAGAAAATTTGGAAATGTCTATAAATATAATATCAATAAATACATTTCACATCGCTCATCTCTTATGTATAATTTTAAAAATGTTTTACAACACGTAAAAATAGAAATACTTAAAATCTCTTATGTGGAGAAATTTAATTTAGTTTCACGTTAAAATATTTTACAGCAATATCGAAAGTAGTACACAGTTTTATTACATAGGTGATATAAAATAAATGTGTTTTATTAAACTACAAACTTACAATGTACGCTTAAAATTATTTTACTTATCGCCCTTCGCGTAATTCTGTCAGTGTTAGGTCTTTTGTAAAATCTCCATAATATTAAACTTTAAATTCACACTAAGTTTCTATTTATTTAATGATATCTGTCAAGTGTGGAAGTTTTAGGGAGTTAAAATACAGATCATTAAAATTATCCAGGCCAAATAGCTTCCTTACGAAAATTTAATCTAAACGCCTGAGAGATTCAAGGAAAATTCTTCATGTTAAATACTTAAAACTAAAATTAAAAAGTAATATGACTTTAGATTGTTTCTCTTTTGTTGATGAATTACTCTTTTCTTTTGTACTTCAGTTTTTTGTAATTTATAAAAAGAAGCGAAATTTTGAAATCGTTGAAGTGATGTCTAAATTGCTTTTTTTTTTAATCAAAGATCGCTAATGTTACCAATGCGTATTTCATATGGAATAGCATTTAAAATATAGACAACATTGTTGATGTTACTTAAAGAGGGATTATATTTTATGTTTCTATTTGGTAAAGTCCTTATACCTCAAATTCAGTAATATTTTATAGTTTACATTGGAATACTTTGTAATAAATTCATATTACTTAGCAAAAAATGAATGCAGAAAATTTTGAAATATCTCTACACCATGTTTTTGAAAATAACTGTTTACACGACCTTTAAATGTATTAAAAGACAACATAAAATAAACAAAGTAAGACAGACTTGAATACAGTTTAAAGTAAAATTTATAAAATGTTTAAAATACAAAAAACATTAAAAATACACTTAGTAGACTTTTCGTAAAGCGACCACAATCAGTATCAACCCTCATCATAATCAACCCTCATCAGTACAATTTAACCATTGTAAAACAAACAGAACAAATCAAGTACAGTTAAAGTTAAAGTTTTTTTTTCAAAAACAAACAATATTCACCAGGACAATTTTTACTATGGTTAAATTGTACTGATGAAGCCTTGCGGTTGCTTGACGAAAAATCTACTAAATGTGTTTCTAATGTTTTAAGTAGATTAAGTAAAATAATGCTATAAAGTGATAAAATATCATTTATTAAGATGACGATCGTTTCGTCGCACCAACGGCGACATTTTCAGAATCATACATACATACATGTTGTATGTATGTTGTATGATTCTGAAAATGTCGCCGTTGGTGCGACGAAACGATCGTCATCTTAATAAATGATATTTTATCACTTTATAGCATTATTTTACTTAATCTGTTTATAAGTGATCATTATACATGTTTTTATGTTTTAAGTATTTTAAACTTTTCATAAATATTACTTTAAACTGTATTCAAGTCTGTCTTATTTTATTTAGCCTTTTAAAAGTTTCAAATAGAGACGTTAAATGTTTAAACATTGGAAATTTAAAAAGTATGTCTATGTTAATAAGTCTGTTAATATACTATTGAATTAAAATAGTTATAACCATACAACGCAATGTTAACAATGAGAAACGACAGAAATTTTGAACAGTTATTCATAATTTCTTGTTTTATTTAAAACAAAGAAGATAAATCATGCGTCAAGTAAAGATTATGAAACACTTTCCAACGCTTCTATAATATCTTAACAAAACTTTGATGTTTAATAAAATAAATAAGATAACTAAGTAAACATTTTAGAAAACAAATAACACATCTGAAAACCAGATTTTAGCAATTATTGTTCATAGCAGGAAAAGTGCTCCAATTCTTTTCTGCAGCCTGTATGTCTCACATGATGCATACAGATATATATTGTGCATTGATCTGTATAGATTTTTATATGTTCTAAATAGTATAATAAAAATTATGTTTAGTAAAATACAGCGCACCGCTTAACACAGCGGAAAATTTACCACCAGTAATTTCTACCAACAGACAGAAACATACACGAATTCTTTTGTACAATTCTGTATATTACCTACAGATTTTTAAATTAAGCTAAAATTAAATTCAGGCAAAAACACACTTAAAACTTCAGAAATCACACTTCCAAAAATTATCATTCATAGACGGTTGTGTATCCAGATCTTTACGTGATTACAATACTGTATCCGAAATCATTTGTGTGTCCCTATAAATGAATGATAAATGCTATGGACATCATATTTTACATTTGGTATCTTGTATTAAACCTTTGTGATGTATATCAATTTCAATATACAGAATAATTTTGTAGCTATGAAATACGACAGGATGGATATCGTCCGAATAGCTGGGTGAGTGTCCGAGTATGTCAAACAGGATTCGAGTACTGGTTTGGGCACTTTTTCACTCTGTTGGTTTTACGTCTATTTAAAAATGAAAAATTCATGCAATTAAAGTTTTATTATATTTAAAATAGTGCAACATAGTTAGAATACGCTGCCAACAGTATCTCCGCTTATATAATTATGTAACCGAATTATTTTGCGTGGCCCTGTAAATGAATGATAGATGCTTCATCACACTCTATATTCTACATAAAGTATATTTTAGTGCACCTCAGAGATTCATATCCATTTCACTAGGTTTGTAACATGAATAAAATACATCGCAAACGATTTCCCCCGATAAATACGGTAATATTACTTTGCATATTGTAATTTCTTTACTTTCTTTTATTCAAGAAATGATGCTCAAACTCATTTTTGACAGATTTTGTTTTATCTGCATTGACAGTTGTGAATATTATTGAATCTCAAGATCTTAGTTAGAAAAATAAAAATAAAGAACTTCTATTTTTTCTTATTGGTACTTAAGCGTACACATAAAAAGGGATACACAGCTCAATGTGTTTCTATCAGCTGGATGATATATATATTTCTGTAGTTCGCTGCTAAATTCTTCGAAAACTCGACTCTCTGAAAAAAAAAAAAAAAAAGGTCACTGATTGTTTTTATTTTAAATCTTATAGTGTCCTAACACACATGTTATTCTTTCATTCAGACTTTTGTGGGCGCTTTTTTATTTTATTAACCTTCCGTCTACCAGACGGGTCCATTGGACCCGACAGCAATATTTAATGTAAATTTTTCTCATGAAAAATAGCATTCAAAGTTTCGCGATTACATGACTTTTCCTGCAATTGTCTCCTCTATGTATATGCAATTGCGATTAAAATTTTGTTCGAAATTTTTTACCTATTTTTAATTTGTTTCATTGTTTACCACGCGGGTCCATTGGACCCAACATTAAAACAAACGTAATATACTGTTGCTTTCTTTTTCTAGGGTTGCCATAAATCATGAGGAGTAACAGGGTTACTATAATTGGCTGTTTATCGCCCATTTGGCGATGGATTTTTAGCGCCAATCTCGCCAAATTTGGCGACTTTATAATGAAGTTTTGAGAACATTCTAGACTGATCTAGTAAACTTCGTGCTCTATATATAAAAGGTTACTTCTGGTTCAGAGAGTCATTTATCAACAGACACAGTTAGTGAGCGAATGGTGTCTATTGATGTTTTTGAGTCTTTTCATTGAAAATAGGACTTGATATTTGAAGACAAGTAATAAGTGTAGTTTGTACGTGCTTTGTTATTTTACAAATATTCATCATTTTCTTATTTCCTAACTTATTTTTTGTTAAAAACTGAATTGAAGATGAACAGAAAAAAAGTATTGACTCAAGAGGAAATTCAAAAAATTATGGAAAATCCGGACGATATAGAATTCGACACCGATGATGAAAATCTGTCGTCTGATGAAGGTGAAGTAGATTATGTTGAAATACATAATGAAATTTCTGATTCCTACTCAGAATCTGATAATGATTCCAATGAAGTAAATGTAGCAACCACAAGTACTTCAAATTCTACTTTTGTTTCCAAAAATAATTCACAGATCTGGTATAAGAATGAAGTTGCCAGACCACAAGGAAGACGTACTGAAATCAATATTTTACGTGAAAAATCTGGACCTTCAAGATTTGCAAATCGTAAAGTGGATTCCATATCATCCTCATTTCTTATCTATTTCCGAAAAAGACTTTTGGAAATTATAGTAAAATGGACAAACGCGGAAGGCAATAGAGTATTCGATAAAGAGTGGAAACCTATAGATATTATAGAACTTAAAAAATTCATCGGACTTTTATTACTTATTGGAGTATATAAATCGAAAAATGAAACAGTAAGCGAACTTTGGAGCATAAAAAATGGAAGACAAATATTTCGGGACATTATGAGTCGCAATAGATTCACAAGTATATTACGTGTCATAAGATTTGATGATGCTGCTGAGAGGCGTAAAAGAAGATCAACTGATAAATTAGAGCCAATAAGAGAATGCTTTGAATTGTGGAATAGCTATTTACAAGACCCTTATATTCCTAATTGGTCTATGACTGTCGATGAGCAATTAGTTTCTTTTCGTGGAAAATGTCCTTTCCGTCAGTATATTCCATCTAAACCTGGAAAGTATGGATTGAAGTTCTGGGTTATTTGTGACAGCGTAACATCGTATGCTTGGAAACTGGAACTATATACAGGCAAAAATGAAGTAAGAGAATCTCATCAGGGAGAAAATGTAGTTAAAAGATTGACGAAGGAAATTGAAAATTCTGGTCGTAATATTACATGTGATAACTTTTTTACGTCATATGCATTAGCAACACATCTTACTTCAAAAAAATTATCTCTTATTGGAACAATTCGAAAAAATAAACCTGAATTACCCGCTGTGTTCACAAATCCAAAACATCGTTCTGTATATTCTACTTTATTTGGGTTTCAAGAGAAGGCGACCATCATCTCTTACTGTCCCAGAAAAGGTAGAATTGTTACTTTGCTAAGCACAATGCATAACACTTATGATATTGACAACAGCTTAGAAAAAAAGCCACAAATAATCCTAGATTATAATAAAACCAAAGGCGGAGTAGATACGATGGACAAAATGGTAAGAGCATATAGTGTGAAACGCATGACACGTCGGTGGCCTTTGATTGTATTTTATAATATGATCGATATAAGTGCGATGAATGCATACATAATATGGTTGTCACTGAATGCTGAATGTGATCCGAAAATGAAAAAAAGGCGGAATTTCATTATTCAACTTGCAGAAGAATTAGTAGGTGAAGGAGGTATCGCCGTCTCAACATCTACTTCAGAACAACTTTACGCAAATAGTTTTGAACCGCCACGAAAAAAATCAAGATGTCATATTTGTCCCTCTAAAAAAGATCGAAAAACACGAACATTATGCAAGAAGTGTACGAAAAATGTTTGCGGAGAACATTCCGTCGTTATTTGTACTTCATGTACAGAATAATTTTATTATGATGAAAAACGTTTTGTAGTCATTATAATATACTATATATATTACTTTCTTACTGTATGTGTTACTTTCTTACTCTATTACTATATATATCACTTTTATTGTATAAGGTGCATTAATAACAAATATATTCATTGTAGATAAATGGGTGTTTTGTATATTTTGAAATCCTATATATTTTACATATGGGTCCAATGGACCCGAATGGTAGTTCTTGCATATACTTTTTTTTGGTAGTCTGGAGGTTAAACTTATTGCTAGAAGCCTACTTAGGAATGAAATTATCAAACTTTCCTTCAGTTGTTTAAATTTTAGATAACATATTTTTTCAAAACATTAATTATTTATGTATGGAGATTTTAAAGATGAGTATTGTACTCACAAGTAATAAATACAAACTTGCATCAAAATTTAAACTCTTATAAAACTTTCCTTAATGAGACGTTATACAACATACTTTTCCAATATTTCGCTTAATTAACGAAATTCTTAAAGGTTACAATAGTTGAAACTTTCAACAACACATAAGAATAGCAATAGACAGAATATTAATTCCGTGAGGCATAATTTCACATGAATTTTCCAAGAAAAAAATATTAAAAGAAGAAAAGGAAAGAAAGAGAAAATATAAATTAAAATAGTTGCCTCCCAACACTAATTATGTTTAAATACACTACACACTGCAGGATAATCCTGTTTTTGCAATATTATTCTCATTTGACGTTGGGCCCTACCAGTGGCCGAGAGGTTTTGCTCCCGAAGCTGATAGACGGGAGGTGCTGATGGGTTCGATCCCAATCACGCCCGACGGCCTAATTGTTCGGAGTTTTCGTGGTTTTCTTCGAACCTGGATTTTCCAAGCGTAAATACGGGTTAGGTCCCCTTATAAAGACCCCCACGGAGGGCACCCCCCTTTGGGCCAATATCCCTCGTGCTGATAGTTGGCCGTCATAAACACAACCAACCAACCTCATTTGACGTGGCAAATATAATTAAAATCTATTGAATTCGTGCAAAAAAGTCTGAAAGACATAGCAAGATGATTTAGTATGCAAAACAGCATTAATGACACCAAAATACGTTAACTACAGAATTCAAAAATATCGACGACGTAAGACTAGGAATCGCATACTATTCTGTTTACGCTGCGCGATATAGTGAAAACCGCTTATAAGAAAGCTGAAGTGGGCATAACAATTATTGGTCCAGACTCCGTTATAAACGATTTCTTTAAAACACATTGGGATTTGCAGGGAATTTTATAGCGTTTGATTTATCATTTGAGAAAAAAAATTAAAGCAACGTCTCAAAATCATGATTAAGCAATAGCTTGGCAAAGAACTGGTGAGCTGAAAAGGGAGGTGCATTACGAATTTAAGCGGCAACTTTGATGACAGTAAAATATTTCCCGAACTGCTGGAGGTAATCGTAGAATGTCGGTCCAAGATCGCCAACATATAATAATACGAACCGAAGATCTGTTCATAACAACCTATTATAATAGAAATAGTAAAGTCATGTATCAGCAAAGGCAGCTTTTCGGTTCATTTGGACTGCAGAAAGAAACGTATTGTAATTGCCTTCATCTGTGTCGTTTGCATGCACGTAGACCTGTAATTTGTATTTCATAAACAGTTGATAGTCCGCGTCAGAAGTTTCTGCTGAACAAAACAAAAATGAAAAACAAGCATCATGCATAGATTATCAAACGCTTTCCAACCTATCCAGAATACTGCAAAGAAATTTCATTATTAAATAAGGTGACAGAAGAGGTGTAGGTAAACAATTTAAAAGCATAACATGCTTAAAAATCGAATTTCAGCACTTACCGTTCAATTTCCTAAAAGTAGTAGCATTCTTCTGTTCAACCCTGTATAAGATCTATAGATTGGTATATATACAATATATAGTATGCAAAAATTGAATTTAATTAGAAATACCAAATTGCTGTTGAAATTTGAAGTTTGGAAATTACCGCCAATAGACGAGAATTCTCTAATGTTCTTTTATACAACCCTTTATATTCTACACAGAATACAGCTCATATTAAGCCAAAATTCACTTCAGAATCGAAACAAATTACACAGTTAAACACGCACTACCAGTAACTGTCATCTCCAGACGGCAATGTAATATCCAGTTCTTTGCGCAGGTATTTATGTTTATTTATTCATATTCTACAAATATCTCTTAGTATACTAAATATTGTTCAGCAGGAGTATGCATAACACAAAAATATACTAGCTTTAAGCAATGCTCACCCATAGGTTAAAATGCTTACGAATTCTTTTGCGCAGCACTGTATATAGTATCTATTTATACACACCACGTAATTTGCAAAAATACAATTAAATTTTAAAAAGCATATCACAACTGGAAACGCTCTTTTAGCAATTATTGTTCATGGAATGGACGTTACTCTTTCGGAATTCTTTTTTCTTCCTTTACAAGAGATATAAATGCTCTGCACACCATATTTTACAGTAAGATCTTGTAGTGCACCTTAGTAATGTATACAGATTTCATTATACACTCTGTTGCAAAACAATATATGCACGCAGAAAGAATTGAGCCAGAGCTACGGAACTTGGTGTGCTGATGTGATTTGATGATTTATGTAAGTGAGTAACATTTCAGCACCAAAGACCAATGGAGGTTTGTGCATTGCGCTTTTAAAGTGCGCAGCAGGAAGCATTTAAAAGAGCCAGTGCTCGAATTCACGGGTAATTAGAACTAGACTACCACTGCTAACAGATGGGATTTGAAAGAATGATACCTGTCAGATCAACTCAACGGTACTAAAAACGGTGGTTCGACTTTGAAAAGGGTCGAACCATAAACCTCAGAAAAGCAGATTGGTCAAACAGATGTATCAGTCAGCATTTTGATCATTCAAAAGAGGAATCACATCTACACCAACAGTATCACTATCATCTATTCGAGGCCATATGCCAACTGATATGGATGCAATGGTATCAAGGCATATCATTCTGAGATGACAGGCTGACTCTGGTCTCATCTTTCGACGTTAATGTAGGCAGTTGCTACTAACTCTTGAACATAGGCGGTGTTGTCTGGATTGGTGTCGATCTCTAGCAACTCGAGCAGTGTATGATCGGAGAAATGTGATATTAAGCAACGAATACCGCTTTTCTCTCAGTGCTGGTGACTACCGTATGTGTGTATGTAGGCAGAGTGGTCAGCGGTCCAATCCTGCATTTGTTATTGAGCGGCACACTGCATAACACTTGCAGTGACATTCTGGGAACCGGTCTGCTTGGATAGCTGATTACTTTTACTGGTGGTGCAAAGTAGTTTAATGGCTCGCAGGTACGTAGACGACATTTTGCAGCCAATGGTACTGCCTATGCTATCAAGTGGCTTAGGTGTCATTTACCAGCAAAATAACGCTCGGCCACATACTGCACGACTCTCGTAACAATGTCTACAAAGTTATACTGTCCTTCCATGCCTGCCAGGTAACCAGATCTTGCTCCAGTAGATAAAGTGTGGGACATGTTAGAAAGGCGACTTCAGCCGTGTAGGAAAAGAGCCGAATTAGTTTATTAGTTGCTACACTTATGGCAGAATCTAATGCAGAAATTCAGCGGTAACTTAACCACTTCACCGGCAACAGGTATAAGGAAACCTTGCTTTTACGTCCGACTTATCCCGAGGCAAACATTGAAGCGGTTAATGGACCCCATGCCTCACTGAGTATCGGCTATTATAGCTGCCAAATGTGGCTTTATAACCTACTGAAATTGGCATTATTTTTTGCTGCTAATAGTCAATAAAATATTTTTTATATTCTGAATTTAAAATCATTTGTTCATCTAAGCAAATACTATTTGCATACCGACTTTCATGGTCATCGCTCAATTTTTCCTGAGTGCATATATTTTTTTGCAACAGAGTGTATTTGAAATATTGTAACTTTAATAAAATACACTTGAAACGCTTTTTCTCTGTAGAGCGTTATGTAACAGAATTCTTTTTTGCGTCCCTGTGAATGAATGGTTTGCAATCCATGTTCTACAGAAACCATGCTTCCGTGCATCTCAAATATACATACTAATTTTATTATGTTTGAAATAAGGCAAAATCATCCAAATACAAAACATGCGCTTTTCTTTCTATCAAATAATGTAACGAAATTCTTTGGTGTATTCCTTTAAACAAACGATAAATCCCAGCAAAGAGTAAATTGCTGGCTAACAACAAGATAGGTGCTGGCAATGATGGAGAAGTGCTGACTGATGGTCTACCACTGCATGACCACTACTGGACAGCTTCAGTCAACTTTGCTGTTGGAAATCATCAGATAAAATTGTGGTGGGCTTCCGTTTTATCTCATGCGCTGGCCCACCACTACATGGAAGAGCACGAACTTTTGCAGTATTATTGCTCAGAAACCTTACGCTAGGTGGCGTTGCGAATATCGGAGACATTGAGTATTTGAACACAAATCTGAAATGAACGTCTTAACACAATTTAAGTTGCGAAGCTAATTGTTTTTTGAAACTGTAAATAATATAGCACCACTGTCACCAACAAAATAAATAAGTAAATGAATAAATAAATAAATTATTTATTTGAACGCACTTATTTCTCTCCTTAAATCTGGTTTTACTAAGTTACAGAGGATTTCGGTTTTCATAATTTACACAGTTCAGAATAAATAATAAAAAAATGCGTATAAAATATATCGGATTTCTATACAATCCAATAATTTCTATACCAGTTTAATGATTGGGAACGTAAATCACAAAACAAAAGAAACAAACTTGAAATATTGTAATGAGAGCCTGAAAACTACGAGCGGTCGTAGCACACACTGAAAGTACTTGTTTATGTCCGATCACTAAAACCAAACAGCATCGAGCGCGGTTAGTACTTGGGAGGGTGACCAGATGGAAACCGCTCAGAGTTCAAATATTTCTATATACATTTCTATAGCTCTTGGTGAAACTATTTTATAGAAAAAAGAGCCATAATTCTGTAATACTTTTTTTTTTTTTTTATAGAATTCTATAAGAAATTTTTGTAATGGGAAGTGCTAGGCCAGCAAAGGAATAGCAGTGGGATAGGTGCTAGCACTGCAGGAAAAGTGCCGGATTAAAGTAATGTGATGGCATACCAATGCTGGCCTGCTGTTGGCCATCACTGATGGGCCAGCTGCATTCCTCACGGACACTTTTCGACAGGTTTAAGTAATGGTACTATTACACTTTACCGCTGATGGCAGTGCTGGCTGCCATCTTTTTTCCAGCTAATGGCCCACTGTTACTTTCTTTGCTGGGATGCTACACAGTTCATTTTCAATAGAGATAATTTTATAGTAAACAGCAATAACATGTCCCTATCAATTAAATGACAATCTAAGAATATTTACGGTAGTTAGAAAACGGACTAATGGGTAGGCGACAAGCAAACAAACCGAAATCATAAACACCTTTCAATTATGTTTGAACATGTCAAAAACTAAAATAAATTTTTCGAATAACAAAAATTATATAAATGTTCCAAAACACTTATATCATTTTATAAAAACTTTTAAGAAGGTTTTTAAAATATACAAAACTGTATTTTCTTAAATACCGAGCACTTTCGAGCAAACACTTGCTCATCATCAGGCTTGCACACGAACACAAATATACAGTGATAAAATCCGTAGAACATAACGCTTCACTATTGGAGGATGAAACAAACCAATAAACAGAGGGAAGAGATGCGAAAATTAAATCTCCTATTCCTAACAGTCTATACCATAATTTGTGAATTTTATAGGATAATGAATCATTGCAGGTTTTATCTTTTTTTACATAAAATTTATATGAGCTCATTAATTATTGAATCGTAATAGATCGACGTACGTTTAATTATCTTAGCTTGATCAATTGACTGAATCGTCTTGTTGTAAACTAATTGAAAATTAGAAGACAATTGAAAGAACGTGTTTCAGATATTAAATTCAATAGAGCTAAAACTGTACTTTCAAGATTAAAACAAGAGGAATCAGTCAAAATACATTTTGATCAAGCTAAAATAATTAAATGTACGTCAACCTATTACGAATCAATAATTACTAAGTCCATCGAAATTTTATGTAAAAAAGATAAAATATTCCATAATTCATTATCCTATAATATTCCCAAATTATAGTATAGACTCTTAATAATAGTTCAAAAGCAGATGTAATTTTCGCATACCACCAATCCCTCCCTTCCTCTGTTTAATGATTTATTCCATTCTCCAATAGTCAAGCGTTATATTTCACACATTCATCAATGTGTATTTGTGTTGGTGTGTAACCCTGGTGATGAGTAGTGTTTGCTAGAAAGAGCTTTGTTTTTATGAAAATACAGTTTTGTATATTTTAAACACCTTCAGTAAAAGTTTTAATAAAATGATATATGTGCCTTTGAACATTTGTATAACTTTTGTAATTTTATGCTGTTTAAGGTAAGTGTGGATTCTACGAGTGTGTTTTATCATATCTCAAGTTTTTTACAAAATAAAATTTTCAAATTCACTACAATTAATTTGTTCTCTAGAAGTTGTTAACTATTTATATTTTTTCTTTTTTTGTGTGTGTTTGACGTACTTCTAATTCGTCCGTTTTTATATTAAGGGGACCGGGTAAGCAAAATTCAATCAAAAAATCGATTTTTACTTTCTTATATCATTAAATAGTTTAAAATTTTTATCTTTTCAACGATGTATTACATATGTTTATATATAAAAAAAAAGTGTTGGATTTTTTCATTTTTTTAAGACCACTGTACAGCGTGGGCTACTTTTTAAAAATTCAGATTTCTTGATTGTCACCACTTTTCTGAAGTGGTAAAATTCCTATTGTTTTCGCCTTAATTAATATTTAATAAATTATAGGGGAATTTTAATATTTCAAAAAAAGTGGCGCCAATCAAGAAATCAGAATTTTTTAAAAGTAGTCCATTGACAACACTGCTTCAGAGCTTTAACTGACTTTTTCTCAAAACTTCTATTTTTCAGATTTGTGTTCCTTTTTTACAATATCTATTAAACTTAAGAACTCAGATTTTTCTAAATACTTATGTTATAGTGCATACTTTAATACATGGATTTAATGATTTGCGGAGAATTATTTATTTTAGGCAGTGAAATCGTACCAAAAATGGTAATTTAAAAATGTCTTTTAATAAATAATTAATAATTAATTTCCAGTTACACTTAGAAAGAAAATGTTCTGTTAAAATACGTAAAGCGTGTTATTCAAACTACTCCTAAAAATCTAGACCTCTATCTTTCACCATTTTTTATAAAAAGGTACATAAAGTTGGTGTATTTTAACATGGTCGAGCTTACTCGGCCCCCTTAACTTCTTTTAGCTATAAAGAACGAAAAGATGAAGAAAAGAAAAGAGAGAAATTTTTCCTTAAAGACTTGCATTTCAGAGATAGGTTTCATTTTTCATTAAATTATAAGCGCTACTTGACTAATGACTGAAACTTTATATGCGTAAGACGGGAAAATAAAGGAATATACATGAATCTGCAATGAGAATATGTGCTTAACCTTTTATTCAAAGTGAGCGCTATTTTTCTGAAATAATTTTATAACATAAAAGACGGAAAGGATATACTGTAGGTTAAAGCAGGATGGTTGCAACGTCAGCTTTGATTAAAGAAAGAAAAAAAAAAAGAAATGTAATATTTTAATTCACACTAAGATATTTTTTTATAGTTCTAAGTTGTTGATTAAGGGATACAGTTGATTTTCTACAAATTAAATTTTAATCTAACGTTTCAAAAGCATCCATTGGATATTATTGAAATGTGTGAATAATTTTAAATCTATAATTTGGTCTGTTAAACATTTGAAATAATAATCACAAACTTAAAAATTTAAATTATATTATTTCCTAAAATTAATTAGAGTTTCAAATTCAGCTAGTAAATTCTGTATATATATTTTATGGTAACAGAAATGTTGCTTTAAATTTTTCAAAACTAAATAGAAACTTAGTGCCGTTTTAAAACAAGTTAAGATTAGCGTAAAAAAAATATATATACACAAGACAAATTTATAGGCTAAAAAATAAGGCATTCACTTTATCTCAAATAATTTATTCGAATTCTTATCTGAAGAAAGTTCTTTCTTAACGTAAATGAAAAATGTATAAGACTTTATATAAGACAGATAATGTGTAACTGTGTTTTCAAAGAAAAAGTTTTACTTCTTGTTAATCTCATGGTTTGTTTTATTAAGAATTATTTCTCAATTTTAGTATTTTAACAGCAAGACATATACGCAGTATTTCAATTGTTCACAAGTATTTACTAGATGAAAATATTTAATGTATACAATTTTTTTAGATAGTGTTTCAGTGGTTGTTTAAATTTTAATGAATGCTGATACGCATAAAATGTTCAATAATAAATTGCGATATATAAACATATTATAGAAACAGAGAATTAAGTATTCGTTAATAACATCTAATATGTACAAAAAGAACATGAAATTTTTAATAAATAAGCAAATTTTCAAATAAAAAAAATTCTTAACGACTACACTGTAGAAAAAAAAAAAAAAAAAAAAAAAAAAAGATGTAAATCTGCAAAATTAGTTTTTGTAAAATCTTCAGAAATCTGTATGTTTACTAAAATTTTATCTGTGCACTTTACAGAATATATAAGTAAATCTACAAAACTAGGCTTATAAAGCTACAGAAATCTGTACGCTTACTAAAATTTTGTCGGTAACCCGAGATAATTACATGATTTTTTTTTTTTGTTGTTGCTGTTACATAAAAAGTTCTAAGCACCCCAGTTTCCTAAATAATTCGTAGTAACCTTACAGATTTGTTTTGCAGAGAAACGTGAATCTGTTACATGAATTTCTTTTGTTGCGGTTACATAAAAATTTTTAGCTATCCCAGTTTCCTAGAAAATTCTTAGTAACCTTATAGATTTTTTTAGTGTATCTCTGTCAATCGTCTTCTCTTCTATTCCAGTTTTGTGTAACGTATTTAACAAAAGAAAAGGTTTTCTGTTTGAAATGTGGATTACTTTATCTACAAAAATCACAGACTTCGTAATCATTCTGTGTGGCGGTGCAATTGCTATAAACCACATATCGCGTTCTAAACATCGAACCTACAGTTTTTCTTCTTCTCCGCTGAGATAGCACTCTCTCAGAAGGCCCACCCTTCTCCCCTTAACCTTTATCTGTTATCTTCATTTTTAAACCAATTTAACCTTTCAGCTGTATTTTCTCTTCTCATTTATTGCGGACCATTTTGTAGCGCCCAACAACGTTTTTCTGCGAGGTGATCCCGTAACAACTGTCTCAAATTGTGCAAAGCAAATGGCAGAAAGATCAAATACTGGATAGCCAGTATTTAGATCACTCTGGATGGACGGTATTTGGGCCACTATTAATCATCTGAATCAAGTTAAAATCGGTATTCGGTAATATAGTAGAACGCCAATAACGTGCGTGCGGCATTTTGGGAGCTAAATATGTCTAGAAAACTGTTTAATCGTCCGTTCGTGTCAATATGACATCAGCATTTTTTTTAAATGAGAAAACATATCTGAAAATCTTTTGATATTCTACATTACATGGTGTCGACAATCTTACTCTTATTTCTGTAAATGCGACAGACTTATCGAGCCTTTGCCTGTGCCTTTTATCTCTCAAATAAAGGAACGGGATCTGCCTATCACCGCTATACTGTGCTTCGCTCAGTTCTTATAACACCAACTACACTAAAAAAAAAAGATGTAATTCTACAGATGTAATGTGACAAAAATCTTTTTACTTTCTAAAATTTTATCTGTACACTGTACAAAAAAAGATGTAACTTTATAAAACTAGTTTTTGTAAAGCTACAGAAATCTATAGCTTTACAAAATAAATCTATTAAAATTACAGTAATCTTACTAAACTTTTATATGCAACATGGGTTGCAGTTACATAAAAAGTTCTAGGCATTCCAGTTTCCTAAAAAATTCTTAGTAACATTAGAGATTTTTTGATTTACAGTACAAAAGTGTATCTGTTACATGAATTTTTGTTGTTGCCGTTGCATAAAAAGTTCCAGGAATCCCAGTTTCCTAGAAAAGTCTTAGTAAGCTAACAGATTTTTTTTCACAGTGTAGCTGGTATTTCAACCCTAACCTGTATTAGGACATTCTCCTCTATACGTTTCATCCGTCTTTCAAGTCTATTGATTCATCCGTAATTACGTATAACATTCTATTTAAATAATGCTTCACTTCTGTGCCAAAGCGAAAGACAATATTAGGTCATTTTCATCGGCAGATGATTTCTGAGACGAACTGAAACAACTCTTCTCCGACGTTTTCAGATAGACGCGAGAGTTTGTGTACATTCGAATGTTGTCGGCACCAAGATGTGTTTTCTTACTTTGTAAATAGTTCATTTTTAGAGTTTTAAATTTCTTTAATTAAAGTATATTTTTCATAATGCCATCCTTCTATGCGCCCCTACAAAAGCTGGTGATCTGTTTACACGAATGGAGTTGGACTTACAATAATATCGGTTTTCATATAAACAGGTATGAGATTTTAGAATGTTTATTTCCCGTCTGCATCTATCCTCTGAGGTGGTGGTTGTTCATTATTTTAAATTGTTTCATATATTGAGTAAATATTTGGTTTTGTTCTGAATTTTGATATTTCTGTTGATATTTATTTTTTGTTAC
This sequence comes from Maratus speciosus, assembly GCA_963932465.1. Lineage (NCBI taxonomy): Eukaryota > Metazoa > Arthropoda > Arachnida > Araneae > Salticidae > Maratus > Maratus speciosus. The sequence goes on along the minus strand of OZ010788.1, from coordinate 242,838,914 downwards.
TGTAAAGAATGCCTGACGATATTCCAACTGTGTCTAATGCGAACGGAAATGTAAATACAGGATATGGTAGAGTGTCGGTAAAGGTTGCTTATTTCTGCCTAAAAATGCTAAGTTGCTTTTGTGCAGTAGGAACACTGCGAAAACAAAGTAAAAAAACGGACTAAAATACGGAAATACTACTGGCAATCGAAACACCAGTACTATTTACATATTTTAACGGAACTTTTTCCCGGTAAATTGCAGAAAATTTTCCGTTTTATTTAATTTATGAGGTAAAACTTCCGTTAAAATACGGAAATAGTACTAGCGTCTCGATTGCCAGTAGTATTTCCGTATTTTAGTCCTTTTTTTTACAGTGAAGCTAGTTTTAGATTGGCAGGAATATCTGTGGAACAAACTAAATTTGATTGCTTCATTGGGTGCCGAAACATTATCGTTTGCAACACCGCCGGAGGATCCTCTTAAAATACAGTTACTATCGGAATTTGAAATTCCGCAGAAACGGAAAGACATTGTTTGCAGATTTAGAACTGGGTGATAGGCCCCCTCAATTTTGTTGCGTAGAGAGAGAATTAAGTGAGAGTCATGCTGACGATGATTCTTTGAAAAATATATGACTTTGCAGGTTACCCGTGTCGGTGCAAACAATTTTGTCGGTCAGTTCTGAGGGTTTAAATAAATTGGTAGAAATTGCAGATAAGATTTGCGAAAGCACGCAGGTTAGTGTTAATTCTCTGGATTCGCGCGAGTCTGAACAGGCGCAGTTTAATCAGCTAAAATTTCAAGTTGAGGAACTTTCAAAGTTGGTTAGTTCGGGTTCTTGTCCCCCTTCACCTAGGAAACCATACCGACGGAGCTCATTTAATTCAAAGGACAGATCACGTAAAGACTGATGGCTATGTTGGTATCATTTCCGATTTAAGGAAAAGGAGCGAAAATGTGTCTTTCCCTGTGCTTACCAACCAAAAAACGATCATCGCTCGAAGGAATAGCGGCGGCTACTGCACGTATGAGCTTGAGTTGCAGATTATATGTTATTGATAAAATTACGCAATCCAGCCTTTTGACAGACACTGGTAGTGATGTTTCATGTTTTCCTAAGTCGTTTTTGGTTAAGGATACTTGTAAGAGCAATTTCACGTTGTACGCTGCTATGGTACTAAAATCTGCACTTACGGTACTAAGCTATTGACTTTGGATCTTAGATTGAAACGTAAATTACAATGGACGTTTATCGTAGCTTAGGTAACTAAACCTATTATTGGTGCCGATTTTTTGCAATAAGCGTTGTTTATTAGACCCGGTGGCTAATATTACTGCTCATGGCCGCGCAAGTCTGTGTGGTATCCCAGTTGTTAAGATTATTCTTGATGTTTCTGAATACATCGAATTACTAAAGAAGTATAAGTAGATTACTCAATTGAACAATACGGACAATCGAACTGTAAACTATGATACAGTACATTTTGTCCCTACTGTTGGGCCCCCTGTTACGGCCAGAGTTCGTCGATTACATCCAACGCAACTCCGTATAACTAAACAGGAATTTGATTATATGCTACAGAAAAGTATTTGTTGACCCTCTAAAAGTAATTGGGCAAGTCCAATGCATATGGTTCCTAAGGATGCGTCTGATTGGAGACCAACAGGCGCTTAATTGAATTACAGTGCAGGACAGGTACCTCACATTCAGGATTTTACATATATGTTAAAAGGTAAAATATATTTTCGAAAGGGGATCCAGCCGGGGCATACCATCAAATACCGGTCCATCCTCCCAGTATCCCGGAAACTGCTATTGTAACTCCTTTTGGTTTATTTGAATTTCCATTTTTAAACTTATCCTCTGCGGCGCAGACGTTTCAACGCTTCGTAAATGAGGTCCTTGGTGGTTTAGATCTTTGCTTTCCTTATCTCGATGACATCTTAATTGCGAATGAAACTCACGTGGAGTACATGCAGAATTTGGAGGAAACTTTTAGCCAATTTCGGGATTACGTGGTTATAATTAACGAATCAAAATGTGAGTTTGGTAAAAGTAGAATTTCTAGGCAACACAAATAGCTAGGGCAGCACTTCACACAGAGATAAAGTAAAATCGATTGTTTACTTTCCAAAACAAAAGACTGTTAGCGATGGGAAGATTTTTAGGTATGGTAAATTACTATCATCGTTTTGTACCCCATATAGTAGCAATTCTGGGACTACTGATTAGGTTCTTAAATGGGGTGGAAAAAAGAGATAAAAGATAAATACAGTGGGATGCAGATGCAGAAAGTAGTTTTGAACAAGTTAAAGAGACTATGGCTACCGCGACTTTACTTTATCACCCTTCTGAAGAGGCTGAGCTTGCACTTATAACTGATTGCAGTAATTTCGCTATTGGTAGGGTGTTATAAGATGTTTCCTCTGATGGTCCAAAGCCACTTGGATTTTTCTCTCGTAAGTTATCACCTGTGCAGCGCAATTATTCAACATATGACCGGGAATTATTAGCGGCATATTCAGCCTATCATAGCTATATCAAAGCTATCCAGTATTTTAAGCATATGTTGGAGGCTCGCGTATTTCCGTTGTACGTGGATCATGAACCCTTAATTTTTGCATTCTACCAGAAACAAGAAAAATGTTCTCCTAAAAGGCTTCGGCAATTAGATTTTATATCGCAGTTTACTAAGGATATAGTTATTTGACAGATAAAGGAAATTTTGTTGCTGATTGTTTATCAAAAATTTTGTGATATTCAGTTTTCGGCACTTGCTTCGTAACTTGCTTGGACAAAGTTACGAAAGGAAAATGAGGAGCTAAAGGCTATTTTGGATAGAAAGGTTGAGTTTAGTGGGAAATTAGCTAAATTACAAATGCCGGATGCTAAGATTTTATTGTATTGTGAAACTTCTGGTGAGGTAAATAGGTTTTATGTCGCTCAGGTTTTAAGAAAAAAGGTATTTGAGCCAATGCATGGGTTGTCGCATGCAGGAATGCGGGCAACTAGCAGTCAATATGTTCAAAGTACATTTGGCCACGACTAAATAAGGATGTTACTTTGTGGTGTAGAGATTGCATACCCTGTCAAAAGATAAACGTACACTTGCATACTAACTCTCCTTTGATGCGATTTCTGGTCCCAAATGAGAGATTTGCGCATATACACCTGGATATATTCGGTCCTTTAGCCTTTAGCACGTGGATTCAGCTATTGTCTAACGATAATTAATAGGTTTACTTGATGGCCAGAGGTTGTGCCTGTAGGAGATGTAACTGCTGAAACTGTTGGTCAGGCTTTTGTGCAGACATGGATTTCTTGTTTTGGTACACCTCAGAGGATAATATGCGATAGAGTTATAGACAGTTCTAGTCCATACTTTTCAAGACTCTGGCAAGGTTGCTTGGCACTAATCTAGCTAATGTCGGCTTCATATACACCACAGTGGGATGGTTTGGTGGACCGACTTCATGGACCTTTAAATTAGGTCTTAATAGGCTATAAAGTTAATTGGTTTGAAGCTCTTCCTCTCGTTTTGATAGATGTCTGAACTACAGCACGTGAAGATCTTGGTACTTCTAAAGCTGATTTAACATATGGAACCACCTTGCGGCACAGTTTTATGAAGATTCATCCTTGTGAGGCCCAGCAAAGTATATAGCCAAGTTAGAAAAAATAATGTGTGCTTTGAGACCGTTCAACCTTTCAGGTATGGACAGCAAAAGATCTAAATAACTGGAGCCACGTTTTTGTCCGGGGAAGTCCTTTGAAGAGAGCTCTACAACCTACTTATGAGGGACCGTTCCAGGTTGTAAAGAGACTGGAAAAAGACTTTATACATTTCATTCATGGTCAAGAAAAACTCATAAATATTGATAGGTTAAAACCCGCCTTCTTTTTATCAGAAAAATAGCTTACTTCTTCGACCTACACTACGAAAGCTGGAAGGAGAGTTCATTTTTGTCTCCCACTGGTTGTGTGAGACTGGCGGGGTTGTTGTGTGAGAAAGCGAAAGAAAACATTTTTATTTATTCGATCGTTTTCATAGGCAGATGATTTCTGAGACGAACTGAAACAACTCTTCTCCGACGCTTTCAGATCGACCCGAGAGTTTGTGTACATTCGAATGTTGTCGGCGCAAGGATGTGTTTTCTTACTTTGTGAATAATTTATTTGTAAAGTTTTAAATTTCTTTAATTAAAGTATATTTTTCATAATGTCCAGTGCATCCTTCTATGTGCCCCAACGCTTCTATAATCTTTTCCATGAAAGTGTTTTCTCTACTAACAAATCATTATATTCAAATGCATCGAACGTTTCTGATTCAGATAATTACAATTACAAAAATAACAGTTACAAGTCTATTCGAAAAGCTTGGTTTGAAAAAATAATAATCTTTCAATTCTACATGAACGTAGAAATTCATTCAATCAAACTTGCAGAATATACTATTTGATATTCAAACATAACCAACATTATTCACTTTAATACGATTGATATCAATATGATTTACGATAATAGTGGAAGCTAAAATTGAGCCATTTCTCGTGAGTCAGCTCAGAGAAGTCAAAATTTTTCCATCGAACATTTAATAAGAAAATAACAAATGCTCCACACATTGTGATTCTACCAAAGAATCAAATAAGCTTCAGGTTCAATGTTAATTTTCAAACAGTACCATACACGAAAAATGTTATTGAGAAGAAATGTTCATTATTACTGAATCAAAAAAGCATTCATCCTCAGCACAACAACTTCAAATCTCATAATAAATATATAAACATAAAAACGTACTTCTTCATTCAACCGTTCAGAAAACATTGTACATAAATTCGTATGAGTCATTGCATTCAACCTATAAACCTCACAGAATACCTTTTCTTTTTAACGTTGAAATATTCCTTCTTTAATAAAATCGGTAGAACAGTTGGAAATATTGAATCCTTCTTGCAAAAGAGTTCTAGTCAAAACATTATATGTTTTTTAAACGCAAAATCGTGAAATTGCGTAAATTTTTATCGGGATGCTCAATACATTAATTATTAAAAAATGCATATTAGATATATAATTAAGAAATTTAAAACTAGTTTTCGAGCGAACCAATTTGAGCAGCCTTGGTTTATTCCTTACTCTATCTGTAAATTATTTTTTAAACAAAACAGGAAGTTATTTTCTTTTACTTTTTACATAAATTGATATAAAATCTTGATATAAAATTTTTAGTGAAATGCAAAATAAATTTAATGTACAATGCATATATGTTTGTAATTAATCTTCTAAAAATATCAATTGTAACCTATGCATTTTTTAAAAGAAATTTATTTTTAGAAGAGTGAAATATACGATTACAGAATGATAACTCATTTCACTGAGTAGTTTTCGATTTACGCTTTATAAACTACCCTTATTTCAATCTATTTTGAAACGATTAAAAATCAATTTTACATTGAGAGTTACAAATTTCAATCCTTCATAATTTCTAAATTTCTTGACCGAATGTCTTCCCATTTGGTATCTAAAGGTAAAATTATATGAAATATCTAAATTGATTTAAAAATTCCATGTTAGTATTGAAAGTTTTCAGTATTGCAGAAAGAATTGCAGTATGATGACAGCCCTCTAAGTTTTTTTTATAACGTGAATTGAAACAAAATATAGCTCCCGAATTAAGCGGATATTTTCGATTTTTTCTGTGACAGTTCGGTGATTAACATATGGGATATTAAGTTTTGTTGGGGCACCTTGTATGTCTGATAAATTATTGTCATTCATCTATTATTGATTCACGGAAGGAACAAATGTATTTAAAGAAGTATAACACTACATATAATCGCGTGCGTTATGGTAATAACACAAACTCACATAAACTGATGTGTAAATTAATTCCAGCAACTCCACAACTGACATTGCTTGAAGCATATATTATTTGTATTTTACAAACGATCGCTTTACATGATCTTCTGCGTTTTGCGTATTCTCCCGAATCCGCGTTAACTATATTAGTTATTTCGAAGGCATAAATCTGTTTATAATGTAATTTAGTTATGAATTTAAGCTACCATAGATAATGATTATCTATGTTATTATTTAAGGCATGTTATAACTTTATATTTATTTACATAAAAATTATCCACTTCTTTGCGATTTATTTTTTAGTACAATTATATAGTAATAATAATGGGTTTAATTGCAAATAAAAGAGCATATTTTGTAGTTTTAAAAACAATTTTTTATTTGAAAATTGGTTAAAAAATGGTTTTCTGACGGCCGTCGATACCGGGGTGGTCAAAAAGTGAAGAGTTCCGCGGTACCAGGTGAATCTCTGAATCTCCTTATCTGTAACAAAAAACAAACCCTCATAGCATGCATGGTCACGGTGACGTCGTTGTGACGTCACTGTAAGTCACTGTGGTCACGTCACATCTGTGACCAAAATGCCACCACTCAGTGATATCACATTGTGACTGAGATGTGAACTTTTTAGAAAACTTTAAAAAATTACGAAAATTCTTTAAAACATGTTATTTACTGTAAAATTATATTTTCCTGGCAATTAAAAAAATTGTGACGTCACTGTTATGTCACTGCTATGTAACGTACGTCACGTCACATATGTGACAAAAAAAAACCACTATATTGTAACTCACAGTGTGACAAAAATATGAACTTCAAAAATCTTTGAAAATGAAGAGAAATATTTTAAACAGTCACGAGTTACAGCGGCATAAGGAATAAAAATATATTAGTGGATACCAAATGGTAAATATTCTGTCACTAAAGGGGAGGGGGGGGGTGGCATAATAAATAGAGTGCACGATACAAGCATTAATAAACTAAATTTTCAGGCTATATTTTATCCATTTGATATCTAAGACAGTGAATGTATACTTTTTCGTGATTTCAATTTTATCTAGCATTTGGATAATATATTTAGAATTAGGAATATTAAATTTATACACTTTACATATTTAGTTTGCTGGGAGGAAATTTATTTATTTATTTATTTTTTTACCGAACAGGATTATTCGAAACACTTCTGTGGTTTCAAACTAAAAATTTTCTATTACAGTCAAATCTGCACCTTTTAATGGACACGTAGAAAGAGTATTCAGAGTTTAGTCATCTATGCATTTCTTGCTTTAGAATATTTTTATAATTTGTATTCAAGTCATAAATTCTACTTCTTTCAGACTTGTTAAATAAAATTAACATTTTCCGAAAATAAAAGAAATATACAAAATTTGTGCAAAACAAACTTTACTTAAAAAAAAAAAAAAAAAAACTAGTTGGATATGCCAATCCCAAAACTTTCTTCTATCTTATACATCTTAATATTTCAAAACCTAGTTACACATGTTAATACTTCAATATTATTAGTTCAATACTATACCAACTTTGATTTTCATCTTAAATTTCTGCTCAAGTCAATTAAACGGACTAAAAACGAGTTAATCTATATCATGATATTTGTTAAAATTATTAATTTTTCCTTATTCTGTCGTTATCAGCTGTTTGCGAATAGCAGGCATAGCAGGAAGCGAGTTCCCGCCGCTGCATGAGCCGCCGATGCACAATAGAACTACGAAAATTCAAGAAAAGTATACAAAAATCGCTAGCACGGAGCCCCTTTACCGCGCAATATTTCCAAATTCAAGGAGAACCTGTTGGCCAAAGCCAAAAACAAGCACAAACATTTTGGTTCAATTGTATGCATAATTTTATACGCTGTTCGATGGTACAATAATGAAAATGGCACAGAGATCGGAATTATAGCGCCCCCTTATTTCGGAATTTTTTCAAGTTCAGGGAGGACTTGTTTGCCATAGCCAGAAACATGCACAAAAAATTTGGTTCAATTATATGGATAACTTCATACACTTTTCGATGGTACAATAATGAAAATGGCACAGACATCGCAATTATAGTACCCCCTTCCGGCAGAATTTTTCCAAATTCAGGGAGGACCTTCGTGACATGACCAAAAATAAACACATAAAATTTGGTTCAATTCTATGCATAATTTCATACACTTTTCGGCGGTACAATATTTAAAATGGCACAAAAATTGTACAAAAATCGCTATTACAGCGCCCTCTACGAGCGATTTTTTTACAAATTATGGGAGGACCTCCTTGCCATAGCCAAGAACTTAAAATTTTTTTTAGTTCAATTCTATGCATAATTTCATACACTTTTTGATGGTGCAATATTCAAAATCGACAAAAATCGCTATTACAGCGCCCCCTAACGGCGATTTTTTTGCAAATTCATGGAGGACCTGCTTGCCATATCCAAAAACTTAAAATAAAAATTTGGTTTAATTCTATGCATAACTTCATACACTTTTGGACAGTACAATATTCAAAATCGCACAAAAATCGCTATTACAGCGCCCCCTACCGGCGAATTTTTTCCAGATTCAGGGAAGACCTGCTTGCCATAGCCAAAAACTTAAAATAAAAATTTGGTTTAATTCTATGCATAACTTCATACACTTTTGGACGGTACAATATTCAAAATCGCACAAAAATCGCTATTACAGTGCCCCCTACCGGCGATTTTTTTCCAACTTCAGTAGGACCTGCTTGCCATGGCCAAAACCTTAAACTAAAAATTTGGTTCAATTCTATGCATAACTTCATACACTTTTCGATGGTACAATATTCAAAATCGCACAAAAAACGCATTTACAGCGCCCCCTACCGGCTAATTTTTTCCAAATTCAGGGAGGACCTTGCTTGTCATATCCAAAAACTTAAACTAAAAATTTTGTTCAATTCTATGCATAACTCCATACACTTTTGGATGGTACAATATTCAAAATCGCACAAAAATTGTTATATCAGCGCCCCCTACCGGCGAATTTTTTCCAAATTCCGGTAGGACCTGCTTGCCATAGTCAAAAACTTATAATAAAATTTTGGTTTAATTCTATACATAACTTCATACACTTTTTGATGGTACAATGGCGACAGACAGACGGACGGACGGACAGACGGACAGACGGACACACAGACAAACAGACGTTTTCTATAAACATGTTTTTTGGAATCTCTGACCCCTAAAACATGTAAATCCGTCGAAAACCGGAAGTCGAAAAAAATTTCGATTACAATACTTTCTTCTATTGAAGATAGAAGAAAGTAAAAAAAAGGGGGGGGAGGGGTGTCGTTATTACCATTAAATTTATTTTTACACCTTTTAAAAATTTAAACAATGTTTTATCTAATAAACTCTAACTATGAATATTATTATTATAATTATTTAGAAAAAAGGAAATTTACAATACATTTTAACTTGAATTATTTGGCACGGATAAAAAGAAAAGGTTAAATACATTGGACATTTCTTCAAATGCAAAATTTTAATTAACGATACTTTCAGAAAATTACTGCGCATTCAAGTTCAATATTTCTTGTATACAAAAACAAATAATCTGTAACAGACCATCTGCTTGAAAATCGTCTGCCCACAGAAAAAATAAATATGAGAAGACGCGGGAAATAGTTCACTGTTTTTAGAACATCACTACGTCTACAACACGATAAGGAAATGACCATTTTAGGATACACGGATATTAATGGAACGTATATGTAAGTGTTATTTAATTTAAACATTTTGTTCCTGATTTGTATATTATGAGTTAAATATTTTTATGTTATATTTGTAAGAGACTCATCTTTAACTGTCAGAAGTGATATTTTTCAATTCGATAACTGTAAAGAAAAATATATTAATCTGCCATCGCTTGAAAAAAAAAAAATGCGCAGAGACTGATTCATGCTTACATTCATACTGGAATTAATATAAACATTAATTTACTCTTACTTGAGATTGAAAATGTATGAAACGACAATGATTTGGAATTATTTTATCGTCTTCTTACTATTTTTTTATTACTAACACTTATAGTTATTATTATTTTGGGGTTAAATATGATGTTCGATTATCATGAGATTACGAAACTGTTTCAGATTAGAAATTAACATTATACTGGGAAAATGTATTTTTACATATTAGTAGTGAAACATTTGAAAGAATTTTCTTTTAGTGCTAATGATATTTTAGATTATCTTTTAAAATCCTAAATCTTCAAACCAATGTTTTCAGATTTAACATTTGCCAAAATTATAAAATAATAGGAATTCCTTATACCATATGGAAATATTTTTGAGATATTGTTAAATCTAATAATGCATTTAATTTATCTATTGTAGTTTGCTGTTGTTTAATGGTACAACTATAAATACTAATTATTATTTTTAGTGTTTTTCAAATTGGTATATTTATTTTTTTAAATTGTATGTAAGTATTTTTTCTGCTTGTGATTTTAATCAAACATTTAATTATAGACATTCTGAGTCGGTTATTAAATTTTCTTCTATAGTAAATTCATTTTCTACGTTTATGATACGCGTAATTATTGGCACTAAAAAGTAAAATATGATATTTAAGCATTGAAATAAAGTGTTTTTAATGCCTGATAGGAAGTTATAGATTAAAATGCTTTAGTATATATTTTTTAAAAGTTCATATAATACAGGATACATAATATAGGACATAAGTTGAAAAGTGCTTATGGCTTAGGTTTGTCTCTCCGTCTGTCCGTCTACCAGTCTGTCTGCACTCTAACTCCCGAAAATATACTCGGATTGCCCTGAGCTTTTACTATATATACCTGAAATATTACATAGCACGGAACCTATTTGTAATGAAGTTTGTAGCATGCTTTGTTCATTTACAGGGCCAGCCAAAAGTTTTTCGTTACATTACGGCCTATGGGAAAAATCGTTTCAAATGATTTTTAATGATTTTACGCACGCTTTCAAACATAATAAAATTTATATGCATTTATGAAGTGCACTAAAATATGCATTCTGTTGACTATGCGATGCAAAGAATAGTTATTGTTCATTTACAGGGCTTTAAAAGGAATTCAAATACATAATTAATATAGGGGTGGAGGGAATTGTTTGCGGCATACTTTAATTATGTTAATCTATTTCATATATAATGAAATTTATTTATGTCGCTGAGGTTTACATACTATAAATTATTTCCTGTATAATACGAATAATACGTATATAGCATTTACAGGAACACACAAAATATTTCAGATACTATATTGTATCGGAAGTACTGTTCATTAGCGATGATTGCTGGAAATGTATTTTTAATTATGATATGCGCTTTTATGATTCACTATATTTATGCATAGTATATGATGTATATAAATGCTATAATTCCTATACAAGGCTACACAAAAGTATTCGTAAGGATTACTGGGTATGGGCACAAATTGCTTAAAGGTGGTTTTTAAATGAGTTATGCTTTTTTTCGCTGAACTTCATTTAATTTGCCAAGAAATGTTTGTAGAATATAGATAAATTGATATACAGGGACACGTAAAGAATTGGATACATGGCCGTCTATATATTATAATTTCTGGAAATGTGATTTCAGCAGTTTTAAGAGTGTCTTAGTTTGAATTAAATTTTAACTAAATAGTAGCGTGTAATAAAAATTCTAGGTAAACTACAGGGTTGTACAAAAGTATTCAAGTATGTTTCCATACATTAGTATAAATTGCTGAAAAAGAATTTCAACCTGTTAGGCGTTTTCTTGCAAAACTAAATTTTCCCATTATATAGTATAGATACATTTAAAAAAATGGGTACTCAAAATTGAGTAAAAAGTACTCAATTTTAAATGCGTCACATACTCAAAATAGCTCCGATCCAAATGTGCTCAAAGTTGAGAAACACATGTACTCATTTTTTATTCCATAGTTGTGATCAAATATGAATCCTTATGTACTGCCCCCCCTCCCCCCCCAAAAAACACCTAAAATTTAAAGTAAAAATGTACAGACGTTTATTCCTCGTTCAAAGTTCTTAAAAAGAAATGTTTAATTGATTATTTATTAAGAAAAATAGCAAAATTCTTAACAAGATACTCAAATCGAATATTTTTATGACAATTATTTACAGCATTATTTCCAAGCACTTTTAAATTATTTATAAAATGCTGTGCATAATTTAATATTTACATTAATAAACAACATTTATGCCGCTATAAATGAAATGAATCATTACAGGGTACAAAACTATTCATTTGTTTGGGTTTGATAACATGTGATGTTTCAAAATAGAGAAAGCATAGGTTCATTTTTGATCCAAAAATATTCAATTCGATATGAGTACGTCGGTTTACTCATTTTTGAGTACTTCATTTTTTTCAGTGTATCAACCTACAGATCAAATACAGGGCTGTTCAAAAGAATTGGAAAACATATTTGGCTATGGACGGTAACTGTTGAAATCAGTTTTTCAAATGTTTTATGCGTTTTCTAAAATATTTACTTAGTTATCTTATTTACGTCATTTCCCTATATTACGATGTCTTGTTAAAGCATTCAGAAAGTATTGGAAAGTATTTTATAATCTATGCTTAACGCATGATTTTTCTTACTCGCTTTTTTTCTATTTCCCAGATCAGTTTTTTCCTATAAAACATACCAAATCTATTTAGCTCATATTCACAAAATACAATATACACGGGAATAAAAAATTTAAATAAATATCGCTTATCATGCCGCTCTATAAATAATAGTTGTATCAATATCCGTTAGTCTCCATGTTCATATTTAATAAAGCAATGACAAATCGCAACAAATTAAAAAACTTACACATTTTAAATACAAGATTGAACTCAATATCAAGCATAGAACTTAATAAAAAAATATGTCAGTTGATAAGCATTGTTTTTTAAGTGGAAAAATTTTAAATGTTTTAGAAGAATAGGACTCCAAAATAGCGATATTTTGCTACAAAGTACGGTAAAAAGATAAGATTTTATATTTACAGCAAAAGTTTATTTTAAAATTCATCGCTGTATTAATACTTAGAAATTTTTCCAGAGAGAATCATTCGCCTTATATACAATATTTCAAATGAAAATCAAATATAAAATTAATTGCTTAAAGGGCGCAAAGGCCAACATAGTGAAAAAGATTCCATGCCGGGACTCGAACCCGGGCCATCAGTATAGCACACTGACATTCTACCGACTAAACCGCATGGAACGACGCCCAGCCGGTAAAATTTCTCACTATTACATGTTGACAAGGCTACAAACGCATCACAAAATGGCATATTTATCGTGAGCCACCGACATGTGGTAAACACGAAACTTAATTAAATCCAGCATCGATTGAAACTATATTAATAATTGGAAATTTTTCCAGGGAGAAACATTCGCCTTGCATACAACATTTCAAATTAAAATTGCCTTTTAAGTAATTAATTTGAAACTTGATTTTCATTTGAAATATTGTATGCAAGGCGAATGGTTCTCTCTGGAAAAATTTCCAAGTATTAAGATAATTTCAATCGATGCTGGATTTAATTAAGTTTCGTGTTTGCATCATGTTGGTGGCTCACGCTAAATATCCCATCTTGTGCTGCGTTTGTAGCCTTGTCAACATGTAATAGTGAGAAATTTTCCAGTTTGGGTATCTTTCCATGTGATTCAGTCGGTAGAATGTCAGTGCGCTGTACTGATGGCCCGGGTTCGAGTCCCAGCATGGAATCTTTTTCTCTATTTGCGCCTTTTAAGCAATTAATTTGAAATTTGATTTTCATTTGAAATCACAGTGTTTATGACAAGTTCGTCACAAATGACACATATTTCACAAATTGGTCACTGTGTGACTTCAAAGCATTGTCGCTTTCATCACAGGTTCGTCACAAAGTTAATGCCAAAATAGTCACAAATGACACACTTTTCACAAACTTGTCACACCGTGACTTCACAGAGGGGTCACAATGTGACGTCACAAACGACCTCTAAAACGGCCATAACGACCTCGCATTCTAGTCACTGTGACGTCAAATCGACGGTCACAAAATCACAGAGTGACTTCACAACGACGTCGCCGTGACGTCACCATGCCTTACGGGAAAAAAACAAACAAAGAAAACCTTAAAATTTGCGTTCTTTTTTAGCCGTTCTCGTGTGAGTTTATGCATTTTTCGATTCTGAAGAAAAGGGCGAGCCTTTCAAATTTTAAGTTGACGATTTTAGGCAAACATTTTCGGATTTAAATCGCGGAAAAAAATATTTACAATTCAAATGTTGAAATATGCGTCCGTGAGGAACTACTAAATATATTAGAAAAACATGAAATTTTCAACAAAATCGGTCGATCCAATCTCAAGTTCTACCTGGTAACCAATTTGTGGAACAGAGTTTCAAGAAAAACAGGTTTAAAGTTTTACAACGTTTTTAAACATGGATAATAATGACAATTCTCAAATTACATAAAATAATATATAACAGGCTGATATAATGCACCCTCCTGGACTTTCTCTTCCTCCAGGGCCCGACTAGCAAGTTTCTGTGCCTAGGGCACTTTCAATTTTTCGTGCCCCCTTAGATTGGTTGATTTACTGATACTAGTTTTTTTCACATTATTATACACCTTTTCGAAAAGTGTCAATTAAAAAATTTAAGTTTTCTGGAAAATTGAAAAACGGTTCCAGAAATAAAAATATTTTTTTTCTATTATTTATTGAAATGTGCTTTTAAACATATATTGAGATATATTTTTGCCATTTCATCGTAATAATATCTCAAATATCACGTTTGTTTCCACAATTATGATTTTCAGAATAGAAATTTAGTTGAAATCAGGAAAACAATTGTGCCCCTTAGAAATTTCGTGTCCAGGGCACAGGCCCCGGGTGCCCTTGCGATAGTCAGGGGCCTGTCTTCCTCAATTCTTTTTTTAGCAAAGCTTTTTTACTACGATACGCTAAAAAAGAGCCACTAGATATAACTTATGTTCACTGCAATACCAAAAGGCTCATAACTTTTGAACTAACACGAATTTTGAAAAAACTGCTCTACCACAAAGTTTTTTTTTAGTTTAAAGAGTGAACATATGAAAAGAAAATCGATTATCCCCCCCCCCCCCAAAAAAAAAGCATGCCTTAATACATTAACATAATACATACATTTTGTGTCAGAACTGTAAAAATGGACGCAAGTACTATGAAACATAATCTTAAAATCACAGTTTTAGTTTAACGATTACTTTTTTCTTTAAAAACAATTTGCATGGCATATTGCTTTATACAAATTACAATGAGAAAACATTAGTCCCTCATCAGTTGAGTAAAAAATGTCCAAATTATGAAAGATTGTTCTTTCTAATAAGTTGTTTTTAATGTCATCTTTCATAATTTGAATGTTTTTTACTGTACTGGTGAGGGACTAATGTTTCCGCAAAACGTCTATACGCTCTTTAATGTTTTTAATGTCATTTTATTGTATATTTAATTAAATTGACTGAATTTAAAGTTTTAGTTTTGATAAAATTACAATGACATGAATTGCAATTACAATGACATGAATGTTAAAACCGAAAAATGTTTAGAGTTTTCTCTACTAACGAATTTGACAATAATTCTCTAATTCCACTAATGATTGTTAAGTCTTTTAATTAACAACTTTATAGATTACGAAACTTTTACGAAAACTGAAATTAATTTTAACTTAGAAGAATAAAGAGCTCGCATTAAAAAAAGTAGAGTTAAAAGTTTTCAGAACAATTAAACTGTTACTTAAAATTTACTGAAAAAAATCTTTAAGTAAAATTGTCAGTAGAGATAAAATATTTCTTGTTAAAAAAAAAAAAAAAAAAAAAAAAAAAAAAACCAAAAGATTAAAACTTTGACTATGTGATATGTGAACATTGAAAATATTTTAATCTTCAGTGAATGGCGATAAAAAATCGAAAGAGGATAATAAGAGCAAGTATTTTGAAAAATACTAATGGATAAAAGAATCATTAACACATTTTCATAATTAATGCATATATGCGTGAATTTCAAGAACTTCCTTTTTTATTCAGAAGCTCTCAATCGATTCAGGAAATTCCCAATTTTTTCCTTTTATTCAATCACGAAAGGTGTGTCATTAAATAAGGCAAAAATTGCTATTCAGATTTTTTGGTATGAATTCGCTTTCCAACGCTAATACAGAAAATGGGTTAGTACTATTTCATTCCGAATGCCCATAAATCAAGAATTTAAAAACTTTACATACCACAGATTAAATGTTTTCATTCTATGAAAAAATATGCTATTATTTTTTGCTAGTTTCTTTAAGTATGATAAAAAGAAGTATCGCTGTTGAAGTTAATATGCACTTAATATTCAGAAAAAAGAGCTTGGCTCATTTATAGTAAAAAAAAATCTGTCCCAGAGGCCATCAGAGTTTCGGTGATTATTGCGAAAAGTCTAGCACAATTGCATAGGATCTTCGCCCCTAATAATATTGTATTGAATGACTAAAAGCACAATCCATAGTACGAAATGTATAGTACAATATATACAGTACAAATACAATATTAATAACACAAAGTTCAAACTTCATCCCTAATGACATTGTATGGAATGACTAAAAGCACAATTTATAGTACAAAATCTGTAGTACAATCTATACAGTGCAAATGGAATTCTAATAGTACAAAATCTGTAGTATAGAATATAGTCCCAGAAGCCATCAGCGTTTCGTTGATTATTATCAAAAGCCTAGCACAATTACATAGGATCTTCATCACTAATAATATTGTATTGAATGACTAAAAGCACAACCGATAGTACAAAATCTATAGTACAATCTGTAGTATAAATAGAATACTAATAGTATAAAATCCAAACCTCATCTAATAATATTTTATTGAATAACTAAAAGGACAATCAATAGTACAATCTATATAATGCAAATGGAGTACTAACAGTACAAAATGTATAGTACAAAATGTAGTCCCAGAGGTCATCAGAGTTTCGGTGATTATTATGAAAAGTCTAACACACTTGCATAGGATCTTCATCCCTAATAAGAATTTTGTATGAAATGACTAAAACCACAATCTAGAATATATCAAAAATAGCTCATTTTGCTAGTTTTTAGTCTGCTTTTTAACAGTCTGAAAAAATAATATCTTTTTCGAATCTCTACACTGTTAAAACTGGGTTCTTATAATTTCTTTCTTTCAAGCGCATCATAAGTTTAGAATAGCTTTGAGACAAAATTATTTAAATTTGAAAAACATGTCGCTATTTTTTAGGAATGCAAGCTGTGGAGGCCCTCGTTTTTGGTCACCGGTAATTTTTTAAAAGTATTTTCACGGTAGATTACTAAAAATTTGCCAGAAAAAAATCATTAGGAAGTCGGTTTCTACGACATTTGCGAGATAAAACTAAAATGAATATTGCGTAAGGAAATAGTGGCGGCCAAAAAGGTTTTGATTTAATCCCTTTTAAAAAAGACAGATCTGAAGCCTTCATAAAGCCCTCCGCTCAAAAATGATTCAACATTTGCTTGTCTTTTTATACTCTTAATTTATTTTAGTTAAGGTTCTTTAAAGGAGTCTTGTCATAGGATATGCAAAATACAGGGTGTTTCTAAGATCATGGGACAAATTTGGAGGGAAGATAAAGTACACATGAAGAAGCAATTCTGGTATAGCAATGTGGAGTCAGAAATGAAAAGCTTTGGCGAAAAACAAGAAATTCGGAGGAAATAAAAACAAGCGTTTTATTGACATAATAATTACAGAAAGTGTTCAAATGTGCCCCCACCAACATCGATGCTTACTTAGTAATGTCTAGCAAGTGATTATCGTATCATTTTCGAAGGTTTCACATGTCTCATCTATGAGACACCAGTTGACTCTGATTAGGATCTCACTTCAAGACTTTCAGTCGTTGCTGCAAATTTTCGTTACCGTAGGGGCTACTTTGGGCCACCTTTTCCAGGTTCCATTAACCTTTCCACTATTAAAAAATATTATATATGGTTTTTCAACGTTGAAATTGAGTTGTAAGCAATTTTTATGAAACAATGAAGAAAACTGTATGGTTTTAAAGGGGCAATTTTTTTTCATATAAAATGAATACATTTCATATGTTGGAATATCGAAACCCCTTTCAATAGGATCATCTAATGCATTAACACTGCAAACTTGATAAACGAATGTTTTTTTTTAACATTTAAGCACAATAAACCAATTGTTAATCTTAAAGACACGAGAAACAATTTTCTGGAACAAAAATAATTAATACAACATTTTGCTACAGTAACATTTGAAAATAATGTTACTTAATACATTTTTTAAAGAGATTTGGTTGTATAAAAGGCATTTTTAAGTAAATGGGGCTACTTTCGGACCGAAAAAGGCCTGGCACAAAGTAGCCCTGAAAAACTAGTTTTCATGTTATTTTTATGAAAACGTAAACATTTTCTGTCAAGATAAAAAGTTAAAGGAAAACTATGATCGCACATGAGTTACAGGTTAATAAAGGTAATATTGTGATACTTACCTTATTTGTATCTCTTATCCAGATTGTCTCACTATAGAAAGTTTGGGGAGTTAAAATCTACACATGAAAACAGTTGTTTACAAACACATCCAGTGTTTCCACTAACAAAAATTTAAATTATCCCCAAACTATTCAAATACCCTATAGTAGGGTATAAAATATTTTTTAAGGGCAAAAACTCCGAATTATTTTGTTTTGTTTGTTCAATACAAATAATAAAAACTTTTTTTTATGAGATGGACCAAAGTACGGTTGACGGACCCCGGTTGACAGTAAACACTTGGAATCTGCGAAAAAGTACGCCAATCACTTACTAGTCGCTGCCAGTGGTACATCTGAGCTATTACTGTAATTGTTATGTCAATAAAATGCTCGTTTTCATTTCCTCCACATTTCTTGCTTTTCTCGAAAACTTTTCATTCCCGACCCCACACAGCTATACCAAAACTGCTTCTTTACCTTCCCACACAGTTTGTCCTATGATCATAGAAACATCCTGGATATTTTTTTGTATTGCAGAAGGATCTTTAACATTGTATGAATAAATCTTATGCTGATTACAGATTGTTTAATGAGATTTTTTACCCGACTGAAAAGAAGGGTTATGTGTTTCACGCGTATCTGGGTATGTGGATTTCTTTATACCCTCGAAACATCACAACGGCTGGATGGATTTTTATGAATGAGGTCTCTATCGATTCGTCTTAATCTTCCGATGGTTATAGGATAGGTTTTGTTTTTATAAATTCAAAATGGCGGCCGTAAAATAAAAAATGGCGGTAGAAACGAAAAAAAATTTATGCACCCTATTGAGTGGCATATCATTGGATAGGTCTTTCAAAATGAAGACGATGTTTCATCGACCATTTTGTAGTCAGAAGCTCCGTTTAAATATTACGCAACCTGGAAGTTGTGTACTTTGGATCACTACCGTTACTGTAACTCTAACCTTCATAATAGACATCTATAGGCCTCATGCCTCATCAAAAGAGTGTTTGTAGATAGGAACTAATAATTAAACACAACTTAAAAGTCATCAATACAAGTAAATAAAAAAAAGGTAAGTAATGTAAAAAATAGTTTCCTATTGATGAGAAATAATTAATTAGTTCGCTTTTTACGCAGTCGAGTTTTTTATTTTTTTTTAATTTAATATATTATTTAAGGTATCCGCACACCTTGGGAAGTGATATTTTGAAATTTTCTCTTGTTATCCATTTTTTATAGTGACATTTACTTTAAAACTTTGAAAAAAATATATAAAAATTTTAGCAGTTACCCAAAAATAACTTTTTAAGAGAAAAATAGTGAAAATTATGACAAAAATTGACATTTCCGCAAAACGTGACAACTCAAAAATAAAACAATGTGCTGATATTTTGTAAATTGCATAATAAACAGAATAACTTTCTTTAAGACTTGACTGCATACATTATAATCGCATCTCTATCTCAGATGATAATGCAGTTAAAGTACTAATGTAATGCAGTTAAAGTACTAATGTAATGAAAAATTCGCAAAATTTGTCTCAAGTTTGTCATTTATACCTCTGTAAATTTAAAAATATTTAATATATTATCATGAGTGTAGTCTATTCCCTAAAAATACATTTATAAAAAAAACTACAAAAAATGTCCGTAGTATTTCATGCATAATTTTTTGGTTTAGGATGTTTTGCGTATAGTAATAATCTGAAAAACTTCATTTTGAGAAAAAGCTAAAAATAACTTTTAAACACATTTCAAAAGCTGTACATAGCTGTAACTTTAAACGGTTGTAACTCGGGTTTCATTTTAGATACAGACACAATTTAAGCAGATTTTGATAGATAAAAGATTCAATTTTAATATTAATGCAAAAATGAAAAATCGATATTTTGATCTAAAATTACGTTTTAAAAGTGTTCGGATACCTTAAAGACGACAAAATGAAATATTTTCTGAAGTAATTTTTAAATAACTAGGGGGCTCGGCCCCCTACGAGCTACGCTCGCCAACCCCCGTCCAGACACCGCAGACTCTAAATGCACGCTAATTTGATCGGCCTTAAAAAAGATTTCGAAAGATTGAATTATAATTTTTAAAAAAGTGGCGATCTCCCTATAAACGAATTTCTATTCATTTCTCTTTGATTGCGGAATTTTAACGCCAAATCCGCTGCGGTACTACTTGATTATCCCGTCGACCAATTTCGCCAAATTATATAAATCGCCAAATCACTCGCCAAATTATACAAATTGACATAATTTTTATTTTAAATAACGAAAGAACAAATAAATTCGTACAACATTAATAAAAATACATATAAAATGTCGTAATAAATATAACTTGATGACGTAGACACGTGTAACAACATTTCAAAATAAGCTAATATAAAAGGAATTAAGTAAACAGAGTCTTTATCTCCTGGTATTTTTTAACAAAGCGAAAAGAAAGTTCTTTTAAATGAGACATTTTAAATTAATCGTTTTTAATCTGACGTAATTTTTACCAAGCTATTCTTTCTCTTTTAAATATTCACGTGTAAATACTTTTTTTAGAAATGAAATATTATTTGCGCTTTCCTAACAAAAATAGTTGAAAAGATCCTCTCAAAATATTAAATAAATGTCTAGCGCAATTTCTAAATTTAAAATTTTTTGCAATATTATTTTGTGTTCATTTTATGTAAAAACTATAATGTGACGTAAATATGACGTAATTTCTCCTAAGACTTCTAACGCATGTTAATGAATTTGTTATTTTACAATATCCTTTCTCTTTTAAAATTAACTTGTATACTTTTTATGACGTAATTTTTAATAAGTTCCTGCCTTTTATACTTAATTATTTAATTCAAATTTGAAAGTTTTTTTCCTGTTTATAATAGTCACGTGTAAGTAAATTTTTAAATTGAAGCAAACATTATTGTTTGCGCTTTTTATACAGTTGGCAACAGTTTAAATTAGTACAATTTTCTGAAATCTGTAAAAAATATCTCTAGGAATGCTGAAAATTTGAATTTAAAATAGAAATAAAACCTGAAAAAATGAGTCAAAATGAAAAAATTAATGCAATCTGCACTCCGGCAAATTCTTACGCATAAAATGATCTAAAAATGATTACACTGCGATGTATAGTTTTTGCTCCTATAAAACTTTTTTAGTGGAACGATTTTGTCCAACTTTAGCATTAAATATCTCTTAAAATAATTCTTCGATTTGAAAACTGTCTGCATCAGCCTGTTTATCAAACATTTCTGTATAAAACCACCGATTTTCATATTTTTGTATGCATTATTTTTCTTAATATTAACGAAGAAAGACCTCCGGTCACAAAAAATTCAAAACCGGCGGCGGCGGCGGCGGTGACAGCGGTAGTTACTTTTTTTTAGAATAGAGAGATTATTAAGATGCTACTTGGCGCAGAATAATATAAATTTAAAAAGCAACGTTTAAAACGCCAGAATAAGCAAACATTCAGCAGACTAGTTTCGGCAACGTTTAGCGTACCGTCCTCAGTTCAAAACTAGTCTGCTCAATGTTTGTTTATTCTGGCATTTTTAACGTTGCTTTTTAAATTTATAATTTCTAAATAATTGTTTTTTTATTAACAAAACCCAGGTCTATTTTTTTCGACAACTGTTTTTTTTTTTTTTTTTTTTTTTTAGTTCCTGATTTAAGTATACCCTCTAACTGAATATATATCTTCTATATGGCAACTCTAACTAACTTTTATAAATAGAAATACTACAGTTTTCCTTTTAATTTATGCTAAAATAAATTGGGAGTCCTGTATTCCTTAAATATATTTTAATATTTTCCATTCGTGTAAATACGTAAGTATGTATCAATACTGTAAAACTTAAAGCAGTGAATACTTCCTTTTGGAGTCAAAATTACTTTGAAAAAACCCGCAGATTCATCTTCTCTTATTCATATACTTTTATAACAGTGTAACATGATTTACTGGTTCGATAAATTTATGTAGAAAAAGATTAATGGCTAGAATATAGACTAATCTGAATTCTAATTTGGAATTTAAGTGTATTTAAATTATTTTAATTTCAAAAATTACACTTCAGTTTGAAAACAAATTTCTGAAAAAAATTTTAGAGCATGTTCTACCCACAAAAAAATATAATTCCATAAAACGAAGGGTTTTTTTTTTTTTTCAAAAAATTTGACCAACTTAAAATATGAATGCTTCACTCATATTATTTTAAATTATGTTATAACTATTCCAAAATAAAATAGAATAAAATAGAAGTTAAAGAAATATTCATATTAGACAGCACTTTTTCTTCATCGAACAATAACTCTAAAGCGGATTACAAACAAGCTTTTTATTGATGATTCGATATCACTTTCAATATACATTCATGAGCGAGTTACTTGAGTGTTATCACTCAAGATAGATTTCGTTTCAGTTAGGAAAGTTTTTCATGGTCTATTTCAGTTATAGAAAATTCGATAGTTGTATGTATCGAGTAATTTTCTTAGAATTAAAATTGAATATGAGCTCGGATATCTCGAAAGACTCCTGCTTTCCGGTCGATTCTTTCGGCTTAATGTTGAAGGTCAGATACATAAGGGAGATGAGGTTTAGGAATCTTCTTAGCTTCCCTTGACGAATTGTGAATAAAAAAATTATAGGAAAGGAAATATCAGTTCATTTTACAAAAGATTTCAAATCCTAGTGAACGGATAAGATGTAAATTCTAGTAAATACTATCTAAAAAATTATTACTACAATTACATAAAACAAAATAGTTGCAGGATTCTGGTCAGTAAAAATTAATCTAATAATAATATTATAAATCAATTCATTGTTTATTTATTATAGCGAGCTACATAATTTCAAATGTTATATTCACATGAGATACTTTTCTTTAAAATTATTAAGAAACATAATAACTGTTTAAAATCTTAATAATTAATTTTTCATAAAAAAATTAAAACTTATGCATGGTACCTTAGATGTAAAATTGCTATACTTGCACTATATTGAATTTTGATGGAATTGCGCTGTGCAGTTTAAAAATACCAAAAGCATAGTTTTTATGCAAGAAATTACGAAAAACGGGGTTGCCATTATCTCTTACCATCTGGAATCGTAAGATAGCATTTAAATTATCAATTGCAGTGCATGCAATTACTTGATGAGAGCATCATCTTCAGCTAACATCATCCCACAGTTCTCCATATTTAAATCCATGCGACTTTTGACTCGAGGGATATTTCTAAGTATTGTGTTCTCATAAGATCTTTGCCGATCTTAACCCATTTATGCTAAGCGTCCCATTTTTGGGACGTTTCGAATTTTAATATTTTTTTATAATTTTCTTCTTCTTTACAACATGAAAATTGTATGAAGTAATTGTCTATAAATGTCTTTATCTATTATCGAGCGATGACAACACAAGAGTGGCTTATTTGCTTAAATGAAGGTCCTTTTTTCTGTGTTTATAGATTTTTAATTTTTCAAGATAGCGAAATGTAAAATGTAAGTTTATTTTTTGTATCAAGAATCCAAATAAAAAAGCCATAATCTTAGCTTGTAGACATCTTTGAAATACGTATTTTTTGAAATATCAAAATTGTATGTTCAAGCCTATTTTTTGTGCTTGTTTGTAACGTACAGTATACAGGGCGCTAGGCGCAAGCAAATGGGTACATATTTCTATTAGCCATTTAGGGGACAGTTATTGATGCAAAGGCCTTTTTAAGATGATTTTGAAATAAATTGTTTTTTAGCTTCAAATACGATTATTCTTAATTTATTCTTAATTATACTTATAATGTTATTAGCCTCTGTAAAGAAATAAATATATTTTTTAATAGTTCATAAAAATACTAATTCTAGTATATAATATACAGTTTAAAAGCTTAATTTATATAAATTTGAACAAAACATATAATTATGCATTATTCCGCATTTGGATATTCTCATATTTAGTACATTTACATTTTATCAAATAAATACAAAAATGTTTTAGCGTAATTTTTTTTAGTATTTTTCCAGTTCATTTTGCAACATTTTAAAGTGATTTTATCAACAAATTTGAGAAAACAAAAATTCAAGTATAAATGGGTTAACGTCAAAATAGTATGCGACGAGCGATAGGGCATGACAGATAAACTGCAATCACCCACTCAACATGTTACATTATAATTGCAGGTGGTACAAGAGAATGATGATCATCTTACTGAATATGCTTTTTCCCTCACTAGACGGATAAATATTGCTCTTTTTGATACATAATCTGTAAAAACATATTGCACACCTTCTATTGATAGATTTATTGTCTATTTTTTTGTTCCATAAAAATTTACATCATATCCCTTAAAGATAATCCTCGAATGTCATGACTCTTTGGGAAACAATTTTTGCACTATCCCTCTCGGAAATGTGTACTTCAATTTGGAATACCTTGTATGTAACTTTTACTATCTAGAATATGTCACGATTGTAAGTTTTCCCTTTGGTAAAATGCAGTAAAAACCTACTTTTATACTATAACAATATTTCATTAACTTTTCTATGCATGTAAAAATTTTAAATAATTATAAAAAACAGTTAAAAAATTATACTTTGCGCATTTTCAAATGTACCTTCACAGTAATGTAAAAGGTTGTAATAGTCTGTAAAAGAATGCTGCCATTTGTATAATTTCAAATTGTGTTACTCTGGATAAAAAGATACAGTACTACATGCCTATAATGCTAATTATTCAAGAAACTTTTTATCTTATTGACATCCCGCCATTTTTTTGAGATGCTAAGGCATTAGATTAATTTTAACACAATTATTCTAATTGGTAAATATATCATATTAGATGTAAATTTCCAACTGGGTTAAAAATGTCCGGACCAGGATTCGAACCAGGCTTATTTTTTACGCATACCCAGAGAAACAAGTTGACAAGATATGTGTTAACCTTAAAATTATATATAAATATTATACAGATATACATACAATAACTACAATAAACCCAACTACTCCGGCTGCCGGAGTAGCTCAGTGGTTAGAGCAGCAGGCTTGTATACTGTGGTCCCGAGTTCGATTCCTGCCTCTGGCTAATTTTTTACTCTAGTTGATTTATTGTATTTATTGTATGTATGCCTATATAATATTTATATATACCTTTAACTGTTGAATGCAGCCGTTATTTATGCGTGTATGTGTGTTTCAATTTAAGTATTGCGCCGCAGCGCAATACTTATTTATTTCCAGTGTCACTTCTCAATGTTAATTTAACATGGAAAAGTCTATGGAGATCATAACTTTTCATTTTTTCTTCCCACCTTTTTGTCCCTGATGCCACTCATCTTTTATTCTTTACTAATTCTAATGATATTATAAATTTAGAGTGTAAAAACGTTTGCCTGGCGTCAGGGCCAAAACGAATGGTAAAATGCCTTTGCATATGGGTGAATTATAACCCAGAGAGAAACATGGACCATTTTTTTTTTTTTTTTTTTTTTTTTTTTTTTACATTATTCAAATATTTTTCTTAATAATTCCAGTTTTCGCTTTTTTCATTGAAAATCAACGGACATTTTTCATAGAAAATGTAACATTTTTACTTCATTGTTGCAAAAATTTCAAAAGCCGTAATAATAATTTATTTCTTTTTAGTTGAAAGATTTTCACGTGAAATATTAAACTGAGCTAGTTTTTTTTTTTAATTGGAAAGGTGAATATGGCGTCATAGTGGACATAAAAAGGATATTTTCAGAATAAGTTTTTGCTTTGGTCAAGCTTATATTTTAGTAAAAAGTTTCTAATGGATAGCTATTTTTACGCAGGTAGCGAACTTAGTGGGGAATTACATAACTTAAATTTTAAAATGTATTTTTATTTTCGAGATGAGAACTATTTATACCCCAAGTTAAACTTAGGTAATAATTTTCTGATGTGTTTACATCACCCCTTGGGAGAGAATAAGTTTTAAAAATTTAAGTAAAACTTCTATTTTTTTATTTTTTACTGCATCACAGCTATAATATTGTTAAATATTAGCAGTAAGGATTCAACACAATTTACATTTACATTCATAGCGTTCCTGAGTGGGAAATAAGGTATCTAAATTTAAGTGAAGTTAATTTTTTATGTTTTGATTATAGATTTTTTACGTTCAGACTAGAAGAGTTTGTCCAAACTACCGCAACCTGCATTACTACAGCGGTGAAACATTTTGAATTACACATTGGTAAACTGCATCCTACATTGTGATGCAATACCGCATACATCAAAGCCTGATGATTATGCTATCTATTAATTTTGAAATGCGTTCGTCTGAGTGCAGTAGTTATTAAAAAACTTGACATATTAAAAAAAAAAACGTAATTTGGAGAACAAATTTAAAAAAAACAAAATTTATTTCCTACATTGCCCAAGAAGTTACAGATATTAAGTTATTTCATTCAATTAGTTCTACATTTAATGTTAAATTTTTGTAACAAATTAGTTAAGCCAATTGAAGATTGAAAAATAAAAATAAAATTCATACAATATGATACTTAAAACACCCTAAAACTTAGATTCCGTTCAAATGAAATCGAAATAAATCTTAGACTTTTTTTAAGTTTTGTATTTGCATGCATCTTATCATTTTATGCACAATTGTCATAAACATAATACAAAATCTGCAATACAAATATTTTCAATTAAAAATGGAAAAAGTCTAAGATTTATTTCAATTTCATTTGAACGGAATCTAATTTTTTAGGATGCTTTAAGTATCATATTGTATAAATTTTATTTTTATTTTTTAATCTTCAATTGGCTTAAATAATTTGTAACAAAAATTTAACATTAAATGTAGAACGAATTGAATGAAATAACTTAATATCTGTCCCTTCTCGGGCTTAAACAACGTAGGAAATAAATTTTGTTTTTTTTTTAATTTGTTCTCCAAATTATGTTTATTTTTAAATATATATTGTAGTGGGGTGTTTTATTATATGTGTTAACTTTCTGTTCCTAAACAATGAAGTATACTTACGATTATTTGAAAATAAAGCGGAATATTACAGCTCTCTTATAAATTTAATATCGTCATATATCGAGCACACCATAACAATAACACTAGTATCATCAACAATTTACAGCCATAAACGTATTTGTAAAAGAATAATTAGAGCTCAGTGAGTAAGAGATTACTTAAATAATTGAGTATTTGAACATGCAATCCAGCAAAAATCTTTTTACAAAATAAAAATCAATTGTAAAGTACAAACTTAAGTAGGATATTACGTGACAGAGAATTGCAGCAAACTTATAGATATTAATAAATAATTGTGCAACACAACATAATGAACTTTTGCCAACATACGCGACTGCCGCTTTGTGCGACAAAATTCTGCAGAAAAAAGATCTACTTCTATATGTAGTACTTAGCTTATCTCATTACCCTGTACCAGGGATGGCGAACCTTTTTGAGTATGCGTGTCAAAAATTTAAAATTTATTATGTACCATCATTCTAATGTGCCAGGAAAATTTTAACCAATATAGTCATATCGCATCGCATTCCGTATTAGTAATCTATAAATGAGTTTTTCTTTTATTGTATACTTCCGAATCTACTCATTTTTAGCTCTTCAGGTAGAAGCAGGTTGAATAGATACATAATTATTTACAATAACAGTTAAAGATCAATTTTCAATATTAAAACCTAAAGTAACTTAAAGCCCTAAACATAAATAAAATAAAAACTAATCTGAACTAGAAGCGTGTCAATTAGGTACATTACTCTATGCAAATTATTTCTTAAAATTCAATTTTTAAAAATTAATCCTTTGAAATTTGATAGAGAAATAAAATGATTTAGAAAACACTATATGTTGAATGGTTTAACGAGAAAATGACGCTACAAGGCACTTTCATTTAAATTCATACCACCTTAATTTATTCAACGGATTAATTTTAAGTAAATTATATAGCTCTTACACAAAACTATACTTTTTATTAAAAAATATGTAAAATGGATTATTCTCCATAAACTGAATATGATCTATACGTTTTTTCGTGTGCCAGAGAAGTTTTCTTACGTGCCAAGTTCGGCACGCGTGCCATAGGTTCGCCATCCTTGCCCTATACAATATTGAGAAAAAATATGAAATTGAAGCTTATATATCCTCATTTAAACACATTAGAAATTAATTGATACTCTGAATCGTTAAAAATAATTAATAATCTAATTAAAAATAATTGATATTCCTAAATAATTGATAAACGATGCACATAAGACCAAAAGGTTGAAAAAAATCTTTGATGAAAACTAATAAAGCGTAATAAATTCTGTAATTAGAAATCTCGTAGAAATTACAGCAGTGAATATTTGCAGTGTTAAAAAACGTATTTTTACAGTTTAAAAATATATGTATGATGAGAAAATCTGTAATTATTTTTGTACTTTTTAAGTATATTATTGTTATTTATTAGTATTTTATTTAAAAAAAATCAAGGTATTTTAACTAGAATAATCTAATGTAAATAATAACTGCACACTTCAATAAATTCGAGATATAAAATAAATAAAACAATTGAAACGCAAAACACAGCAGCGAAATTATCACAAAAAAATGTATCATAACATTCATTTTGAAACAACAATTATTTCATAAAGAAATATTTTGACAATTATCAATAGATTGGAATCGTTAAATCTTTTTAAATTAAGGGTTACTTGTTCATGGCAATATATATGGATTCTCCATTACAATTTTCAATTTATGTATAGAAAACTGAAGTACAGCCATTTAAAAAAACTAGAAAATATTTGTTCTTAAATCGTGTAAATAGAAATGAAGAATTAAAAAAAAAAAGTTAAGTTATCTATGTTTTCGATAAAGAGATTTTCTTTTCAGCATTCCAATTAAGTATATGAGAGAACTTGAGAAAAATCTATAAATCTCATTTCATTAAATACATTAGACATCGTTGAGCATTACCGAGAACAAAAAGCTCATTTCTTCATTTGTGAACTTCAAAATAGTATTTGCTACACGATTAAAGAAAAGAACTTAAAAGTTTTCGTTTCAAGGAATTTCATTTAAAAAAGTTACACTTTAAAAGATTACTCAGGTATATCGAAAACATTAAATTTATTTTATCAAACGAGATAATTTCCAATATACACGGAAATAAAATGCATTATGTGTAAAAAGTACCCAGAATTGTTAAATAAAATACATAAAATTAACTTATTCATGAAAATTTATTTTGTCGTCTTCAAATTAGGCCCTATCGAGTTCAATACAATTATGCCAGCGCAGAATCGAACATCCATGAGCCATTCTCACATAATTTTGACTTTTAAGTGCCTGAATGACAATTTTTATTTCAGTACATATTCTTGAGAGTTTTTTATTTCTTATATTGGAAAATATGCCTTTGCATTATTGTATAGCAATATCAGCGAGATAAA
The DNA here is from genome assembly GCA_963932465.1 of Maratus speciosus. Taxonomy (NCBI): domain Eukaryota; kingdom Metazoa; phylum Arthropoda; class Arachnida; order Araneae; family Salticidae; genus Maratus; species Maratus speciosus. The sequence continues at coordinate 242,809,122 of OZ010788.1, read as the reverse complement.
TAAATTTTGCACGATGCAGGGGGTCAACATATACCATGAAATTCGTTACCGTGTCCCTGATGCTGATTTTTAAGTTTGGAACTGTCTGTATAAAATTGTTTCAATAAAAGTAACTTGACGTAACTTATTTCAAATTGGGACTATTATTTTATATAAATATGTAGCCAAAAATTATGGTTGTTTTTATTTTTTGAACTCTTTCCCGGATTTTAGATTCATTACCGTCCCTCTTGCTAAACAATTCAAAATCAATTATCATAAAGTTGGTTGCCAAAATGTGACGCTGCCTTCAGAACTTATTAATTTGCCATATAAATGCATTTTTATTTATATTACCCGGAAGGTTCCCATTGTTAACTCGGGAAGAGCATGGCTGTTTAACTAATCTATATAATAAAAGTCATGTGACTGTCATCAACAGTTCTGGGCTCCGCTTCATTTTTTCATGCCAGGCGGTTATTTTGGTACTTTAATGCTAGCCAGGCGCAGGTGATAAGTCGCCAAATATAGGTCTATCGCCATCATTTCATCCATATTATAATAGTAGGAGAGCTGTTGAACATTTTTGAGTAGGTATTTGAGGCACCCTGAAAATTTGTGCAACACTTCTTTTGTAATGCCTGAATACAAAATCGAATGTCTGGCTGAAGGATCGTGGCCCAAAAACTGTGCCAGACACGTGTCAAGTGCCATTTGGTACTTGACACGTGTCTGGCACAGTTTTTGGGCAGACTAAAGTGTCTGTAATTTTTAAAATATTTTTTTCTGAGCATAAATATTATTCTGCCTCAATCTCAGCGTGCCTCAAATACCTTTTTTGGGTAGTCAAAAAATGACACTTGACACGTGTCTGGCACAGTTTTTGGGCCGACTAAAGTGTCTGTCGTTTTCAAAATATTTTTTTCTAAGTATAAATATTATTCTGTCTCAATCTTAGCGTGCCTCAAATACCTTTTTTGGGGGTAGTCAAAAAATGGCACTTGACACGTGTCTGGCACAATTTTGGGGCCACGATCCTTCAGCCAGACATTCGATTTTGTATTCAGCCATTACAAAAGAAGTGTTGCACAAATTTTCAGGGTGCCTCAAATACCTTCCCTAAAATGTTTAACAGCTCTTGGACTATAACAGTCCAAGTCATGTGACTGTCATTAACAACTATGGACTGATCCCATCGCTTTTCATATGCAAGGTTTCCATTTTGATTAAAAAATCAAAATTATTTTTTCGAATAAAACTACATAAAAGTTGCCATGATCGCAAAGAATTCTTGATACTTTTATGTTAGCGGGTGCAAATCTCGCCAATAGCATTTTTTAACTCTCCAGTTAGAATTTTTTTTTATTTTTCCCGAGGTAAATTTAAACAATGCTTTGAAGTTGAAATTAAATGTCATGGTTTGTGGCATACTATTGAATATTTTTCTTTACTTTACGTTAAAAAAAAAGAAAGAAAGAAGTGAAAACCGTGAATTTTGTATGTTTCAGTTTTAAATGAAAGTTTTGTAATTTAAGTGAAATGAGTGAAATGATTGTGTTTTAAATGAAATTAATGAAATACAAAAAAAAAAAAAAAAAACTGCGACGGGAATAATGTTCAGCGATATTTCACCTACATAAAAATACAGAGTTCTTGATTTCTCTATCTGAATCTTCCGATTTGGCGAAAGGCTGAGCAACTAAATTGAATTATGAATAAAAGTAACATGATACATTATTTAGCATACATTTAAGGGAGACGAAACTGGTCACCAAGGGCGGCTAGTTATATAGAAAATCCCTCCAGATGCAGCCACGGAATTGTTTTCAACTTTTTTCTCATGCAGAAGTATGCTAGAGAAAAATAGCTGTAATTCTTTGACAGGAAGTTAACTGCAGAATTTAAATATCAATTTCAAGCATTGTGGTTTTATTGGTAGTCTTAACGTCCCCAGGTTTATTCCTGCACTTTTCAAAATAAATTAAAGTTTTTTTTTTTTTTTTTTTTAAATCTTATGTAAATAACTGTTGCTGAAAATTAAACTTAACATGGTTTACCTAAAAATAGTGGTAATTTTCCTTCCCATCACGTCCTTACCGTCCCTCTTTTGCCATCTTCGTTCTACTTTACTATTAAATGGATGGCAAGGGTCTCACTGGGATAGTTTAGTATTAAACATTAATGCCGAATAAGAACATTTTCTAATTATAGCTACAAGAACATGAAAGTTTAAAACAGGAAGTTTAAAAATGCTGTTTTTTTAAGTGGAATTTCAAATGTTTCTTATTCATGAAAGTTAGAATTATCGAAGAATGGCTCACATGTATTTTGTTTTAAATCATCGTTTTTAAAACTTTTATGTATTGAGAGCCGCTAAGCATTCATAAAAAAATAAATAGCCTGTTTTATTATACTGTTTTAATAAAATCTTAGTAATGGATTCTTTCAAAACAATGATCCTGTATGCATTTTATCTCTTACTTGCGTGGAAAGCATTTTCTTCAATAGTAGCATGAAAAACTAAATTAGTTGAAAATAATTTACTACAGTGTGCTTCAAACGTAAATACACATATAGTAAAACATTCAAGCGATAAATAAATACAGCCATGTATTAATACATGTTTACACTTCTTTATCAGACTACACTGGCATCAATAACTATTACGTAACATAAAAGTGCAGAGCATTTGACTGTCATCAATAGTTCCAGGATGACCGCTTCACTTTTTATATGTCAATTGGCCATTTCGATACTTTTATGTTAACAGGGCGCAGGTGATAAATCGCCAAATATTGTTACATCGCCACCATTTCATTTAAAATATAAACTTATCCCTCATTTAAAATACACAACTTTCATTTATAAAACATATATCAAAATAATTTAAGTACGCTGAAAAAATAGGATGATACATTTGTAGAATAGATCAGTTTCGATTGTCGTCCATTATTTATTAGGTGTTAAAATTTGGCGATAGTTTGTTTTTATGAAAAGTGGTCGATAGGGATAATGGAGAAGTACCCCAAAAAGATATTAACAACGATATTTTGGTTTAATGTAAGTGTAGATATCATTAATGGCTTTTTACAGAAAAAGACATTGACCAAATCCTATTAGCTAAGATACACCATTTGGCAATGAACCTAATTACTTAAAATAACATAATAGATTTTTAAATCTCCGCAATCGTGAACGTATTGCAACTGACAAGCAAACGATTGCACAGATTTGTTGATTTCTTTATCAGAATTTTCAGATTTACCGTACGCAAGTAAATAAAATTATGAATAAAAGTAACATGTTGCAATGCTTATTATACATTTAAGGGACACCAAACTGGTCGCCAGACGCGGCTAGTTATGTAATACTTGATTATTATTATTTAATAACAGGCATTTCTTGCTCATAAACATTTATTTATGGGGGGGGGGGGGGGGTTCGGATTAACTGCAGCCTCTCGTTATCCTCCAACTGTTCGCGGACAACAGTTTCAGAAACAACGTTCTAAATTAGAAATTTAAATTTATTAATTGTACTTACTTATTGTTATTATTATTTAATTGTAATTACTTGCTACAGAGCCTTATCATTCCTGTGATATTCTTACGGTGCCTACTCTTATATTTTTATTTACAACCATGAAATTGCTAGTAAAAGATTTTAAATAACAAAATGTATTTTTATTTTTTGGAATCCTGGTAGGTATGTATAATAAATTAGCATGTATGCAGGGCTGTCACTGTCGACTATTTTAATATCCTCTTTGCACCACTAGATTAATAAAATACATTTTGTGGTATATTTCCCTTACTAATGTTGTCAAAGCATATGCAAAAGATTTTTGTTTTGAAAAAGTGGCACGAAATAGAATTGAAAAATAGTCGCATGTGGCAGCCCTGTGTATGAAACATGTGTCCTTCTATAAAACACCACCATTCTATATATAAAAAAAAGTAATGATTTGGAAATGGATCAATGAAAATCTGCGTAGATACCACGAAACGCACCTGATTGGTCAGAGCTCTCTGATGTATAATTGGGTTACCCCGGGGGGGGGGTCTCTGTCGCCAAACGTCGCCAAGTTTGTAGCCAACCTGGCGATATTTCGCCAAAGTTTCCATTGACTCCCATTGAAATCCGACAGGGTTTATTTGCTTGCAGAAAATCAACAAATTGAGATATTTCAATGCAACAAAAACTAATATTAGCTTATGCATAACCACTTAATTGAACTATTTATATTATTTTTAAATACAAACACTAACTATTTACAATATTCGTAACACTATATATGTAATTTTATATTTGATAATTCTTATAATTATGAAACTCTGAAAGCTCTAATGATTATGTGCTTGGAGATAAGGAAATACAATTGTCAGGAGTTGGGGAGGAGCGCGTTTTTACCAAGTGGAATCAAAAAATTGAATGCATAGAAAATAAGGCATCGCAAAGCGATCCAGAATGAAAACGCGAAATGATTACGTCTGGGTTTGTCTAGAAAATAGGGACTGCTTCGCGATACCAAATGGAATGGCAAAGCGATTACGCGGAGGATTCGTGAGCGTACACTGTTAAAAATATTGCGAAAAATTACCTCTGTTTTTAAAGGCTATGTACTTTTTGACCAAAGAGAACGCTCCATAGGCGTTTATGCAGCGTTCTCATTGGTCAGAATATAGATAGCTTTTAAAAACAGAGGTAATTTTTCACGATATTTTTAACAGTGTAGCGAGCAGGGGGTCGGATCCCGCCTAAAAATATTAAAATAAAATATTTCAACATAAAATAATATAAACTGCAAAATTTCATCCTTTAAGACAATGTTATACCAAAAATTTGTACTAACAATACTGCATTGTTATTAATTCTTATTTAAATGTACTATGGGTATTATTCAAATTCATTATAACTAAAAATTTAGGATAAAATAAAAAGTTAGAGAGATAAAAATGTCAAGGAGGCAGTAATAAAAATTAAACTTGCAAGTTTAACTTTATCTTTCAGTTAAATAAAATATTATTAAAAATTATGCTGACCATTTTTTCTTTATTTTGAATCAGTAAGACATTGTTCTGTAAGTGGAAAATTTTATTTTATTAAGTTTACCTTACCAGATTTTTATTCCTGAATAACAAAATTATGTGAGAATACCCCGACCCCCCATACATATTTTGTAGCCAGATTTGGGGTATGACCTTTAGCTCCTTCAGCGAATTTTCTTTTATGTTCTCAATCGATTAAACTCGCTTTTTTTCGAAGAGGTCATTTTAGCTTCGGAACAATAAAAAGTTACACGAAGACATATCAGAAGAGTAAGGAGCTTGGTCGATGACATTCGTTGCGCTTTTGGTCAAAAACTCTAGCACAACGTTAGAACAAAATTTAGCCCTTAAAGAACCGGTCATGTGGCGACGCGTTTCATGTCCATGATATTAGTCATAACGTTATGAATAGACTTAAAATATATATTCGCCTCTTGAGCCAACTTTATATGACTCTTTTGACAATTTTCTAGCACTGGCTACTTGATTTTATCGATATTTGAGTCGTTTGTAGACTTTAAAGGTCGACCAGAAAAGACAAATCATCTATCACTTCTCGGCCCTCTTTGAATGCTTTATACCAGGGGTTCTCAAACTATGGTACGTAAAGTTCTGTTTACTGGTACACGAAAGTCCGATACTGGTACGTGAAATAAAATAAAAAGTGCAGCATGGGAAATCAAAAAATAATTCAATCCTCTCTCTACCTCTCTCTTTTCTTGATTTGACAGTTCACCGGCTCAGCGGTGTCTTCTGTCTGTTATTACTGCTTTGACAGCGTTTTGTTATCTCTTATTTTAATGTGATTTTAATTAGTAGTTTTAGATAAATGGAAATATTGTTTCGGTAGATTTTGTGTTGACCTTTCATCCCCCTGGAAAAAAGGAAAAAGTTTTCTTCTATTACTATATTGTATGTGTGTGTACTGTGTATTGTATATTACTTATTTCAATGAGCTTCGATCTAGCATTAATAAGCAGTTTATTTTCAGAAGGTATGCAAATTTCTTATGCAGATTATTCACTTATTAAATTTTCTTAAGTGTATTTTACTATTGATATAAACATAGTATTCATATAGCAAAAAAATTACGCCAATATGCCATTAAGTATTGTAGCTTTTTTTCTACCAAAACACCATATTTTGATAACGTACATATTATTAAAACGTGATGATAATACTACCTTTTATTTGAATTTTAATATAAAAGAAGTCAATCAAAGTAGCAATTTAATAATATAATCATGCAATGAAATGCAGCAAAACCTGCTCAAATGGAAACACAAAAGGCTGGAAAACTATTTCGATTTACGCAGGTTTTTCTGTATTAGCTTTGAGTTTATCACCTAGTGGTACGTAGAAGTACGAACTTCTATTTAGTGGTAAGTCGGTTTAAAAGTTTGGGACCTCCCTGCTTTATACCATTCCTATGTCTGAGTTTTTGACATGCACGATTCACCGTATATCTTCTGTAACATTTTTTGTGATTCGGTGCACAAAATTTTGTTTAAAACACAAAATTTAAGGCAAACTCTTTGCTCAACTAATTTTTCCATTGTAAAAATCGCAGAGCACTCTAAAGTATGTCTGACAAAAATCTCACAAATATCTGTGAGACACTATCTCACAGATGACGCTCAAACTCCGCGTCGTAACTCAGTAAAGTAGTCTCAAATTACAGAAAAAAGTTATCGTGATATCTTTGATCGCGTTTTTCAAATGATAAAAACTCTTTGTCTTTTTTTACACAGAATGCATGAGAAGCTGTTTACTTGTTGTTTTTTATGAAATTCTTACAATACTAGACATGTTTACTTTTGATGATATCTTGGAAATTCATTTTAAATTCATACTTGGTTTCTATTTGAAGACGTGAGTTTCAAAACTCACTTTATCCAAAAATTAAAAAAATAGTTGAGTTTTTTCTATCAATCTATTCTATTGGTAAACCTGTATCGAAAAACACCATAATCTACGAAAAAACTACATTTATCTTGTATTTCTGGCATTGTAAAATCTTGATTTATAATGAAAACCAATGGCGCATTTTGAGGTTTTTGGCAATCTCCCAAAATTGGATTTTCTTGATAAGGTGAGTTTTGAAACTCACGTGCTTCTTTATTTAACGACGTTAACGTCTTTTATGTGCGGATGTTCGGTTATTAGAAATGCAATTCATTAAGACATAATTCTTAAATGCGAAAGTTTTAGCTTACTTAGACTTTCAAGATATACATTGCCGAAAGAAAAGTAAATTTTCCACTTTTCGTATTTTGCAACAAAATTAAAGAATATATATTCTCCAGTTTAGTTTTGCATTTGTCTGTTAATTTATTGATTATAAACATTTTAGCTTTTAAAATATTTAGAATTCAGCAAAATCTATAATATTACTGAAGTGATATTTTATTTATTTATTAGAAAAAATTCTTACTGTTACGAAAGTATGATTTATATTTAGTCGCAATTAAAATGTTGATAACGCTATTGAAATTACTCAAAGAATGCAAATATTTTTATTGTATATTTTCTTTGATTAATACCGTTATATAAATTCAGTTTAAATATTTATTTTAATTTACAATGCTTAAAATCCGAATGAAAATTCATTGAGAAATTTTGTATACCTTTTGAAATATGATTCACATTTATGAATAAAAGAACACTTTTTATGTGCGTTTATAATTATAGATATACGTATCATCTAAACTCGTCCGTCTGATTTCCCGTCTGTCTGCATATAATAGCGCAAAAACTACTCAACCGAATGGTTTGAAATTTAATATATATAATTGTTGCAAAATTTTGTCGAGTCATTTCAAATTTTATGAAAATCGAATCAAAATTTAAAACTATCAATAAAAGTTTTCTTCATTCTATTAAATCCTATCACACGTAATTAATTCAATGATATACCATGATAGGTAATGATTCTAGGTTTACATGGTGATTACGTCCTATTTAAGATGGAGTCATATTACTTCCCTATTACAGAATTTAATAACCATAATCGTAATAAATTTTGCATTCATGCATAAGAGTGCAACAGCTATTGCACCAATATCTGAATATATCTGTACCTTGGAACAAAAAGGGCCAATGTCCAAAATTGAGAAATTTGAGTTCAATGCACGAATGAATTCCGGATGCCATATAAAGTACTTGTTAAAATGGCCAAAGTCCTCCCAATATTAGATCATTGAAAACAAACTAATTTATTGAGGCTAATGTTACTTACTGTTGATGTAAAAATGACCAATTTAAAATGTAAAAAAAAACTAAATCAATGTAACATTAGATTGTAGTGAGAAAAACATTACTGACAAGGGAACCACTTTTGGTGTTGCTCGCACCTAGCATTGAGACATGGTGCATTTCAAAGCCCTATTATGAAGTTTGAGAATCGATAAAATTTTTTTGTTAAAATAACATTTCTTGATTATACAGCAGCATAACTTTCTGAAAATGCAATTTTCGAGACCGCTTATTGGACTATTAACATAGAATTTTTTTAAAGAAAAGCATTTAAAAATAAAAATTAGTTAATAATAAGTATAAAATATTGAAAAAAGTTTGAAAATTCCTTCAAAAACCCACAAATTTGATTTTGAAAAATTGCAACTTTATATTCATATTTTTGGCGGGGAAACAGTTGATGTTTATTTTCAAAAGTAGAGCTTTCCGGCAACCCCTAGCCAAAATGTCATAGCTCAATTTGTAATAGCTAGAAATTGCAATATCCAACCTATTTCACCACAGTAAATTTTCTAAATTGTGTAAAAATATTAATTTACTTTATGATTACTTTTACCGAAGGACCATTTAATACAGCAACATTTCATTTTAAACATTCGAAACTTTATTTCATTCGATTTCAAAAGAAAATAGTTTGCTTATTTTGTATTTCACTAAAAATAGTTTTCAATGATCTTCGAAGCTTTTATAGAATTATATTTATTACTTATATATTTATAGTCTGCATAGAAAAAATAATAATAACCTAATATTTGGTTTTTATGCTATCAATTATTAAAAAAAATTGAAATCTGATATAATTTTAGTAATATGTTCGGTACATTTTCTCTTTGGATAAAACGGGCGGAAAAATTGTAGCGACTTAACTCACTTTTGTCGTGAAATAAACAAATAAATATGTAATAATAAAAAAATTAAAACTATAAAAAAGTATATAAAATATTATTTTAACAGAGAAATTTTTTCGGTTCTCTAACTTTTATGTATAGGGCTACAAAACGCACCAGGTCTCGATGCTAGGTGCGAGCAACACCAAAAGTGGTTCCCTTGTGAGTTGAAAGGTACAACTTTGAAAAATAATAGCACAGAAATCGTAGCAAGATTCCTAAATTTCCTCAAACTTAAATTGGGTTTCCTGTCATTTGAGAAAAATGGACATTGGCCCTTTTTGTTCCAAGATACAGATATAAAAAACTAGTGATAGTACAAACGCACCTTATCTGCCACGTTTGACGTACAATTTCCAACTTGTTTAGAGCATGACGCCATTTCATTATTGAAAATATTTCATCTTTGTAAATTTAGGACAGATGTTTTCATTTATTTTTATATTGCTATGTATTTGAACACATAGTATTCTGTAAAGTGTTCGAAAAGTCGAATGGAGCCACTTCATATCTTTGTATTTATTTTTTTATTTCTTAAACTCATTTTATAGTTTATTTTATTAATTTAATGATTGATTCACATTGAGTTAAATAAGTTGAATGGGGACAGTTTTGAAATAGACCTTTACAAAATAAAAATACGTATGATAATCACTTATAATGTATCAAACTAAGCAAAAAATTGCTAATAGTGATAAAAATACTTTTATTTAGATTAACATACGTTTCATCGCGCAAACGGCGACATTTTCAAGATCATTCTTCGCAAAATATTTTCGCAATAATTTTTGCAAACAGTAACTTGGTAAATAATAACACAAGACTTCATGAAACCAGTGCAAACATAAAATAAAACAAAAATGGATATTTGTGAGCGTGAATTAATTTCTACTATTGTTACTAAACCTGTATAGCATCTCTTTCCAAATTTTAGGTAACTCAAGGAGACTGAATCGTTACAAATATTCTCATTGCATAAAAATATCTCTATTTGATTCCCGGATAATGGATGATAAATAAAATCTTGACGGATAAATTATGATACTATTTTCAAAATCAATATGTAAAGGTTCTTTGCTGCATAATTTGTCCAAATCTGTAGTTCTCTTGTTGCATTTGTTGTCAGCTATATGTTCTTTGATTATAGTTTTAATTTTTCGGCTTGCCATACTTATATAAAACAGCATTGTTCTATCTTCTTTGGTGAAATTTATTTCATATACAACTGATTTAATTTAATTTAATCAAACCAACTATCAGGAGTATATCATTTCTTCATAATTTCAGTGTTTTAAGCGCGTATTTCGTTTACATCTCTGTTAAATTTGTATTTATTTATATTTATTTAGTTATTAATGAATACACTTCGTTACGGAATATTAGCCTGAAACAGATGCTTAACTATTTATATTATCTTAATTGAAACGGGTTTATCAATCACAAACGCGCTGCACAATAGATTTAAAATAGACACAGATTTAAAAGAAATTCACGGTGGAAAATTACTTTAAAAGCCGTAGCCAAATTCAAGTTTAAAAAAAAATTGAATTTCGATATCTTTTTCTTATTTTATGGACATCCATATAAATAGCTTGAGTTTGATGTGAGTATGACCGAAATAAAGTATAAACATTCTAAACATCAAATATATTTAAGGATGACAAAAGTATCGGTTTTCCATTTTTTCTCTAAAATATACTTAGTATTCCCAGTATATTCTGGAAAAGCTTCGATAACATTTACGTATTATAAATATATAATAATAAAAAAGCCATTATACTGCATCCATATCCCTTTATTTTATTTTATTTTTTTATTTAATACGAAATTCTTTGAGGTGATTTTTCTCAATTTGTATTTTTCAGTATATCGGTTTGTTCAAAGTGACATAATTTCAATCGGTGACAACACCAGAAGGATTAAATTTAACTTTAACTGCAATTTTTTAAATCCTAAACCTGTGCATTTTAAATTTTTACACCGTTGAATAGGGAATAAAATGTACTTTCAAATGAAATTTCTTTGAAAACTCTATCGCAGTTTGTTTGAGAAATGTATCGGTATTTACTCAATTTTTATGATTTTAAAAATAATTTTTAAGCATGATTTTTTTTAAACCGATCTCTATCATATGCAGACGATTACGAAAAATAAATCCGTTTGCGTTTAAATTTATATAAATAGCTTAGCATTTCTTTCCAAGTTATATTCCATAACGAAATTAAAATATTCTTCAATAAATAATTAAATAAATAAAATATCATACTTGAAAACACAAGTTTAAGACATGTAATTAAACTATGCACTTAAACTACTGAAATGATCAGAATCAAAAACGCTGATTGTAAATAGTGACTTTAGCGATTTCTTCGGTTCGATTTCTTCGCGACTCCCGCCGCGAAGCCAATATGAAAGTATATCTTTTAATAAATTTGAAAACTTTATTTAAATGCATAATTGCTATTTTTCAAATAAATATGGTTTTTGGTATTGTTAGTGCGCATTCTAAAAAATATATTAAATTAAAAAAATCTATCACAGCTCTCAATTAAAAAAAAAAATATTTTCACCTATATTCTGTAACCCGGGAAGATCGGTTATATCCAGTGGTGGGATTCAAATAATTTAACAACCGGTTCGCTGCCTGAATGATTTTTGATGTACAAAAATGGAAGAAAAATGAAGCATCACTCATAGATTATGAAAGACTTTCCAATATTATAAGAACATTGTTAAAAAAAAACTTTGATCCTTAGGTACAGTGAAAACAATCCTGATACATGTTACCCTATAAAAGGACGTTAATAAATATTCGTCAATCATGAAACCCTGATCATAATGCAGAAAATGCATCAAAACATAAACAATATAACATAAAAATAGCAGAAATGTAAATTTAAGAATTAACCCATGTTCATGACCTAAAGTTGTATATAATATATTTAGAAAAATATTAGCCATGCTATAGCTAGTGAGACAAATTTTTGCACGATCAAAACACCTCGAGTTATGACATTTAGAAATTTTAGGAATTTTTACCATTTTTTTAGTAAAAAAAAAAAAAAAAAAACTGACCAGACAAAGCTGGAAATTCGTAAAATACAAAGTATCGTGATTCGGCAAGTTTAGACCATACAATGTCTTTTCATTTGTTAGAGCTGGAAAAATATTTCTCTAAATATAAATTATAAGACTATAGGAACTTATCAAAATTTTGGATTTGTTACATTTACGAAAATAACTACTCTCATTTAAAAAACTTCTAAGATACGAAGAACAATATAAAAAAATGTGTGCAGTTGGAAGTATATATCTAAATCTGACGATTTAAGTATTAGCTATAGATCAGCGATAACAGGGAACATTCTGTGCCAAAGCAAAGTACCGTTTATTCGAATAATAGCGTTGCCTGGGCCCGTGATGAAAAACCCTTAAATTAACCTTAAATTTGTATCATTTTATATCTTTAAATCTATTTTATCTGAATTTATATTTTTAAATGAAAAAATGTTGAATTGAAAGTATATGCTATTTGGTACTTTATTTTCTGCGCAATTTGATTTATGGAGTCTACGCGCACCAAAAGCGAGCGAAACCGCGAAGAAACACCCAGGTTTTCATTGATTTCGTCGAAATTTCCCACATTCTATTTTGTAAAAAATATTTCTACCCGTTCGAACGTTTCAAAATTTTTGTAGGCAATGTAAATCTGATCTATTTATTGAGATGCTCTAAAAAGAATACGGTCGTTTAGTTATTTTTAGAGTAGAAAAAATATCGTCTTCGTAAGGCGCGAAGTGACCTGCGTTTACCGGTGTATTTGAAACGGTTAAAATTCATATTTGTTTTAAATCAATTGCACCACCGATTAGAGGAGGGTTTCACTTTAAGAACATATTTTTTGTTTGTCGGTACCTCGAAAATTGCGCTCTGGAGGGGCTTTGCAATAAGGGAGAAAAAGTTTTTTTGGAAAAACGACCCTTTTTGAAAATTGTTTTTCAAGCAGTTAACTGCGATATATTTTTTAATTGATTGCGGCATTTGAGACGTAGATCTTTCAGCATGTGTCTTTCATTTTTAACTTTACTAAGCAGTTTAGGCGATGTAAGTTAATAAATAATGACAAAATACTCCCGAAATTTCTTCTTTTCAACTGATACGTAAATAAGGCTTCTGTGCGTATGCCAGAGTTTTTTCTTTCTCGCAAGGACCGTGTTGAGTTTTTAATGAGAGTGAGTTGCGATTTTTAATTAATAACTCAACTAATTATTGGAATTTTAAAATTCTGTGTCTCAGGTGCATCAGGAGACATTTTGAGTTAGCCTCACAAAAGTTTTCAGTCTCATACGTGCTGTAGATTTTGCTAGCCATCACACACAGACACACAGACAGAGCCAAACTTTCTTTTATTAGTATAGATAAGTAGATAGTGTAATTTTTAATAACTTTACCATATAACTGGGATTAGCCTAGGACTGTCAATTTAGTTACCAAAATTCTTCAAAATTTCGTTTTTTTAAGTAGAATTTTCTCTTACAGGACTCATGAAGAAAAAATATGTTATTGTTCCAAATGAAATATTATTTTATTAAATGAAATTAATCAGGACTTATCACAGAGTTATGCCTGCAAAACAACGTTTTACAGATAAGCATTTAAATAAAGCAAATTAATGTGAAATGCGATTTTCGCATTTCAAGTATCATTTTAACAACCGGTTCGCCGAACTCAACACAAATTAACAACCGGTTCTATCGAACCGGTGCGAACCGGCTGAATCCCACCACTGGTTATATCCCCTTGTATTTCTTATTAGACTAGATTATTTTCCTACTTGTTTCATAGGCTTCATTTTATAAAATAAATAATCGTATCTGCACTAAAACCAAAAAAATTTAATACTTGAGAATGTAAATAAATTGAATATTTTCTACTGAAATCATAAATATATCTTGACATTTTATTTTTCCCTGAAACTCATTAACTTTTTTGAAAATTTGCAAGGAAGTGTGATTTAAAGTTTTTTTAATTAATTTTTCAAATTTTATGATAAGACAAGGATTTCTAACACTTTCCAAGAAAGTTGAAAAGTGTTTATGACTTCGGTTTGTCTTACCGTCTGTCCACGCTTTAATTCTCGTAAATGTACTCGGATTGCCCTAAAATTTTCGAATGTTACTGACGTGTAACATAGCACGATCCCTGTTTCAAATTAAGTTTGTAGCATGTTTAGTTCACATATGGGAACAGTGAAAATTATTCCATTATATTACGGCCAATGGGAAAAATCGTTTCAAATGATTTTTAATGATGTTACACCCTTTCAAACATAATAAAATTGATATGCATCTATGAAGTGCATTAAAATATGCATTCTGTAGAATATGCGATGCAAAGAATAGTTACTATTCATTTACAGGGCCACACAAAAGACTTCCGTTATATAATGTTATAGGGAGGAGGGGGGGGGGAATTGTTTGCGGTGTATTTTAATTATGTTAAACTCTTTCACGTATAATGAAATTGATATACATTGATGAGCTTTACTATAAATTATTTCACGTATAATAGGAAGTGGATAGCATTTACAGGGACGCACAAAATATTCTAGATACTATATTGTATCCAAAGTACTGTATATTAGCAATGATTGCTGGAAATGCATTTTTTATTATGATATGCGCTTTTAAGTTTCACTATATTTATGCATACTATATGGTGTGTATAAATGCTATAATTAATATACAGGGCTACACAAAATAATTCGTATGGGTCACTGAGTATGAGCGCAAATTGCTTAAAGGTGGCTTTTAAATGAGTTATGCATTTTCACATTGAACTGCATTTAGTTTACTAAGAAACGTTTGTAAAATATAGATAAAATGATATACAGGGCCACGCAAAGAATTGGATACATGACCGTCTATGGATGATAATTTCTGGAAATGTGATTTCAGTAGTTTTAAGAGTGTTTTACTTTGAATTAAATTTTAGCTAAATAGTGGCGTGTAATAAATGTACTAGGTAAGCTGCAGGGCTGTGCAAAAGTATTCAAGCATGTTTCGATCTATTAGTATAAATTACTGAAAGACAAATTTTAAATGTGGGTTTTCTTGCTAAACTAAATTTTCCCATTAAACAGTATATATATCAAACTACAGATCAAATACTGTTCAAAAGAATTGGAATACATATTTCGCTATAGACGGTAACTGCTGAAATCAATTTTTCAAATGTGTTATGAGTTTACTAAAATGTTTATTTAGTTATCTTATTTACCTTATTTCCCTAAATAATGAAGTTTTGTAAAAGCAATCAGAAAATGTTGGAAAGTGTTTCATAATCTATGTTTAACACATTATTTTTCTTTCTTGTTGTTTTATTACTTTTCTTCCTGAACAACATTTAATATGTTAAAAAGTTTCATAAAACACTCAAATAAATAAAGCAACTAAAAGGGTACCAAGTTCCCTTAAATCACGAAACATTTCTTCAGCATTATCAATTTTTAAAAAAATATATTGCTCTAAATAAAGTATTTTTCAGAACACTTAAATTTGTTGTAGGATTCTTTGAAACATTGTTATTAAACTCTGAATCGACTGCTACGAACTTTCTGGAAATTTTTAACACTCTGATAAGAGTTTAAAAACCGCTATTAATGAGGTATTATTCTATACATTTTTGGAATATTTCTGGTAATTAGTGGAATTTTGAAAGATTAAAACATTTAAAACATGTATAAACACTTAAGAATTGCTATAGATAGTATATTAACTATGTGGTTGAGAATGTGACATTATAAATTTTATGAAGAGAGAAGATTTTACAAGTTAAAAGGAAGATAAATGAGGAAATAAAAGAATTGCCTTTCAGAGTTAATTATGTTCAAATATAATAAAGCGCGTTTAAAATATTCTAAAGTAAGGCTGTAAATTTTATTTAGTATAGTAACTATGAATAAAATGTATTTCGTTTTCTATTCAATTAATAAACAAGTTTTCATTCTTTTATGTAAATCTCTGTTATATTTTTATATAGAACTTTCATTTAAAAAAAGGGACACTTGAAATTTTTATGAAATACATTTTTAAATTTAGTTTCAGTTAAATCAAATTTTGGATTCTTTATTTTTCTCTTTTATTAGCTCTATAATCTTTAAGTAAATTGGTTAATATTGAAATTTTTATTTTTTAAACAGCTGAATTCACTTACATCTTGGATTACAATCAATTGTTGTCTCATGGTCTCCATCTATAGGTTATCATGTCTCCTTAAAACACGAAATCGGACAAAATTTTCTGAAAAATATTTTTCCTTATTCAAAAAATCCCTGCACGCTCAGCCTACAGCCAGAGATAGATTTCGAAGTTAAGTACTAATTTCATCAACAAAATCTAAATCAAGATAAACACAGTTTAACAATTTTATCTGGCCGCTTTTGGTGAGCTTTCATTTTTCTGTAAGAGCTGGTTTTATCAGAATCATATTAATACAACAGTTTTTTTTTCTTCAACCCCTATTTTTATTTAATTTGTTTTTGCTATAAGAGTTGATCCTATCAAAATCTTGTTAATATAAAAATTGTAGATAATATTAAAAAGATTTATAATAAATGTAAGCAGATTTTATATCTTGTGAATGAAAGATATTTTTTTCTTATTCAATCCTCCCCCCTTTTTTTGGTAAGAATTGGTTTTATCCAAAACTTGTCAATATAAAAGTTGTAGATAATATTAAGAAAATTTATAATAATTTCAAATGAAATAGATATCTTGAGAACTGACGAAGTTATGAATTTGTTTCTCCCTAAAATCCTATTTTTCGTACCCCCTTTAGCATATTTTTAATGTTATCGAAAATCTGTGTTATATAAAATTTTGGCCCAATCCAGAGAAGTAATAATAACTTTAAACTGATTTGATATGTAGTATAATTAATAAGTTATGGGGGTTTTCGGTTTTCACAAAACCCCTCCCTATTTCCACCCCCTTGGCTCGATTTTGCCCATTAAAGGAACTTGACCGAGATTTTCTTGCCCCTTGATTTTCTGTGTTAATTTGGAAGAGATTTATGCAGAATTATAGACGTTATCGTGTTCATTAAAAAGTGACACTTATTATATATATATATATATATATATATGTATGAAGTTTTGAGTCTAGGGGTCATGATCGGCGCAGATCGACAAATTATTTTTTTCAGAAATTCCAACATAGGGGAGAATGTAATAGGCAGTATTTCTTATGAAATCTACCTAAAAAATGGAAAACCCTATTCGATGTCTTAGTTTCTAAGAAAGAACTACTGAAATTCGTACATTTCTGAAAAAAAAATCCAGTCAGAAAGCAGCTATTTTGGATTAGACAACATCTTTAACTCGGTGAATCTGCTCATATGGCACATTTTTGTACACATCCTTTTTTAGAAGCGTAAAAAATAACAACATTAAAAGCACCAAAAATTTTTAATTTCGAGCATATACCGGTTTCGGTTGCATACGGAAATTTGCTCACATATATAGGAGAGATGATTCAAGTTAAAGGTTTATTGACCAATAAGAAAACAGAGGATTGCAGAACAGTCAATAGGAAAATAGATGGGAAATGGAACCGAAGTAGTAAGAAATTGCTTTAAAAAAAAAAAAAATAATAATAATAATAATAAACATCTCTCCTATATATGTGAGCAAATTTCCGCCATCCTTCGCACTGAGGAAGGTATGCTATAGGCTACCGAAACCGGTATGCTTTAAACTTAAATTTTTGGTGCTTTTAACGTTGCTATTTGTTACACTTCTATTATATTGCACCAAACTCCTTCTTGAAAATTATACATTCTTTTTTACTTAGCTTTGAATTGAATAATTAATAAGTATAATTTTAAAACTATGCATATAAACCGCTTCGGAAGCACATATCTAAAAATCAAAAGAAATATGTTTTTACACAACTTTACCATTAATATAACGAATTACACATCAAGAAATTTATTTTATTAGTAGCCAGAATGAATATTTATTACAAAGTCACATACTTTCTTTCTATTACTCTTTTCTATTCGGCAGCATGTAATCAAACAGACTATTTTCTTCGACTTGAAACGACAAAAAAAAAAAAAGCAATTTAACAAATTACAACGATCATTTGGAAAATAATTTTTTCAAACACTAAAATTTAAGACAAAAAAAATCGCACGGAGTTGATCATTCATTACGTACGCCATGAATTAAACATTAACATTCCTGGACCCGTTATGAACAAATTTTAAAAGAAATGTCAGTTTTACAATTTTCGGTACTGTAAATTTTTAAACTTCTACGGAGATGGTCATACATTACGTACGCCATGGATTAAACATTAATATTCCTGGACCAATTTTAAATGAATTTTTCTTTTTAAACTTATAAACATCCCTCAATATTACTTTTTATATCGTCGTATAGAGAAAAAAAAATGCATTTTTAATTGCAATTTGTTTGAAAGCTGTATCGCAATTTGTTTTTGAGTTATTAAATTTTTTTTTTGTAATTTTTATTACTTTTTTGTCATAGTGGCAACAGAAGTATCCATCTCTGTTGAATGTAAAGGCAAGATACAGATTTCTGTATAGACCAGTGAGAAAACGAATAAAATGCGGGATTCAACTAATAAAACGCTTCAGATATGTTTTTGATTTCCTACCCAGATCGAAGACAATAACCATTTTTCCAAATGGTTAAAAAAAAATGTAGGAAAATATTCATATTTTATAGTGGTTATGGAAGAGTAGTCTGTAATTATTTCTCTAACACCAATTTATGAAGAAAAATAATAAATATATACTGATTTATATTCAAATGTATAGTTTTCTTTTTCTTTCTGAAACACTATTACGCCTTTTTTTTTTTGAAATTTTGAATTAAAATTTTACTCGCAAGAGTCGAAATCCAGCCGGAAATCGACCCAAACTCATAGCAATTAGAATGGGCCCGTCTCGGCCATCACACGCAATGAAAAAATTTAATGCCAATACGACAAGATCTGAACCGCCAGTCGGATGGATTCTAGTGAAAACGGTTTTCCTGACTTTAATTTTTGTTTAATAATATTTTCTTTCCGAAAACACCATATAAAAAAAGAATGATTGAACTTTAAGAAAAAATATTTTAATGTATATTATATTTTAATTCTATTAAACAAACACATTTCTTTTCTTTCTTTTTTTTTTTTTTTTTTTTTTTTTTTTTTTTTTTTTTTACTACAAAATTATCACACGGAAATTAATTTAAAATTTATAAAAAACATTTGTGTTTCATTATTTTTTCATTCTTTTAAAAATGACAGGTTAAACCCTTTAATTAATTCATTTACTATTTTTTTCTTTGTTTCCTATCATAATGCGAAATGAAATTTTATTCTTTAAATGGCTTTTAATAGTGACAGATGGCTGAAGTGGTAATTACGTAAATATGTCTTTAACCAGAAAGAAATTCAACCGGTACTGCAGAATAATGTTTTTAAAAGGAAAAGAATTTTAAGATATTCACACATAAAATCAAAAGCGATTAAATAATATTTTTAATGAAAAAATCAGTTAAGTGTTATTCTTATTTTGAAAGTAGGACATATCAAAGAAAATTAAGCTCCGAATAATTCCAAATGACGCAACGGAGAAAGTATCCATTGTGATTTAAATAAAAAGGCTTTCTCAAAATGTCTATAAAATTGTGAATGTCAATTTTTAGTTAAGAAAGTATTTAAGTTTAAAGATTACCAGGTTTTGCCGCACAGAGTGATGAAGGAGAAAATTATTGCATAAAATTTTATGACTCGAAAACCTACCAGCGATATAGCTGTATTACTGAAAAAGTTTTCTTTAGGCTGTCTGTTTAAAGTCCTCTTAATTTTTCGGTAAATTTTATTGAATGAAATGGCATACAGATAGAAAGAAACCATATTAAAATTCAAGACAAAATTGTTTAGTTAGAATGATAACCAAGTTTAATTTCAAAGAAAATAAAATGTCCATGTGATATATAAGAAGAAAATAAATGATGTGGATAAAGTAGAATATTTAAAATAAATAAAAAGATGCTGAATCGTGATACTTTTCCGGAATTAATCAATGGTAAAACATAGTTCTGTAACATTTTATAGTGCTTACGCTTAGCGCAATCTCAAATATTGGATCAAAAAATTGTTTATGCTTGATAATGATTCCAACTATTTATTGTATGTAGTTTGTAGTCTTGATTCCTTTCAAATTTAGAGTCAGCCGACCAAGTGAAGCAGCTAACCCATAAAGTTTATGGCGTCTATGCTCTATTGGTATTGATTAAAAAGGAAAAGACTACGATGTATATATTGTGATAATGCAAAGGAGAACGCAAAAAATAAGATTTTGAAAAATTTTATGACTTCGGCAGAATAACCTTTTAACAATAGTTGCGATTTTTTGTGTAGGTTATCAACAAATTGTCATATAGCTGTATATGGCACATATTCATGACTTTATATACGAAGATTAAAAGTGGAAACATGCCTATTGTTAAAGTCACTAAACCAAAATAAGGTTATAAATATACGGTTATGTAGTGCGGCGTAAAAGTTTATGCACAAGCTAAATATTTTTATAAAATGGAAAACATACACCGGAACGCTTTGAAATTTTTACAGTATCTAAAGAATTGGATTATAAATTCATGTATCGAATTCGGAAACAATTAATTGTAAGGAAAATAATAAATTGCAGAAAAATTAAAATTGTGATGTCGCAAAAGTTCATGCACAAAAACGAAATATTTACATTTCACAAAGAACAAAAATCCTTTAGTAGTCTATGGTGTTTCCATTGCACCTGATGAGATTGAATACGCGATTTTCCACTGGTAACACGAGAGTATGGGAAGTTTTGGGAGCGAGTTTGTGCCAGGCTTCCTCGATCACTGATTTGAGCTTTTTCACTGAGTAATACTGCTTCTCATTTTTCTAGACGTCACGTGAGAGGATTCACCAGATATTTTCTTTCGGATTCAGATCTAGGCTGAGCGCTGGCCGATTCATCACACTGATATTCTAAGATCTGAGCGATTTTTTGTGCAACGGAAAGTGAGTATCGATGCGTTATCTTGCTGGAAGATGCAGTTGAGACCACTAGGAGTTCACCAAACGGCAACAAATGCTCAGTCAGAGTTCTCTGATACTTTCGTGAATTTTGTATGCTATTTAGGAAGCAAAGAGACTTTTATCCATTGTAGTGAAAAGCGCCCCATACTATGAGCGAACCACCACGTTGCTGCCTGCTAAATATTGTCTTCAGATGTTTCCCCAAAGTACGCCAATAGAATGGGAAGTAAACTGGACCATCCAAATTTCATTTTTTTTTCATCAGAACAAACAACACTAATCCATTCGTCATGATAATACATGTGCTCTTCTGCCCATTGAAGTCTTTCTTGTTTGTAACACTGTTTCAGAAAAGCCTTACGAGCTAATTTTTGTTTTTTGATGGATCCTGATTCGGTTTTTTGTTTGAATAATGTGTCATGTGATATTTTTGATCCAAATGGATTTATTATCTGATTAAGAGACAAATTGCTAGTCACAGCAAATCTTTTAATTTTTCCATCCTCACGAAATGTGCTTTTACTCGACCTTTCTGAGCGATATGCATTTTTTAAATTATTTTCCACGTTTCAAAACATTATAAATACCACGTTTAGACCGATTTAAAATGAAAGAAGTTTGCAAACTGGATTTACTATCAGCTTCCAGTTTCCAAACTTCTACAACTTCTTCTGGCGAGAACTGCAGAGATTTCGGTATTTTGATATAACTCGTACAAGGATCGCTACACTTTAGACTCTGGAAAAAATGTCTCGCCGATCCTCTACCTATCATGTTTAAGAAAATATCTACATAAAATAGCATTTGTGCATAAGCTTTTGCGATATCACAATAAATGTTTTTTTGTAATTTCTGATTTTTTTAACGATGAATTTTTTCCAAACTTGAGATATATATTTATGATCATAGTATTCACCTACAGTGGATATTTGAAAGCATTCCGTTGTGCAATTTTATTTTTATTAAAATATTTGCGTTGAGTTTAAACTTTTGCGCCGCACTGTACAATCAATTTTGTTTTATTTAGAAACGAAAAAGTAACATAAGAAATACTTACTTTTATTGTTACAAATCACCTGATTCTCTTTCATTGATCGTTTCAGAATCTGATATAAACGAGCTTTAAAGAGAGATGAAGAAGCTGCTATCCTTTTATACACAAGCAATATTTCAAGTGCGGCCAGAAAGATAACAATAATATTGACATAAATGATTTAACACAGCTTACTTCCAGAGACAATTTATGTCTAAATTGTAGCAAAAAATGCCAGCAAGTAAATATTAATTTGCAAAAGTTATTTTATGCAGATAAATAATAACAAGGTTTTCGCAAAACGGTAAAAACAGTCTTTCCTTTTATACATATAAAATTCAATTTTGAAGATAATTTTGTTAAAAATTAAAAGAACTAAATTCCCCCCATCCAAATCTCATTCACCATCTGTTTGTTGTATATGAAATATGAATGAAAATGTTGAGCTCTTATTAACAGAATGAAGTGATGCAGGATCTATTGCTGATAAGGGATGGTGATCTAGGGAACTAGAAAGATTTAAAATGACGAAAAAATGTGTTTATTAACACTTTTCAACAAGTGTTTATAAATTCGGTTTGTCAGTCTGTCTGCCTGAAGTCTGTCCGTGCTCTAACACGCTTATGTATAAGGCTATGTAAGGTTTTATGTAAGGTTATGTATTATGTAAGTTTGTGTGCCTTATGTATAGTCATATTGCCATGAAATTGGTATATGTTGTAAGGGTTACTATGATTTGTTCTGTATTGAAAATGAAGAGAGTAGAATTTACGGTTCGTTCACAGGGACACTCACAATAATTTCGTTACATTACGGTCTACGGGGGAAAATCGTTTGCGGGGTATTTTAATGATATTACAATATTTTAAACTTTATGAAATTTATATATATTAGTAAGGTATACTACAAGGCACTTACTGTAGAATATGGTGTGCATAGAATTTATCGTTCATTGGCAGGGACACACAAAAGTATTTGGCTACAGAAGAAAAGGAACAATAATTGAACTATTGAACCCTGTGAATAATTATTGTTGGAAGTGCGTTTTTAAATTATATATATATTTTAATTACTTGGTATTTATATATTCTATAGATTATATACAGTTCTGCAAAAAAGGTCTCATGTACATTTCCGTTTATTGACGGGAATTGCTGAATGGGAATTTTCAATTGTGCGATGCATTTAACTGAAGTAACTTTTAGCATACAATGTAGTATGCATACAAATCTATAGCTCGTATACAGGACTGCACAAGAAAATTCGTATCTTTTTTCTAATACTGATGGTAAAAGCAGAAATCAGGTTTTCAAATGCATTATGCGTTCCTAAAATTGTTTATTTAGACATCAACTTTCACCTAAGTTTTGTTACAGCGTTACGCTACTGTTGGAAAGTGTTTCCTAATTTATGCTGGATGCATGATTTTCCGTTCTTGTTGTTATTATTTTTACGATGTTTGATCCTTGTCGCACAGTTAGTGAGATAGCGAAATTCCTAAAATTACGGCTGTAAATGTTGAGACGCGAACCTGCGTTTCCCGCAAAGAGCAAACGTTTAATTCAATCACCTCAAAAACACTGTTTTTGAACGGTTTTATCGTTTGACAAAAATTGAATTTATTCATTTCCTTTTTTAAAAACACAGGACATTAAGTTCTTTTCGAACAATTCCCGAAAAATGAAACACTTTTTTAAAAAGTTTTGTCAAAAAATATACTTATTTTTTATGGACTTTGAATTTTTTATTGTTTTTGGCATAATGAGAGACATCGTAATAATAGAAGAAATTAACTATATAGAAAATTCGATATGTAAAGGAACGTCAAATTCACCTTAGAATGTTAATTAAAAACGTAAAAACATTAAAATGATTCATAGTTTATTAATACTAAAATAGGTGTAAAAACGATCAAAAGGTTTTAAAACAGAAAAATCAATTCACAGATATTCATTATTGAAAAACTCGCCGGAGTCTCGAGCACTTTCGACCAAACCTTGGTCGTCATCAAAGTGAAAAGCTAAAAAAAAGAAAAAAAAAATCCATCTTTTCGTTTTCAATTTCTTCTTTAAGTTGTTGTGTTCTATTATGTATCTAGAATTGATTAAATCATTAACTTCCCGTTTATCTCGATGGATTTTTTCTCGTTTATCCCTTTGATGATGACCCAGGTTTGGTCGAAAGCGCTAGGGACTCAGGCGAGTTTTTAAATCTGTGAATTAGTTTTAATGTTTAAAACCTTTTTATCGTTTTTAAAACCTATTTTAATAATAATAAATTAGGAATCATTTAAAAGTTTCCATATTTTTAATTTAAAAAGAAATGACAACTCAAAAACATGGAACCTAGCCTTCAAAATCGTGGAAAAACTCGTTTTCCTTCCCAAGATTATATTTTTCACACAATATTAAAACTTTTACTTTTTTTCAGTTTAACAAAAACCGTTAAATAAATGCAGAAAGAATTAATAGTGTAAATTAATTACAGGCTCCGTAATCTACGACAAAATTTTGTCATTTCAAACCTTTGTGGTCCGGTTCCCTTAACAGTCAAACGTTTGAATACGATATATAATAGATTAATCATTTAAATGAAGTTTAACATAAAAATGACATGAAAGAAATCGTGTACTACTGAGAAGGGAAAATCCTTCGTTAACTATTTTTTTTTCAATAAGTATTCAATAAACAAATAAAAAAACTTTAAAATAGACACATTTCACAATTAAAGTTTTTTCAGTATTCGAAATATTTTGTTGTGGTAAAAACGTTTGTTTAAATTTCCTTAATTTAGACGAATTTAAAGGCGTTTTTAAAGCATATTATAGAAAACAAATATAACAGGTATCAGTTTTGTTTTTTTTTTTACAGGTTTTTTTACAGCATCATTACAACGGTTATCTAACAATTACCACACATTAGACGGTAATGCGCCAGAATTATTTTGTATATACCTACACTGTAAAAAATTTGCAGCATTCTGACAGGTCATTTGACTGTTTTTTCTGAAAACGGTTACACAACCGTAATTTTGACACTATTTTGACCATATTATTGGCCATTTTATGGTCAGAATATAGTTAAATTATGGTTATGAAACCGTTTTTTCAAAAAACGGTCGAATGACCTGCCAGAATGCTGCCAGAAAACCTGCCAAAATTTTTAACAGTGTATGTCTTTCAGGTAAAGAGTTATAAATGCTACGCACACCCTTTTTGATAGGGACATCCTTAATAAAATAATTTCATTTGATAACAATCCAAGGATATTTATTAAAATCAGGATGCAAACAGAGGCGAATACATACAGACGGAGATAAAAACCCAAATCAAACATTGTTTAACTATATTGCAAGTTCTAAAAGCTATACAATAATATTTGCTCATTTATATGTTTTTCACGATTTTAAGTACATATTACAGCAAAGTTTATTTTGTATTAATTCTTAAAAACAATTCATTATACATTAAAATAATTCATAGAAATACCGACACTTTTATGCTCTTTTTGCTGATATATTTCTTATTTCCTTTCAGACTCTTTATCCCAGTCCCTGGACACCAACTATAGTTGCCTTGATTGTTGTTATTGGATCTATCATCTCGCTTATAACACTTTCTTTGTCTTTGTTCATTTTCTGTTATTTCAAGTAAGAAAAATATATTTCCTGAAGTGTCCTCATCTTGGTATTTTATCTTTACCAGCCAAAATTGTTGTTCATATATGGGGCTTTCTCACAATCTTTTGACTTTTGGGGGAAAAAAAATCTGGCGAAATTAAACTTGCTAAAATAACATTTTAATCTCATAGACGAATGCCTTAATGATTCAAAATAAAGGAAAAGGGGTCAGCAACGAAATATTTTTTTTATTTAACTGAGCTTTAAGTTAAATTTGCGAGTTTAATTTTCCTCACCATCTTACCTCTATAACTATTTATTTTCGTCTAAATTTTTACTTATAATGAATTTGCATGGTACCCACAGGACATTCAAATAAGAAATAATAAAAATGTAGTACTTTTAATACAGAATTTTGGTATAACATTGTCTTAAAGGGGTGTTAAAGAAGGGACGGTAGAGTAAAAAAAGGGGATGGTATAGGAAAAAAGTGACGAAATGGTAAAAAAGGGACGGTAAGGATGGAAAGATATGGAAAATTACCACCTATTTTTAGGAAAATCATGTTAACACTAAGTGACAGCTACAGTGTTCATTGATTTTTAGAAACAGTTGTTAACATTAGATTATTTTATTATTATTATTTTTTTTTATTTACCTCGAAAAGTGCAGGAATAAACCTTGGAGACGGTAAGACTATCAATAAAGGCACGATCTTGAAATTGATATTTAAATGCTGATTTAAATTCTGCAGTAAATTTCCTGTCAAAGAATTTTAGACATTATTTTTCTAACATACTTCTGCATGAGAAAAAATTTGAAAAAATTTCTGTGGCTGCATATGAAGTGATTTTCTGTATAGGTTTAGCAAGAGGGACGGTAAGGATGAAAAACTCAGGGACAGGGTTCAAAAAATAATATCAACCATAAAAATGTGCGCAGGTTAATTTTTTGCTACATATTTATAAAAAACAATTTTCCCAGTTTCGGAAAAAATTACATCGAATTACTTTTATTGAAACAATTTTATACAGACAGCTCCAAACTTAAAAATCAGCATCAAGTACACTGTACGGTAGATGAGTTTTCCAGGTATTTGGACCCCCAACATAGTCCAAAACTTGTTTATCTCGTTAATATTGTTATGCAATCATGCAATGGGATGTTCCCCAGTATATGAAATTTAAAAAAAAAAAACACAAAAAAAGTGTATTAAATAAAAAAATATTATTCAGGGACATGAAAGTAAAAAGATTGTGAGAATGCCCCATATACATATTTCTTTTTCGTTTCTTTCTTATTCTTTTTTTTTCTTTTGTGATAAAGGAATTAAAATTCTCTACAAATTATACTTGAAAAACAAACAAATAAAAAGTTGTTTTTTTTTCAAGTTTTAACAAAACAATATAATAAAATGTTACGTATTTTGAAATTTTTATTATAATTTTTTAATTAGTTTACGATCTTTTTCAGGTATAATTAAATATTTATTAATTAAATATTATATTTTATATTTTAAAAATGCAAAAGTTACTGGATTATTATTATTATTTTTTTTTGAATAGAAGTACTGTCTACGTGATTCCTTCCTTTTTTATCATAGTTAATTAAGGTACAGAAAAATGCTAACTGTGCAGTTACTATATCGAAATATTATGACTTTTGGAAGCTTTTTAGTTGTTTTATTAAACGTAACTCTTTTTAAAAAGACTCCATATATAGCAATCATTTTCTTTCTTTTTAAAATACAATCTTGAAAGTAAGCAAAACTGTCAGAGAGTAAGTGATATTTTACACTATCACAATTTTATCTCAGTGGGAATAAGATTTAGAAACAAACTTAATATTTATCAAAGTCGACCAGAAAATACGCGAAAAGTCTCAGTATATGTATTTTTTTTTTACTTTACTTAAATCTTTCATTTATAAAAAACTCATTTTTTTTATTTCTTTTTTTTTTACTAAATCCACATTTTTCTCACAAACGTACCAGTGAAGGAGGGTGACGTGAGCAGACAAAATGTTTCATAGGTTTTTTTTTTATTTCTTGTCATTCAAAAAACTCTGAAAAATTGTAGCTTAATGTACATACAACATTAGTCAATGATGATATTAAGATATATTTCGATAGCCAACAACAGAACAAAAAGAAAACCGACGATAAAACATAAGAAGTAAATGTAAAGGATGTAAATATGATTATGTTCCGTAATGAATAGGTTCTAATGATTACGGATTTTGAATATGACTGCTTCAGAATCGTAATCTTTACCTTATTTATTTGGAGAATTCGACAATTTAAAGAAGTAAAACTATTTTACTAAACATTCACCTTATTTAATCGCAGAATTATGTGATTTAATAAGGCGAATATTAATGCTTGGAAATAGTATTTTTAAAAGTCATACATACATGACGCTTATGATTTATGGGTCATTTCATACAAAATGAACAAATCAGCTGTGGCAGACATATCATAGACTTTAACGAAAAGCAATATATAAGTAGATCATATCTATCTATGAGTAAATGTAAAATAATAGATTTCAGGATTGTTTATTTAAGTATTAAAATTTACATTAAAAGTGTGTTTATCAATTTAAACATTTAAAAAATACACTGAACATAAAAAAAATCCTCGTAAATGTAGTATCTGTTTGTTACAGAATTTTTATTGCTTTATGGAAAATTTCGAATTTGTGACTTGTGTAGGTTTAAAATGATTGATTAGATTCTATCACGTGTCATTTATTTTTATAAGAATTTCACTTTCTAAGATAAACCGAGAAGAGCTTTAAAACAAACAAATTGATTAAATTTATATTATAGCAATTTTTAGTTATTGTTACTAGAACTGAGCACTTTATATCTTTTAGAATCTTGCCATTGCCAGCAAAACGAATTTCACATGCAAAAGCGTTGTTGCTGCTTTCGAACACTTAATCTCTTTATAAAAATACGCAAAAAAGTGATTATATAAAAATGCTCTATCACCTAAATAAGTTTAGTTGAAAACTTTCAAAATAAAGTAAGTTTCAGGTTTATAAATCTTATAGATTAATTTTTTTTATGGTTGCTACAAGCTCCTGTGCAATGTACAGTCTTGGGGAAAAAAGTAAACACCCCTTACTAACTCTGCAAAAAATTATCGTAGAAGAAAGTTACTAGTACCACACGATTGATAATAAAATCTACTTTTAAATTATGTATATAAAACTTGCTTAGGGGGCCAACTACATATTAAAACGAACCATAACTTTTTTTTTTTCAAAAGCAGTACACAATTCTGGCAGCATAATTGAACTCTAAACCCTTCAATTAGTATAAAAACAATTTTTTATGCAATTCGTATGATAAGTTTCTGAGAAATTAATATTTTAAAACGAGGGTATTTTAGGGGCTGTATTCAAATTGAAGTTCGGTACTCTATTGTTGACCGAGAGAGCCTCCTTCTTGATCAAGGCATCTTAAGGGCCCCTCAAGCTGTCATTGAAAATTGCTAGATTAAAGGATAGCATAAGAAATTTCAAAATATCTAGTCATTTCTATCATAGACTGCCCATTAAACTATCATTTTTCCGTTTTATAAGCATAATTTGAAAACTACTTGGAAGGAAAATGTGAAATTTGGATTTTCATAAAGCTGGACTTAATAAATCTAAATCCATCAAAAAAATTGTAGGTTGCAATTCATAATTTTTTCGAATATCAATTTCATAATTCATAATTCATATAATAAAATTATTAAAATTGCAATTCAACGTATTTATGTCTGTGTATTTCAGTATTATTGCTACACAAAAAATTAGTGCATTAGGAGTATAATTTCAGGAGATATTAATGAAAATATGAAAATGCAATTTAACATTAGAAGCACCAAATTCCGAATGTTTATAATTCAAAACCTTATCATTCAAATAACTTGAAGTTTGGTGTCTAGGCCGAAAATTTGAAATATCTTGTTAATGTTGGGTATTGTCATTGAAAAAAAAAAAAGAATTTTGGGTTCGTTTTAATATGTAGATGGCCCCCTAAGCAAATTTTATATACATCATTTAAAAGTAGACTTTATTTCCAATCATTCGGTACCAGTAACTTTTTTCTACGTTAATTTGCTGAGGAGTTAGTAAGGGAGTGTTTACCTTTTATTTTCCATGACCGTACAAGGTGTATATAATTAATCTACTCGGAGCTATATGTAGACGAAACTGCTCATCAGAGAAATATTAAATTTGGAATGTGTCTAAATGAACGGATGCGAAAGACATTTGCCAGAAAAAAAAATTAATTTAAAAAAAGGTCATCAGAGGGCGTTTTCTGATAATATTTCGACATATATGCAAATTTTAAGAACCAAGTGATGTATCTGCTCTCGCACAAGAAAATGTTAAATAAAAAGCAGCAATTAATATCTTGTCAGAATCGTGTGTTTTCGACGGAGAATGTCGTACAGTTTATTAATTCATGCTTTACTCGTGATTCGCTGGTGATATCGCTTTATCAAGATGGTGATTCCGCACCAGAAGCTTTGAGAAATTTTGAGCTTTAAAAAGCATTCGCAGAAGTGCAATGACTGGAAACGAAATATTTCAGGAACTCAATTACAGTACCTCCTATCACGATCTCACCATTTCTAAGAATTTCTTTCGCGTGGCTATTGAACATGCTTTTTTAAAATTTCAAACGGTACTTGACAATAATGGTCAACACACTGGAGAGTATTTGTCTTGTGTATTTTTTTCAATTATTGATAAAAATCAATAATATGCTGTATGGTGGCCATTTTTTAAATTAATCGTTTACGCTCGGCGTCTCTTACACAAATTTTATTCGATCGGCACCACTTTTTTAAAAGAAGTTTCGTTCAAGTACAGAATTTCAAAATTGCTCTGATTAAATAAGGCACATTTTATTTTCCTTTATTACTGGTGCCAAAAACAAATTTTAAAAAGAAAGATTATGTCTCCGCTCCGGAACCCTGGGGTGCAAAGGGTTAATTGTTTTCTGCTAAATGTCTTTCGCATACCTTCAATTGATACATTCTAAATTTCCTTGAATACTTTTATGCATTGAATTTTAAATTTCAGAAAAATTATATCTTAAAAACAGCGAAATTACTCTATTTTTTCCGCTTAAAATTATTCATTTGTCCAATATCCTAGATTTTCTGGTTTATGTATGTTTGAATACATCATAAATATAAACAATATATGCCATATTAAAATTGACTATATCATTATATCACCCAAATTATAAAATAAATAAAGCTGTATTCTCTTATTGGATTCAATTTGAAATGTGAGTTAAATGATTTTAAATAATTTAATACTGGTTTTTTTTTTCGTTTTCTTTCTTTCTTTATTTATTTATTTATTTTACTTTCTTCAAATTTAGCAAAAGAATGTGAGAAAAAAATCCCGTCCAAAAAAACAAAATGGAATTCAACAATTATTCTCTTTTCATGATCTATTGGTGTTTGTATATTTTTCTTCTGTATCTAAGAGTTAGTAGGACACAAAAAACAGTTTTCATAAATAAAAATATACCATTCCATAAAAAGCTATCTAATGAGAGTTTATTTCTGAAAAATTGTGGATGAACTGTCAGTTGTTTCAGGAAAAGCATTTGATATATATCAATTGTCGGTTCTAAAATATCATTCTTAATACATATAAAACTGTATATTTCTCAGGATAATATAATACCGCATTATAAATAAAGAACTAGTTAATGCTACATTTCTCTCATATAATAAAAGATTAGGATTTTTAATTTTTTTCTCATAGGTTTCGATTATAAATAAATGTGTCTTATTTATTTTCATATGTTATTTTAGAGTACCAATATCTTTTATTTTATTAAAAGGTATTCAAAAAGTTTAATTAAAAAATAAAGAATATCCTTTGAAGATAGTATGAATTTTGCAGAGCGAGAGTTATTTCTCAGACTGCCTAAACAGACAGTCGAAAATTTATACATTTATGGCTAATTAGTTTTCATGAAAATCTCTCAGTGTTTCATTGGAAAAAGGAGAAAACATGTACTGAATTATAAAACAACTGGTTGTTTAAAAAATGTACAATCTACTTCAATTAGAATTTTTCCAACCCACTTCTTAACCGATATTCTATCTTGTAAGTTCGAATTTCGACTTCCATTTCATTAAAAGTCTTCTTTTCTTTTATTTTTGTTAGTTCTTTTAATTTCCATTTTTTATTACAAAAATGAAAAACCATAGTTTACTCGGATATCATAAAAATCAGTCTCACAAAATACAAAATATTTTTATATGCGTCAAAGAAAGTAGAAAAGGGGATATTTGTTATTCGATTTTTTTCTTAGTAATCTCTTAGTTGAATTTTCAATGCATTTTTTATCTCCTTACAGTTGCCTGAAATGCAGTCGTTTAAAAGTTCATCGGAACCTTTCTATTGCACTATTGTTAAACTTGCTTCTTTTAATAGTTTCGTCCTCGCCCGTTCTCATGGACTTCTCTTATCGCCATGAAGTAAGAAAAACTATTATTCTTTTAACTAATGTAATTTACTGATATTTAAGATTTGACTTTATACTGTGATACTATATGAAAGAATATTTATACTATTGCTAAAACAGTGTACAATGGGAACTATATACAACATTTTAAATCTACATGCCATTTAAAATATGCATGACGTTTAAATACCAAAACGAAGTTAAAAACTTCTCAACGGTTTCAACCAAAACACTTGGCCTTTCTCAAGCGGTTCTACGGATGCACTGACCAAGACTCACCTTCCAACACAATGAGAGATGGAGAGAAAACATGAAAGAGGAATAGGAACAAAAGAGAGAAAATCCGGGCAGAAAAGTTACTAGTGGCGCCATGCGCGGACACAAACTGAGGGGAGAAAGGGGGGTTGTGAGATACAAATTACTAAATAGTGCAATAACTGAAAATAGGAGAGAGGAGGGATTAAGTATGCTTCAACCATTTAAACCAAATAATTGGGATGTTAAATGACAGTTATCGTTACATACTTCATTTCGACGCGTGAAAAACTCAATTAACTCTCTAATTAAAGCTATGTAGGGGTTAAATTGACGAGAAATAATACTAACGCTATCAAAATTAATGCTTTTAATTTTGTTATCAGCGTAAAGCCTAGCGAGAGCAGTAGTCGACTTATTAAATCTAATATCCCTTTTATGCTCTTTTAATCTCTCAAAACTTTTTATTGAAAAAACATTTATATGTAATTTATTACAAATTCAAACAAATAATTGTTTAAAGAATCGATAAAATACTGCTCATCACCCGCATCTAATTTTCCTCTAAAATTAGGAGCATAGGAGCCTTTATATAATCCATAAACTAAAAAAAAAAAAATAAAAAAAAAAATAAAAATAAAATAAAAAGATTCTGAAAGCAAAGCAAAGAAATTGACTGTATTTTACCACTGAATGAGTTTTACCATGCCACTTTATTAGAAATTTAATCAATAAGGGAAACATTTTATTGCAAAATATCTTTAGAATCTCAAGTTAAGTTTGGTTTTGTGAAAAACTTCTTAGGTTTCTTTTATGAAACTTTTACTAAGTATCATTAATAAAAGAAGAAAACAGTGTAACGAAGAAAGTTTCTTCAGCCAAAGAAACTTCTAAATTAGAACAAAAATAGTTGCATAATTTGGGATACTTAACATTGTTGAGAAGCTTATCTTTGTGTGAGGAAAGAATACTATACGCGGAAGTTAATTTCACAAAAATAAGGTACTAAAAAGTTGATAAGATTTTAGATTAAAATGAAAAATTTAATGAGCCATTTAAATTTTTTATGTAATATTTAAAATTTTGTTTGTAGCAAATTAAAATCTTAAATATAATTTTTCAGGGAAATATTTGATTATTTAGAAACTTTATTCGGCTTACTTTTGCACAAAATAAGACAGTTCGCACCAGTAGCATAAAATATGGGAACTAAATTAAGGTCGTGATATAAGAATTTTAAATACGAATGTGTTATTTACAAACAATACATCATTTAATATTGTTTGAAGATTTCTAAAGCATCGCCGTATCCCAATATATGTGCGTGTTTTATATAAAATAAGACATTATTTTTAAAAACATACTAAAAAAGAAGTTGGATATTTTCTTCCTAGACTACATTTGTTTAAACAAACATTTAACCATTGAAACTTTTTCATGTTTATAACAATATATTTCATGTGGAATTTTAACTTCGTCTAAAATTTTGTTATGATGCAAATGTTCAAGTTTTATTTTATTTATTTTATTTATTTTTTCATTTTTTTTCTCTAAATTTTATAAATGACACAAAATTAGAAAATTGATTCAAATTTCGCTTGAAAAATCTACACTGTAAAAAAACATCTGTAAAGTTACTAAAGTTTTTCAAGGCAAATGGGATTCCTAAAACTTTTTATGTAACGGCAACAAGAAAAATTCCTGTAACAGACACTGTTACAGGAATTTTTGTTGTTGCCGTTACATAAAAAGTTCTAGGAATCCCAGTTTCCTAGAAAAATTTAGTAACTTTACAGATTTTTTTTTCCGTGTCCATGCATTTTTCCCAGTCTGAATTTAATAAGAAAAAATCAGCTGTTTCGATTTCAGAACAACGTTATAATTAAACGTCAATGTATTTGAAAAAAAAAATACAGTTACGTAAAGTAATTTTTAAAATGTCACATTTCGAAATTTAACGAAAAAGTGAAAACTCTAAGTTTATAAAAACTACAGAAAATAGAAAAGTAAAGCATTTTTATGACTTTAAAGAAAAATATCAAAGTTACTTAAAAATACAGTCAATATTTACTAGCCAAGTCTCAAGTTATTTAAGGTGTAAAGTTTTCACTTCAATACAAAACACATTTTTAGGTGTACGTCCATCTGTCTGCCCGCATAAAACAGCGCAAAAAATACCCAACTGAATGGTTTGAAATTTAATTATATAATCATTGCAGAATTGTGTCTTTTCAAATTTTATGAAAATCGAATAAAAATTTAGAAAAGATATTAATAAAATTTTTCTTCATTCTATTAAATCTTATCATACACTGTAAAAAAAAATCTGTTAAGTTACTAAAGTTTTTCTAGGAAACTGGGATTCCAAGAACTTTTTATGTAACGGCAACAACAAAAATTCCTGTAACAGCGTCAGTTACAGAAATTTTTCTTGTTGCCGTTACATAAAAAGTTCTTGGAATCCCAGTTTCCTAGAAAAACTCTAGTAACTTAACAAATTTTTTTTTACAGTGTACGTAATTAATTCAATGATATTCCATAAGTAATGATTATAAGTTGGCGTGTTGATTATACACTGTAAAAAAAAATCTGTAAAGTTACTAAAGATTTTCAAGGAAACTGGGATTCCTAAAACTTTTTATGTAACGGCAACAACAAAAATTCCTGTAACAGACGCACTTTTGCGCCGAAAATCAAAAAATCTGTAAGGTTACTAGAAATTTTTTAGGAAACTGGGATGCCTAGAACTTTTCATGTAACTGCAACCCAGGTTACAGATAAAATTTTAGTAAGATTACTGTAATTTTAGCAGATTCATTTGTACAGTTACAGATTTCTGTAGCTTTACAAAAACTAGTTTGGTAGATTTGCAGATTTTTTCGTACAGTTACAGATGAAAGTTTAGTAAGCATGTAACTTTACATCTGTAGAACTACAGATTTTTTTTTTACAGTGTACGTGCTATTTAAGATGAAGTCATATTATTTCCGTTTTACTGAATTTAATATATGTAATCGTAATTAATTTGTATTTATACATTTTTCCATAAGAGTGCAACAGTCATTGCACCAAGATCTGAATATTTATAAAACTAGTTATAATAGGAACGGACCTCATTTGCCACCTTTGACGTACAATTTTCGACTTTTTCAGTATTATGGTCACTGGTACTAGTAGCTTGATTGCGATGGCAATCTAATATTTTAAAATAAATGTATTTAAAAAATAATATAAAGCGGATAAAATAGGAGGCAGTGGAAAAAAAATGAATGAAAATTTAGAAATACAAAATAAGATATAATATGATGATTCTCATTTTCAAAAATGTGCATAGATGTCGAATGATGATTATCAACAGAAAAAAATATCCCACTGTATAAAAATAGAAGTATATATATAATGGCATTTCACGAAATAGAAATTCTTTTATATCAAAACATAGTTCATTCAATAAACATATTAAGTGTGTAAAAGGAAATGGAATGAACAGAAAATATTAGAATTTTTAAATGTTGGTATGTTTAAGTAAGTGGAATTTGCATTTACTGTATAGTTTATAATTAGTGAAATTAAACATTACTAAAGTTTTATTAAGAATTTTTAAATATGACATTGCATTAGAGGTCTGCACGGGCCCGGGCCGGGCCGGCAGAATTAGGACAATTTTTTCAACGGGCCGGGCCGACAGACAAAATAAACGGGCCGGCAAAAAAATTGAACGGGCCTGAAGGGCCGGGCCCGGCCGATAAAAAAAAATTAATCGGGCCTGTCGGCCCGATATAAGAATTTGAGAGGAGCAGATAAAATACGAGGTCATTTCCAATGAATATGACTTTTTCGAGAAGTATAAATGTGCGTTACGAGCCGATGCGAGTTTAACAACATCGATACAGAAATGTAACATGTCCATCGTAGAGATCGGCATCGTACAGTTACATGATGCCTGATCCCGGGTTTAATTTTTTTCGGCAGACTTGTGCCGGGACGGAGCTGGTCTTAATCGTTCTCAGGATGTGTAGGACAGGCATTATGTTTTGTAAAAGTATTAATAGCGATAATGAACTTCTGTTAACAGTATCTTTGGAAATGTACCTTAAGGTGGTTCTCATATTTACTGCTCAACAATGCGAAACTCTCAGACACATTTTCTGACTCATTTTTAACTATAAAGGCATAAAATTGACAGGCTGAGTATTGAAGGCAATTTGGATCAAATAGCGTTTCCATTTTTCATAAATTACATACAGAGATAACAGAGACTCTTGTCACGTGACTGTACGTTTTCTCCTTTCCTGTGCTATCGCTTCCGGAAATTCGATTCAAAACGCTAACTTTGGCAGTATTTTCTGAAAGATATATTACTTTTATCTAAAAAAAAAAAACGACATTTACATGGTTTCTCAATAAGAATACCTGCCAATCTCATGCGTTTCCGAAAAGAAATGAATTCATAAATGTATCAAAATGTAGCTCCTTTGGATTTGAGAAAAGCCTTAAAAATGACAGAAATATTTTCACAAATCTACCTTTTATTATAAGCTTCAAAAGTTATCATGTTTTTTAACCCTTTATTCTAAACTACAATATTCTTTTAATGAACCCTTATTTAAATTTTGAAACGTCTGTAGAGACGTTGACTAAAACACTGTAAGTAATCGTTAACGTTTACTATTGTGTGTTTTCTATTTTGCGAACACATAGTAATTTAAAATATACTGTAAAATGTTCCCATAAATATGCATGTAGTATTCATTAAAAGTATCTTAATTGTATGTCGAGAAAAAACGGAATTTTTTGTAGACATTTAGTCGGGCCGGGCCGGGCCAGGCCGTTTTCACTGATTTTTGTACGGGTCGGGCCGGGCCGAGAACGGTAAAAATGTAAACGGGCCGG
Organism: Maratus speciosus; assembly: GCA_963932465.1. Taxonomy (NCBI): domain Eukaryota; kingdom Metazoa; phylum Arthropoda; class Arachnida; order Araneae; family Salticidae; genus Maratus; species Maratus speciosus. The sequence continues at coordinate 242,771,552 of OZ010788.1, read as the reverse complement.
GCCGGGCTCGGGCCGAACTTTCAATTTTTACACCGGGCCGGGCCCGGGCCTGGAAATTCCGGCCCGTGCAGACCTCTACATTGCATATTCATTACTTATGCCTGTCAATAGTTGTGTTTTGAAAATTTTAAAAAGGGAGACATCTGGAAATTGGCATATTTCGTAAAAAAGTTATTCACAGTGTCAAAGATACATCAGGAGTTGATCCATTCAAATTGGAAATGAGTCATCCGCTAAGACTTAAAAATAAAAAATAAATAATCTCTCTCTATATAAGACGTTCTTTGAGTTTATGTCCTTTATACAAATCTTCAATTTCTGACCAATTTGCACGAAATCTGCTGTACATACGTTTTAGAACATGGAAAAGAGCGCTGTCTACTTAAAAAAAAATCATCAGACCACTATTTATCGCTTTTTTCTACCGCCTTCCATAATTTAACATTTTAGAAATATCTCTTTTTAAATTTTCTAATTCAATCGTTTCTTCGTTCAAAATCACACCCTGAAAAATGATACAATAACGTGAAAAAAATAACGATAAAGCGTGTATTTTGTTTTTATTTGCCAATAAAGATTCAGATTTTCTTGTTATATGTTTGCATTCTTGAAATTGACGTAATTCTAAATCGAAAATGCAATTTTTTTTCTATATAAAATAAAACTTTAACTATAAGAGCGGTAAAATGACGTAGCACCTTAAATTGAATGTGTTTTATTTTTTAGTTAAAACATCTACTTTAAAACAGACAGTCAAATTTCATGAAAACAATTTAGGAAAAAGAAAAAAACGGCTAGATATGACGTCACATTCTGTCAAATCTTTTCAACATGTAGTCAAACGCACTGTAAATAAATGACTCCTATATTTTGTTTACTACTTCGATTGTATACTACAGCCATATCTTATAGCTATACGTTATAGCTAAGTGTTTATTGGTTTAGATTCAGTGGTAAAATTTTCTGTGATTTATAGTAAAAAGAGAGAAGTTATCTCCCTTTTTAAAAAAATTCTTGAATGATGTCACGATTTAAAATTTATGGAAAATGACATAATTTCATCTAATCATTGTAGATTTAATTTCTATTAATTAAAAATGTTAGTTGTGTTTAAGAGTGATGTTTTATTTAGAGTGGAAAACATCTTGATCTAATACTTTATTTATTTTTTATACTCTATTTTATTTTTGGCGTTTTAATTTGTTTGCCAATTTAGTTATTGAATATTGCACGAAAACAAACAAATTCTGAATTATTTACAATGTTTTTGAACAATCGAGTTAATATTTTGTTATTGGGTTGTAAGCATATTTAAAAAAATATTCATGCTTGAAAATTACTTTAAAATCTATAAAAAATCTGTAAATTGAGATAAACATTAGAAACAAATATTACTGAAAGTACTTTTGTTTTCTATAAGACATTGGAACAATCGAATGTGCGATGTTTAAAGATTAAATTTCAGTAAAAGGGAAATTTATTGTTGTGTTAGGTTGTTGCCACCGATAATATGATGCAACGTTGCTCATAGACATGTCTTTTCTTTATACTATTGCATTAAGAGTAAACGGGTTCATCTTTTATAATCGGGTTGCACGCACATTTAAAAACATCCATGCTTGAAAATTACTTTAAAATCCATTAAAATCAGAAAATTGAGATACAATTTTCAAACAAATTTCATTTGAAAGAATATTTTTCTATTCGACATTATAAAAAATGTAATTGTGTGGTGTTTAGAAGTTAGAAAAATTGTAGTAAAGGCACAATATATGGGTTTCAATTTATGGGCACTGACGTAGTGTTATTGTTATTTTATAATGTAGATATATACTATACAAACGAGAATTTCACTAAATGTTGCGCAATATGGTGGATTTTTTTTTCGTATTGTAAGGGAAATTACATATTTTTCTCTTACACCCGCCAAAGAAAACGTGCATTCTGTTATTAAAGCTCAGGGATTTTACTATGATTGCGAGACAATAACGTCATGTTTTCTGATTGTCTTTTTAACGATTTGTGGATGGGAATGCACAAATTTCGGTTATTGTGATTGCCGTATTATTTTATTTTAATTTATTTTACCAAGAAGTTTTCTTATAATTGACACGGGCGACGCCGGGTAGTTCTGCTAGTAAATAATAATATCGAAAAAGGGAAAAAAATTGCATGTGATCGCCTTAGCACTGCCCACACTATATGTTCGAAGATTCTTTGGCCTTACCGAAGTCCAAAAACTTGGGGGTTTTAGGAGGATAAATTTGATCTTTGGTTGTTTAGATCTGCTCACATAACTGCCAGAGATAATTTACCATAAAATTAGAGTGTTTATTAACATCAAGGCCCGAAATATAAAAATTAAATCAGATCTTGATCTGTGTTGTTTATTTTGACACATTCCACTTTTGACACGCTAGTGCAGATAAAGTGTGGTTTTATAGCAACAACAAGTGACAAATGACAAAAATTTAGAAATAACTTCGTTTTGGCACTAGAAATAAAGATCCGAGGAATCCCCCCAAAATAAACTTGTTTTACTATGTTTCGGAGGGCTAAAGTGGGGCATTTTAACTCAAGAGGAGAGTGACTCAACTTTTTTTAAATAGTCTGAGTGGGGTATCCCTAACCATTTATATTTTAATTCCTAATTCTGAATCGAATGGCACCATTCGCAAGTCGGTGCAATCACTTGTTACAAAGTTACGACAGGTTTTATTAATCAAAAGCCGAAAATTACACATTATGACAAAGAAAACTTTACTACATTTATTTTACGTTCAAAATATATTCTTTATATCATGTTAAATGATCTTAAATTTACATTAAATCTTAAACTTAAGCTTAGAATTAAATGTCCTCGAAATAAAAATAATCAAAATCCGGTTCACCTGAATCTTCTTCAGGGTCATCGCAGTTGTCAAAACTGATTTCAGTTGGCTCCGCAACTTCTTCATTTTTAAGCAGTGTATTAGAACAGGCTGCTCTCTTACAAATGTTGCACACTGTAGAGCAGATTATTTCACTTTTCTTCCAATGGCACTTGGATTACGAACAATCACCTTTGCAGGAACAAGATATCAACTTGATTATTTCGTCAAAAGTAGGAGGTATGGTTGTCCGAACAGGAATTAAGTCACCCATCCCCAGAGTTCGTTTTTCAATTTTTTTTTCCACGCCACTGTTGTATTTGATAGTAGATTCGAAATTAATGTTGGGCAGCACTAGCAGAAGTAGGGGGAAGATATTCCAATTTTGCGTTTCTTTTCAAAAACTTCTGGAACTGAATGTAACGAAGTGCATCCATAGTGAGGTTTTCTCCCTTAGCTCTGTCGAGATGAAATTTCACCTGCTTTCTTCATTTCGTTAGCCGTAGTATTCGTTCTATTGGAAGTTTCAACACATCTTTTTAGGCACTGTCCCTAGCTTTCGACTTCATAAGTAACTTTTTAATCTTTGCACTAATTGTGTCAGAACCGCTAAGCTCATATGCAATGAGGATGCATGTTTTTATGCCATTATATTGAACTTGTAATGAGGTGGAAGAACATACTATTTTTTCTTCACAGACTCTTGGGTTTTAAGAAAAGGACAGGCTTTTCAGGTGCAGTAATAGCAGTTAGGATTACCAGGATTGGTTATGTCTTGAGTAACAATAGTTGCTGGTAATTTTTTAACCTACTCTACAGCTATCTAAACAATTAGCATATATGCCACAAATCTGTCTCACCGCGATGTTATTTTTTTTTCAAATATAGTAAACAGCTTGGTGATATACTGCCTCTTGTTTTCAGCTTTACCCCAAAACCGCTCTTGATTACTATAAACAGGAGTAATTACAGAAGCCTGAAATAGTGGGGAAATATGCCCGTTCCTGCTTAACTATTCACTTAATATTTTACTATCTGGCTCATCATAACCTTCAAATAACAGTGTTACGTGTGTTTTTGAAGCCACGAAAAAAAAAAAAAATTTTAAGCTCTAGGATCTAATTAAATACCTAAAACTGCTTGTTCACACTTACCTCAGATATTCCTAACTACCCCAGTGCCTACGGGTTAATTATAAACGGCAACTTTTGTGTCGAGATGGTGAAAATACTACAGAAAATATTAAGTTCATACACACATTATTGTACCACTAGCTGATCCAACTGGCGTTGCTCAGTTCGGTGATAAGAACCTTGCATATACTTAAAATCACTGTTAAATAATTTTATATTTTTAAATGAAAATCTATCCAAACGAACCTTGCGTTTTAGCAGAATTACACCCTTGAATTTGTCTATATAAGAATCTACCCAAACTACTCTAGTGTTGGAAGCCCCACTGCCTTAGGCAGTGTACATTTGACGTGCTAGCACTCTCCGGTCAGTTTTGAATTTATATTTTTTAATAAAAATCTTTTGAAACAAACCAAATGTTGGAATGACACAGCCTTATATTTTTAAACAAAATTTTATCCAAACGAAATAAGGGGTTCCCGTTGTAATGATTGCCAATTTAATTTCTGACATTTAGATACATTAATCTTTTAACACGTTAAGATCCACGTCAGCCACAGGTGGCTGACAGCGAACTTTGCGTTTGAAACGCGTCATTCACCGATGGCTAACGTCTAAAATATGATACAAAACTGAAAAAATATACATTGTTTTAAATAATTACTGAACAAATATTTAAAATTTACCTGCCTTTTATTTATTACAGGATTATACTTTCTTAAAAATTACTTTAAGCATTGTAAATTTTCAGCGCTACAGTGTCAGTCATCGTGGCACTCAACGTGTTAATACTGCTCAATTGTTCCTGAGGATATTGAACTGTTGCAATGTAAAATCGCTTATGATTTCGAATGAGATTTATTACGACATAATGTGGAACAAAGCAGTTATTAAAAAATTATTCACATGTACTCCATATCACAAAAAATGAGAGGTAATTATGAACATGGTTCTGTAGGTCCTTGCAAATGAGATAGAGAAAAAACTTAGTGATATTCTGTTAGTTATATAATTTATAACTTAACAATTATTGATTAAAAACGACGGCTTACCTTGACTTTAACTGATTGAATAGAAGAATATCCACAGGCACTACAAAACTGTTTGTCACTTTGAACCGTTTACGTATTTGATAAGCCCGAGTAAGTGTGCCAATCGTGAAGTAGAAACGGCAAGAACGTTCCCAACCTGTGAACAGGGATGTAAACTTTCGATTTCTACTTCACTTGAGTATCATCTACTCTCACACGAACGTTATTGGAGCTTATTCTGAATTACCCTATGTTCGTAATTACCCCATCTGGTCTACCGCAGGCAAATGTCATGATAAGTACTGCAAATGTTCTTGTTTTACTTTGCAGCATGCAGCAGATAACCACCATCGACAAAGAGAGCTTTAGTGCGTCTCAATCCGTGTTCACCAATAATGGGGAATTCATCATATAGTGCTAGCTTTATGTGTTTTCACATGCCAGAATATGTAAACAAGGGCAGAGAGTACGATAAGAAGGTAGATAAAAAAATAAAGTCAAAAGCTCAAAAAGTTTTCAATGGATATTTAGAATAAGAACTTTTTTTTTTTTTTTTTTTTTTTGTAAATTGTAAAACTTTTAATAAAGGCTACATATTTATTTATCTATTTACTACAATGTTAAAACTACTCGCATTACTTCCGGAAAAATGTCAGTAACTTCGCGCTCATTAAACGGATGGCATATTCGAAACCTGGGTCGGCAACTTGGCAGAATCCTTTCCCATACTTGTATGTACTTGAACTACCCCAAATTCCAAAAATCCTAGTCTTTATTATGTGAACTAGGAACACCAACTCTCTAGAAATAACGTAAGACTTTAGATAAATTAAGAATGGAGTGGGTCTCCAATGCAATAGGTCACCATTCCATTACCTGAATTACGAAACACCTGAATATAACTTATGGGACTCTTTTTGCAAGTTTTTAAAGACCCTGAAGTTCATCTTTAATTAATTAGGGTTAAAATAACTACCTGAAGGATGAAGATCACTTGTTATGTGAGTCTATGGCATGTTATATAAATGCAATAAATTTATACTTTCTCATAAAGCGTATTTTTCGACTTTTCATTCATAAAATCCGTCGTAACTTTATAACAAGTGGTCATTCAAGTTGCGAATGCTGTCGATTAGGCATAAAAAACGAATAAAAGAGAACTTCTATCTATCTAGTTAGAAAAACTTGAATTTTGGTGAAATCCATGCTTCCTCCCTATGCACCCCCCCCCCCCCCAAATAAAAAAATGCTAGATCAACTTTATTTTGTAGTACTCATGGTATCTTCATTTGTAGTGCTAAAACGAAGTTTTTCTCAAATTTTCGTGAATTGCCACCAGTTGTAGTCGCTTACTTATTTTTGGCCTACTTTCTCTGTACTATGCAAGTAAATCAAGAATTTTTTAAATCATAATTAGTGTGTAATACAAGATTTTTCTCCTTTTTCAAATCTAATCTTCACGCTTTTTGTCCAAATTATAAATTATTATTTGTTTAATTATTCCAATTATTTGTTTAAATTTCTGCTATTGTAAAATATCTCTTATTAATGAGGAATGCGCCATTTTTCTCAAATAGACATTAAATTATTAACATTTTGGGTTAGAGATAAATAGACTTCATGTTTCTTTATCGATATAAACAAAAAAAAGTACTGTATCATTAAAAGGTCATTAAAATATTTAAATATTTTTATTTAATTGAATATGTGTATTTTCTAGAATTCTTTTTTTTTTTTCGGAAAAAAATGGCTCTTTTCCTTAAAAATTGGATTTTATTCTCAAATGATCTATTGATAATGCTAATATAATGAAATTTAAGATACACCTTTTTTTTTTGGAAGATCTTGAGTGTTACTGATTAAAAGAAACAATGCACATTCTTTATTATCTGTGATCTAAAGTTCTACTAATAACCTTGACATTTAATTCTAAACATCCCTAAAAAAAGAAAGAGCTAACAAATTAAATTACTTCTCGTATGTGAATGATAATGTTCTATTTAATTCGGAATGAATTCTTTCTTTTGATGTTTTACCTCCTTGTTAAAATCCTTAAAATATATATGTAATTCAAATTTGATTTTGTTATGCGTGCGTCTCAGAAATTTAAAACATTTTTAATTCTAAATATTTTTACCCTGATTATTACATAAAAAGATTCTGTAATTTAATTTTGCTTTAGAATATAAATGGATGTTTATTTTTAATTTAATGGAACGCATCATTCTGTAATTATAATAGGACAATTGTAAAACTTAAAATAAAATAATAAAATATAAGGTTTCCAAACGTGAGTAAACAAATTTAATTTAATAAATTTCTTTTTTAACTCATAAGAACGTTTCAGAAGAAACAATTATATTTGCACTTCTTGTGATGTTATAATAACTACTGTAAAGTTGGTATATCGAAATAAATATAAGTGTGTATATATATGTAGCACAAACTAAAATAACCTTTAAAATAACCTTTAAGGGGGAAACTGTGAAAATAAAAATCTAAATGGCCAAAACGGATTTCTATGAAATTCCAATTCTTTAATTTATATGGATTAAAAGTCAAGACAGTGTATCTTATGTTAACAGTAGTATTTTTTGTTAAATATTTTATAGGACTGGCTATGCAAATCGGTGCTCACTTTACAAATGTATTCCGGGATGGCGAGCATTAATTGGATGTTTGTGGAAGGCCTGCTATTGCACAGTCGAGTTACAGTCCATATTTTCAAACAAGATGCGCCATTCAAGCTTTATTATTGTATTGGTTGGGGTAAGTATTCCTGGGATATTCTTTTTTTTCAATTGCAATATAAAAAATCCTGGCCGGCTCGGCCTACAGGCGCAGATATAGATTTCGAAGTTAAGTACGAATTTCACCAAGAAAAACTAAATCATGATTAGAGATAAACCCACTTTAACAGTTTTATCTGGTCGCTTTTGACGAGTTTTTAATTTCATTTTTATATAATAGCTGGTTTTATCAGAACCATGATAAGGTAGTGTTCAAAAAATATTTTTCCATGCTCAACAACTCGAAATTTTCTGACACAAATTCAGACTCATTTTTAAAAGTAAAAACATGAAACTTGCTGACGGGATTTTTTCAAGAGATTGATAAGAACCTGTGTTTTTATTTTTCGTTAAATTAATTAGAATTTGATTTATAAACAGTTATTTTCTCAGTAGGATAATATTTTTAGTTTCCAACACAATCGCTTCGAGAAATTTGGTTAAAAATGCTCACGTTGACATCCTTTTTGAAATATATTCTGCCTCTATCAAAAAATCGACCTTTACGGCACATTATAATAGTTTCTGAATAGAACCTACCAATTGGATGCGTTTGAGAACAAAAAGGAATTTAAAAATGAGTCAGAAAATAAGCAGTTTGGATTTGAGTAATACGATATTTTTTTCTTCAACATCTATGTATTTTTAATTTGTTTTTGCTGTAAGAATCGGTCCTATCAAAGACTTGTCAGAATAAAAGTTGTAGATAATATTCAGAAGATGTATAACAAATTTAAGTGGATTGGATATCACGTGAATTGACGAAGTTATGGATTTTTTTCTTCTTCAACCTCCCCCCACCCCATTTTTGTTTACTTTTTAATTTTTTTTTGCGGTAAGAATTGGTGGTATCAAAAACATGTCAATATAAAAGTTGTAGATAATATTAAGACAATTTATAATAAATTTAATTGGATTTGATATCTTGAGAATTGACGAAGTTATGAATTTTTTTCTTCCCAAAATTTTTTCGCCCCTTGACCCCATTTTTAATTTTTCATAAACCTGTCATATATAAATTTTTGGCCCTTTTTTTAGAAGCAATAAAAACTTTAAACTGAATTGATATGTATAATAATTAAGAAGTTATGGGGTTTTTTTCGTTTTTCACAAAATCCCTCCCTATTTAAACCCCCTTGGTCCGATTTCGCCCATTAACGAACTTGACCAAGATTTTATGCCCCTTGATTTTATGTATCAGTTTGGAAGAGATTTGTGTAGAATTATGGAAGTTATCGCGTCCATAAAAAAGTGATATAGATAGATAGATAGATAGATAGATAAAGTTTTTTACCTGGTGTGGTTTTGGGTTCTAGGGGTCAAGATCAGTGTAGATCTGTAATTTTTTTTCCAAATTTCCAACATAGGGGAGAATGTATTAGGTAGTATTTCATACGAAATCTACCTAAAAAACTTCATATGTTGTACATTAATATTTTGCTTAAATGCAATAGAGGAAGCTGAATAAAGAATAATATACTCTAGATCAGTGATGCGCAAACTCTTTTCATTTCCGACTCCTCATTTCGAAACATTTTGTCACCACCCCAGGATAGACAGTAGACTATTTTAAATCATCAAAGTAGTTAACCCATTTATGCCCGAATTCGTATGTTCTCAAATTTGTTGGTAAAATCACTTTAAAATGTTGTAAAATGAACTGGTAAAATACTAAAAAATTACGCTAAAATATTTTTGTATTTATTTGATAAAATGTAAACGTACTAAATTTGGGTATATCAATACGCCAGTTGTTTTGTCTACATTTATATAAATTAAGCTTTTAAATTGTATATTATACATAATAATTAGTATTTTTATGGACTATTAAAAAATATATTTATTTTTTACAGAGACTAATAACATTTTAAGTATTATTAATAATAAATTAAGAATAATCGCATTTTAGGGTAAAAAACTATTTATTTCAAAATCATCTTGTAAGGACTTTACATAAATAACTATCCCCAAAATGGCTATTAGAAATATGCACCCAATTTCGCCTAGCGCCCTAAATTTTGTATATTACAAACATGAAAAATAAATAGGCTTGAACATATAATTTCGCAATTTAAAAAAATAAAATAAATACGTATTCAAAGAAGTCTACAAGGTAAGATTATTGCTTATTTATTTGGATATTCGATACAAAAAATACAAATAAACTTACTTTTGCATTCCGCTATCTTGAAAATGAAAAATGTATAAACACAAAAAAAGGGCTTCATGTAAGCAAATAAATGTCAATCTTATACTGTTATCTCTCGGTAATAGATTAAAATATTTAAAGACAATTACTTCATACAATTTCCATGCTGTAAAGAACAAGAAAATTATAAAAATTTATTCAAATTTGGAACGTACCAAAAATGGGACGCTAGATATAAATTGGTTAAAGTTAAATGCTTTTTCGGATTTGCACTTATGTTTCTGCTTTGTTAGTAGTATGAATAAAATACGTAATTTTATGAAGCCGGATTTTTATTTAAGCGTAAGGATATAAATATTTTTTAATGAAAAGTTCTTTAAAAGAACTTTACATCATCCGAATTCAATGTGAGGTGTTTGCTTGCAAAGAGCTCATGATTGCTTCGACGTTCGAGTTCGAATCTCTATTGAAAATCGTAAGGCATAAGTTATTCTCTAGATCCAATCGAGATTGATATTTTGTTTTACTGACAACTAATTTTGGAAAGTCGGTGTCAAATAAGTAGGCCAATGCTACCCGAATTAAAGTATTAATTATCTTTATCTTTAAATCTGAGTAGTCGTTTCCAGTCGATATCCTAAAATTTTGGTAACACCTAGATTGAATAAGATGTAGCAAAGATGGCCACTACTAAACGGTAGACGGACCCAAGTTGCATATGAATGGACATGTCAAATTGACAATTATATTTTATCACTACGTCTGTTCGCCTGCCGATTGCCGAAATATTGGTATACTAATACCGACAATTGTTTTCGGGGGAAAATATCGTTCTATTTTTATAAATAATCTCATTTTATAATTTTACTTTTACCTGATACTTGTGGAAGAAACGCCTTACATTTTTTTTATTGTCAAATTTCTTTGAATTTTTAGACCCACATTTTCTTCGAACCCCACAAAGGGGTCGCGACCCACAGTCTACGCACAACTGCTCTAGACAATATATATATCATATTCTGGAAAGATAAGTTATAAAAAACGGCCAAGTGCGAGTATTAATCGCGCACAGAGGGTTCCGTACAATAATATATGAATTAGTAAGTGTATTATTAAAAAAATATTGTTGCTAAAGAATAATAAAACTTTGTAAAAACTATACAACGTACGGTTGGGTATAGCTGTATAGTATACAAGGTGCAAAGAAAAGTCCTTTTAACCTGAAAATACTTGCGAACGGAGAGAGCTACAGATGTACAAGTGAGGTAACGGTACAGTAAAGCGATTATGCCCGACCTAAGGCAAACGACAGCAGCACCCGTGGCGAACTTTGGAAGATAGCCATTGCAAATCGAAAACGAAAAGAGGTAGAGCAAATTTTCCAACTAGAAAGTTTTAGAGCATCAATTAATTAGTACGAAACGACATTTGGTTCACACGGATAAAATAAATCATCGCCTGCACCCAAAATTCGAAATCGATGAGCGGCGATTCTACTTTGCGTATTCACATTCCGGAAATGTAGCACTGCACAATTGCAAATTGTGACGTTGTACTGTGCTGTAATGTCTGTAAAGATTTAATTTCCAATGCATTAAAAATTTTAGAATAACCATTTCAGGGCCAGAAGAATTCTGTTCGTAAACTAATGAAACTTGTTGGATGTGCCAATCCCAAAACTTTCTTCTATCTTATACATCTTAATATTTCAAAACTAGTTACACATGTTAATACTTCAATATTATTAGTTCATTACTATACCAACTTTGATTTTCATCTTAAATTTCTGCTTCAGTCAATTAAATGAACTAAAAACGAGTTAATCTATATCATGATATTTGTTAAAATTAATAGTTTTTCCTTATTCTGTTGTTGTCAGATGTTTGTGAATAGCCGGCTTAGCAGGAAGTGAGTTCCCGCCTTTGCACGAGCCGCCGATGGACAATAGAACTACGAAAAATCAAGAAAAGTATACAAAAATCGCCATCACAGAGCGACATTACCGAGTGATATTTCCAAATTCAAGAAGGACCTGTTGGCCAAAGCCAAAAACATGCACAAAAAATTTCGTTCAATTGTATGCATATTTTATACAATTTTCGATTGTACAATAAAGAAAATGGTACAGACATCGTAATTATAGCGCACCCTTCCAGCGGAATTTTTCCAAATTCAGGGAGGGCCTTCATGCCAGGAACAAAAAGAAACACAAAAAATTTGGCTCAATTCTCTGCATAACTTCATACACTTTTCAATAGTATAATATTCAAAATGGCACGAAAATCGCTATTACAGCGCCCCCTACCCGCAAATTTTTTCCAAATTAAGGAAGGACCTGCTTGCCATAGCCAAGAACTTAAAATAAAAATTTCGTTCAATTCTATGCATAACTTCATACACTTTTCGATGGTACAATATGCAAAATCGCTATTACAGCGCCCCCTAGTAGCAATATTTTTCCAAATTCAGGGAGCTGCTGCTTGTCATAGCCATAAACTTAAAATAAAAATTTGGTTCAATTCTATGCATAACTTCATACACTTTTGGATAGTACAATATTCAAAATCGCACAAAAATCGCTGTGACAGCGCCCCCTACCGTAGAATTTTTTCCAAACTCAGGGAAGACCTACCTGCCATAGCCAAAAACTTAAAATAAAAATTTGGTTCAATTCTATGCATAACTTCATATACTTTTGGATGGTACAATATTCAAAATCGCACAAAAATCGATGTTACAGCGCCTCCTACCGGCGACTTTTTTCCAAATTCAGGGAGGACCTACCTGCCATATCCAAAAACTTAAAATAAAAATTTGGTTCAATTCTATGCATAACTTCATATACTTTTGGATGGTACAATATTCAAAATCGCACAAAAATCGCTGTTACAGCGCCCCCTACCGGCGAATTTTTTCCAAATTCAGGGAGGACCTACCTGCCATATCCAAAAACTTAAAATAAAAATTTGGTTCAATTCTATGCATAACTTCATATACTTTTGGATGGTACAATATTCAAAATCGCACAAAAATCGCTATATCAGCGCCCCCTACCAGCGAATTTTTTCCAAATTCAGGAAGGATCTGCTTGCCATAGCCAAAAACTTAACATAAAAATTTGGTTCAATTCTATGCATAACTTCATACACTTTTTGATGGTACAATGGCGACAGACACACGGACACACGGACAGACAGACATTTTCTATAAACATGTTTTTTTGGGATCTCTGACCCCTAAAACATGTAAATCCGTCGAAAACCGGAAGTCGAAAAAAATTTCGATTACAATACTTTCTTCTATTGGAGATAGAAGAAAGTAAAAATTGACTGACACCAGAATATTCAAACGAATTTCTCAGAAATCAAAACCCTGCTAATTTGCAATTTCATTACAAAAGCCAAATTTTATTAAAATATTCTTGGTGCCATTTGTCAATTTTGGAATTAAAATTAGGTGGCTAGACCGTCTAGCCACCGCCCTTGAAAAGGGTTAAATCTATGTCGTCGTATTGAAGAGACTTGCAATAGACGTTCCATGCTGAGAAATGCGCATGCAGAATTACTCTCACGAATACAACTGTATATCGCGAACAATGGCGATCTTTTCGAACATACTGAATATTAACTTTTTGTCACTGGGTGACAGTTTGTCTTTTTTTGTGTGTGTGTGATGTTATCAAAATGTATTGAGATAAGTACATATTTATAGCATAAATTGTGCGCATTTCTTTATACTTACTATTATATTCAAACGTTTACAGAAAAGGGAGTGCATCGATTTCGGACATTTTTGGGTAAACAGGCGAAGATATAACTTATCCATACAAACCAAATGTCCTATTCTATTAATTAATTGATGCTCTAAAACTTTCTAACTGGAAACTTTGCTCTATCTCTTTTCGTTTTCGATTCGCAGTGGGTATCTTCGAAATTTCGTCGCTAGGGGGCGCTGCTGTCGTTTTCATTAAATCGGGCGTAGTCGCTTTACTATACCGTTCCCTCACTTGCATAGCTGTAGCTCTCTCCGTTCACAAGTATTTTCAGGTTAAAGGGACTTTACTTTACACCCTGTGTACTAGAAAAGTATAAATGGATATACCATGAAAGTTCAAAGATATATGGAACCTAAATAATAGCAAATAGAGCTATTCTGTATATTTGTTATTCCATATAGGTTTTTAGTTAACCTTTAAAGACATAGTAGGTATATTGAGAGAGCCACTCAATGGAAACAAGTCGCGAATCCCATGGTATTTATGTGATTAATTCTCATTAAATTAGTCTGCTTTTAACAATTTGACGTTTATTGCTTTTATACTGCTACTGGGCATTGCATTACATAAATATATCCTTAAAATTTGTTATATAGGCTTTAAAAGCCCATAGAGCATAGAGTACGCCGTCCCTGTCATTATGTATCTCCAAACCGTTCGTGTCTTTAAGAGTTAATATCTCGGCTAATTACCGACGATTTTTTCCGAAATTCATGATCAACAATGCTTTTATACTTCTGCTACGATAGATACCTCAAGCTCTGCACAATACTTTTGCTGAAGCCCGTAAATCGAAATTTGAGTGTAACGGGAAAATAGCAATTTTCTCAAAAACTATGTGGCCTAGGGTAATCGCTATAATTTTCCTGCAAGGTTTAAATTAATGTCTACTATCTCTAATTTTTTCAGAATTTTAGTTTCAATAGATTCGGAATTAGATGGGGGGGGGGGGACATATTTTTGCTCTACATTTTCCACCGTAACTTTGAAAATATAATACCTAAAATTAAATTAAATATATTTTTGATTTCAGCGTTACGAAAGCTTTCACACGATACACCATACAATATACAAAGAAAAGATTTTTTTTTTCAAGTAACTTAATTAGCCCCTAGACATTTTTACTAAACATATTTATGAATATTTATTAATCTGTAAATATGTGAGTCAATAGTCTTTATTATTTCCCCCAATTTGTACTTTCCACGTTACATAGTTTGCGAGTAAAAGGGCTGTGACAGACAGACACAGGAGTGATCTTATAGTGGTTCCGTTTTTACTTATTAAGTACGGAACCCTAAAAATGGCTAAAAAACAGATATCTCCAACAATAAATTTATGAAAAAGTCTATTTTCCAAAAATTAATATTAAAACAATAATTAAACAAATGTGAATTTCAAAATACAAAATAATCTCTTTTTTTTCTTGTCATCGATTTTGTTGTTCTCAGTTACAATAAGCTCAAAATACTTTTTCGATGTTTATTTGTCTTTTGGCAATAAAAATATAATTATTTTCGTTATTTAATTTTTTTTATTTATGTGAACTTTAGATTACCCACAATGCTTAGTTTTGACAGCATCAGAAACAAAAACTGTTCTATAGAAATCAATAATTCATTAGCATGAAAAAATACGTACATTGCTAAGAGGTAAAAGAAAGAAAGTATCTTAATGATTTAACTATAGATTTAGTAAGTACATGTTTTGCTTTGAAACTCATATTAGTATTTACGTTTTAACTAATTATAAAATGTGAAAAATATATTTGATATAATGTAATATTATTTTTTAAATATATAATTAAGACAAAACTGAAACTTCTAGAGTTTTTTCGGAAAAACTTTTGGATATTACAGATTAAAAATGTCCTTTATATATGTACACACACTCACACTCACACACATATTTCTCTCCATATGTATATATATATATGTGTGTGTGTGTGTATATATATCATGAACTTATCAGATAAATTTTTATTGAAATGTGTTATATACATATACACACACAAATTGTACCGGGTGAGCAAAAAGTCCGTATAAACTTTAAAAATTCATAAAAACCGAAAAAAATAACCGAAATGAAAAACTGTTTGCAGAATTAGCATCTATAGGTCACAGGATTTTTTAAGACAGAAATAAAAAATAACTCAAAAGACAGCCGACAGATGGTGCTGGTTCGTGCGATTTTGGTAGAAATATGCAAATGAAACGGTTATAAGAACTTGCGATAGTAATCCAGAAACTTGCCACGTAAAATAACTTCACCAACAAAGCTTTATCCTTCATACTCAGCATCCTTGATCAAGTACATGGCTCACAACGGTGAACTAGTTCTGGATTACGAGCGCAAGTTCTTATGAATGTTTCATTTGCATATTTCCACCAAAATCGCACGAACCAGCGTCATCTGTCGGCTGTTTTTTGAGTTATTTTTTATTTCTGTCTTAAAAAAATTCCCGTGACCTATAGATGCTATTTCTGCAAACAGTTTTTCATTTCGGTTATTTTTTCGGTTTTTATGAATTTTTAAAGTTTATACGGGCTTTTTGCTCACCCGGTATATATATATCAATTAAAAAAACCCTTAACGGGTTAAAAGTTTTTGACGCGGCACTTTATCTTATTGCTATAAGAATTTTAAATATGGAACTTAAAAATAATGATATCAAATTTTAAGTGACGCTATATTTATTTTATCATTTTATTTTTGTTTTATTTATAATCGCATCCGTAAGAATTATGTTAAATTTAAAAGGATGTATAAAAATTTATTCATTGATGCGTTATCATTCACATTTTTCATAAATTCAAACTATGAGTTTTAAAAGATATGATATCAAAATTTAAGTGACGCCTTGATGTAGCCTTAAACAATTTGTTTTAAAATTCAATTTTAATTATTTTTGATTTGGCTAAATATATTTACACATCTAACCAAAACTTTTAATTTTCCAATACACTGTTAAAAATACCACTTTCACTGAACCTGTACAATGTACTGTAATGTATTTATATGAATAAATTGATTTACCTTTTGTACCACGCTATCCAAAATCAAAAGTAAAATTTATGTAAGTGATTTCTTTACGTCATAATATCCATTTACATATATTTCGCTTAGTTTGGATACAATGACGCAAAGAAATAACTTACATAAATTTTACTTTTGATTTTGGATAGCGTGGTACAAAAGATAAATCAATTTATTCATATAAATACATTACAGTGCATTGTACAGGCTCAGTGAAAGTGGTATTTTTAACAGTGTATTGGAAAATTAAAAGTTTCGGTTAGATGTGTAAATATATTTAGCCAAATCAAAAATAATTAAAATTGAATTTTAAAACAAATTGTTTAAGGCTACATCAAGGCGTCACTTAAATTTTGATATCATATCTTTTAAAACTCATAGTTTGAATTTATGAAAAATGTGAATGATAACGCATCAATGAATAAATTTTTATACATCCTTTTAAATTTAACATAATTCTTACGCATGCGATTATAAATAAAACAAAAATAAAATGATAAAATAAATATAGCGTCACTTAAAATTTGATATCATTATTTTTAAGTTCCATATTTAAAATTCTTATAGCAATAAGATAAAGTGCTGCGTCACAAACTTTTAACCCGTTAAGGTTTTTTTTAATTGATATCATTACTTTTTTTAAGTAAATAATAAAAAGATAAAAAAAATTTAGAGGCTAATGATAGAAACTCATAATCGTGATTTCCATTCACCTTTAATTCCCTTCCCCCTTCAAAAAAAGCATACCTGATACTTGTATTGTAAAGAGTGCTGTGTTATTTGATTTTTTTAAGAACTTTTTAGTAAGATATGGAAGTAATATACAAAATGTTGGGGGGGGGGGGTTATGGTTTGTCTCACAGATATAGAAAGCTTTGTTAAAACTTACTATGTAAAAAGTTTACTTTCTTAAGAAAAATATAAAGAAATATTACTCTTTAAACCTTTTTATTTAAAATACAATAAAATTGTAAGCAAAAAAAATACTTTCAAATAAAATTTATTTGGAAATTACTGATTTTTTATTTTTTAAGAAATAATTTCCCATCATGTAAGTTTTTTATCTATAGTTGTATTGGGGTGGTAGGATAATAGATTTACTGGATACAACTGTATAAAATGCATAAAATACATTATTATTGCTCCCATTATTGAAAAGAAAGTTTTATTATGATCCCCCCCCCCATTTATTGTTAATGTTGAATTTAGGCAATAGATGGCGATACCATGCAGAGAAGCATTTAATTATTGATGTATTTAACTAATCCTGTAACAAGCAACGTAAAATACTTCAAAAACAGATTTTAATTATATTTTGTACCTTGAAATTTTTAATGCTATTCAACGGTTTAATAATTTAGTTAGCCAACTGAATTATTTAATTTGAGGATTTATTTCACTTAATTTTTTCTGTGAATACATTTCCCATTTATTGTTAAACACCAATTCAGCCTATGTTAACGAATGAAGTAACTGAGAGCGTGATCTAAGGACGTTTTCTGACCCTTCCAATATGGCATCCAGTGCGAGAGCAATGAAACTCAAATTAGTGATTATTAAAACTAAATTAACATGTATGCAATCCAAAGAGGTCTCGATTATTCCTGTTTTCATTTATGAGTAATACTATTAATTTCAAGAGATTTCTCAACTTTTATATAATATTTATTGAGGAAATCCTTACTTGAAAATCTGAAAGAATAAAAATATTAACTGTCTAGATTGCTGCTGCTACCATCTGTTGAACCAAACTTGATGAAGTTGAATAAAAAAATCTTTAACAGTAAAAATGTTTAAAAAATATGCTAGATTAAATGTTATTAAATGATACTGAAATACTCGAGAAAAATGTGTACACTGACTCTGAAGTACTAAAATACTTCAGTTTTACTCAGTAATAAGCACAATATTTCTCCATCATTTATTTACTTTAGAGTTAAAATTCCAGATCTTGAGCTAGGTATTTTTTTTTTTTAGGCATTAATTTCATTAGTGTTAAGTATTCTTATATATAAAAAAATAATAAGAATAATAAAATTTAATGACAAAATTAATTATTAACCCCCCCCCCCAAGCCCCTTCTCAAAATGTCTTTTATTATTATTAATTTTATATCACATTAAATCAAAATTGACGTTTCTAAATTCATTAGATTTTGCCTATCAGAAAATTTATTAAAATAAACGTCAAAAGCCTGTGTTCTTAGATTTTAAACAGATTTTATTGCATTAATTTCGTTGCCTTAAGAAATATTTTTTAGAATTCTCATCATTTTTTTAAAGTAAAATTATGAATAAGAAAATGCAAAGACAAAATTAATTACTATCCATCCCCACCCCAATATCTCATTTTTTATAATATTATTCATAATTTTAGTTCACGTTAAATCGGAATTGGCGTTCCAAAATTCACTAGATTTTGTCTACCAGATGGTTTTTTAAATAAACGTCTTAAGCTCTTAAGCGCTAGTCTTCAAATGACTAATTAGTGAATTAACAACAAATTTCTGACTGATAAGTGATTTTTAATTATTTAAAAATTAATTATTTCACAAAAAAATGTATATATATATATATATATATATATTATTTGTTATGATTCGCAAATTATTAAAATGCAATAAAAGTTCAGCGATAATGAAAAATTCTTCTATATTTTTGGTTAATAAAGACTTAAAATAATTTTTTATACTTCATTATCCCTTGATTAGTTTTCAGCTTTACAAATCTTACTGAAGTATGAAATGATTTTTATAAAAGTAATGCAATTCATTTAAAACACTAGTAATAATTTTAATCTAGGTTCTATATTTTATTATTTTTTGTTAATAAAATTCTAGATTTAAACTTCAGCATTGAAAAGCTTACAAAATCAAATGAATGATTTTTATAAAAGTAATGCAATTAATACAACTCATTTAAAATATTTCTTATAAATAATGCACTGAGGTGCAATGTATTGCATTTACAAAATAAATAAATATATATGCTTTAAAAAAATGCTTACTGCTTCAAAGAGGACAGACCTCGCGACCTATGTATTGCGAGGCCCGCACTTAACCGACTGAGCTACGGAAGGATCGTAAACTTTGCACTAAACGTTGATCAGAAGAAATTAAGCGCATGAATACAGTAGACGTAGCTTCGGTGAAATTCCCATAAATGGTGGAAAAATATAGTCCGATTTTTCATGCTTATTATAAAACGAATAAGAGTCTTCCTGGAAACACACGTGGTCTTATTCGGTTCACCTAAAATAGATTTATATTATATATTAATTTTAATAAGATCATTTTCGGAGGAAAAAAAATGTGAATTAAAAATAAAATTAGAGTTTTCCCAGAAAAAAGAAAAGTGTTATTCACCTCGTCTTAATCAGATTTATATTATATATCAATTTAAAAAAAATCGTTAGTACCGTTTTCGAGATTTTGAAATTAGGAACTTCTTACATACCGTACGAACGCTTTCGCTTTAAAAATGGCTATTTAGATCTCAAAATATACTGCACGTAGAAATGTAAATATTTCAGTATACGATTAGACTGCAGATATAAGACTGTTCTAGAAAAAATCAGAACAATAGGACCTATATCTGCTGAGTTATTAAAAGGCGGCTTTTCGCGTTTTCTTTGATGTCGAGTTAGCCGTATATATGATTTCCGCCATCTACGAATTCTACGATACGATTTTAGGCTTAAGGTTGCGTCACTCGTAATACTACCGTCTTCCATGATATATATATATATATATACAGAATGGTCATAATGACACTTTGCCGATATACGAATCAATAACAGCCACTCCGTTCAACCATCCAAATGAAATGTGAGTATATTTATTTTAAAGTATGCGCTCGAGATTGCGATCGTACAAATATGGCTACAGGGAAATAAATTCTAAATTTTTGAATGACAATACCCACTTTTTTCCATACAAAATTATATCAAAACAATCAAATTATATTGAAAAAACAAACATGGAGTTGAATCGGTACATGCAGCACGAAAAACGGCGACATGGTACACTCATTCATAGTACATTCAAAGAATATCATTGTAAACAACCAATTGCAACAGAGAAACGATACGTACACGCATCAATCATATAACAATATGCAAAAATCGTCGTTTGCGGAAAATCTTTAAAAAGCAGAGTGTAAAACTTGTAATCTCAATAAGACTTTTTCTTTTCCTCTCGAGTGTATAAAATCCCCTCTCAATATAAAAATAAAAGTTTTCCACACAAAACAGTCTTTAATATTTTCCAATTATATATCTTTGAGTTGAGTTGAGTTGAGTTGATTTTTGACGGTCAATTACTTACTCGAGGGATATAGACCCCGGGTGGAATGCCCACCGTGGGGGTCTTTCTAAGGGAACCTAACTCGTATTTACGCATGGAAATCCAAGGTTTCGAAGAAAACCATCTTTGAAGAGTTTTGAGTATATTTTTTTCATTAAAATTATTTTTTTAATTCTAGAAGTTAAAGTAAATATATTTTATTATCAAAGTATAGTGATAATGTAATCACAGAATGATATAGAAAAATATATGTTTTATATAAATCTCTTTTTGCCAATGCCCAAATGTTTATAACTGATTTTAAGATTTGCCTTAAAAGGAAATCCTTTTAGTTCTTAGTAGCAGAAAAAATTTAACTATTATTTTTCCAACCTGCTATTGAAAATTTAATAAGTTAATCATATAATCAAAAACGTTTGGTGGGAAAATAAACTTAGCTTTCTTTACAACAAAGATATTTAATTCTAAATAAATTCAAAGAAACAAAAAGTGGTGCGCGGGAATTCAAAAAAAAAAAAAAGAAAGAAAGAAAACTACAGGAAGTTGCAGTTACATCCGAAAAATGTTGATAGGTTGTTTTTAGAGATTGCATTTTAAATGAAACAAATAGCAAACGTTTAAGGTAATAACCTGCATAAAATATTACACCCTTGCAAATACATAAAAGATAAAATTTTAAATTTTACAGTACGTAGCTAGGAAACTATTTTCCAGAGCTTGAAGAAAACTTTAAAATAATAATCCATCTCACGTATATAGCGTGTATTTATCAATGTTTTCGTACAATAAAACGTTATCAAAAATTTATTCATAGAAATTTCATGCATATATTTATGTAATTTCTGGACATAAATTTCCGTTTATTTAATCTGCGAAGTATTATAAAGCATACATAAAGCCTTTCATGATTAATGCTGTATATTCAGACTGTTTAAATATAGTCATGCGGGTAAAATGATTAATAATAGTTTTCACCAGTCACAGTATAGTATTCACTTATAAATAGTACTTAATAGAATAATGAATATAGATTTAATTTTCATGTGTAATCGTTATTTTTTCGACATTTCCATTTTAATACAGACAAAAAATGTTATACCAACGACAAAGGTAGAGCTGCCAAGTCTTACGCTTTTTTCTTAACACTAAAATTTAAAAGAAAATTTTGACTTCTTTAATTGCAGATTTCGTCGATTAAATAAGGAAAAAGTTCTTTTAAATTTTAGTGGTAAGAAAAAAGCGTAAAATTTGGCAACAACGCGATGGGTCAAGACCATTTATTCGTTATAACAAAAACCTAGCAATAACCAACTCCACACTGTTGAAACTCCGCAGCAAAAGGTCCGGTCAATCGACCGATTTTAAAGATAACGGTTTCTTGACAATATCACAAAGCGCATATGAGAATATTATTTACCGAATTATGGTCAAAATAGAGATAAATTGCATTTAGAAAAAGGAATTGATAAAAACTACAAAACATGTTTTGTTGGGTACATTTTGATTGTTTTAAGCAAAATTTTTAGTTGAAGTTAAAAATCGGTTTTGTTGCTCGGACAAAAAGATATTGTTAACACTCTTACAAAATTATAACAAAATTTCATCAATTTTTCTTGATTTAACAAAATCTGTTTTTTAATTTTACAATAATTTTGTGTTTTAAATTTGTAATTCCAGCAAAATTTTGTTGTTTTTTCAAAATTAAAATGGTTGTGTAGTAACCATAACTCTCACAAGTAATTGGTTTATTTGACTTATATAGCTATATAATTAAAGGATTAACATAATTTTTGGATAATTATAACTTTTTAAATTGGGACGGACCAAGGTAGTTTTAAAAATCCCTCTCTACCATTTAATTTTCTTGATTTTTATTCGAAATTGAGCATTTAGATTTTAAATTGTTCACAATATTTAGCAGGCAAATGACATCAAAATAATGTATACAGTACATAGATAATTCTTTGTTGAGGTCTTAATTTTAAGAATAAGAAAAAATAATACAAGACAAAGACATTTTTTTAGGAAATAAAGTATTTGTCGTATTAAAAAAACTAAGATATTCTGAAATATTTTTTACTAGACCGATTTTATTTATATACTAGCCGGGATTCGCCCTTCTAGACCGGAGTTCCCGCTGCCTTAAACTGTGTGTTTACCGGTCACCATCAAACAAATAACTTCATATTTATAAAGTCCTCCAAAATTTCCTTCCCTTTCGGTAGTTTCTCGAGAAACAAATTAATCGCAAAGAATCCCGAAATGTTCATGGAAAACAGGAAAAAAAAACTTAAATCACCGGTTTTTTGAGATATTTTATTAATTTATGTGAACATTATTTTCGACTCGCAGCCTTTTCTGAAAAAAATAATCGCGAATTTTTAAAGAAAATTTCCGGAATAAAAAAAAATATATATATATTTTACCGGATTTCGCGGGTTTTTTTTTTTCGAAAATTGCGTTAAAATCTGTATTTGTTTTTAAAATTCGGTTTCGCCTGAAACAGTAAATCATTACCTTTATTTTCATATAAATTGTTAGCATTTCAGTTGAAAAGTAATGGAGATATTCGATATGTGAAAGACAGAAAAAATCGTAAATCTCTCGATTTTTATAATTTCTGGTAAAAATTGTATACACTGTCTTTATAATCCAAAAAGAAAATAATCGCGATTTTCCAACGAAAATTTCTGGAGGAATAAAATATTTTATCGGGAAAGATGGATTTTTGCGATTTCTTTCGAAAATCTGATTAAAAATCCGAATTTTTAGAAAAGATTGAGATCGTCTAAAAGGAAAAAAAAAAAAAAAAATTCTTTCTATTACGACGTCAACTCCGTGCATTTCGGATGAAAATTGTGGGCAGTAAAAAAAATTTAAGAAAACCGAAAAAAAATCGACATAAGTCCGAATTCGGAACATTTATTCTTTTTACATTTTTATTGAAGTTTGAGTTTATTTGGGAATATTAAATATATTTTTTTAAATTAAAGTGTTTTATAATATTTTCTTACTTTGCTTCAATGAATCATTATAACAATATGAAATAAAATTTTATTTTTATTAAAATGTTATTTTTTTTTAATTCTTATCTATTATATATGCGTGTGTGATAAATAAAAGATGTTATTAGAAAAATAAAATAATTTTAAAAGTATATATATATATATATATATATTTCATATAAAATTCTAACACTGATAAACAGAATAAAAGAAAAAAGTGCCCAGTTAAACTGATGGCATTGAGCTCACAGTCTATTCAAACTAACTGTATATTATACTCTTACTTAAAAAAAAATAATGCCTTTCGTAAAATAAATTAAGTGGGGGATTAGTCCCTCCCACCTGATTCATATCTTTATATTTAACCAATGCGCCTCCAAATCTCATCAGGGAAGCGCCTTGTCAGAATAAATCGGTATGTCAAATTTGAAGTAAATCGGATAGAAAAATCCATTTATCTAAATTAAGGATGTATTACCTCCCTCCATCCCCCCCTTTATGCTTAAAAATGAACCTCTAAATCTATTCAGGGAAGCACTTTATCATAATAAACCGGTACACACACTTTGAAGCAAATCGGATAGGAAAACACTTTTTTCTAAATTAAGGGGTATTACCCCCCCCCCCAATCCCCTCTTTATACTCAAAAAATAAACCACTAAATCTAATCAGGGAAGCGCCTTATCAAAATTAACTGATATACCAAAATTGAAGCAAATCTGATAATTCTGCATGAAAAACCCATTTATCTATATTAAGGGGGGGCTTAGCCCCGTACGCCCCTTTATACTTAACCAATGAACCCCCAAAACTAATCAGGGAAGTGCTTTATCATAATAAACCGGTATATCAAATTTGAAGCAAATCGGATAAGAAAATACATTTTTCTAAATTAGGGGGTATTACCCCCCGATCCCCCCCTTTATACTTAAACAATAAACCTCCAAATCTAATCTAGGATGCGGTTTATCATAATTAACCAGTAAAACAAAATTCAAGAAAATCTGATAATTTTGCATGAAAAACCCATTTATCTAATTTAAGGGGATATTAGCCCCCTTTATACTTAAACAACGAACCCCCAAAACTAATCAGGGAAGCACCTTATGAGAATGAACCTAGAAAAAAAAATTGATGCAAATCGGATGTTTATGTCAAGAGTTACCGCGTTACGTACGGACGTACGTACATACAGAACCTGCGGGCACATTAGCTCTCATAAGGTGCTTCCCGGATTAGTTTTGGGGTTTGTTGTTTAAGTATAAAGGTGGTCAGGGGATACATTTTTAACTCACAGGCTTTGATAGCCTGTGAGTTAAAAATTATCAAAAATGGCCTATATTTATTTATTTAAAAAAATATTTTGGGAATTCATTTTAAAAAAGAACTACAATTTTGTGAATCATCCAAAAAAAAAAAAAAAAAAAAAGATTAAATCGTTTCTTAAAATTATTATGCATTATAAACGTAATCGTAGAAAGGAAAAAAAAATCATTAGTTAATTCAACTCATTTTCTAATTATATATTCCTTTTGGAAATCAATAGCTAAGTTTCTTATTTTACTTAAATAAATTTATTAAAATATTTTTAAAATTATTTTACAAGCTATAAAAATATCAAAACATCTATACATCTTTTTAGTATTAAAAATTTTCGCTAAGATATTTATTTCATTCATTTAAAAATTAAATTGTCTTTTAAATACACCCGCATAAGACAATTTAAAAAAATGTCTTTAAAAATGTTATTTTGTGGTGTCTCAGTGGTCGAATGGTTAAAGCATATACCTTCTGTCCTTGGGGTCGACAGATCGAATCCCGTCGATGACATGTCTTCATTGGAAATATTGCCAAATGCAATGCAATATGTTCCTTTGAAGATCTAACAAACATACCTACCAACACAGCTGAATAGATGGCGCCATCAAAGCGGAAATATTGATTCTCAAAAATAATTTTAAAGTAAATGTTATTGTTTCTTTAACAAAAATTTTTGTTGTTAAAACAAAGAAAATTCTTAAAATTACACAAAACAATTGTTCTTTAAACAAAAGTTTTTGTTGCCGAAACTAAAATGTACTCTTAAGATAAGAGATTGTTATATTTATTTTTTTTTTAATTTCAACAAAAGAATTTTGTTAATTTAAACAAAAAGGGGGCCATTTTACTTGAATTAACAAAACATTTTTTTGCTGGCGATACAAAATTTTTTTGTTGCAGTTGCAAAAAAAATCAGCAATATTTTTTTGTTGATTCAAACAAAATTTCCATTGACCCATATTTAAACGAAAAGTTTTGTTGGAACTACCAAATTTTTGTTGATTCAACAAAATTTTTTTCTGGGTGTGCGATTCCATTTTACATAAAAACGGTCGAACTGCAAAATTTTAACAATGTCAGATTCCACAAAATGAAATGACAGAAAATAATAAACGTTCGTAGTAAGTAAAAGTTAAATCACATAAAATAGTGTTGACCTCTGATAAGCACACTTTTACATTTCTAGATTAGCATAATGCAATTAATTACATTAACATTCACCTTAATTAAACTTTGATATTTTTAAGATGACGCTAAGTAACTATCAATAGTACCTTGACATTTATTTTAATAAACTTTCAATTCTGTATTTGTAAGTATAGGAGAGATTTATCTAAAAGAAACTGAAAAGAACATGCTTGCAATAATTTTTCCAATTTAAATATATTTTAATAAAAATATTATTTGTCTTTAAGTTTTCTATAAAATCAAAACACTATATTAACTTGTGCCGTGACTATATCGGCATGACATCTCGGAAATTTAAAGAAAGGCTAAAGAGCATTTATTTGATATCAAATTTGATAAACCAAGTACAGTTTTATCGAAATTGCATCAGAAAGAAAATATTAAGATAGACTTCGGGAAAACTAAAATTATCATTCCTACATCTAACCATTACTCTTCAATAATCCGTGAATCCATTGAGACTTTGCTTAGAAATGATACTGTCTGATAACGATGTGCTTTCGTACAATATTCCCGCTATTTGGTTTAACATTCTAGGTATTTTGAGTAATCCTGATAATATGACTTAATTTTGTCACCTCCCCTCCCCCCCCCCCCCTCTTTATGGAGCAGTGGACTAGACCTCGCTTGCACATGCGTACTCTTTCATCTTGTTTTAAGTATATTTTTCTTGTATTTCAGTCAGTCACACTTTTTTCCCTTGAAAATGAAC
Organism: Maratus speciosus; assembly: GCA_963932465.1. Taxonomy (NCBI): domain Eukaryota; kingdom Metazoa; phylum Arthropoda; class Arachnida; order Araneae; family Salticidae; genus Maratus; species Maratus speciosus. The sequence continues at coordinate 242,744,241 of OZ010788.1, read as the reverse complement.
GAGGGTTCGTTCGAAAGATCTCGGGACATAATAACATCTTTATAAATCTTGGCACATTTTAAGTAATTTTATGCTGGTTTTAACTTTTTATTTTAAGTTTTCTTTTAAAAAAAAACTTGTTAAAAAAACACAAACGAAAAATCATTCGTCAAGCATAGATTATGAAACAATTTCCAACACTTTGACTACTGTAACAAATATCACACTATACTATGTTGAAAGATGATGTCTAACAAGGAAACCACTTTTGGTGCTGCTCGCGCCTATCATTGAGACCTGGTGCATTTTAACGCCCTATATTAGGAAGTTTGAGAACTGATGAAATTTTTTTGTTAAAATCAATTTTTTTTTTTTTTTTTTTTTTTTTTTTTTTACAGCAGCATAACTTTCTGAAAATGCAATTTTCGAAACCACTTATCGGCCTATTAACAATTTTTTTTTTTTTAAGAAAAGCATTTAAAATGCAAATTAGTCAATAATAAGTATAAATTATTGAAAAGAGTTTAAAAATTCCTTCAAGAACCTACGAAATTGATTTTTAAAAATTGCAATATTATATTCACATTTTTGGCTGGAGAAAAGTTGGCTTTTTTTTTACTTTCTTCTATCTTTACAAGAAGAAAGTATTGGATTCATGAAAATTTTCGAATTCCGGTTTTCGAAGGATTTAGACATTTTAGGGGTCACAGAACCCGAAAAACATGTTTTTACAAAATGTCTGTCTGTGAGTCTGTCTGTCTGTCCGTCTGTCTGTCTGTCTGTGTGTCTGTGTGTGACGCAAATTTTGTGGGCGCTCTATCTCAAGAACTAATGCACGGAATTTAATAAAAATTTATATTCAGTTAGTCTTTGATATGACTTGATGCTGATTACGTGTTGGTGTAAATCGCTCAACAGGTGGCGCTGCTATGCTGCATTTTTTACGATTTCCGCAATGGCTCTATCTCAAGAACCAATGCACGTATTTTCATGAAATCTCAGATTCAGTTAGTCCTTGATATGACTTGAAGCTGATTACGTGCTGGTGTAAATCGCCCAACAGGTGGCACTGCTAGGCTGCATTTTTTACGATTTCCGCAATGGCTCTATCTCAAGAGCTAATGCACGGATTTTCATGAAACTTCAGATTCAGTTAGTCTTTGATATGACTTGATGCTGATTACGTGTTGGTTTAAATCGTTCAACAGGTGGCGCTGCTGTGGTGCATTTTGCACAATTCCCGCAATAGCTTTATATCAAAAACTAATGCACGAATTTTCATCTAACTTCAGATTTAGTTAGATGTTAACACAAGTTGTTGCTGATTAGGTTTTTGTGTTAATCGCCCAATAGGTGGCGCTGCTATGCTGGAATTTTGATGGTTTTTGCAATAACTCCATCTCAAAAACTGATGCACGGATTTTCTCCAAACTTCAGATTCAGTTAGACTTTGACATAAGTGGTTGCTTGGTGTTTTGGTGTAACACAGGTTTTGGTGTAAAGCACCCAATAGATGGCGCTGCTAGGCTGAATTTTGCTGGATTTACACGATTTCGGAGAGAGCCATATCTCAAGAACTAATGCACGGAATTTCATATCTTTAGAATCCTCATGATGAGCATAGATTGCCGTTTAATTTTGGCAGTTTGATAGCGAATTTTCAAGTATTAACATGTATGGGATAGAAGAAAGTTTTGGGATTGGTACATCCGACTAGTTTTTAAGTGGAGCTGTCCGGCAACTCTATCTAAATTTCATAGCTGCATGTGATTTGTGAGTGAGCAGTGGTCCGGACTTCGCTAAAAATTGTAATGTCTGACCTAATTAGGCACAGTAAAATTTTTTAATTGTATGAAAATATGAATTCACTTTATGATTAATTTTTCCAAAAGACACAACATTTAATTCCACAACGTTTCATTTTAAACATTCGAAACTTTATTCTCTCTGACTTCAAAAGGAAATAGTTTCCTTATTTTGATTTTCAATTTAAAAAAAAAAAATAGTTTTAAATGATCTTGAAAGTTTTTAACACATATATATTTACTATTTATACATTTATCGTCTGAATAGAAAAAAACTAATTAGTGTTTCTTATACTAGTATCAAACTAATCGCAATCATTTCATTCTAATCGTACCGTACATCATAGATTAAGATACAAGATCAGACATTTCCATAGAGCGTAATGGTAATGCGATTGCGATCGCAGCGCCTTTAGTGACAATGGGGAAGAAACTCCCCATCCTTGTAATATTTTTGTTATTGAGCGTCTACCTTATTGTGATCTTTATTTTTTTAATCTAGCATGTTTACGTTTTCAACAGAATGTTACACCGATACAAGAATATATCGATTTCCAACAAAATTGAAATAATTGATTCACAGTAAAATTGATCCAATTCCAGATTATGAAAAAGCAGGAGTTTACATAATCCCATTCGGCACAGAACATGAAATTTATTCTATATTGGTATAACATCTCGAGAATTTAAAGAAAGGCTGAAAAAGCACTTATCTGATATCAAGTTTAACAAACCAAGTACAGCTTTATCCAGATTGCACCAAAAAGAAAATATTAATTTAAACTTCGAAAAAGCTCTAAAACGATCATTTCAACATCTAACTATTTAATAATCCGTGAGTCCATTGATATTTTACTTAGCTGTGATACTGTTTGTAACGATGTCCCTTCTTAGACTATTCCCGCGATTAGGTGTAATATCATAAGTATTTTAAGAGCTTCTGAAAATATGATCTTTTTGTTCCTGTGTAGAGCAGTCGACTGAACTTCGCTTGCACATGCATAGTATTTTGCTTTGTTTTTAAATACTAGGGGGCTCTGCCCCCTACGAGCTACGCTCGTCAACCCCCGTTCAGGCACCGCAGACTCGAAAAGTACGCTAATTTGATCGGCTTTAAAAAGATTTCAGAAGATTAAATTATAATTTAAAAAACAGTGGCGATCTCCCTATAAACGGATTTCTATTCATTTATCTTTGATTGGGGAATTTTGAGGCCAAATCCGCTGCCGTACTACTTGATTATCCCGTCGACCAATTTCGCCAAATTATATAAATCGCTAAACACCTCGTCAAATTATACAAATTGACATAATTTTTATTTTAAATAAGGAAAGAACAAATAAATTAGTGCAACATTAATAAAAATACCAATAAAACGTCGAAATAAAAATAACTTGATGACGTAGACAAGTGTAACTTGCTTAAAGTCAAGTTAATGTGACATTTACGATCAACCATTATTGGCATTTAATCTTATAGTTTGGCGAATGATACATTTTTGGTCGACGGGATAACTAAGTAGTACCAAAGATACAATCGCTGTTTTCGCCTTTGATTAAGTAAAATAAGTTCAAAATTTCAAAATAAGCTAATATAAAAGGAATTAAGTAAACAGAGTCTTTGTCTCCCGGTATTTTTTAACAAAGCGAAAAGAAAGTTCTTTTAAATAAGACATTTTAAATGAATCGTTTTTAATATGACGTAATTTTTACCAAACTATTCTTTCTCTTTTTAATATTCACGTGAAAATACTTTTTTTAGAAATTAAATATTATTTGCGCTTTCCTAACGAAAATAGTTGAAAAGTATCCTCTCAAAATACCAAATAAATGTCTAGCGCAATTTCTAAATTTAAACTGTTTTGCAATATTATTTTGTGTTCATTTTATGTAATAGCTGTAATGTGACGTGAATATGACGTAATTTCTCCTATTTAAGACTTCTAACGCATGTTAATGAATTTATTATTTTACAATTTCCTTTCTCTCTTAAAATTCACGTGTAAATATAGTTTTTATGACGTAATTTTTAATAAGTTCCTGCTTTTTGTATATAATTATCTAATTCTAATTCCAAATGTTTTTTTTTTTCTGTTTATAATAGTCGTAAATAAATCTTTAATTTATTTACACGTATAAATATTTTTTTTTATTTGAAGCAAACATTATTGTTTGCGCTGTTTATATAGTTGGCAACAGTTTAAATTAATATTACTTTCTAAAATCTGTCAAAAATATCTCTCGAAATGCTAAAAATTTGAATTTAAATTAGAAATAAAACCTCAAAAAATGAGTCAAATTAATAAAGTGAGTGCAGTCTGTACACCGGGAACTTCAAACGTATAAAATGATCTAAAAATGATTAAATTCCCATGAATAGTTTCTGCTCCTATAAAACTTTTTTAGTGGAACGATTTTGTCCAACTTTAGCATTACATATCTCTTAAAATAATTCTTCTATTTGAAAACTGTCTGCATCAACGTGTTTATCAAACATTTCTGTATAATACTACCGATTTTAATATTTTTGTATGCATTATTTTTCTTAATATTAACGAAGAAAGACCTCCGGTCACAAAAAATTCAAAACCGGCGGCGATGACAGCGGTAGTTACTTTTTTTTAGAATAGAGAGATGTTTTCTATTCTAGTGAGTCAGCTTTTCCCTTTGAAAATGAACGCGTGTGCGTTTGATAGATCTCACGATAATATTAAATAATATCTTTATATCTTTGTGTCACCTTTTAAGTAATTATAAGTTTTAAAGTTTATATTAATAACAAGGTGAAAATTCCTTTACGACACTAGTTTTTTAATGCAGTGCTTTGACTCTATTGAAGAATGTTTTATTAGCGTACATAATTACACACAGTATTATTTGACTACAAATATACAGACTCTCTCTCATACAAACGCACACACTCACACCATACTTGCTTAAAATCGATATCAGTTTGACGATACTTGACAAAATTTGTAGCCGAAACACAGTCTCCTTACTACAAGACCTGAGTGCAGGTACAAAAATGGCATCTTTTTGTAGGAAGGATTTTTGTAAGCGTTTGTACGATCGTTTGCATTTGAACATCCATAATTTTTTTAAGTTTTTTCAGCTTTATTTTTCTGAGATTATGTAAGCATAGGTGTAACCAGCCTTTCGAACGGGGGGGGGGGGGGGGGGTGCCCAGACTTCTTAACCTGAACATGTTGGATACAAACAATATCTTATATGGTAAAACCTGCAAAAACGGAACCTCATAAAAGCAGTCAAATTTCCGTTTTAGACAGGTTTTCATCTTAGAAGGTATAGTTGTGTGGCATTTCTTTTAAAAAGGGTTCAAACGCGGTTTCTGTTTGCGTGGTGACGGATGAGAAGGGGTTAAAAACATCAAAACTAAATCTAATGGTAAAAAAAAAAAAAAAAAAATATGTCCTTGAAAGACTCCTTGCAGCAGCGACGTAAGACAGTGGCTAAGAGTAGTCACAAGTGTAAAATCTTTTGGCACCCAAATTTCTTATCAAGATTAAGAAAGGCCTTTAATCATGCTGAAAACTTCTATAGGCGCATGGGATCTAAAAATATCTCAGTCAAAGTCTTGTAGATGAAATTTTGCGGGATGATAAATCTCGGATAATACATGCGGTACACCAGTACATACACGCGAAAGTTTTTCAGAATGTGACTCCATGACTTCTTAGGGATCACCAGAGGGACCCAAGAAATTTTGGAGGAAAGTCTATATAAATAATTATAATATTCATTAATACCGTAATTTCTTGCCTATAATCCGCGGATCAAACAATCATGTTTCGATCCAGAAATTTTATTTCATTATTGAAGTTAAATATTTATCGTGATTTAACAGGTTACATTTTATGAAACAATATTTCTGGGTCCGAACATATTATTTGATCCGCGGATTATAGGCCGGAAATTACGGTAATTCATGTGTTTTACCTCAGAATGTGTCGAATATATTAAGTAAAGCAGGTCATGATAATATACACTAAATTTTATCAAGATGATAAAAATTATACTATCATTATGCGACTGTAATAATACAGATAGGTGCTTGTCTGTCTCTGTGTGTGTATACGCGCGCGCGCTGAACTCTGTAAAAACAATGCAGCCCGCACAGCCATAAGATTTGACAGGACCTGCATGCGTATCGAAAACAATTTCTGGAATTTTTGAATTAACGTTTTATGCAAATTTTTTCGCATTTTACGGCATTTTTTTTTAAATTAGTAAAAAAGAATCCGATTTCAATATTTTATGCAGTATAAACTTTGTCTTCTTTTCAATAAAGTGTTTTCGAGATTCTAACAGCGATGTTTCATTTTTTAACAATTTTTTATGTTATTTTTAGAGGATTTTTTTCGCATTTCGTGGAGATTTTTGTTTACATACCTAAAGGGAATCCAGTTTAAATCTTTTACCCAATTAATTAATTTCGTTACCTGTGGTTTTTTAATCTTTTCCGAATTTTTAATGCGACTTTTAGCGGTGGATTTCGCGCTTTGAGGCGATTTTTTGACTTTTGAAACAGAAAAACTCTCCGGTAATTTTTGAAATTGACGTAATTAAAATCGAATTGGAAGAAAGTCAAATCAGTTTTTATAAGAAAGCTGAAAATTTAATTTGGCTCGAAATAAAAAAACGCAATAATTCAAGATTCGCTTCTTTCGAGACAGAACAAAGTCGCCTAAAGACTATCAAGCCAGACACAATTTCATTCCCCCTTATATGTGACGTAACGGTCCGGGGCTGGCGCCAACGAGGAGCATTTGTATCTGGCTGTTTAGAATTAGAGTACAACGCGTTTTTTATTCGGAAGCAAAGAACGTATTCTTTTTAAGGTAAGTTTATTTTCAAATTAACTATTCATACACTATTAGTACTAGTTATCTCTTTTTGTTCACTATGTATTTTATTTTTAATTTGTTTAAAATAAGTTAACTAGTAAATCCTAATGAAATATCGTGTTGTAATATTCCGTGTCTCAAAAAAAAACGATATTAATCTAGTTCTGTTTCATTTAAATACAGCAATAATTTAAAATGGAAAAAATGACAAGATCGTGTCGAGACTTACATCATTCCCTGTCTCTCGTAATTTGCTAAAAATTGGGGCTTGAATTGTATGAATAGGTGAATTATCTCAAAAGTTATTGATTAATAAAGTTTCCATTGTTTAATTATAGCCTTTATTAATTTCTCAAAATAATCTGATTTCAATATCTGCCAGACAATTGTATTGGCGCCAGCACATTTTGCCTTATAATTTGGAAGCTATTTGTCCGATTCACTTGAAATTTTAATCTCCTATGTGACATATTTTTCTACCTCAACTGTTAAACTTTCAAGTGCAAATTATAAACAGTTCATTTAATTTAAGAAAATTAGTAAAACAACTTTAAAATTATTATTACTCAGAAATTTACCACTGAAAACTGATGAAATTTTGTATACAGTAAGTACAGCAAAAATATTATTAGTTTAATCTTTACCTTTCTTGCTATTCAATAATTTCGATTAAAACTTCTGACTTTATTTACTCGGAAATACTGGCACCAGATAGCTGAAATTTATGTCAGACTGAGTTTCTTAGATACTAATCATGCTAAAACATTTTCAGCCAAAAGTCTTAATTACAAGCTTAATTATTATGTAATTTATAACTTGTCACACCTTCCTATCTTTTTAATTTGTTTTGTTTTCTCTCATTAGAGTGACTTTTAATGATCGACTTTTATTAGAAAACACTGGTCGTGAGAATAGTAACTCTGATTATTCTGTAGGCAGAATTAATTGGGCTTTAATTTGATACCAAAATTTATGTATTTTTATAGATATTTTCATACTTAAAAATTTAAATGTACTAGAAACTTTCATCATAATTTCTATGGATGCATAACATTGTTATCTTGTTTATTTCTTTTAAAGCCCGATCAATATACATACTAATTTATTGGTGTTTTTTAATCTTAAACTCTTAATAGAAATTCATTTTATAATATTAGTTACATAGTGCATGCTTATACATGACAATTGCAGATATGGGAATGATGTGTCTGAATCTCTTTATTTTTACAATGACTGTAAACAATTTATCCCCCCCCCCTTTCCGAATTCGCAAAAATTTTGTGTGTTTTTATATAACTTTTAACGTTTAATTAAAAATAACAATAAATAAAATTATTGTTACATAATTATAAATTTACTTTTCTCTGTAGTCAGGACCCGACTTTGTCTATCTAGGTCCTCGGAGCAAGCACCATTCTGGGACCCCACTTCTATCCGTAGAAATTATTCGCGAATAATGCATAAGTGGTTAGTGCTAAACTTCATATGTATTGTATGCATGCATAAATTTCGTACCAGGTACTACTTACATTTGCATACAGGGTATCACAAAAAGATGGTCACAACTTTATGAAAAAATATTAGTAGAATAATAGTAGAAAAAATCATGGATTTGTTGCAAAGGAGTATTTGTTTGCAAACTTTTATTTGTTTTTCTATTTATGTTATAAGGTGTCTAAAAAAAATACCCCCAATTGGTCCATAATAAATGATTTCAACTTGACTCGTTATGAGGAAAACGTGTATGAAGAATTTCTTTTGAAAACAATGTAATACTAAGTTGTTATAATAAAATTTAAATCATTAGTTTTCTAATGATATATAGTACAAAGTCCAAAATCTTAATTCTTGAATATCTGAAAAAAATAAATATATGTTAGGAATACTTCAATTCCAATTGATGAAAGTGTTTTCTTTCTTTCTTTTGATCTCACCAGGTTTCAGTACACTTTTTAAAAACTGTATTGCTTGTACCTTGCATAATATCTTAAAATAATACAAAAATTAAGAAAATAATAATTTTCTGTTTCATGATCTTGTTTTGTTTTATTATGAGAGCTTTATGTTTTTTCAATTTAATCGATTTTATGTGAAAATTACCCATTTCTGCTAAGTAAAGTTTACAGTAAGAAAAATTTATCTGTGTTGTTACCTAATTTCATGCACTCTGTAGTTTTACTATTTATTTATATTAAATTTATTATACTCCTTTGCATGTTTCAAATCACTAAATATTTAATAGGATATTTATTGTATAATTTCAGGCCACAATGAATAATAAAAATAGCATAAAACTTGAATTTGTTTTCATTTAACAATCATTTTTCATCCACTTTAATTTAATTTTAAATGTGGGTTTTGATTGACAGAATATTGGTATTTATTTATTTATTTTTGAAAATGAAATAATTGAAAGCAAAGTAATTCTCTCTATGTGTTTAAAACTACATATATATGTTTATATATATATTATATACATATTTGTAGATTTTGCTTATATATATTTATTAATGTCTTGTTTTAGAATATATAGAAAATAGATAATTGATATTTTTGTAAATTTCAAAGTAGAATAAATAATGAAAACTGTTCACTAAATTAAATTTAATACTTCGATTTTTTTTTTCATTAACCAACCATTTTTCTTTAATGCAACTTCTTAATGTTCTTTAATTAAGTGCACATTTTGACTGACACAGTGATATTATTTCATAAATTTTGTTTTTGTGTTATCGCTATTATTATTGTTTCGAGTAATCGAAATTGATTGAAAAGCACTTAATTAGCGTCTTTAAACTATAAGTTTTTATTTTTTTCCCATATGCTGTGATAATAAGTTGGTATATAGAGGAAAGAATTAATATGTTTTAAATAACGCATGTGCTCTTCACGGCTGATCTAAGCCCCGCGTCGTGACGTCACGAAACTTCGTGTTTGGCTTGTAGTCTTGAGGCGGCTTTGGACAGAAGAGGTCGTAGCTTGCTCGGGAGTACGTTGCCGAAGACAGTTCCCACCTCAATCCTAGAATTGTTTAATTCTATGTTCATAAAAAAAAAAAAAAAAGAAAAAGAAAAAGAAACGAAACTCCACTAGTAATGAAGTTTTCTTTGAGGGACAGGGTTTGAAATAACGTGCGGGGTCATTGAACATGAAATAATGTGCGCACAGAAGAGGAAAGTCTCACATAATAAAAAATGCTGTGCAGTATTTCCCCCCCCCTCCAAATTCTTTCACTGACCTGTGATTCTTTAGTGAGTATTTTAAATATTTTTTGAAGTCCGCTATTTTTATTGCTTTTATGGAATTTTTCAAAGTCAATTCGTGAATCGGTCCCTAAAAATTTTGAGAATTTCTTCAAATGATCGTGGAAAAATATCGAGAATTTCGATAAAAGAGTGCAGAAAATAATCGCAAATTTCGTCAAAATATTGAACAAAAAATTACGAATTTCGACAAACGATTGACGAATATTTTTTGCAAATTTCGTCAAAATGTCGCGGAAAAGAGTAGAGAATTTTGTTAATTGGTATGGAAAGATATCGAGAATTTTCCCGATCGGTTGCGCAAAACTGTCGCGAATTTCGACAAATGAACCCTGTAAAAAAAATCAGTTTCGTCAATTGGCCGCAACAGAAAATAAATTTCATCAAAGGCTCGCGGTAAAAACGAGAATTTCGTCAAAGGATCGCAGATAGAAAAAGCGAATTTCGTCAAAAGATCGTAGAAAGAAAACGCGAATTTTATCGAAGGATTGTGCTAAATAAATGCCAATTTCGTCAGACTATCGAAGTAAAAAATGCGAATTTCGTCAAAGGATCGTGGTAAAAAACACGAATTTTGACAAAGGTTTGTGGTGAAAAGCGCTGATTTTGACAAAAAATCGCGTAGAAAGACGTGAATTTCGTCAAACGGTTTTGGGAAAGAATTGTAAATATCATGAAATGATCGCAGAATAAAATCGCGAATTTGGTCAAAATTTGCTGCACTGGGCTAAAAGATTGAAACCAGGTTCCTTTCCGTACTTTCAAAAGAACGCCGCGAAACGAAAAGAAACTTTAAAAATCGTATAAAAATTTTCAGAGGAAAAAAATTACTATATTGACTTGAAAGACTGCAACCATATTCCTTTTACGAATGTCAAAAAATGTCCGTGAAACACGAAATTCAACCAACCAACCAACCACCAGATTAATTTGAATTTTCTGTGCTATTATTTTCCATTTTCAAAGGAGGCAGGGTCTGTGCACTCCCTCTTCTTTCCCCCCGCTAATTGCATTTTAGAATTATCGTTTCACATCTGCATTCGCTTTCAAATTTTTTTGCTTCTTTCTAGATTTTAAACTACGAAAGCAAAGAGACAAATAGTTTATCCTCGTCAAGAACTTGCGTTATTTTCTCATGAAATTGCAGAAACATGCAATAGAAAGAACGGCGTTAAAAAAAAATCTCCCCCCAAAAAAAGACTTCAAAGTTGGATTATAAAAAGCCATCTTTCTGACTTACTATGACTAATACAGATTCTTGTAAATATTCTAGTTTTAAAAAAGATAAACAACACAATTTTCTTAAAAAAAGAAAGAAAGAAAAAAAGATCGTGTGTATCTTTTTTTTATCACATTTTTAAACTTAGGCTGTTAGTTTTCTGAACTAATCTAATTTGCTAAACTAATTGAACTCTGCTTTCACTTCTTTTTTTTTCTTTTGCAGATTCCGATTTTTTTTAAATAATTGTGCTTGAGTCTGTGCAAGCGGGGGGGGGGGGGGGGGTGCCATGGCAAGCAGGGCACCCCCCTGGTTACGCCTATGGTAAGCTAAAGCAAACGTTCAGAAAATATTGGTGTATTATTTCAGGGGACCATACAAACGCTTACAATAATGCGCCGACAACAGCCGCCATTTTTGTGTCAGAATTCAGGCCTAGTATTCAGGGGCGGTGTCCGAACGTAAACTGCCAAAATCGAAACCAAATTAAAGGGGGGAAGCACTAGGTGTCAATATTCAAAGAGCTTTGGCGATCCCCATTGTGAATGTTGTATAGAAAATAAAGTAATAAAATAAAATGAATAGCAATATGCTGTGGAAATTCGATATATTTTCTCGCGCGAAATCGAAGTTTCAAAATCCTGAATGAAAATTTTAATTTTTTAGTACATGGCTACTGATATTCCTTCTAACCATTGTCAATACACTATAGTAAAGTTTACATTAACAGATTTTCTTGTTTATGGAATAAAATAATAAAATTTGGGCATGTCCTTGATTATTCGAACATTTCTTGATTATTCGGATATAAATGTGAGGCATTATTTTTTTTACTTCAAATTTATTTCCTGAAAAACACCTATAGGTAGAGGTTAATATTAAAGCAAAATATACTTTTAAGTAAAAAGAATTTTTTACCGAGAATCAAAGAATTAAATTTGGAATAAAACATAATTTTTTGTCGAGTAAAATTTATATTATGATTAACAAAAAACAAAAAAAAAAATGATTGTGGTTAAATATTTAACGTAACGAATTTACAGAACCCAATATTTATCGTTTTGTTTACGTTATATAACAACAGAAATTTAAAACTAGCATAAACTTTTGAAAATAATCTTCGAATTTTTTTCTCATTAAAATTGCACTGGATCTTCTGAATAAACTAAACTTTTACTGCGGGCATTATGCAGGTTATAATGTATTAAACTGGAGATTTTTGAAAATATTTAGCCACTGTTTATATAAACTCAAAGTAATAGAAAACTGTTCTTTAGCCTAAGCAGCAGATCCCTAACTTTGGGCTGCAGGCAATATTCCAGTTGATCACATAAACATCAGCCAGTTCTTTAAAAATGAAAGATTGATTTTATTTTCTGCGGATAATCACAATATGTTACAAATTTAAGGAAAAAAGATATAGATAAATAGTTTCGTGAAAAAAAAAAAGAAAAAAGAAAAAAAAAACTATGTTCTTATAAACTTTCTGTAGAGAATGTGGCTTGAGGCTGAAGTTAAGAACTTTCAATTTTGATATCGGCACTATCATTGGTTCACAATAATACCATGAAACGAATTGATTTTTAAACCAATTTAAAATAATACATTTATTGAAAAACATTTTTTCTTACGTTGTAAGATAAGGTTTTGTTTTGTAATTATCCCATTTTCTCATTAGGACTACCTAATACTGTTCTTTTGTGTATGTTTTGTACAAAAGTTTTCCTTTCTATAGAATATAGTTTTTAAAGACTGTATATAAGACTCGTGTTCCCTAGTTTATTAGGTAGGTCGCGGAAGACATTCAAAGGTTTGTGAGGGAAACTTTTTGGACCATTGGTTTAACCCATTTGGGACCATATACGCGCCTATAAAAGGAGCATACAAAATTTGTTTTTGCCACCAGTAATAAAGAAAAGTAATATTTTACTTATTTAATTACGGCATTGTCGAAATTATGAAATTGAAGTTAACTATTTTTTAAAAAGTGGTGCATCCGAATAAAATTTGTGTAAGTGACTCCAGTCCCGAAAGGGCGAGGCTAATGTAAAAGGCAGGTTACCGCGGTGCATCCCAAGTGTCTTTTTTTACAGACCGCTAGAGTGACGTGATGCTCTTTCGTGCACCTGCATTGGTGCATTCAAGTATCACGTGATTCCAGCAGTCTGTAAAAAAGATACATGGAATGCACCGCGGTAGCCTGTCTTTTTCGTTAGTTTCGCGAAAGCGTTAAAGAAATAAAGTGGCACGACGTTTTTTAAATTTAGCCCTTTTTCAGCAATTTCTACATTTATTATTGACACGGAATTCCCTTAAAAATAGAAAAATTAAATTTCCAATTTTGGTGATATTTTTTTCCCTCAGTAATAAAAGTGACAGAAACTTTTATTCATATCGAAAACAGTTTACAAAAACTGCATGTAACTTCGTAGCTTTACACTATTCTAAAAATCTTTCTCTTATATTCAGAAACCTAAAAAACAAAAATGAGTCGCTAACCTTGCTTCAACTCTTACCGGGCTGTTCACTGGAAATGAAGCCATTACACAGATTTCACAAAACACAGCGATTTATTTATAACAGTAAGCAGGAAAATTTAGCAGCGGAGTGGGCAGCATTAATACAGATAATCAGAAACAAGATAACTATAAGAAAGACTGAGATGAGAAAGGGGATATTCTTTGTCCAAACTTGTTAAATGTAACTCACTTAACTCGGCTCCATGTGATCTCACCGTTTATTTTACAAGAAACTAAGAAATTCACTTTAGAAGATTATGGCCGGCTTCTAATTGCTCAATCTCATCTCGCTAACAGCGAAAAATCTATCTGGATCCCGGCAAAATATCACTATAAATGAAATCTCGTGAATTCCAATGGCTCTTTATTAAAGAAGAACACTCAATTTGTTACTAAATAGATGAAAACTCACAGCCAAAGGTTCTATTCGACCTGATAATCGGAAATTCCTCAACAAATGACTCGAATTTCAGGAGAGAACCAGCAACTTGGAAGGAGAGATGCGTTGCAAATCTATTGAATCCATATTCTACCGTACTATATATAGTTAGTACACAACCATAGTTACCTAATTAATATAGCATTGCAAAAAAAGGACTACCATATTCCCTGAGATACATACGTACTTTTCGGAACTTAAATAAATGACAGAATTGATCTCACTCACGCACAGATGCTAGAATTCAGAACACCACGATCACACGCAAATTCTCAAAATTCCTTCCTCCACTAGAGCACGCTAATAAAAGAGTAACTGGAACCAATAGATTAAGTGAAGCATTTTTACCAAAATTTACGAGTACTAAACAAATCTTTTATTTCATAAACTTGTCAATAAATGACGGAAATTTGCATTCTGAGACGGTTTTTCCAAATAGTTTTTGAAATTAACAGAAAAGTTTTCGGAGTCATCAGTAATTGCTCTCCTACATTAAAATTTCTTAAACATTTCTGTTAGGATAGGAAAACATTAGCGAAACTTCTTATTTTGAAACAATATATAAGTATCTTTGAAGTAAATGTTTCAGATTTATGTAAAAAAAAAAAAAAAAAAAAAAAAAAAAAAAAAAAAAAACCCACCTATTTTCCGATAAAAATGACATCACTGATTCCAGCCTTTCAATCGAAAGAGATCTGTAATCAATTCTTTCTCTCTTTACAGGCGTTCCAGCAATATGCATCGGCAGTTGGTGTCTGCTTATGCTACATTTTCATAATACGGACTGTTGGACAGGATATGGAGATCTGCCGTATATATGGGTCATCACGGGACCAATGATGGCTGCACTTTTGGTAAAATAAATAATGATATTATTTAGAATAGGATTGAAATTTAGAAAATAATTCACTTCTACTTGAAACATAAACTTCAGTTTGTATTTGATAAATTTTACTTGTAACATCCCTTAATGTAGTTGTTAAATATTTATTATACGTCAAAACTGCAATAATCGAAAGTAACAACTAATAAAAATAATGAATTCTGCCAAATATAAAATTAAACTATAATTTATTTTTTAAATAACATACATTTACTTCAAAGTTAACATTACAAGACGCATTACAGTGTCATTTACTGAAGTGTTTAGTTTAAAATTCAGACAGATTAAATACATATTTGGTAGTTAAAAACTTTTAAAACAAGGACGACGCTAAAGGATATTTTCGGAAGCAACTCCTCCCCCCCCCCCCCCCGTGGTCTCAAAATTAAGATGGATATAATAAAAATGTAAAAATATCAACGTTAAAAGCACCAATAATTTTCAATTTTAAGCATACCGTCCTCAGTGCTGAGGATGGCGGAAATTTTGCTCACATATATAGGAGAGATGGGGATTCAAATTAAAGGTTTATTGACCAATAGGAAAACAGAGGATTGCAGGTAACAGCCAGTAGGAAAATAGATGGGAAATGGAACCGAAGTAGTAAAAATTTGAATTCCCACTTCCCCATGCTCGTTCTTGTCATCCTCCAAGCCAAAACATGACCGCCTTTAATACCTTTGTAAATCGTGCCATACATGTTTGCTCTGATTCTCAGTCATTTAATAGTGAAATTCAATACATTAAAGCCATTGCGATTAACATAGGTTACAATCCTTCTGTAACTTATACTGCTCTATTTAAACTACAGCGCCCTCGTTCCCCAAACTCACCTCAGTCTTCTACTCTGTCCAATATTAGCATTGTGTTACCCTTCTTTCTTAAATCAAGCTTTCCCATTGCTAAAATTCTTAGACAATAAGACTTCAAAATAATTTTTTCACCTATCAATAAATTCATCCACTCCAAACTCAAAGTTCCTGTTGAATTATCCAAGTCACGGGGTATCTACAGTATTAATTGCCAGTGCGGTCTTTTGTATATTGTACAAACCAAACGTTGCTTAAAATTTCGTACTAAAGAACACCAAAATTTTATAAAAATCAAGAAACCATTAAATTATCTATCGAAAAACATTGCTGGGAGATGAATCATACCTTTAACTTCAATTCGGTTAAAACAATTTCTGAAACTCCTTGTATACACGAACTTAACTTCCTTGAAGCATTTCATATTTATAAAAATCTTGAAAATATTGTTAGTTGGAATTCGCTATTCTCCTATTATCAGAATTATTGAAATGTTATGTAAAACATTTTTTTCTTAATTTTTTTTTAATGCAATTCTCCCTATTTCGGTTCCATTTCCCATCTATTTTCCTGTTGGCTTATTACTTGCAAACTTTTGTTTTCCTATTGGTCAACAAAGCTTTAATTTGAATCCCCATCTCTCCTATAATACTATGTGAACAAAATTTCCTCCATCCTTTGCACTGAGTACAGTATGCTATATGCTACCGAAACCGGTATGCTTAAAATTTAAAATTGTTGGTGCTTTTATCGCTGACATTTTTACATTTTTTAAATTTAAATGTCGTCGCGGAAAATACTTTAGCTTGAGTCTTATATCGGGTCGGGTAACCCGATTTTTCTCGCACACGACCCAAACAAGTTTGCGTTGAATGGGATGCAGATTAGTTTTTAAAAACTTATGCGATACTAATTTATGAAAAAAAAGTCACGCGTGTCTGGCTGCCACTGATTTTTTTCTTTACAAGCAGGGTTTGCTATAATTGCTTCAGTTTCGGGTTGAGTTTTGATTCTTATGCGTAGGTTTGTGTTAACGTGATTTTTCAAAAAAGTGTCCAGAAGATTGTTTCAGATTAGGATGCTGCATCGGGACAGGAAAAACAATTTTACATGAACCCAAACCGACACACGGTGTGGAGCTATCGTTTTCTTTGTTGTGGTTGGATTTGAGACATGTTGACTCTGTTTCGGGATGAGTTTTGCTACTTATGGGACGTGTTGCGGTTAACTGGATTTTACAAAATAAAATTTAGAATATTGTTTCAGATGAAAATTATATGTTTGAATTTGAGTGATTCTTTACGTGTTTATTTTTCTAGATAAAAGATAGAATCGATATAAAAGATATGGTTGCTGAATATTTTTTTTCATAAGTTTATTAAACTATACACATTTTTTTGTTTCGTGTTTCCGATCGGATTGAAGAATTCGAATCGACGAAAGAAACTTTTGGTCCGGTTTTAGGTCAACGAAATTGATTTTGTCGTGTTCGAGTCGGGTATATAAATGACTTCTTATTTGTTTATTTTCCAATATAAAATATAAAATTCACATTGAAAATACGATTGCAGACTATTTTTCCATATTTACTTTAAATTGTGGTCCAATTTTCACTGATTGCGGTTTTTGGGGCGGGGTTGGATTTAAGTATTTCGGATTTGGATCAAATTGCCAGTCAACTAATTATGTTTAAGAGCTCAGATTAGGTTGCGGATTTGAGTCAGTTATAAATCGACACACGCAGGACTTTAGCTTGGTGTAATATTTAACTGCTAATTTTCACAATAACATTTACTGTAACAAATCTAAACAACTAGTGTAAATGCCCGTCCTAGGACGGTGGGTAAAAATTGTGTTTTTCACCTAAAACTTGAAAACTGATAAAAAAAAAATAATTGACAATATGGAAGCGTTTAGATGAGCAAAGTTCGGCTAGTTTATGTTCTAATAAACACACAATTAGCATTTACAATATTTCTGCGTAAACCAGGTTTTCCGGCTAAAATACTACTATAACAAAATTAAGATTTCTTAATAAAACAAAAATTTAATAAATATGCAATAAAAGTGCGTAATTAAAACAGTCTGCTGTAACTATTGAAATAATACTATTTTTTAATAACACTTTGAAATTGTATTTTATCGTTTACCCCCCCCCCCCCTTCCTCCCCCCCTCCAAATTTTTTTAAATCATAGCAAACGCGGTAGCGTTAAGCTATAATATGATTAAGAAATTGAAAATGCAAACGACTTTCTTAAATTTCATGCGAACCAGTTGACATACGACAATGATTTTTCTTTTGAAAGATAGAACTCGACGAGACGAATAAACTGATCGCATTAAAAAAATTACTGTAGCTTTCAGTAGTTTTTTATTTAATCTTAAACGAAAAAATGAAGACACAAAATTCAACAAAGTGTAGCTAACGTTCCAATGGACGGATTAACTTCGTTTTTGTTTTATTTTGATCTTCTTGTTCAAACTTAAAATAGGTTTTTTTTTCATCTTTGTATGTTTGACGGTCGCTGAGAAAATCGAATTTGTCTTTTATAATGTCTCCATAAAATTATAGCAATCTCTCCTTTTCATTTTTTAATTTTCTAATTCAATAATTTCTTGTGTGTTGCCACTCCCTAAAAAGCAGTACAATAATTTTTAAAAAAAAGATAACACGTGTACTTTTGTTTTTAAAAGTCAATAAAAATTGAAATTCAACCGACAGATTTTTGTATTTTTGAAAACTTTCTTGATTAATATTTTGAACTGGAGTAATAGACACAATGGAGCACAAACAAGTTGATAGGGAAAAAAAAAAGGGTAAATCCCAAGCTTATGTTCAGGAGTTAAATGTAAGGTTTTTTAAAAAATTATTATTATCATCATAACATCCTGACTTACACAAGCGACAGGTATGCAGTAATATAAATACTTCACATACTAAGCATATCTTAAAAAAAAAATAGCATTCCATCTATTTTAAATAAGGAAGAGATGTCATATACGCACCAACGCATATAAGTGGCGCGATAATGGCGTTATTTTGCCTGATACAGTAACTGAGCTATTCTTGTTTATTTATTAATTATTTTTTTATTTACTTTTATTTTATTTTTTAAAATTATATAAATTGTTTTGTTCTATAGTTATTAATTAAACTTTTCATTATTCATTGTATTTTTCTTTTTAAAATAATAGAAAGTAATTTAAAAGTATATATGTAACTGCTATTCGAAAACGAGGTTTTCATCAAATTGGTTTGAGAAAAAAACCTCGCCAAACCCGTTGTGTATATGACATCTGTGGCTTTAATAACTAGGGTTTCGTTTAACTTTAGGTACGTTTGCTTGAGATATTGTTGAAAATGTACAGCAAAAATATACGGTACTAGTTGATTATCCCGTCGACCAATTTCGCCAAACTATTCGCCAAATGATACAAACTGACATTTTTTTTTTTTTTTTTTTTTTTTTTTTTTTTTTTTTTTTTAATAACGAAAGAATAAATAAATTAGTAAAACATTAATAAAAATATTAATAAAAACTTATGCACAGATGTCATATACGTTCCATATTGTCGCGATTTTTTCCGACGCCAATTTAGTGAAAACCTCGTTAATATATCATCTATATCCGGGTTACCATATCAAGCAAAATAACGACACTTTGGCGCCAGTTAAGTACCCGGTGCGTATATGACGGTGCGTAAAAACAATCGAGCCAATATGGGGCATTTATAACATTTGTGCCAAAACTTGAATTAAAAATCACTTGATGACGTAACAAACACATGTATCGTGTTTAATGTCAAGTGACTGTAACATTCGCTATCATCCATTATTGTCATTTAATCTTATAGTTTGGCGATAATTGTTTTGTCGACAGGATAATCAAGTTGTACCAAGTATGGTACAGATGTCATATACGCACCACGTTGGCGCGATATATTTTTCTGACGCCAATTTGGCGAAAACCTCGTTTTAGAATACCAGTTACATATATATTTTTAAAAGGGGATTAACAAAAAATTTAAAAAAGTTTAATTAATAACAATAGAACAAAACAATTTACATAATTAAAAAAAAGGAAAATAAAAGTAAATAAACAATTGATTAATAAATAAACAACAACATCCGGGTTAGCATATCAAGCAAAATGACAAAACTTTGACAACAGTTAAGTATCCCGGTGCGTATATGACATTGGCGTTAGAAAAAAAATCGCGTCAATGTGATCGTATATGGCATCTGTGGCGGTTCAAGTACACTTTGGAACGTTACTTTGAAATCGGTGAGTTTCATTGCCAAAATCGCCAATATGCTTAATGATCATCGCCATAGAATATATAAATAATGCCATATTTGTAAACTTATAGGTCAAAATATAAGTGGAACCTCGGTTCACGACCGCCTCTGTTTATGACCAGTTCGGTTTATGTTCAACTTCGGTGATCAAAATTTGACTCAGTTGGCGTACAATATCTCGGTTCACGACCAAGGCTGCCGAATAGTTCAGTTGGCAACCCTCACATAACACTTGTTATTAGCCAAGTTTGGAGTAAGGTGTGCAAATCAGAGTGCTTTGTGTACCAGTATTACTGCAAAAATATTAACTTTTACTTTTACTCAGGTTTATGCTAATTTTAGCTCTCATTATGGCTTCTAAGAATGAAAAAGTGTTTAGTGATAGCAGTAGTAAGAAGCTTAAGCGAATTACTGTTCAATAAAAGAAATTGTAGCAAAACATGAGAACGATGTTAGTATAACCGGTCTAGCTAAACAATGCGATGTGGCCTGAACCTTCGATTTCCACGGTAATCTATATATATATATATTACGCTATCGTATGTGTCACAGAAATCGCGATTATTTGTTAATTGTTTAATGGCAACGCTCGAATGAAACGCATCACATTGGTTATAGAACAGCATTTTATGCATCTCCATACCTATAAGGGGGGTTACCATAGCCGGGACCCTGTTCTGTCGACAAATACCGCCAAGTTTGTCACCAACTTGGCGATATATCACCAAATTCCATAGACTTCCATTGTAAACCAATAGGGTTTACCTGTTTAGAGAGAATCAACAAATTGAGATATTTTAATGCAACAAAAACTAATATCAGTTTAAGGAATTATATTAATTATATTTAAGGGAGCCCAAGTAAATTAAATTATGAATAAAAATAACGTGAATTTGATTAAAAAACCTTGAACCTCTTAAAACAGTGTGCATTACTTGGTTAAATAGTGCATTATTGTGCGAAATAAGAAAAAAGTATTGGGAATATTTAAAAGCAACTCAGGTTTATTTATATTCAATATATAATTATCAAAAAATTTAAATGACTAGTATTAAAAAATGCTCTGACGAGCACCAAAAAAGGCTAATATGTTTTTAAGTATGAAAAAGGATTTGACAAGTGCTTCTAATTGAGCATGAAAACGGACAAGGGGTCCCTTGTTGGCTGCAGCTCACTGTCAATGCCAACTTTGAAAAAATCATATTTGCGCTTTTTTCATATAAAAAAAATCAGCTACAGTTACGATAAAAATGTGTAGCGTAAAAGACACAGCCAGTAAAGAAGCAGCCTGATTAAACATGAATGTAAGGCGACATACACATAGTACCAACATAGTACCCCTAGTTCCTGCAGCGTATCACACTCATGCAGGGCCACCAAGCACGCCCGCAGTGTAGAACTGTACAGAAAACTGATTTGTAGTGCAGTGCAGCACTCTGTACAGGAATAATTCCAAATGTGCATGCATAACAGTATAATGCATTCATTGATTTTTGAAATTATATGAAAGTGGCTGTGGCTTTACAATGTACTATGCAGTGCAGCAATGCATGTAAATTATAAACGAACATTTAACGCATACACCTTTAATACGGAAGTACAAAAGCACAGTGTGAGCGTGCGCTGAGGTTCAAAAATCAAAAGCATAATAGGAATGTACAGTGTAGTATAATTTATAGAGAAATAATGGTACACAGTGCACTGTACAAAGTTGCATTGCAGACGCATGCGCAGTACAACAGTACAACAGTGCAGTTAACATGTAAAGCACGACGGAAAGTTTTACTAAAGTACCGCGAATTTACTTTATATGGAAAAAGCGCAAATATGATTTTTTCAAAGTTGGCATTGACAGTGAGTTGCAGCCAAGAATGGACCCCTTGTCCGTTTTCATGCTCAATTAGAAGCACTTGTCAAATCCTTTTTCATACTTAAAAACATATTAGCCTTTTTTGGTGCTCGTCAGAGCATTTTTTAATACTAGTATGTATATTGATTAATACATAAGTATCTCGGGTTGAATCCCAACCGTCTAATCCCCTAAGCTTCTGTCCTCCTGATGCAAAGCTATAAATCAAAAATTATTAATTTTACTTTTCGTATAAATATTAATTTTTTACTTTTACTAGGGGGCTCGGCCCCCTACGAGCTACGCTCGCCAACCCCCGTCCAGACACCGCAGACTCTAAATGCACGCTAATGTGATCGGCTTTAAAAAGATTTCGAAAGATACAATTATAATTTAAAAAACAGTGGCGATCTCCCTATAAACGGATTTCTATTCATTTCTCTTTGATTGGGGAAATTTTAACGCCAAATCCGCTGCGGTACTACTTGATTATCCCGTCGACTAATTTCGCCAAATTATATAAATCGCCAAACCACTCGCCAAATTATACAAATTGACATAATTTTTAATTTAAATAACGAAAGAACAAATAAATTAGTACAACATTAATAAAAATACAAATAAAACGTCGAAATAAAAATAACTTGATAACGTAGACACGTGTAACAACATTTCAAAATAAGCTAATATAAAAGGAATTAAGTAAACAGAATCTTTGTCTCCCGGTATTTTTTAACAAAGCGAAAAGAAAGTTCTTTTAAATGAGACATTTTAAATTAATCGTTTTTAATCTGACGTAATTTTGACCAAACTATTCTTTCTCTTTTTAATATTCACGTGGAAATACTTGTGTTAGAAATAAAATATTATTTGCGCTTTCCTAAGAAAAATAGTTGAAAAGTATCCTCTCAAAACAAATAAATGTCTAGCGCAATTTGTAAATTTAAACCGTTTAGCAGTATTATTTTGTGTTCATTTTATGTAATAACTGTAATGTGACGTAAATATGACGTAATTTCTCCTATTTAAGACTTCTAACGCATGTTAATAAATTTATTATTTTACAAATTCCGTTCTCTCTTAAAATTCACGTGTAATTATAGTTTTTATGACGTAATTTTTAATAAGTTCCTGCTTTTTGTACATAATTATTTAATTCTAATTCCAAATGTTTTTTTCTGTTTATAATAGTCACGTGTAAATAAATTTTTAATTTATTACACGTATAAATATTTTTTTTTAAGCAAACATTATTGTTTCCGCTGTTTATACAGTTGGCAACAGTTTAAATTAATATCACTTTCTAAAATCTGTAAAAAATATCTCTCGAAATGCTGAAAATTTGAATTTAAAATAGATATAAAACCTCGAAAAATGAGTCAAATAAAAAAAATAAATAAATTCTGCACACCGGGAAATTATAACGTATAAAATGAACTAAAAATTATTAAATTCCGATGTATAGTTTTTGCTACTATAAAACTTTTTTAGTGGAATGATTTTGTCCAACTTTAGCATTAAATATCTCTTAAAATAATTCTTCGATTTGAAAACTGTCTGCATCAGCGTGTTTATCAAACATTTCTGTATAACACTACCGATTTTCATATTTTTGTATGCATTATTTTTCTTAATATTAACGAAGAAAGACCTCCGGTCACAAAAAATTCAAAACCGGCGGCGGCGGCGGCGGCGGTGACAGCGGTAGTTACTTTTTTTTAGAATAGAGAGAAAATATGGGATATGTTTTTTTTTTTTTTTTTTAAGTTTAAATTTACATACCCCTGTAAATAGAAAAGGAAAATATAAGTAATGTGTAATTTAAAAATAAGTTACAAAATGCCAGGATATTATTTCAGGGGGGGGGGGGGGTCTAATCCCTTAAGCTTCTGTCCTCCTGATGCAAAGCTATAAATCAAAAATTATTAATTTTACTTTTCGTATAAATATTAATTTTTTACTTTTAAAATATGGAATATATATGATTTTTTTTTCTTTTAGTTTAAATTTACATACACCTGTATATAGAAAAGGAAAATATATTAATACTAGCAAACCCCGCCGCTTTGCTCGCGTAATATTTGAAATATGCCAAGTGATATTTATATGTCTAATTTTTATTAAAAGGTACTAACTAAATTTTTATTTTATTAAAAGGTAATATTTTATTTTATTAAAAGGTACTTATTACTTTTAGGAATAATTTAAAAAAAAATGTTTTTTAAAACACAGTTTGATTAAACATCATTGTTACACTGCATGAGGCAGAAATGAGACTTAAATTAATAAAACGAAATAGAACTAAATAAATAATAATTTAGAAAATATTTTGAAACTTTTATGCTCAATTCAGTATTCATTTGAAGTTTTGAATTTTTTAGAAACCATCTTCTTACTTCTTAAAATTAACCATCATGTCAAATTCCAAGTCCTACCACCTCTCTCAACATAAAGGGCTATGTTGAAATAGGAACTGTTACCATTAATTTGCCAACATTAATTTTGAAATTGGTTTGTTATTTCCTAATATTCCATAGAAACGTAATTTATAAAGCTTTTAAAGGCCTTTTTTAGCGCGTTTGTTGTTCCTGTGAATCCCAGGTGGTAGAATCATCGGCATAAAATATAGCCTGTGTAGGATCAGAGACTGTTACCATTGATTTACAATTATTACTTTTATATTAGGTTTATATTAGCTGAAATAGCGTAAAAATCGTAATTTAGGACTTTTATAGAATGCTTTTCGCACCTCCCCTTCACTTCACCCCTTTTTAATTCGAATTTATTTTCGACAGTCCTTCGAGGGCATTCATATTTTATAAGTAACTACCATGCCATATTTAAAGTTTCTAGCCTTTTCAGTATCACAGAAATCGCAATTTAGAAAGTTTTTAGCTACTGCAACCCTCTAGTGGTAGTGGCACAGACATAAAATATAGCTTATGTTTGAGCAGGTTCTATCACCAACAATTTGTTATCATTATTTTTTTAATCGGTTTCGTATTTGAAAAGATTACATAAAAATTGTAATTTATAACGCTTTTCGCTCACTTCATCTTTTTTAATTTGAAATTTTCTTTCGACAGTTCATAGAAAGCAGTTGCATCTTGTAAGTAAATAACATGCCATACTTCAAAGTGTTAGACACTTCAGTTTTGCAAAAAACGCAAATTAGAACATGTTTTGCTTTTGCAACCCTCAGATGGTAGTGACAGCAACATAAAATATAACCTATGTTATAGCAGGGACTGTCACCATTGATTTGCAACCATTAAATTTGAAATATTTTTTTAATTTCCTGAGATTGTGTAGAAATCGCAATTTAGAACGTTTTTAGAACGCTTTTCGCGCATTTTCACCCCTTTTTAAATTTCCAATTTTTTCGAAACTGTTCTTAAAGATCATTTATATGTAATACATATGTACCTTGCCTAATTTTAAGTTGCTAGCCCCTACCGATCACAAAAATCAAAATTTGGAACGCTTTTTTGCTCGTGCAACGCCTAAGTGATAGTGATACCGACTTAAAATAGCGTCTATGTTAGAGCAGAGGCTGTCAGCATCAATTTCTTAACATTACTTTTGAAATCAGTTTGATTCTTCCTGAGATATTGGTGACAAATCGGCATTTAGAACGTTTCTAGAACGCTTTTCCCTCATTTTGCTCCTGCATCTCCTCTGGGTTAGTGGAAACATATATAAAATATAGCCTATCTTGGAGCAAGATCTGTCACCATTATTTTAACATCATTATATTTAAAATCGGTTCAGTATTTCCTGAGATTGCATAGAAATTGCAATTTAGAACAGTTTTTACAACGCTTTTTGCGCATTTTGACCCCCCTTTTAAATTTCGATTTTTTTAGGAAATGTCCTTAGAGATCATTGATATCTTATAACTAACTACCATTCTAAATTCACGATTCAAGGCCCTTCCGTCACGTAAAAACCGCAATTTAGAACGTTTTTCTCCTGTAACCCCTTTGGGATAGTGGCACCGACATAAAACACAGCCTATGTTGGAGCAAGGATTTTCACCATCATTTTGACGCCATTATTTTTTTAATCGGTTTGGTATTTCCTGAGATTGTGTAGAAACTACCATTTAGAAAGTTTTCTAGAACGCTTTTCGCGCATTTTCACCCCTTTTAAATTTCGAATTGTTTAAGAACTGTTCTTAGAAATCCTTTATATCTAATAAGTAGCTGATACTTCAAATTTCATATTTCTAGGCCCTTCAGTAACACATAAATCGCATTTTTAGAACGTTTTTTGCTCCTACACCCCCTTTGGGGTAGTGGCACCGACATAAAACATAGCCTATCTTGGAGCAAACTTTGTCACTATCATTTTGACACCAATATTTTTTAAATCGGTTTGGTATTTCCTGAGATTGTGTAGAAACTACCATTTAGAAAGTTTTCTAGAACGCTTTTCGCGCATTTTCACCTCTTTTAAATTTCGAATTGTTTAAGAACTGTTCTTAGACATCATTTATATCTTATAAGTTACTAATATTCCAAATTTCATATTTCTAGGCCCTGCAGTAACGCAAAAATTGCATTTTTAGAACGTTTTTTGCTCCTGCACCCCCTTTGGTGTAGTGGCACCGACATAAAATATAGCCTATGTTCTATGTTGGACTAACACCATCATTTTGATACCATTACTTTTGGAATCGGTTCGGTATTTCCTGAGATTATGTAGAAACTACCATTTAGAACGTTTTTTAGAACGCTTTTTGTGCATTCTCACCCCTTTTAAATTTCGAATTGTTTAAGAACTGTTCTTAGACATCATTTATATCTTATAAGTAACTAATATTCCAAATTTCATATTTCTACGCCCTTCAGTAACGCAAAAATCGCATTTTTAGAATGTTCTTTGCTCCTGCACCCCCTTTGGGGTAGTGGCACCAACATAAGATATAGCCTATGTTCTAAGTTGGGCGAACACCATCATTTTGATACCATTACTTTTGGAATCGGTTCGATAGTTCCTGAGCTTATCTCTGACAAATAAACAATTTTTTCCTCTTTATAATATGACTAGCAAACCCCGCGGCTTTGCTCGCGTAATATTTGAAATATGCCAAGTGATATTTATATGTTTGATTTTTATCAAAATGTACTAACTAAATTTTTATTTTATTAAAAGGTAATATTTTAATTTATTAAAAGGTACTTATTACTTTTAGCAATAATTAAAAGAATTACTATTTAAAACACAATTTGATTAAGCATCATTGTTACACTGCATAAAGAAGAAATGAGACTCAAATTAATAAAACGAAATAAAACTAAATAAATAATAATTTAGAAAATATTTTGAAACTTTTATGCTCAGTTAACACGCACATTTCAGTATTCATTTGAAGTTTTGAATTTTCTAGAAACCATCTTCTTACATCTTAAATTAAACCATCATGTCCAATTCCAAGTTCTACCACCTCTCTCAACATAAAGGGCTGTGTTGAAATAGAAACTGTCACCATTAAGTTGCCAACATTAATTTTGAAATTGGTTTGTTATTTCCTAATATTCCACAGAAACGTAATTTAGAAAGCTTTTAAAGGCCTTTTTTAGAGCGTTTGTTGTTTCTGTGAAACCCAGGTGGTAGAATCATCGGCATAAAATATAGCCTGTGTAGGATCAGAGACTGCTACCATTGATTCGCAGCTATTACTTTTATATTTGGTTTATATTCCCTGAAATTGTGTAGAAATCGTAATTTAGGACTTTTTAAGAATGCTTTTCGCATATCCCTTCACTTCACTCCTTTTTAATTCGAATTTATTTTCGACAGTCCTTCGAGGGCATTTATATTTTGTAAGTAACTACCATGCCATATTTAAAGTTTCTAGCCTTTTCAGTATCACAGAAATCGCAATTTAGAAAGTTTTTAGCTACTGAAACCCTCTGGTGGTAGTGGCACAGACATAAAATATATCTTACGATTGAGCAGGTTCTATCATCAACAATTTGTCATCATTATTTTTTTAATCGGTTTGGTATTTGATAAGATTACATAAAAATTGTTATTTACAACGCTTTTCGCTCACTTCATCTTTTTAAATTTGAAATTTTCTGTCGACAGTTCTTAGAAAGCAGTTGCATCTTGTAAGTAAATACCATGCCATACTTCAAAGTGTTAGACCCTTCAGTTATGCAAAAAACGCAAATTAGAACATGTTTTGCTTTTGCAACCCTCAGATGGTAGTGACAGCAACATAAAATATAACCTATGTTATAGCAGGGACTGTCACCATTGATTTGCAACCATTACTTTTGAAACAGCTTTTGAATTTCCTGAGATTTAGTAGAAATCGCAATTTAGAATGTTTTTAGAACGCTTTTCGCGCATTTTCACCCCTTTTTAAATTTCCAATTTTTTTCGAAACTGTTCTTAAAGATCATTTATATGTAATACATATGTACCTTGCCTAAATTTAAGTTGCTAGCCCCTACCGATCAGAAAAATCGAAATTTGGAACACTTTTTTGCTCCTGCAACGTCTAGGTGATAGTGATACCGACTTAAAATAGCGTCTATGTTAGAATAGAGGCTGTCAGCATCAATTTCTTAATATAACTTTTGAAATCAGTTTGATTCTTCCTGAGATATTGATGACAAATCGGCATTTAGAACGTTTTTAGAACGCTTTTCGCTCATTTTGCTCCTGCATCTCCTCTGGGTTAGTGGAAACATATATAAAATATAGCCTATCTTGGAGCAAGATCTGCCACCATCATTTTAACGCCATTATATTTGAAATCGGTTCATTATTTCCTGAGATTGCATAGAAATTGCAATTTAGAACGTTTTTTACAACGCTTTTTGCGCATTTTGACCCCCCTTTTAAATTTCGATTTTCTTAAGAAATGTCCTTAGAGATCATTGATATCTTATAACTAACTACCATTCTAAATTTCACGATTCAAGGCCCTTCCGTCACGCAAAAACAGCAATTTAGAATGTTTTTCTCCTGCAGCCCCTTTGGGGTAGTGGCACCGACATAAAACATAGCCTATGTTGCAGCAGGGATTTTCACCATCATTTTGACACCAATATTTTTTAAATCGGTTTGTTATTTCCAGAGATTATGTAGAAACTACCATTTAGAACGTTTTTTAGAACGCTTTTCGCGCATTTTCACCCCTTTTAAATTTAGAATTGTTTAAGAACTGTTCTTAGAAATCCTTTATATCTAATAAGTAGCTGATACTTCAAATTTCATATTTCTAGGCCCATCAGTAACACATAAATCGCATTTTTAGAACGTTTTTTGCTCCTACACCCCCTTTGGTGTAGTGGCACCGACATAAAACATAGCCTATCTTGGAGTAAACGTTGTCACTATCATTCTGACACCAATATTTTTTAAATCGGTTTGGTATTTCCTGAGATTATGTAGAAACTACCATTTAGAACGTTTTTTAGAACGCTTTTTGTGCATTTTCATCCCTTTTAAATTTCGAATTGTTTAAGAACTGTTCTTAGACACCATTTATATCTTATAAGTAACTAATATTCCAAATTTCATATTTCTATGTCCTTCAGTATCGCAAAAATCGCATTTTTAGAACGTTTTTTGCTCCTGCACCCCCTTTGGGGTAGTGGCACCGACATAAAATATATCCTATGTTCTAAGTTGGACTAACACCACCATTTTGATACCATTACTTTTGAAATCGGTTTGGTATTTCCTGAGATTATGTAGAAACTACCATTTAGAACGTTTTTTAGAACGCTTTTTGTGCATTTTCACCCCTTTAAAATTTCGAATTGTTTAAGAACTGTTCTTATACACCATTTATATCTTATAAGTAACTAATATTCCAAATTTCATATTTCTAGGCCCTTCAGTAACGCAAAAATCGCATTTTTAGAACGTTTTTTGCTCCTGCACCCCCTTTGGGGTAGTGGCACCGACATAAAATATATCCTATGTTCTAAGTTGGACTAACACCACCATTTTGATACCATTACTTTTGAAATCGGTTTGGTATTTCCTGAGATTATGTAGAAACTACCATTTAGAACGTTTTTTAGAACGCTTTTTGTGCATTTTCACCCCTTTAAAATTTCGAATTGTTTAAGAACTGTTCTTATACACCATTTATATCTTATAAGTAACTAATATTCCAAATTTCATATTTCTAGGCCCTTCAGTAACGTAAAAATCGCATTTTTAGAACGTTTTTTGCTCCTGCACCCCCTTTGGGGTAGTGGCACCGACATAAGATATAGCCTATGTTCTAAGTTGGGCGAACACCATCATTTTGATACCATTACATTTGGAATCGGTTCGGTAGTTCCTGAGCTAATCTCCGACAAATAAACAATTTTTACCTCTTTATAATAGAAGTATGATGAAGTATAGATGTAATTTAAAAATAAGTTACAAAATAATAAGCCTAAAATATTTAAATTGATTACTTTTTTAAAAGAAAGTCAGTTTTATCAATTTTTTGCAGGAAAAAAAGGATATTTTTAAAAATACCATATCATTGTTTTCCGTGAATCACTTTATATGAGAAATAAATTAAAATACCTTACATGTCGCAAAGAAAATTTAATATAATTGCAACTTAATACTTGAAATAATCTCAAGTGACACTTGGCGATTTATTTTGGTGGTGTAATGCGATGTGCCTTGCACGAATTTGTTAAGAAGAAGTGTCTACTACTGCTCAATTATCAGGACTTGTAACCTTGAGAAGTAATCGCGGGATTCTTGTTTCTTGTCAACCAATGGGAGAATGGATCCTTTTCCCCTTAAGTTTCTTCCTGGGAAACTGTTAAGATTGGTGGATTCGCCCCGCCCAGCGTTACACTGGCTTTTATTATATAGAGATTTTTGGTCATTTCATGCGTTTTCTATTGTCAGTTGTTTTCTTTTCCGTCACACTCGACATAAAAAAAAAAAAAAAACAGAGTCAACCCGGCCCGGAAGCAAACCGTGTTCCGGGGAAAATCGATTTTCCCATCTTACCTGTGGCAAACTTTTTTGGGGGGGAACGGGGTGGTTCACAGTAGTGTACTTATAACCGGATGTCTGTTCCATACTTAGTCATTTAAACACTTTGTAAATGGCATGTGTATGCGCTTAAAATTTGTAATATTGAATGGCCCTTTTTTGGAAGGTTGCTGAGAGTGGAGATATAGCACCTAGAATATATAGTGTGAAAATTGGCTATCCCTGTAATACTTAAAAAAGTGCTAAAATATTGTATCCCTTAAATGGGCAACGATGCTGCTGAAATATACAGATCGCAGTGACATCTGCAGGATATTTTCCTGAACTACAAGATATTGCTAGTCTATACAATGTAATAAGAAAATCCCGCAGATGTCGCTGCGATCGACACTTGGGATTTTAGCAGTATCGTAGCACATTTAAGGGATACAAATTTTTAGCGTTGTTTGGGTAGCATATTTCCACACTAGATATTCTAGACGCTGTAAAAGGAGATTTGTCTTTTAGATAATTTGCAAAATTGTTTGGAAACGTTTTCCTTTGTCGATTTGCCCTCCTATGAAAAGTAACTGGTGAGGTTTTTCAAAAATAATCTTTGTAAAGAGCTATTTTTCCAAGTCATTTCTTAATATTTTTTTTCACAGGGTGAGTAATTCATGTTTCAAATAAAAATCGTTTAGCCTGCGAGAATTCCTCTCTAATTTAATTAGAAGAGTGGGAGTTAGTGTCCCGTGCGGTTCTGTTAAGCCAAGTCCGCAACCGAGAATTCTACATCAAGTCAACCCGAAAACCTTTCAAAACCAGATAATAAAATGGTAGTTGTCCCGCAACCTGACCCGAATTCGTCAAAATAATTTTCATCGACCACTCCTTGAACTGAACTCGAATTGAAAGAAAATTATATGGAATGCAATGATGAAAAAATAGTCTGCAATTAGGTCTCTAATACAGATATACCATAATTTCCGGTGTATAGACCGCAGATCAAACAATTCAGTTTGGACCCAGAAATTTTATTCAATATTTGAAGACCAATATTTACACCATGATCTAAAAGGTTACATTTTATTTTGAAAAATTTCTGGGTCGAAACATGATTGTTTGATCCGCGGGCTATACACCGGAAATTACGGTATATATATATTTTTAAGTGCAATGTTTTGGAGATTCTGTAACGAAATCGGGTCAACCCAAACCCAAGCCGCAAATGTGTAAACACAGCCTGAATCTGAAACAATTATTGTCCCCGCAACCCGTAGTGAAAAAATAGGTCAACCCGATCTGATGCATGCTTATATTGAATGTGTACTATTAGTGTGTCTGTATTTTTACTGGGGTGTGCACAAGCAAACAAATACAAGCAGCTACAGTCCTGCATCGGATTTTGTAACCCATCTTGACGTTAATTTTATTCGTTGGGTTGTGGTTGACATTAAAAGCATCGGAAACGTGTCGGTTTTGGGTTGTGTTTCCGGCCTTTAGTGTCTGCTTCGGGTTGACCCAATTTTTTCA
Organism: Maratus speciosus; assembly: GCA_963932465.1. NCBI lineage: Eukaryota > Metazoa > Arthropoda > Arachnida > Araneae > Salticidae > Maratus > Maratus speciosus. The sequence continues at coordinate 242,711,820 of OZ010788.1, read as the reverse complement.
AAAGAAGGTTCAGAATATTTTTTCAGATGAATAACTATATATTTAAATATTAATGAGCATATATATGTTCGTTTTTCTACTTAAAAACTAAAATTGAAATTGGAGATGTTATTGAACACAACTTTTCCAGTTAGATGTGAATGAATTTCCTTTCATACGGATTCCGGTTAAAATTTGTCGGGTTCGGGGTCGAAGAAAATTTGAATGTCCGGTTTAAATCGGGTTGAAATAGCCGATTAACGCAGGACTCTAATTCATATATATATATATATATATATATATATATATATATATATATATATACATATATATCTACTATTTTGGCCATCCTGTCTGGGTAGCTATCCCCCCCTCCCCACTATCGGGCAATTCCTGGCGTCTCTCTAGTTTTAAAAACTGAAATCGAACAACAGTTTGACGGCATTAACAGTGATAACATTTCGTTTGTCATCCATAATTTCGCGATAACAATCAACAATACCATTATGAAATGAAAATTAAAAAGTATTCATACATTTTAAAATTAAAAAATGTTCATACATTTTTATTTCCAACTAGTGGGCTCTACCTCCTACGAGCTACGCTTGCCAATTCCCGTTCAGACACCTCAAACTCTAAAATCACGCTAATTTAATCGGCTTTAAAATGTATCTCTTAAATGTATCGTTTTAAATCTGACGTAATTTTCACCAAAGTTTTCTTTCCCTTTTTAATATTCACGTGAAAATACGTTTGTTGTTAGAAAGGAAATACCATTTGCACCGTCGTTGAATACTCAACGCGAAAGCAGTGCGGCTCTTGTAGCGGCTTCAATAACATCTGTATTGGTTCAAAATACCTCAACATATTGATTTTCTGAAAGCAAGTAAACCCTATTGGTTTACAATGGAAGTCTACGGGAATTTGGCGAAATATTAGAGATATCGCCAAGTTGGCCACAACCTTGGCGGTATTTGGCGACCGAACAGGGTCCCCCTATGGTATCTCCCCTTTATAGTATGGCGATGCCTTAAATGCTGTTCAATAACCAATGAGATGCGTTTCATTGATACAACAGTGCAATATATATATATAGATTAGTTTTAAAAGATTATCTCAAAAGTATGAAATAAACGTCTTGTGCAAGTACATTTTTTAATTTAAACTGTTTAGCAATATTATGGTTTGTCAATTTTTATTAATATTGTAATTATCAATATTTTCCTGCTTTTAATACGTAATCATTTAATTCTCATTTCAAAGTTTTTTCTGTTTACAATTGTCACGTGTAAATAAATTTTTAACTTGAAGGAAGTATTATTCTTTGCGCTGTTTTTAAATTTGGCAACAATTTAAAATAATATCCTTTTCTAAAAGTTGTAAAATATATCTCTCGAAATGCTGAAAATTTGAATTTAAAATAGTAATAAAACCTCAAAAAATAGGTCAAATAAAAAAAAAAAAAAAAAAAAAAACAAGAAAGAAAAATCATGCTTTAAGCATAGATTATGAAACACTTTCCAACACTTCCTGAATGCTTTAACAAAACTTCGTTATTTAGGGAAATAAGGTAAATAAGATAACTAAGTAAACACTAAAACGCATAAAAATTTTTAAAAATTGATTTCAGCAATTACCGTCCAATAGTACCGTTATTACACGCCCGTACTTAGCTAAAATTTAATTTAAACTAAAACACTCTTAAAACTACTGAAATCACATTTCCAAATATTATCATCCATAGACGGTTATGTATCCAATTCTTTTGGTGACACTGTATATCATTTTATCTATATTCTACAAACATTTCTTAGTAAACTAAATGCAGTTCAGCGTAAAAATGCATAACTCCTTTAAAAACCACCTTTAAGCAATTAACTCTCATACTCAGTAACCCTTACGAATTCTTTGTGTAGCCCTGTATATGAACTACAGCATTTACACACACAGTATAGTATTCATAAATATAGTGAAACATAAAAGCGCATATCATAATTAAAAATGCATTTCCAGCAATCACCGCTTATGTACAGTTCTCCGGAGAAAAGTTTCTTGGCAAGAAAGAATTTGGCAACTTATTTTCTGACAACCTATTTACTGTTTCATACTCAGAAGCATTTTTTTCCATATGAATACAATTTATTTAATATAAAAAAAGCTATTTATCCAGTTTTATAAAGAAACAGAAATAAATTTTGCACAGATGTCATATACGCATCGGGTTTGGCGTGATTTTTTTTCTGACGCCAATTTGGCAAAAATCTCGCTTTCGAATACCAGTTACATGTATATTTTTTAAATTATTTGCTATTATTTCGAAAAGGAAACAACAATAAATAAAACTTTAATTAATAGCTATAGAACAAGGCAGTTTATATAATTAAAAAAAAGAAAAGTAAATAAACAATTTATTAATAAATAAAAAACAATAGTTACCATATCAGGCAAAATAACACCATTTTGCTGAAAGTTAGGTACCCCGGTGCATATATGACATGTGTGCCGTAATTTGTATATAGAAAAAATGTTATATATATTTAGAAATGATTTTTTATGTATATAAATACATACATAAACAAAAATAAAATCTCATTAGAGTTGTTTTCATAGCTGTTTATATATTTTGGCAACACATCTCACTTTCTGATGCTCGAATTGCGCCAAGCTTTTTTAAAAAATGCGCTATAATGGAAAAGTACTTAAATAAATATTTAATCTAAATAACCAATTAGATAAACCAAAACATTTTATTTCGAGATCAAAGCATTTTTTTAAATTTCGATTTAAAAGTACATATATCCTAGGATCACTTCAGTTGAAATTAGGTTGACAGCTTAATATCTCATTCCATAAACCTAAAGAAACACAAGTGATTCATTCATCGTGAACCATAAAACATATTAAACCATTGAGGTAATCATTCACAAAGTAAGTTCTCCAACAATCAATGGACAATATTCTTATGACGTCATAGTAGGTAAAATGGTGGTGGTATCGTTTGTTTATGGTTTGAATTCACAAAAATTTTATTTTGCAATGTCTCTTAGTTACATTACTTTATTCTCATATTTATGAGCTCATAACAAAAGCATATTTTTTCATTATTTAGTTATTAAATAATGAAAAAAAATATAAATACATTATTTGAAAAATTTAAATAATTTTCTTTCTTAATTCTAAAAAACAAGTAATATAAAAATTTTGTTTTTAAAGTCAATTCCTACTTAGGTCATCAAAGAAAAATTTAATATAATCCCTTAAGCTAATATTAGTTTTTGTTGCATTAAAATATCTCAATTTGTTGATTTTCTATAAGCAAGTAGGTTTACAATGGAACTCTATGGGAATTTGGCGAAATATTAGAGATATCGCCAATTTGGCGTCACTTTTGGCGACTCATTTTGTCCGCCAAATTTAGCGATATATCGCCAAGTTGGCGACAAACTTGGCGGTATTTGGCGACAGAACAGGGTCCCCCTATAGTAACCCCTTATTGAAAATACTTTCATTGATCGACAATAACCAATGGCCGCCATTTTGTTTCCCATGCAAAGCTAAAATTAATTAATTAAAATATAATTAATTAATTAATATTTGAAAAAAACTGTATTAACATCAATTGTCATCCAGTACAAGTTTTAAAAAAATTATTTCAACTTGATAGGATGAATAATGATTATTTTATTAACGATTGACAATTTGAACAACATATATAAATATACAAATAAATCTATCTATATATATAAAAGCCGTTCTCTGTATGTATGTCCGGTATACAAATCTTTAATTTTTGACCAATTTGCACGAAACTCGATGTACATACGTTTAAGAACGTGGAAAAGATCACTGTCTACTTTAAAAAATATCAGACCACTATTTATCCCTTTTTTCTACCACTTCCATAATTTAACATTGTAGAAATATCTCTTTTTAAATCTTTTTTAATTCAAACGTTTCTTTCCTGTTGCCAAACCCTAAAGAATGACACAATACTGTGAAAAAAATAAGGATAACGCGTGTATTTTGTTTCTATTTGCCAATAAAAATTCAGATTTTCTTGCTATATTTATGCATGTTTGATATTGACGTCATTCTAAACAGAAAATTTACATTTTTTTTGTATATAAAATAAAAACTTTAACTATAAGAGCGGGAAAATACGTAGCACCTCAATTTGAATGTTTGTTGTTTTTTTTTTTTTTTTTAATTAAAACATCTATTTTAATACAAACAGTCAAATTACATGAAAACAATTTAAGAAAAAGAAAAAAAAAAGGCTAGATATGACGTCACATTCTATCAAATCTTTTCAACGCGTAATCAAACTCATTGTAAACATATGGCTCCTATATTTTGCTTACTACTTCGATCGTATACTACAGCCATATCTTATAGCTATACGTTATCGCTAAGTGTTGTATTGCTTTATATTCAGTGCTAACATTTTCTGTGATTTATAACAAAAAGAGAGCGGTTATCTACATTTTCAAAAAAAATGTTGACAGATGTCTTAATTTAAAATTTATGGAAAATGACATCATTTCATCTAATCATTGTAGATTTAATTTCAATAAAATTTCAAATTTTACAAATAAAATTTTAGTAACTACTACCTCATTTGGATGCATTTTTTTGCATTTTCCCCCGTATTGTGAAGATATTGTATACTTCTGTTACGCGCGCCAAAGAAAACATGTATTTTAATTTTAAAAGTTAAAAAAATTACCACAATGTGTCAAAAGAACATCCTTTTTCTGAAAAATTTTCAGTTTTAAATGAAAGTTTTGTTTTAAATAAAACGATACTGAAATACAAAAAAAAAAAAAAAAAAAAAAAAAAAAGAAAGAAAAGAAAAGAAAAAGAAAAAAACATTATTCTTAGCATACATTTAAGGGAGACCAAACTGTTCGCCAAATTAGTTTAAAATAACAACCTTTTCTAAAATAGGAAGGAAAAAAAAAATATGTGTTATGATTAAAATTTGAGTTGCCATCATTAGAAAAAAGTATTTAAAATTAGAAAAAAATAATATTTCGAAAACTAACTCGAATTTAAAAATTCTAATACCAGTTTTGAGATCTGCAGATCAATACGGATTTTTGGCGTTAATTTCATCGCAAACTATTCCAAGATTTTAGGAAAAATCGCCACGAAACGTAATCAGTTGTTTAATCAGTCGTTTCATAGAATCGTTTCATAAATTCGTTACATTTCAGTCTATTCATATATCCGTTTCTTAAATTCGTTTCATTAGGATTTTATATATATAGGGTAGATATATATTATAATAATAAAATTTTAAACTACAGAAAATAGTAATAGTTAGGAAAAATACAATTAAACAAAAACTTTCCTTTTAAAGTATTTTAAAAGTTATAGTTGTGTTATCTTTTTAAATTGCATTAAAAATTTGACGAAGTTTAATAATTCACAGTCTCTTCATTTAAGGGTTTATAAATAAAGATTTTTAAAAAGTGAGCATAATGGAGTTTTTTATGCAGAAAATAATGAATTTACATATTTTATCACTAAAAGTTTATTTTCTTTATTAATATAAAAAAGTCCACATATGTCTTCTGGCATTTTACCAACGTCTAAATTCTGTTCGTTTGTGTAATAAAAAAGTACGCAATAGAAAGCATTTTTCACAATTCTTTTTCCCTGCGGGAATTCACTTTGAAAATGTCAAATCAAATTTGTATTTTTCATTTTACCCTATAATCTTAATAGAGTCAAATGGAGAGAAAACTGAAGAACTGGATGGTTTGCTTAATTTATCAACTTCGGTTCCTCTTTTATTCAATTGAAAATTTGACGGTCAATTATATCGTAAAATTATCTCAAAAGAAATCGCAATAAAATCACGAATAGAATAACCTTTTAAGTTATTTTTTATATTTTTTAGAAAATTTTCGAAGTTTCCTTCAATTTTGTCACTAAATATAAGTATACAAATTTGTAAATGTGAAAATCCATAAAATAAATATAATATTACATTTCATGTTTCATATTTCTTCATGTTTTAACTTTTTTTATTATTATTCAATGGTATATCTTACAACCTCTAAATATACACTAGTGAGAACAATTAAAGAAATGGTTTATTTGCAATTAAAAAAAACTAACAAATCAAATAAAACCTAACTTGGCCAAAATATCATCCGATATAAGACCAATATATAAGAAAACAAAAATGAGTACAACCTGCTCCCTAGATAAGGAAACTGGTACGTGTCCAGCACAGCAGCTGACCGACACCCTGTCAGTCAGAGAAAAACACGTCTAATAGTGTGTATGATCGCTTGTAACAGCTACACAACTCTTGCATCGGTGTTTCATACCGTTTACTAGGGTGTATAATCGCCTGTAACAGCTATACAACTCTTGCATCGGTGTTTCATACAGTTTACGAGGGTCTTTATCAATCCCTCTGGCAACTGCACCCACTCTTACACCAAGGCACCCTTGAGCTCATCGATTGTCGTTGGAGCTGGTCTTCGAGCTGCAGTTGATCATCCAATGGCGTCCCATACGTGTTCGGTGAGATTAATGTCAGGGGACATCGCAGACCACTCGATTCGTTGAACATCCTCCGATTCGAGGTATTCGCCCACTAACTGAGCCCAATGTGAACGGGCGTTATCGTCCATAAAGACAAGATTTGGTCCATATGCTCCGCGGAAAAGTGTCACATAAGTGCAAAGATCTCGTCCCTGCCGAGAGGTTCTGCTCTCGAAGTTGGTAGACGGGAGGTGCTGGGTTCGATCCCAATCGCGTTCGTCGGCCTAATCGTTCGGAGTTTTCGTGGTTTTCTTCTAACCTTGGTTTTCCAAGCGTAAATACGGATTAGGTTCCCTTAGAAAGACTCCCACGGAAGGCACTTCCCCCCTTAGGGCCTATATCCCTCGTGCTGATAATTGGCCGTCTTAAACACAGCCAAACACCATCCTATTATAATTAGTTGTAGAGATAGTAGGAGGCATTTACTTTTTTTCCACCCCTATATTTTTACATGCACTGGTGTCCAAAAATTAAGCAACAAAAGCATAATACAAATAAAATTAACGGTGAGTACTCAAAAAAGTAATATAACCATACACTGTAGCTAATAAATACATTCCTACAGAACATACAATTGATGTGACGTCACCTTGTTGTCACATGTGATCATGTGGCACAGTCGCTACGATACACCGAAATGTAATATCTTTCATTTGTTTATATTACTGTCAAGTGATCGTTATTTAACACTAGAATTACCGTGTTCCTTGTATACCTAGAAAGACCGAGGTGGGTCATACCTGACCCATGGCTTCAGTGATGTTATTCTTCATACGTATGGGAAATACAGAGAAGTATTAGCGTTTGATGATTAATATCGTGAATTTTAATTAAGGATTAATACAATTTAGCTACTAGAGTGGTACATAATAGGAATTTTGAAGATTAGATACCACCTAAGAAAAATTTTATTTCTAATTTCAGAATAGATACCTTAAGATTTTGAAGGCTGTTTCAAATAATATATATATACTAGGGGGATCTGCCCCCTGCAAGCTACGCTCGCCAACCCCTGTTCAGACACCGCAGAATCTAAAAACACGCTAATGTGATCGGTTTAAAAAATTTTATAGAAGATTGAATTATACTGAAAAAAGCTGTGCAGATCTCCCTGTAAACGGGTTTCCTAATCAATTTCCGTTGATTTTAAAAATTTAAGGCCGAATCAGTTGCTGTTAAGACATCCAATGGTTGTTTTCGTGTTTGATTAAAGAGGATCAGTTAAACGTTTGAAAAGAAGCTAAAAATAAAAGGAATTAAGTGTACAGAGTCTTTGTCTCCTGGTATTTTAAAACAATTTCTATAACAATAGCCTAAGTCTTGTGACTATCATCAAGAGTTCCGGGCGAACCACTTCGCTTTTTATATTCCTGGTGCCATTTTGATACTTTAATATTAGCCATGTACAAATATTATTCTATCGCCATCATTTCATATATATTATAATAGTCCAAGTCATGTAACTGCCATAAATAATTACGCTCTGATCCCTTCGCTTTTCATATGAAAGTTTGGCCCAGATATCATATACGGCCCCATATTGGTGCGATTTTTTTGCGAGGCTAATTTGGGGGAAAAGATCAACAGCATAAACAACAACATCCGGCTTATCAAATCAAGCAAAATAACGATACTATGGCGCCAGTTAAGTACCCGTTGCGTGTATGACATGGGCGTCAGAAAAAAATAGCGCCAATATGGGACCGTATGTGGCATCTGTGCCGAAAGTTTTCCATTTCGATTAAAAAAAATCAATTTTTTTTTCGAATAATACTACATAAAAGCATTGTCGCAAAGAATTCTTGGTACTGTTATGCTAGCCGGGTGCAAAACTCGCCAAAAACTATTTTCCAACTCGCCAGTTAGCATTTTTTTTTCGAGTGGTAAATTAAAACATTGCTTTGAAGTTGAAATTAAATGTTATCGTTTGTTACATCATTTAATATTTGGCCAGATGCCATATACGCACTCGGTTTGGCATGATCTTTTTACGAAAATTTGGCGAAATCCTCGTTTTCGAATACCAGTTACATATGTATTTTTGCTACTACTTAGTTATCCCGTCGAACAAAAATCTATCACCAAACTATAAGATTAAATGCCAATAATGGTTGATAAATGTCCCATTCACTTGACTTTAAGCAAGTTACACGTCTTTACGCCATCAAGTGATATTTATTTCGACGTTTTATTTGTATATTTATTAAAGTCATACTATTTTCTTTGTTCTTTCGTTATTTAAAATAAAAATTATGTCAATTTGTATAATTTGGCGAGTGGTTTTGGCGATTTATATAATTTGGCGAAATGGGTCGATGGAATAACTAAGTAGTACCGTATTTTTTAATTATTTTCTATTATTTTTTGTTTTTAAAGGAAAATAACCAAAAAAATAATTAACTGTAGAACAAAACAATTTATGTAATTTAAAAAAAGAAAATAAAGTAAATAAACACTTATTATTAAATAAACAACAATAGCCGGGTTACCATGTCAACCAAAATAATGCCATTTTGGCGCCAATTAGGTACCCCGGTGCGTATATGACATCTGTGCCTAATATTTTTCTTTTCATTTCGTTTAAAAAAATAAAGAAGTGAAAGCCATTTATTTTAAATGTTTCTGTTTGTATTAAATAAAATGATAATGAAATACAAATTGAATAATGAATAAAAGTAACATGATACATTTCTTAGCATACATTTAACGGAGGCCAAACTTCTCGCCAAATTAGTTTAAAATAGTAACATTTTCTAAAATCTGAAAAAAAATATCTGTTTGATTAAAATTTGAGTTGCCATCATTAGAAATATATATATAAAATTAGAAAAAAAATAATATTTCGAAAACTAATTCGAATTTAAAAATTCTAACACCAGTTTTGAAATTGCGATCAATATTGATTTTTGGTGTTAATTTCATGGCAAAGTATTCCATATTTTAGGAGAAATCGCCGTGAAACATAATCAGTTGTTTAATCAGTCGATTCAAAGGATCGTTACATTTCAGCCGTTTCATATATTCGTTTCATAAATTCGTTTCATTAGGATTTTATATATATAAGGGTAGATATTAATTATCAATTTAAATTCTGTATTAATGTTCCTACAGATGAATAAGATATTAAAACATAATAAATTTAATATATATAGCACCGGGATTTTTTTATTTTACATGCATTGTACAATTTTTCATCTAATCAATTCACGTAAAATGCTGTGGTCTTTGTTTCTTTTTTTCCCTCTTTTTTGCTGTGCATAATCCACACACACAAATTATAAACAGTTTCCACGCACATTATTAATTCTATTGACTTAACATTGCTTTATCTAGCAAGTTTTTCATTTGTTTGAAACTTCTTTGGTGGTCAGTGGACGGATAACTTCAAGTTGTTATTCGATATATTTCTCTCTGAGCTCCTCTGCTAATTTTATAATATAGACTCTTCTGCTGTTAGAACTTCTTGAATGTTTAAAAACTGCCAAAGTATTTATCACCGCTAGACTTTGAACCATATCTTCCCTATAGTGTCTGGTAATAATAGACATACTGGTCATAACTGAACTGCATCAGATCTTCCATATAGTTCGGTCTTTCGTTTCTTTTAAATCACTTTGAAGGGGTAATTTATTTCGTATCTTTCTCTCCTTTTTTAAAAATTCTATCGTTTATTTTGTATTTTATTTAAAAAACTTACGATTCATTGGTGTGTAATGATTTTCTAAACTTTATTTACTTGGCTTTTTTCATTCAGCTCCCTGCCACTTGTTTAGATTTGGACGACGATATTTTATAGGCATTTTCACCAGATTTTTTTGTTTTATCTCAAAAGTTTTATCATCATCAGATGTAATTTCTTCGCAAGAATCATTTCTGAACGTCCGCTTCGCAATTCGGAAATTCCCTCATTCGAAAGACCTCCGTCGCGACGGCATCAGTATAAATGTGGGAAACTGTAATACTACTAACATACTATTTTTTTGCCTTGTGCCGTTTGCAACAGGCAAAATATACTTTTTATTTAGTTTCTGAAGTATTACAATGCTAACAACATTCTACAACATTACAACAACAGCCTGAAATCAAATAAAAACTCACACATTGGCCTTGCTGTTGCATGGCAGATGTGTGATCAAGCCCTATCCTCCCCACCCCATCTCCTCACCTCTTTTGTAAAAAGCTAGTGCGATACATCTCCTTATATTATTCTAGTTGGAAGAATGAAATAAATGAAATAAATCATGAAATAAATGATGAAATAAATGAAAAGTCATTATTTTGTTCAGGTCAGCAATGACCCAGCTCGGTAATTCTAGGTATACAGACCTGTAGAAAAAAAGTTTTCTTCGGAATTCAACTAAATTCGTGTTCAGGCATTATACTGAGTATTTAGGAAAAGTCAAAAAGTTTCAAAGTTTTATTTTGAAAAACAACAGAGTTACGAGCGAAAAATCACGTCTTGGGTCACAGATGACCCGCCTCGATAATTCTAGTGTTAATGACTGCACTGAGACATCACGGTGACTTTTGTTTTGTGACGAGTCACTAGGTGAAGTCAAAATGAGTCACATTGGGATTCCCATCTGATTGTCATTTGGAATCCACCGTGAAGTCTTCATGACAGTTGAATTATTATGAATCCCCAAGTAACATCACAATGAAATCACATGATGACTCTCACATTTAAAAGGTTATACTGTGAAATCACTATTAGCGTTCTTTTGTGAAAATGACTCCATTTTGTTGTCACTTGAGGCCTCGTCATAAAACAAATGTTTTGATGACTTTACAATGAAGATTCTAAATGAAAACTGACAGTCACATGAGAGTCACAATTTATCTTCATTATAATGGTGTCAGCTTGTAACTCATCATGAAGCAGCAGTCACGGACTTCTCAACAGTGACTAAATAAAGGTCACTTGAGAAATAATAAGACAAATGAAATCTATCAAATTTCAGTTCACGGTAGTGATTGTCACACTTGTGATCATTTGTGACGTCCTTGATTGGCTATATTGTTGGCGTAGTACATATTTGCCACACCTGTCGTTTATGTAATTTTCTTCTGAGCACTAGCAAAATCGATAATTAGCATTTTTGTATGTTACTTAACATCTGCACAGCATTGTAAATTATTATACATCCAATTATTATAAAAGAACTTATGTGAAGATAGAACACAATAATTCTTTTTCTTATACTAGGGGGCTCTGCCCCTACGAGCTACGCTCGTCAACCCCCGTTCAGACACCGCAGACTCTAAAAGTACACTAATTTGATCGGCTTTAAAAAGATTTCGGAAGACTGAATTATAATGTAACAAGTAAGAAAACAATTATGCGTCAAGCATAGATTATGAAACACTTTCCAACACATTCAAAATAATGTAACAAAACTGCACCGTTAAAAAAATTAATGTATTACGTCTAATTCAACCATATGGAACAGCATAATACATTTCAAAACCCATTTAAGCTGGTCCATCAACAATCGGAGAATTATGCAAATTTTTTCAGAAGCCTTGTATATGATATATAGATTTGAATCTATTAACTACATGCATGCCAAAATTTAGTTCACTTAAGAGGTACATATACTTCAGTCGAAAATTTACCTTCAGCAAATTCCTGTAATAAGGAGAACGGTTCGTGAATACTTTTGTGCAGCCCTGTATTTGAGGCATAGAATTTATAAATAACAAGTAAGGTACAAAAAATTAATTACATTTAAAAGCACATACCGAATTTTAAACCGTACACTCCAGTAATTATTACTCAAAGACAGTACTGTACTGTAACTGATTTCTTTTGTGTGTCCCTGTAAATGAATAAAAAATGCTATGAATGCCCTGTTCTAACGTGATCGTGGTGAAATTCGGTGATTTATATCAGTTTCCATACGTTTGAAATAGCGTAATGTCATTAAAATACTCTGCAAACGATTTTTCCCCATATACCATAATGTAATGGAATAATTTTGAGTGCCCCTGTAAATGAACGATTAATCCTACATACTTCATATACAATACAAAACATGTTTTGGTGACCCTAAATAACTTTTATCAATTTCATGGAAATCCGAGTATATTTACGGGAGTTAGAGCGTGGACAGACGGATAGACGGACAGGCGGACAGACAAACCAAATGCATAAGAACTTTTCAACTTTGTTGGAAAGTGTTAATAAGATACAAAAATTTAATTAAATTTAAAAGCGCATACCGAATTTTAAACCGTACATTCCAGTAATTAATACTCAAAGACAGTACTGTACTGTAACTGATTTCTTTTGTGTGTCCCTATAAATGAATAAAAAATGCTATGAATGCCCTGTTCTAACGTGATCGTAGTGAAATTCGGTGATTTATATCAGTTTCCACACGTTTGAAATAGCGTAATGTCATTAAAATACTCTGCAAACGATTTTTTCCCACATACCATAATGTAATGGAATACTTTTGAGTGCCCTGTAAATGAACAATTAATCCTACATACTTCATATACAATACCAAACATGCTTTGGTGACCCTAAATAACTTTTATCAATTTCATGAAAATCCGAGTATATTCAATGCAGTTAGAACGTGGACAGACGGCCATACGGACAGACGGATAGACAAACCGAATGCTTTAACACTTTTCAACTTTGTTGGAAAGTGTTAAAAATGAATGCAGTCTGCACACAGGCAACATGTAAGGTATAAAATGATGTAAAAATGATTAAATTCCTATGTATAGTTTTTGCTCCTATAAAACTTTTTTAATAGAACGATTTTGGCCAAATTTAACATTAAATATCTCTTAAAATAATTCTTCGATTTGAAAACTGTCTGCATCAGAGTGTTTATCAAACATTTCTCTATAATACCACCAATTTTCATATTTTTGTATGCAATATTTTTCTTAATATTAACGAAAAAAGACCTCCGGTCACAAAGAATTCAAAACCGGCGGTGGCGGCATTAGTTACTTTTTTTTAGAATAGAGATACTAATATTCAGTATACGTTTTCGGATTCTGTAGTTTTCATAGATCACTAATGAACAAACTATGTTTATGCGCTTATAATTTTTCTGATTTCTGAATATGGGAAAATCCTCCGACTCAGAATTCTTTCAATTCCCTTCCTTGTAGAATCGTTATTGCTTGGAAAGATATGTTCCTAATGATGTATCCTTTCCTTGTTTAAGAGAATATAGATGTTCGCTTTCGTACTTTTTTATAATCATACAAATAACTAAGGTGGAATGTAGCAATGTACATATTTTAATGAAAATTTTTAAATTTTGGGTATAATTTTCTTTTTTCGTTGAAAGTTTTTTCTGTTGTACAGAGGACGATATTGTACTGAATTACTTTTCGGTTTTGGTAACAAAACTGAACCAAGAAATACCTTCTGTGATTTCAATAATTTTTATATCAGTTTACTTATGAAGAGGTTGGAGAATAAAAGAGGTTGGAGAATATTAAATGTAATTTACAAAATCTAATTATCAGTGAATAAATATGATTTTAGTGCATGATACATTTTTTTTTCGTACATAATATTATTATACATTATTTAAAAATATTTTGAAAATGTTAAATATAGAGAATTATACAGATATGAATGATAATGGTATGTTTTATCATATTTAGTTATGTTTTATCATAGTTATTAATTATCATATATCTTACCACAAAACTGTAAAATGTAAAATGTAAAATGTTCTCTTAATGTAATAAGGGACGATGGAATAATTTCGTATTAACATGTCCCTTATTCCATTGAATCATTTTCTTGAAAGTCTAGAAATCTTGTTAAATGAATTAAGGTAGTAATCGACTTTCAGGATAAGTGAGCAAAGCCGAATTAAATAGTCCAGAAAAATAATGCAATATTAATCATTTCTACTACAGTAAATGTAGAAAAATTTCCTTTGAAATTTTTTTGTTGAAATTAAAAATTATCGGTATATCACTCACATCGTCCATGCTTGTCATAACGCACTATTCAAATATGCCACATGTTTTTATCTTCTCTTCAATTGTCAAAAATGTCAATGGAAACAGCTTTACACGAAATTAAAATGCCCATGATTCGGCAACAGCTGTTTACTAAATATTCTACTATATTCTAATTGTTGTACTTATTTTTTATTGTATTAATATTTTATCATAATCTTTAAAAAAAGACTTTTAAAATTCCAAGTCATATGAAAGACTATGTAAAAAACGAGGAGATTTTACAATAGGAAATAAAATGTAAATGATTTCTCTTTTGTTCTATTGCTTAACTGATCTTCCATGTTCAAATTGTCAACAATTTCACCTAAAATGTTCAAGTACTTGTGATACAAAGAGGTTCAAGGTCAATTATAGGTATTTTGTGAATTTAGCTGATAATTGAAAGCGTTAAATGTTGTCCCCCCCCCCCCACCCCTATTACAGTCATAGCAGTTTCATTTAAAGTTACTTTTTTTCTCAACCTTCTACCACCTAGTCTGACCTAATTGGCAAAAACAGCTCTGAATAAGATAACATTTTATGAAACCAACACAGAATTTCTTTCTTAGAACATTTGTATATGGAACATTCTCACAATCTTTTGACTTTTGGCAAAAATAATCTGACAAAATTAAACTTGCTAAAATAACATTTTAATCTGATAGACGAATGCCTTAATGATTCAAAATAAAGAAAAAATGGTTAGTAGCGAAAATTTTTTTATTTAACTAAGGTTTAAGTTAAACTTGCGAGTTTAATTTTCCTTACCATTTTACCGCTATAACTTTTTATTTTCTTCTAAATTTTTACTTATAATGAATTTGCATAGTACCCACAGGACATTCAAATAAGAAATAATAACAATGTAGTACTTTTAATACAGAATTTTTGGATAACATTGTCTTAAAGGGGTGTTAAAGAAGGGACGGTAAGGTAAAAAAGGGGGATGGTATTGGAAAAAAGGGACGAAATGGTAAAAAAAAAGGGACGGTAAGGATGGAACGGTAAGGAAAATTGCCACCTATTTTTAGGAAAATCATGTTAAGACTAAGTGATAGCCACAATGTTCATTGCTTTTTAGAAACAGTTGTTAACATTGGATTAAACTAATATTTCTTTTAAATTTACCTCGAAAAGTGCAGGAATAAACCTTGGGGACGGTGAGACTACCAATAAAGCCACGATGCTTGGAATTGATATTTAAATGCTGATTTAAATTCTACAGTAAATTTCCTGCCAAAGAATTTTAGACATCATTTCTCTAGCATACTTCTGCATGAGAAAAAACTTGAAAACAATTTTGTGGCTGCATCTGAAATGATTTTCTGTATAATTTTAGAAGAGGGATGGTAAGAAATCTAAAACTCAGGGACATAGTTTAAAAAATAATAACTACCCTAAAAATGTATGCGGATTAATTTTTAGCTACATATTTATATATAACAATAGTTTCAGTTTCAGAAAAAAATTACATCGAATTATTTTTATTGAAACAATTTTATCCAGACAACTCCAAACTTAAAAATTAGCATCAGGGACACGGGACTGTATAGGAGTTTTCCAGGTGTTTGGACCCCTAACATCGTCCAAAACTTTTTTATCTCGTTAATATTGTTGTGCAATCATGCAATGGGATGTTCCCCAGTATATGAAATAAAAAAACACAAAAAAGTGTATTAAAATAAAAATTATTATTCAGGGACATGGAAGTCAAAAGATTGTGAGAATGCCCCATATGCATTTTATTTGGCTCATTATTTTATAGGTATAAGGTAAAGTCCGAACTGTTCCATATATAATTGTCTTAGTCAACTTCAGAAATCTAGCTTATTAAAAAGAGCCTAGTAATTTTGCATCAACCCCGCTGATTGGAATATCATGTAGCATTATCCAATCAGCCTGCTTACCTCATTAAACTTATATAGTGTTTATGTTTTAGAAAGTGCTATTGTTTGTTCAAATACCCTAGTTTCATCCAGACGTACTGCAATAAACCGTAGGCAGTGATAATTTATTAAAATTTATGCAGATAAAAATTGATTATTCTTTTAGTGTTTAATTTACTGATTCTCTGAATCGCTATTTGGTAAAGAAGAAAGTAACTTAGAAGAATAATACAGTAACAATCTATGTTAATTATTAAAAACTACTTATATAATAACGGTTATTGTCAAATAAACATATTGTTAAAATAAAAATAATGATACAATAACAGGCAAATAATAATAAAAAATTATACTTAATTTCTAAACATTAAATGTAATTCATGAGTAAACAGTGATCTATAGAACGTAGATGCCAGCTTTAATTATTTATTTCCACTTAAACTCTTACGTCACTTCGTTAAATTCAGTTGGTTTGCTTCATGCACGCATACTTCTCAAATTTTGACACTGATCCCTTATAGAACCTTTTGATCTCCTAAACTAGATTCATGCTTCACGACAGCTTCATGAACATATATAATTTTTTCTGGGATGTCGTAAAGAATTTATGCAGCAATTAGTGCAGATTTTCTAACATAAAACTACATAGCCTAATTCTAATAAGCTTCAAAATTGTCAGGCTGGTTAAAAATCCTACATGATTTTCCACTTAATTGGAATTATTTCTAAACGACTTATAAGATAGCAATATATTTTTGCAACAAGGTGCAAAGGTCTTTTACATATACCCATCGAAACAACAACGCTCTAAATTCAGCAGCGGGAGGACTATCCTAGGGACAAGTGGATTTTAAATGTAGTATGAATTATTACTAGTCAATATTTTTTATTATACATATTTTCAATTCAATATTCTGCTTATTTTACCGTACATCACTGGTTTTTCTTGTTCTTTTCCAGGTGAACAGCATATTTTTAGTAGACATAATAAGAGTTCTTTTAACAAAGCGGCATACTCATTTCGCTGAAACGTTACCATCCAACAGATATGACGGTCCTTTGGCAGAACAGCCTTGTTCTTGGAGACCCCACACGACCAACGCTTGTGGTCGAAGGTAAGAATTTAAAGAAATTTATGAATAATAATACAATAAGAAATGGAATCTATTTTAAATATTATACATTTACTTTCTATTTACTGGCTTTAAACAAAAGAGGTTATACACTTGGCACGTGCATATACAGTGTGGCAACTATTAACTGTGTCCAATGGCTAATTCCTAAACCGTCAGTCATAGATATACTAGTTTCTGTTACAAAAAACTTTTAAATGAGATAAAAAAATAATTTTAAAAGCGATGTGTCAATAAAAACATTTTTTTTAAAGTTACGAAATTTATTTTTTTATACGGTCCTCTGGTTCGATAAGTGATACTGAGTAAAAACTTCCTATTACTCTAAAAATTAAACCAAAAAAAGTCCCATTCTTCTATGACTAAAGTGACCCAGTAATAGCTGTTTAAATTTGAAGCACCTTTTTACTTACCCATCATACGTAGTATAGGATAAGTCTTGTAATAGTTTTGAAAATCGAAAAAAAAATTTTGACGAATTTATACGTTTCAGACACTGGAGATTCCGAAAAACATATTTTTAGAAAAAAAAAATTGTCCGTCCGTCTGTATGTCTGTGTGTCTGTAATCGCTCTATCTACCGAACAAATTGAGATAGAGACTTGAAATTCGATGTGTACTTAGGGAGTAATAATGGAAAGAACTCTATTAAATATCAGTAACTTCGATTAACCGGAACAATTCTTTTCGGACTCTTGAAATATTCGTTCTGATAAAAGGTATACACAAATTTTCGAAATTGTTTATTTGAAGGGGTGAATATAAAAGACAACAAAAAAAGATAAATTTTGCATCATGAATGAACTCGATCAGATAATTAGTTGCCGAGATATTTGTAATTCTATTTTTCACACTCTTCGATTTTTCATGACCCTGTATTTCATTCAAATTTCAATTCAAAGATATATTTTAATTGGAAATGAGACGCTTAATCCGACGCAGTAAACTGTTAGTTAATACGATTATAATTTTTCGAGTTATAAGAATGTTTCTTTTACGCAATTCGGTACTACACGATTATCCCGCCGACCAAAAAACTATCGCCAAACTATAAGATTAAATGCCAATAATGGCTTATCGTAAATGTCAAGCATTTAATGCCTCTCCATACCTATAAGGGGGTTTATCATAGGGGGACCCTGTTCTGACGCCAAATACCGCCAAGTTTGACGCCAAGTTGGCGGTGTATCGCCAAATATGGCGACCAAAATGAGTCGCCAAAAGTGACGCCAAATTCCCATAGACTTCCATTGTAAACCAATACTTGCTTACAGAAAATCAACAAATTGAGATATTTTAATGCAACAAAAAGTAATATTAGCTTAAGGGGTTATATTAATTATGGCACAGATGTCATATATGCTTCATATTGGCGCGATTGTCAATTTGGCGAAAGCTTCAAAAGCATAAACAACATCATCCGGGTTACCATATCAAGCAAAATAACGACACTTTGACGCCAGTTAAGTACCCGTTGCGTATATGACATTGGCGTCATAAAAAATCGCGCCAATATGGGGCGTATATGACATCTGTGCTTTAATTATATTTAAGGGAGTCCAAATAAATTAAATTATGAATAAAAGTAACATGGTACAATGCCTAGCAAATATCACATGTTTTATTTTCATATTTTATATTATCTATATCCATGATGGGTAAGTATTACGGTGGCCCCCAACGACTAATTTTTTTTTTCTGCGGAATAGGGTCATTGACAAATTCACTATAAATATTCGTCAGATATTAACACGTTGAGTGCCACGGTGACTGACACTGAAGCTGAAAAAGTTACAATGTTTTAAGTAATTTTTAAAAAAGTATAATCCTGTAATAAATAAAAGGTAAGTAAATTTTAAATGAATTTTCAGTAATTCCTTAAAACAATATATATACTTTTAGTTTTGTATCATATTTTAGACAGTCAGTCATCGGTGAATGACGCGTTCTAAACGGAAAGTTCAGTGTCGGTCACCGGTGGCTGACGGGGCGCTTAACGTGTTTTAAAAAAACAATTGTTGAGAGTAAAGTTAATAGTACAATATAAATTTGAAATTTATTTTCATTCTGACATATTAATGTAAAATATACAAGTTCTACTAATATGTAAAAGAAAAAATAACTGAATTTTTGTTAAAAGAAATAGTGGGAAGAAACAGTCTCATTCTCTTACAAAATAAAACATATGCTAAAATACAATTATTTTAACAATCTGAAATTTAATTAATAAAACATAACACTGTCTTAATACTTGCACGATGTGACTACATTCAGTTAAAGTGTGGATACACGTGAAATACATTCATATCATATTTTAAGCACTTGTTGTACGATTCCTCGAAGGATGGCCCAACTCATCTGTGTTCAGCTGTAGAAAATTGGTATAAGTGATGCAATTCAAAGTTTCATAACTCAGTCAATTTTAGTGTTAGATGAATAGGACTTTTTTTGTCTTACTTATTAGTGTAATAGTAAAGTTTTAATAAATATCAGTTATAGGACCGAGGGACCGTATAAAAAATTAAAGTTCGTAACTTTTACAGAAATGATTTTATTGGTTCAAATCGCTTATAAAGTAATTTTTTACCTCATTTAAAACATTTTTGTAATTAGAACTGTATGTTTTGAAATTCGGTTTGCTAATTATATTTAACACCGTTGAGAGTGGACTGTATGTGTAATATTTTATTCCAACATGTACCATAGAATATTTATATTAACTATGTTAAATAACATATGCTTTAAAGCTAGACTTCCATTGTTTTAGTATTTAATCCATTTTTTATTTAATCTAATTTTCTCCGTCTTATAATACACTATATTAATAAATTACATAATAACAAACATATATATATATATATAATCCTATGTAACGATTTTATGAACGGGCTGATTTTATTAAGAGTATTTATGAAATGAATTTGTGAAAAATGCAGGGTTTGTAAAACGCTGACGGTAATGTAATTGTAGTATATGCTACAATCACAAACAGTACGCTTTTTTGTGAGAGGGTCAATATAGCATTTATAATTATCGTACAGAGCTACACAAACGAATACAAATATACGTAACAATTTTAGGAAACACGATATGTTAAACGAGGGATTGTACTATGCGGATGATAATGCAATGTTAGTATGTTGTCAAAGTCACCTTCAGCATGTTTTTTCTAGAAGGGGGTCTATATAGCATTTAAAGTTATTGTGCAGGACCGCACAAAAAACATGAATATGTGTAACGATTTTATGAAATGAATATATGTTAAATGCGAAGATTGTAGAATGTGGATGCTAATGTAATTTTAGTGTACTGTTAAAGTCATATGTAATATGTGTCTTACTTGAAGTGGGTGTATATACTAGGTAATGTCTTAAAAACAGACAAATTACCGTGGTTTTAAAGCCTGCCTGGTCTGGACGGGGGTTGACGAGCATAACTCGTAGGGAGCAAAGATCCCGAGTATTTTTGTTAAATAAAAGAGATCTACCCTATTTATATAAAATCCTAATAAAGCGATTTTATGAAACGCATTTGTGAAACAATTTTATGAAATGACTGATTTTATGACTCGAATATATCGTCACCTCAGAAAACAGTAGGGCATCTAGTAATAATAAAAAATGATATGTCTGGCTCATTGCTATGAATAACTGTGTTTGCATCTAGTGGAACAACTTCTGAAACACAAAGTTATGTTTAATACTATATCTTAGATGTGCTTTATAAAAATTCCCTACTGTTCCACTAGATGCAGACACAGTTTTTTATAGCAGTAAGTCAGACATATCATTTTTGATTATTACTAGATGTCCTACTGTTGCTCTGAGGCGACAATATATTAATTGTAGAGCTTGTAGAACGCTGACGAGAATATAATTTAAGTCTGTTCTTACTCTTACTTACAGCATGTTTTTCCTAAAAGAGAGAGTATTATAGTTATTTTTCAGGATGTAAAAATATATACGAATATATGTAACGATTTTATGAAACGATTATAAGTGAAACGAGAGGATTGTAGAACGCAGATTATAATGCAATTTTGTTATATTGTTACAGTCACCTACAGTACGTTGTTTCTTCGAAAAGGTGTGAATAGCATTTATAGCTATCGTACCAGTCCTCACAAAAGAATTCAATTACAATGCCGTCTACGAGCGATAATTATTCACAATACATTTTAAAGACTACGCTATTTTAAAACATACGAAATTTATATGTGTTACTAAGGCTTACTGTGGAATGCTCTCTCTGTGGAATGAGGCTGTGGAATGTGGAATGCATGTACTTCTTTTAATGACTAAAAGGCGTAAAAAAATTTTTAAACAATAAAAAATGTTTTATTAGACGGTTTACATGTTTTCACTCCATCGAATCCATTTTCAAAAGAAATAAATAAGAATATTCTAAAATTGCACTATCTATATGGTGTAATGATTTGAAACGCCATTATTTTTTTTTTTTCATGTACTGTTTCAGATTACACATGTAATTTTTTATTTTTACTTCGATATTTAATTACATATTTCTAACCATGGAATAATTCATGTCATAATTTTGATAAGTTAAATGATGCTGCATTGTTAAATATCTAATTTTTGCGTGCTACAACCTGTATGGTTTCTCTTATAATTGATGCATTGTATTGCGTTGGAGGGAATTATTATTTAATTTTCACTGAAATTTATTTGCAAGATTTTGTCTTGATATACTCTTGCCAGAACAGTAGTTTTTCTATTATATTTATTATATTTTATTTCAACTATATATTTTTTTTTCTATACTTAAAGTTCTTGCTGGTCATGTCAATATAGTAATTCTTAGATCTATCTTCTCTAAAAAACGGTGTTTCATTTTCTCCTAGATAAGTCTTAAAGTTAATTTGATCAATTTTAGTTCAAAAGATATTCTTTAATTTCGGAGGGGGTATCTACACTGTAAAAAAAAATTTGTAAAGTTACTGAAATTTTTCTAGGAAACTGGGATTCCAGGAACTTTTTATGTAACGGCAACAAGAAAAAATCCTGTAACAGATGCTGTTACAGAAATTTTTGCTGTTGCCGTTACATAACTAGTTCCTGGAATCCCAGTTTCCAGAAATATGTTAGTAACTTTACAGATTTTTTTTTTACAGTGTACTTAGTAGTCAATACTAAATAGGTATTGAAACGTTTAAGGCTACTAATTTCTCAAAAAATCTAAGAAAATATTGAAGACTATAAAGTTTGTATTTTTGCGAATTAAATTTATGTTCAAGCTTCTTATTATAAGCAATATCCACGATTAATTTTTTGATATGTTGTACTTTAAAACCGTTAATACAATTATCGAAATTATTTTGAGAACATACTACAAAATCTTATGAAAAATCTGTAGGCTGAAATTTTATACACAAATGGATAATATATTCGGTGGATTCCTAATGTTCTTGGAACCGAAAAATTCCCCAATCAAACGGAAATGAATGGAAACTCAATTACAGAAGCTCGCATTGTCGTGATAACACCTTTCAATTTTCCATAATTGGATAATCTCTTAAAAACAGAGCAAAGTAGCATGGTTCTAAAGTTTCCCAGGTGTAGACGGGGGTTGGGAAACATAGCTCGTAGGGGACAAAGTTCCCAAGTAATCCTTCTATATATAAAAAAAAGTTTTGATTTGGAAATGGACCAATGAACATCTGCGTAGATATTTCGGGTAGACCACATCCAATTTGAATGCTTAAGCATGGCCTTTCATCGTTAATATTAAAAAAACTGTTGCATACAAAAATATGAAAATCGGTGGTATTATAGTGAAATGTTTGATAAATACGCTGATGCAGACAGTTTTTAAATCGAAGAATTATTTTAAGAGATATTTAATGCTAAAGTTGGACAAAATCGTTCCATTAAAAAAGTTTTATTGGAGCAAAAACTATACATGAGAATTTAATCATTTTTAGATAATTTTATACGTTATAAGTTCCCGATGTGCAGATTGCATTTAGTTTTCTTATTTGACTCATTTTTTGATGTTTTATTTCAATTTTAAATTCAAATTTTCAGCATTTCGAGAGATATTTTTTACAAATTTTAGAAAATGTTATTAATTTAAACTGTTGCCAGTTGCATAAACAGCGCAAACAATAATGTTTACTTCAAATTAAAAATTTATTTACACGTGACTATTACAAACAGAAAAAAAACTTTAAAATTAGAATTAAATGATTACATGTTAAAATCAGGAAAATTACGTCATAAGAACCATAGGCACAGATGTCATATACGAGCATTTTGGCACAATTTTTTTCTGCGCCAAAGTGTCGTTATTTTGCTTGATGTGGTAACCCGGATTATGTTGTTTATGCTGTTGATGTTTTCGCCAAATTGGAAACCGAAAAAAAAGCGCGCCAATATGGGGCGAATATGACATCTGTACCCATCCGGATTACGATATCAAGCAAAATAACAACACTTTAGAACCAGTTAAGTACCCGTTGCGTATATGAAATTAGCGTCAGAAAAAATTTGCGCCAATATGGGGCGTATATGACATCTGCGACGAACCATATTTGCACTTGAATTTTAAAAGAGAAACAAAATCTTAAAATAAAAAAAATCATTATTATGCGTTAAAACTTGTAATTTGAGGAAATTACGTCATATTTAAAATGGCAAAAAAAATATAGCAAAACAATTTAAATTGAAAAATATATTTGTGCGAGATATTTTGAGATAATCTTTTCAACTATTATCGTGAATTCGAAGACAGCGCAAATAATATTTCCTTCTAACAACAAAAGTATTTTCACGTGAATATTAATAAGAGAAATAAAACTTTGGTGTAAATTACGTCATATTTAAAACGATACATTTAAAATGAATTATTTAAAAGAACTATCTTATAGCGCTGTTAAAAAATACCGGGAGACAATGACGCTGTTTACTTAATTCATTTTACATTAGCTTATTTTCAAATGTTTAACTATTTTTTTAATTAAATACGAAAACCACCATTGTATCTCTTAACAGCAGCAGATTTGGTCTTAAAAATCCCCAATCCAAGAAAAACGAATGGAAACCCGTTTACAGAGAGATCGTTACTGTTTTTTTAAATTTTAATTCAATATTTTTAAAGCCGATCAAATTAGCGTGCTTTTTGGATTTTGGTGTGCCTGAACGGGGGTTGGCGAGCGTAGCTCGTAGGGAGCAGAGCCCCCTAGTTTTATTAAAAGAAATCTAACTTATCTACCTATATTATAATGGACAAACGTGTCCACTGTCCATGCGTAACGCTCATGTCATTTTGACTGTGGTAACTGCAAATAATTAAATTTAACTTTTACTGAAATTTTTTTTTAAACTTAACATCGAAAATTATTTTTTTTTTTTTTTTTAATTTTTTTTTTTATACCGTTGAATAGGGATAATAATATATTTTCAAATAAAATTTGTCTGAAAATTGGATCGCGATTTTTTTTAAATGTATCGCTACCAACTAAATTTTTATTTTTATTTTTTTTTTTAAATAATTTTCAGGCATAATTTTTTTTTTCAAATCTATGACTATTGCGTGCAGACGATTACGTAAGATAAATCCGTTTGTATAAAAATATAATGGACAAACGTGTCCATGCATAACGCTCACGTCATTTTGACTGTGGCAACTGCAAATGATTAAATTTAACTTTTACTGCAATTTTTTTTAACTTAACATCGCACATTTTTTTTTTTTTTTTTTTACACCGTTGAATAGGGATAATAATATATTTTCAAATAAAATTTGTCTGAAAACTGGATCGCGATTTTTTTTAAATGTATCGCTACTAACTAAATTTTTATTTATTTTTTTTTATATATATATATAATTTTCAGGCATATTTTTTTTTCAAATCTATGACTATTGCGTGCAGACGATTACGTAAGATAAATCCGTTTGTATAAAAATAATATAACTAGGTCAGCATTTGTTTCCAACTTATATGACATAACGAAATTAAAATATTCATCAAGCAATAAAAAAAATAATAAAATATAAATAAAATACGAATTTAAGACATGTGATCAAACTATGCATTTAATTCACTAAAATGATCAGAATAAGAAAAGGCCGATTTTAAATAGTAATTTTTGGCGATTTCTTCTGCTGTCAACTCCTGGCGCGAGACCAATACAAAACTATCGCTTTTAATAAATTTCAAATCTTTATTTAAATTAAATACTATTTTTTATATAAATAGGATTTTTGGTATTGCTAATGCGTATTCTAAAAAGAAAGTTGTAAAAAATCTGATATTAGTTATCAATAAAATAAATGGTTTTCATGTATATGCTGCAACCCGGGAATTCTGTGCCTTTCCCCTTGTTTAAATAAAACTCAATTAAAAAGATTTTATGCAACAATTTTACGAAACGACTGATTTTATGACACGAATATATGTTAAATGTTGGGTTTGTTGAACGCTCACAAGTATGCAATTTAAATAAATATGTTGTTGCTGTGACAGCTTATTTTTCTTAAAGACGATGCATTATAGTTGCTTTATAGGGCGCAAAAAAGTATACGAATAGAAGTTACAATTTTATGAAACGATTATAAGCTAAACACGGGATTGTAGAAAGCGTATGATAATGTATTTTATTATATTGTTACGGTCAACTAATAATGTTGTTCTCTTTCTATGTTTTTCTCTTCATCAAGCTGTGAATAGCATTTATAGTTATTGTACATGGACTTCTTACCACATGTTGTAATAGTCCTAACCTAATCTGTTTGCATCCTCACATGCTTTAACATTGTGAGTCAACTTCATAATGTTTTGGATTCTTTTGTGTAATTGAGGTACTGTGCTCTTATAATTTTTAATATCTTGTGTGAGGTGTATCTTTCTTTACATCTCTAGGTTTTTTTTTTTTTTTTTTTTTTTTTTTTTGTGATGCGCTATTAGGTGCTAAATTTTGTCATTTTAGGCTTAATGCCGACAAAATTGGATAAAATAACGCATCTTCACTATGAATTAACCAACAGGCACGTCTGTTGATTCTGTGGGTTATTCATAGTTTTTTATTTTACATACTGGTTTCCTATGTTCATATCTTGTTCATCTTTAGAATTTTACTATTTGTTCATATATTTGTGAGTTCATCTTTATTATATACCTAATAAATATTGCAGTTTCTTACAAATTTTTATATAATCAACCCACAAATTCGACTAACGTAAAATACAAGTTACGTGAAACTATGCGGAACGCATTACTTACGGGTAAGTCGGGGAATACCTGTATACATATGTATATTGTCTTCTCTTATGTGAATCATATGAGATTTTACCATACTCCAAGTTAAAATTAGATATAATAATTTGAACTCAACTTCCTTTTACGTTGCTACTACTCCTGACGCGAAAATGCATAACCTACTTAAACATAAAACTGTAAAGCGGATTTTTTTAAAACTTTTCACTTATGGAATCCATAATCCAAAATAAATTAGTTTATGCAGCAACAAAATTTTCTTTTATGTTTATATTGCCTCCTAAAAAGAAATAGTGTAACCAAATTTAAGTAAAATTGATTGTTTTATGTTTCTTATACTCTGGCGGGCAATTTTTATCAAATCTGAATTTTAAAACAGTAGAAGCTGCTCTCTGTTCTGAAAGTCTTTTGTAAATTGGTGTTCTAGATAGGTTTTACAAGTTTATGCATCGGCAAATATCTTTTAATGTATGCATTTATTATAAAATGTCTTACAATCTAAAAAAAATATGGACAACATAATATAAATGCATTTTCTGTAAGGTAGAATCCACGCCTTTAGTCAATGATGTTTTTTGAATGAAAACGAGAATTCTAGTTTCCCGTCGAGAATGCGTTAACAGTAAGTGGCACAAATTCAATACAATTTTCTTTCGCGTTTATAGCATAATCTAGGGGAAAACAAGGCAACTAAATTTAAATAAAATTTATTTTTAAATTTTTTTGTATAATTTTTTTAGAATAAACTTCTACCGTGGTGAAATTCGCGTTTTGAAAATGTTTTGACGCGATAAGTTTATTTTTTTTATGCTGGTAGTGCTCCTAGTGCCAATATACATTTTTAAAAACTTTAAAATCAATTTTTAGGTGAGTTCGTAATTATATAAATATGTAGCAACTATACTCGTCGTCTAAATGTTCGTCTGTCCGCGTATAACAGCACAAAAACTACAAAACCGAATGGTTTGAAATTTAATATATATAATCGCTGTAGAATTTTGTCGAGTCATTTCAAATTTTATGAAAATCGAATAGGAATTTAAAGAAAAGTAGTGATAAATGTTTTCTCCATTCTATTAAATCCTATCATATGTAACTAATTCAATGATATCCTATAATATGTAATGATTCTAGGTTGACATGGTGATTACGTCCTATTTATGATGGAGTCGTATTATTTCCGTATCAGTCAGTTTAATATATACAATCGTAATAACGTTTGTATTCATGCATTTTTGCATAAGAGTGCAACAGCTACTGCACCAAGATCTGAATATTTAACAAACATTGTACGAACGCTCCTCATTTGCCACGTTTGACGTAAATTTCCGACTTGTTTTTAATATTTTCTCATATGGAGGTGCATAATCTAAGTTAAAATTAGGTAATTCAGATTCAAGAAATTTTACTTTTGCTTTTTTTATCGATTCCTGGGAGGAAATAATATAAACAAAGTAAAAATGATTTTTTTTTTTCATGTTTCACTCTATAATAGAATAATATTGACGTTAAATGTATGTTACAAAGATTCAACACAATTTTCTTTTGTGTGTATAGGCTGGAAATAGGTGTAACTAAATTTAAATAAAATTGAGGTTTTTTGTTTTTAAAATAAATTTTCAAAATAAGCTTCTGCAGAGTTAAATTTACGTTAAATTTACGTTTTGATAAAATTGCTCATATAATAGGTTTTTAGGCCTGCAGTGCCTGCGAAGGGAAATTGCAAAACTAAAACTTTAAAAAAAGTTATGTAAAACTGATTTTTTTTTTTTTTTTTACTGTACGTATGTTAGATAAAATAATATTAAAAGTACGTATTACATATTCAACACGATTTTTTTTCAGCGTTTATAGCGTCTCCTGCCCGGAAATAGCGTAACTAAATTTAAATGAACTCCCCCCTTTCTGGCTAACTCTCGCTAACCCCCAGATAATTGCGATGCAGTTCTTAAAATGCTCCTAATTCCAAGAAATGTTAATTTGTTATTATGGTATTGGGTTGATCGGAAAGTCATGTCGTATTTTGCTAACAGATATCGTTAATGCGTTTTTTGGAGTAGAAGCGGCTTGCGCACGCACCTCGCTGTAATACTAGGTAAGGTCACACTTCTAACCCATTCAATAAACAGGAAATTGTTCGATTGGAATGCGTTGGATGGATTTTATACGGATTTGAAAATGGAGTGAATAACTGTTGGTTTTTGCTATATTTTGCTTTTTTATTTCCGCAAACGCAAGAATGCAACGAAAGCTTGTGAAAAGTTGCGAAAAATGTATGTGGACGATGCTCTAACGATACGTCAGTGCCAGCGGCGGTTTGCAAAATTCCGTTCTGGTGATTTTGATGTGAATGAGGCACCTCGGTCAGGAAGGGCATTGGAGGCTGATGATGACGAAATAAAGGCAATGGTTGAGTCTAACCCGTAGTACACGACACGGGAGATTGCAGAGGCACTGCACATTGCTCAATCAAACGTTGTTGACCACTTAAAGAAGCTTGGATTCGTAAGCAAGCTTGAAGTTTGAGTTCCATTTGGTGAAGCGTTTGAGCATGTGTCATTCCCTTCTTAAACGTGAAGAAAACTACACTTTTCTGAAGCGTATGGTCACTGGCGACGAGAAATGCATTGTTTACAATAACGTCGTACGCAAGCGGTGTTGGAGAAAGCGTGATGAACCACCTCAATCAACGTCCAAAGCGAACATTCACCAGAAAAAATGTCATGCTATCAGTGTGGTGGGATTACGAAGGTTTTGTGCATTTTGAACTCTTACCACAGAAGCAAACGATTAATTCAGCAGTGTACTGACAGCAGATGGACAAATTAAACAATGCAATCAATCAAAAGCGGCCAGAACTCGTGAATCGTAAAGGTGTTGTGTTCCACCACAACAACGCCAGACCACACACGAGTTTGGTCACCCGCCAAAAGCTGTTGGGGCTTGGTTGGGATGTGTTGCCTCCTCACCGTACTCACCTGACCTTGCACCTTCAGATTACCATTTGTTTCGCTCTTTGTAAAATTCCTTGAATCGTAAAATGTTCGATTCCGATGAGGTTATAAATCGGCTACTGGTACAGTTTTTCGCTTCTAAAGACAGGTCATTCTACAAGCGTGGAATTATGAACCTTGTCGAGCGATGGCGAAATGTCATCAAGCAAAATGGCCAATACGTTATTCATTTAATTCTTATTTTTATAGGAAAAAATCACCTTTGAAAAACATAGTAAAAATACGACATGACTTTCCGATCAACCCAATAGATTACGATCTGTGTTCCACCAATAGTTGAATTAGGAAAATATGTGCGCCAGTTTGTTGAAAGTTCAGGGGTTGACGCATGAAGAGAGCAGGCAGCAGAGAACCTTTTATGTAACTTATTTCTCAAGTTATAGCTATCGATGATATCTAAGTTATATTCTGATTTAGAAAAATAAACGTTTGTTTGCATATTTTTTGTGTATTTCTTTGTTTGCAAGGGTAATGACTGGAACTACGGAACAAAATTCAAAATTAATGCTGGCGCAAATACCGTGACAGTCTCTACTCCAACACGGGATTCAAATCAGGCAACTGTCCTCTTCCAGATTAGTGCCCATAACGATTACGCCATGACTTCATAAACTACGTGTTCATATATTGTTACTTATTTCAAATGTCTTTTGTAAAGCAAAGGCTAACATGTTAAACAAGGAAGGTATTTTCATAGGGATAATAATTTCAATTGAGTGTACAATTCTGAATATTTTACACATTTTTTCCCTATAATTTTGAATATTTAGCTTTTAAGTTTCATGCTTTATAAAAGATAAATTTTACTCTTTAAAATATTGCAGGTACGAAAGCATGTATTAAGAGTAATGACTGCTTCCTTTTTGGCAGATTTTTTAAATTTTATTCTAACATTATTTTTATTTATTTATTCATTTAGTTTTGCAAGAATACCAGCGCATTTTTTTAAACATGTAATTTTTCACATTTCACAAATTATTTGTCGGATGATCTACTGTAAACTCAAATAAAGATAATTACTACATGGTATTAAAATAAATATCCTTTATTGCTTACTAACCAAAGAACACGGCGTTGCCCGGAATTTAAGAATGTTTGTTTTGAAAAATCAATTTCAAAATCAAACATACAGTATAAAACAAACAATAAAAAACAGCAGTAAAGCCATCTTTGTTTCAATTTGTCACTAAGAATGAGCTGTATAGAGAACTAAAACTTTGTGGAAATTCTAATATACACGCATACACACACGTATATATATGGGATAGATTTAAAAATGGCGAAAACAAATTCAGAGAATATCAAAATTTTAAAATATGTTAATATTTCCATAATCCGGTGTGGGTATGTCATTTTTATATGAGTGTAAAAATATATCGGCTTTAAGTAGTTGTTAAATTGTTTGAGAGAAAATAAAAGTGAATTGTGGTTTCGTGTTATCATGTTTGAATACGTATTTTCAAACTCATATGACGTTATCTATTTACCTGCTGAGGTCCGTTATATTTCCAAACTGAGGCAATAGTCACTTTTTTTAATTCGTCAAACTATTTATTTCATTTTCATTTTTCACGTTTAAATCTTGCAATATAAAAGTAATTGTTGTGATAAGAATTTTATTGTGGATTTTTAATTGTTGGCAACAGCTATAACAAAAAATGTTTAAATTTGATAGGAAATTGCAGTCAAATTGGTGGGTTTTTATTTATTAAAAATTAACTATAAATTATTTCGATTCCGGATTACTTTAGTTGCCTCCGACGTGTTTTAATACTCAGGTACGTAACATTTCACAATTCTGGCTTCCAAACTGTGGATTTGTGTAGAATTAACGACAGACAGACAAATTTTCATTTTTATATATTACTAGCTAAAGTACCCGCCATTTCCCAGAGTTTTAAGAATGTTTGTTTTGAAAACTTAATTTCAAAATTAAACACACAATATAAAATAAAGAATAAAATAAGCAATAAAGTCATCTTTATTTCAGTTCTTCACTAAGAATGAGCCCTAGGGACCTAAAACTTTGTGTACGTTCTAATGTAGTCGTGAGGGAAAAAAAGTAAACACCCCCTACTAACTCCTCAACAAATTATCATAGACTAAAGTTACTGATACCGAACGATTGGAAATAAAGTCTACTTTTAAATGATGTATATAAAATTTGCTTAGGGGGCCATCTAAATATTAAAACGAATCCAAACTTCTTTTTTTCAATGGAAATACCCAATTTTAACCAGATATTTCAAATCTTTGGTTAAAACTATGCCTAGACACCAAATTTCATTTGAATGATAAGTTTTTGAATTATAAACATACAAAATTTAGTGTTTCTAATGTTAAATTTGATTTTCATATTTTTATTTATGTCTCCTGAAATTATGCTACTAATCCGCTAATTTTTTGAGTAGCAATAGTGCTAATATTCCGAAATATAAATAAGTTGAATTTGTAATTTTTATAATTTTATGATATAAATTACGAATTATGAAATTAATATTCGAAAAAATTATGAATTGCAACCTACAGTTTTTTTTATGGATATCGGTATTTTATTAAGTCCTGCTTTATGGAAATCCAAAATTTCACAATTTTCTTCCAAGTGGTTTTCGAATTATGCTTAAAAAACGGCAAAAGGATGTTTTAAGGGGCCTTCTGTGATAGAAGTGACTAGATATTTTGACATTTCTTCTGCTGTCGTGTAATCTAGCAGGCTTCATTGAGTGCTTGAGTGGTGCTTAAGATGCCTTGATCAAGAAGGGGGCTCTCTTGGTTAACAATCAAGTACGGAACTTCAATTTGGATACAGCCCTTAAAATACGCTCGTTTTAAAATAATTAATTTCTCGGAAACTTATGGTACGAATTGCATAAAAAATTGTTTTTAGGCTAATTGAAGGATGTAGAGTTCATTTATGCTGTCACAACTGTGCACTAGTACACAGTTGCTAGCAGCTGCTATTTTTGAAATATATAGCAGCTGCTATTGAAAAAAAACAAAATTATGATTCGTTTTAATAAGTAGGTGTCCCCCTAAGCAAATTTTATATGCATAATTTAAAAGTAAACTTTATTTCCAATCGCTCGGTACCAATAACTTTCTTCTACGATAATTTGTTGAGGAGTTAGTAGGGGGTGTTTACTTTTTTTTTCCCACGACTGTACATGCATACATACTAGGGTGGAACTAAAAAACGAAGTTTTGATTTTTATATTCTAATAGTAATTATATTTTTTTCTTTTTTAACTCCATAAAAAGAAACTACAGTCGAGTCTCTATATAACGAAATCCATTGTTCCAGTAAAAAATTCGTTATATAGAGAAATTCGTTACATAGAGAATGGGTAAAAATTCCTATTTAATGTGTAAATTTTGAACAAAAATTACTTTTGAGGTGTTTAAGTAAGAATTTGAAATGTTTAACTATAAATATTAATTCATTATTGTATTTCTGATTTATTTAAACAGTTTCAAAAAAGAGAACAGACATTTATTTGAAAGCATAATAAAAATCACATAAGGAAAACTTACATTAATTGTAGATGAAGAAATCTGTAATTTTTCACTGTTTTGATTTCAAAATTGTTACACTCTCGAAAAAATGTTCACACTTTAGCAAGGAATGAAAAATTGTATCGGGAATATTTTCCCCCATTTGAATTATCATTCACCTTAAACTTCAATTTCCTCTCTGATCCCGCTCTTATATGTGTAACCAATCCAATTGACACTGTTTTAAGAAGTATGTTGGAAGGTGTGTGGGAGGGGGGGGGGGGGAGCGGAGATGAATTCATTGGATATAAAAAACAAGGAGATTCAAGGTAGAAAAGTAAGATAAAAAACTCAGCACTGAACGATAAATCACTAATCAGCGATGGAAAATTGATTCCATGTGATTTGGAAGCTTTTTAAAAACAATAAATAAAGAACATTTTGTGAAAAAATTGGTTATATGGAGATAGATATTTCGCTATAAGGAGACTGTTTTTAATGAGATCATGGGGAAAAGGGACCGTTCCTACTAAAAATTTGTTATACAGAGAAATTCGATGTATGGAGTTTCGTTATAGAGAGACTCGACTGTATTTTTCTTTTAATTTTAAAATGATATTTTCCGGTTCCTCAAAGCGTCTGATTTTCCCTAAAAAAAGATTAAAAGTCAATAATTGCGTGAAAAGTGTTTTAAGCTTATTGTTATGTTTATATTTTGCAAAATTAAAATTATGAAGTGTTAATGACTTGTAATAAAGGGAATAATTTAGTTTGAGTGCCATGGAAAAGATGGCCCCACTTTATTTGACACTTATAGAAGCCAGCTTAGTAGACGTCGGCTTTCACTGTCTCTGATTTATTTGGCTGCAACTCATAACAAGTTAGTCCGATTTAGCGTGTGTTAACAGTTTCTTTTATTATTTTTTCAACAAACAGTCGCTGTCAAATGTGACAATGTCTGCTAATGTGCTTAAATCTAGACATTTGTTGAAGTGTCTTGTATTTCGCGAATCAAAACAATTAACATTAGACTTTGGCGAACATATGAAGATGTTATGAAACATTACTATGGATTTTGGTGTATTTTCTAAATAATAATACGGACATTTCAAGCTTGACATTTATTGGGTGAAACGGAATCGCGTCAATGAAGGAAGCAAATCTGAATTTATCAAAACATTGGAAGCAAGACAGTTAAAAACTTGGAAAGTTTACAATGGATAATTTGCTTATTACATGCAAATGACCTTTTTTTAGATACTTATTTCAACATCTTGCTAGAAAAACTACGGGTACTAAAGGATTTTCCGGACCGAGAGGAAAGCAACTTGGAGAAAATGCGAGCATATTGAAATTATAGACTATAAAAAAATGGATCCTGTCTGGACGGACTGATCGAATGAAGAACTTTAAAAAAAGTACAAATAGGGGAAACACCTGAATTTTACATTTTCCTTGTCATACTCAAACAGTGGAAACGTGTTCTAAATTGTCTCGCGAACTGCGTCAACCGTCTTCAGGTATTAAGCAAGAGGTGGCTTTATCTCGGGAAAGTTGAATGACCGCAATGTAATAACAAAGTTTGCCTAAGAAGAATTATAAGCCAGTAGGTTAATATCCAATTGAATTAATCCATAACAAAGTAAGGTAAGGAGGGTGGAAGTTGATATTTAGTCACCTCCTCGTGGTGACTTCTGGTTAGTATTTGCTTAATATAAGTAGATATGGGCTAACAGCTATTTGTTTTCTTTAAGTTGCTTTATACTGAAATTTTAAAACCTTGACGTCCTTGAGGAACCGGAAAAAAAATTAATTTAAAAAAACTTTTTCAGCCGATAATTTAGACGTCCAAAGCAAAAAGGAAAAAAGTTTTCATTATTATGCATTAAAAAAAATAAAAAAGAAAGAAAAAAAAAAGAAAAAAATACCCTATACTTAAGTTCCACCCTAATAAACACACATATATGAAATAGATTTCAAAAAAGCGAAAAGAAATTCAGAGAACCTCAAAATGTTAAAATATGCAACTATTTTTATAATTGCCTTTTTATCATGTGTCAATACGTTTTTTCAAACTCATATGATTATTTTCATTATATATTTACCTACTGACGTCAATTATATTTCCAACATGACTTAATATTCACTTTTTTTTAATTCTTCAAACTATTCATTTCATTTTCATTTTTCACGTGGAAATCTTGCAATGAAAATGTCATTTTTTTTAAATTCGTCAAACTGTTTGTTTCATTTTTCACGTGAAAATCTTGCAATAGAAAAATATTTTTTGTGAATTTTTAATTCTTGGCAGCTACTATAATGAAAAAGTTTAAATTTGATAGGAAATTGCTGTTAGATTGGTGGTTTTTTATCAATTAAAAATTAACTATAATTTATTTTGATTCCGGATAACTTTAGTTGCCTCGGCCGTGTTTCAATACACATGTACGTAACATTTCACAATTCTGGCTTCCAAACTGTGGATTTGCATAGAATTACAGACAGATAGACAACTTTACATATATTAGATTAAATTTAGATAAACATCAATTTCATAATAATTTCATTATTATACTTAAGATATATTCTAAAATTTATGTAGGAATCTGTTAAAATGAAGAAAAGTTTAAAAAATATTTAAATTAAAAATAATTTTTTTTCCTTTTAAAACATCCTAACAGAAACTTAAAAAAAAAAAATTAACAGCTTGTCAACTTATAAGTCAAGCATTATTTTAAAATTATAATGAAAAAGAAACTGTAACATTTCCTTTTTAATGGTCGCAAACTTAATTAGATATTAATAAGATTTCAATTTCTTCAAATATCGTAAAAATACGTTAGCTTTTTATAAAAAAAAGTAGAAAAACAAAAGGAAAAAATATAATAGCGAGTTGTTTAAAAATATATATTATAGATTTGTCCATAATTTTTATCAGTTTTACTTGACTACTCATGTAAAACATACTATTTAGCCATTATTGGAAAGTCATTATATATTTTCAATATAAAGCCATATTTAGCCAATAATTGGATTTCAATAAAAATATTATCACTGTCAGAGAAGTATATACTACAATCAATTAGTTTGCTTTCCAAACAAAAGCAACTATTTCAAAACATGATTTGTGGAACTCGTATTGTTTTGAAAGCAATACAGTAATATTCCGTAAAATTTAGAGAAAACATACTGGATTTATACGGATTTAAAATCTCAAAATGTCAATTACGGAAATTGTACTGTTTTCTTAGAAAAATGAAACTATTCCATAAAATTTTACGGAAAAATTCGTGTATAATGACAGATTTTTTGTTACGAATGAACTGGAAAAATGGAAGTTGGTATGATGGTTATTTCTAACATGTAAATGCTCGCTAAGATTTTTTTCTAAAAATTTTGAAATTTAAAAGGCTGCAAGGGCGATTAATGAAAATCATTTTTAAGCTGCAAAAACAATTAATTTACTTTAAATTTTACATATTTAATTTACATTCACTACAAAAAATAACGGGGTAAAATGCGGAAATTGTACTGGCAATCAAGACGCCAGTATTATTTCCTTATTTTAATGGAAATTTTACTCCGTAAATTCCGGAAAAACGGAAAATTTTCTGTAATTTGGTGGGTTTTTTATGGGGAAAATTTTCCGTTAAAATACGGAAATAGTACTGGCGTCTCGATTGCCAGTACACTTTTCGTATTTTAGTCCGTTTTTTACAGAGTTTACCTTTAATGGGAGCAAGAACAGATAGCTCCATGTTATCCGAAAACTACGTTTACAGTAACTCACACCAAAAAACATTTTTGCGCACATCTATACTAATATCATAAAGAAGTAAAGTTTTTTTGTTTGTTTATAGGAGGTAATCTCTGGAATTACCGAACCGATTTCAAAAGTAATGGTATCAAAATGATGGTGTTAGTCCTGCTGCAACAAGACTATATCTTATGTCGATGCCACTGACCCAAACGAGGTCAGGGGCAAAACCGTTCTAAAAATGCCATTTTTGTGTTTCTGAAGGGCCTAGAAACATGAAATTGGGCATGGTAGTTACATGATATAAACAATCAAAGAACATTTCCGAAAAAAAATCGACATTTAAAAGGGGGGGAAATGCGCGAAAAGCATTCTAAAAACCCTTCTAAATTGTGATTTCTGCGCAATCTCAGGAAGTACCTAACCGATTTCAAAAATAATGGTCTGAAAATGATAGTGACCGCATTTGCTCCAAGATAGGCTATAGTTTATATCTGTGCCACTACCCCCAAAATGCGGTGCAGGAGCAAAAACGTTCTAAAAAGTCCATTTTTGTGTTACTGAAGGGCCTAGATACATAAAATTTAGTATTAGTTACTTATCAGATATAAATGATCTCTAACAACATTTCTTTAAGGGGGTCCGGGACACAAAAATCTTCAAATTTTCAATTTTTTTTTTTTTTTATTGGATTACAAATTTCTCTGCCGTTTTCTTCTTAAAATGATGTTTAAATCATGTTTCTATCTTAATTAGAACAGGAAATATTAATTTTCTCGTTTTGGTTTGTTTTCAAAATCTGCCTTTCAAGCTATGGTTGTCAAGGAAACGAGTTCTTGTGAAATTGCGTTTTTCTTCATGATAGGTTTTTTCACCATTTCT
Source organism: Maratus speciosus (assembly GCA_963932465.1). NCBI lineage: Eukaryota > Metazoa > Arthropoda > Arachnida > Araneae > Salticidae > Maratus > Maratus speciosus. The sequence goes on along the minus strand of OZ010788.1, from coordinate 242,673,895 downwards.
CATATTTAAATTCTTATAACTCGAGAACCGTTAAAGATACAGGATTGAAACTCGGAACATACCTTTTTCAATTATTTTACTTTATTTTTGAGCCAGCATATTTGAAAAAAATATTTACTTTTGAAAATATGATTTTTTAAAAAATAGTTGCACCACTTTTTTTGTAATTTTTTCGTTAAATATTTTTATTTTTTTTTTAATTAATATTTTTTAAAATGCTGGCTCTAAATTAAAATATATATATTTCTGTTTATTTAAATGTAAAACAATTTAAATTCTACAAATAATATTTCGAGTTATAACGATTTTAAGTTATACCACTTTTTTCATAAATTTTACATTTAAAATTTTTTTTTAAAAAAGCTATGAGAAGTTTTAACATTTGATTTTGTTTACAAATGATATGGTTAACCATCACAAAAAAATTCAAAATTTTAACTCAATAAATAAAAATTTTTTGAAAATGTGTCCCGGACCCCCTTAAAAATTCGAAATTAAAAAAGGGTGATCTGCGAAAAGCGTTCTAAGAAACTTTCTAAATTGCAATCTGAGGAAGTATCGAACAAATTTCAAAAATAATAGTTGGAAATTGATGGTGACAGCCCTTGCTCCAACACTGGCTCTATTTTATTTCGGTGTCATTAACACCTGGGGTTTGCAGGAGCAAAATATGTTCTAAATTGCATTTTTGTGATACTGAGGGTTCTAACATTTTGAAATTTAGCATGGTAATTACTCATAACATATAAATGTTCTCTAAGAACATTTTCTAAAAAAATCGAAATTTAAAAGGGTAGAAAATGCGCGAAAAACGTTCTGAAAACGTTCTAAATTGCAATTTCTACGCAATCTCGGGAAATATTAAACTGATTTTAAAAGTAATGGTTGAAATTGATGGTGACAGTCACTACTTCAACATAGGTTATACTTTGTATCGTTTTCACTACCATTTGGGGGTTGCCGGAGCAAAAAACATTCTAAATTGCGATTTCTGTGATACTGAACAGGCTAGAAACTTTAAACATGGTATGGTACTTACTTACAAAATATAAATGTCCTCTCAGAACAGTCGAAAATAAATTAGAAATTTAAAAGTGGTTAAGCGAAAGAAAGGAGCGAAAAGCATTCTAAAAAAGTCCTACATTACGATTTCTATGCAATCTCAAGAAATAATAAATCTATTACAAAAGTAATGGTTTCGAATCAATTGTGACAGTCTCTGATCCTACACAGACTATATTTTATTCCGGCGTCACTCCCACATGAAGTTGGCAAGAACAACAAACGTTCTAAAAAAGCCTTTAAAAACTTCCTAAATTTCATTTACTGTGGAATTTTGTGAAATACCAAACGGATTTCAGAATTAATGTGGGCAAATTATTGGTGACAGTCGCTGTTTCAATATAGGCATTTTATGTTAGTGCCACTACCACCAGGGATGTAGTAAACAGTTCGACAAGAAGCTTGAATTCGACATGATAGTAAATTTTAAGATGTAAATGCGTACAAAGAACGGCTTCTAAAAAATTGAAAACAAATGAATACTGAAATGAGCGTATGAAATGAGCATAAACGCTTCAAAATACTTTCCAAATCATCATTTATTTAGAATTAGTTTTAATTCTTCTTATTAATTTAAGTCTCATTTCCGCCTAATGCAGTGCAAAAATGAAGTTTAGTCAAACTGCGGCTTAGTTAGTAATTTTTGAATTATTCAATGTTAGCAAATTAATGGTGATAGTCTCTGTTTCAACATAGGCATTTTATGTTAGTGCCACTACCACCAGGGATGTAGTAAACCGTTAGACATTAAGCTTGAATTCGATATGATAGTAAATTTTAAGATGTAAATGCGTACAAAGAACGGCTTCTAAAAAATTCAAAACAAATGAATACTGAAATGAGCATATGAAATGAGCATAAACGCTTCAAAATACTTTCCAAATCATCATTTATTTAGAATTAGTTTTAATTCTTCTTATTAATTTAAGTCTCATTTCCACCTAATGCAGTGCAATAATGAAGTTTAGTCAAACTGCGGCTTAGTTAGTAATTTTTGAATTATTCCTAGAAGTATAATTTCTTCTAATAAAAATTAGACATACAAAAATCACTCGGCAACTTTCAACTATTACTCGAGAAAAGCCACGGGTTTTGCTACTATATTATATAAAGTCATTACATTCTAATTTGCAGGGAAAAACCTTTGGAAAAAGCGGCTTGTGTCATTAAGTGTAATCACGAATTGCATCTTTTGGTTCTAACGTTTGATATTAGTTTCTCAGTTACTTATAATGTTCTTTTTCTTTAATAATCTTTATTTATGAGATCATTTCCTGATTGTATTTTAACACCATCTTCCATTATATAAGATAAAATTTATCAGTATTTTATTTACACATTATCATCACATTTCAGGGTTAGTTACCTTTAAAGCTTGAGAAACAACTGAAACAAAAAGGGATTTAGATCATTGTAGAATTTTATACGTTAGTCATACTATGTAATTATTAACTATTGAACGTATGGCTTTTTAAAAGAGGTCGTAGGTACGTAGCTATTTGAAGTTGAAACATGTTTTTTGCTGCTAAATAGGATTCATTCACAAGTTTACTAGAAATATAAATAATCATCAGATATAAAAATAATAATTGATTAATTAGAGTCCTTACAAGGCTACTTTGCATGGAAAAACCTTTGGGAAAGCAGCTTGTGTCATAAAGTGTAATCACGAATTGCATCTTTCGGTTCTAACTTTTGATATTAGCTTCTCAGTTACTTATAATGTTCTTTTCCTTTAAACATCTTTATTTATGTGATCATTTCTTGGTTGTATTTTGTGCCCCTCTTTGACAGAAGGCAGATATATAGCCTTCTGTATGTGAATTATAGAAGGATAATAATTGATTTTTTAATTTGAATTGCAAGTCCTCCTTTGGCCCCTTTGGCTTCGTACATAAAGTTTGGGGCTTTAAGTATTTGCGAGCGGTTCTCAAGCACGAAGTATTTATACAGTGTGTCCACTCTCAACGGTGTCCAATGGCTAATTCCTAAACCTCCTGTTAGGCATAGATATATAGTTCCAATTACAAAAATGTGATGATTGTGTGACAAACATGTGACAAACATTCGCGTTCAGAAGTCTATGTATCTGCCTTCTGTCAAGGAGAGGTACAACATACAACCAAGAAATGATCTCATTTTCTGTCAAAGAGAGGCCAATCAATTTAAAAAACCAATTATTATCCTTCTGTAATTCACGTACAGAAGTCTATATATCTGCCTTCTGTCAAAGAGAGGCTCAAAATACAACCAAGAAATGATCTCATTTTCTGTCAAAGACAGGCCAATCAATTTAAAAAACCAATTATTATCCTTCTGTAATTCATGTACAGAAGTCTATATATCTGCCTTCTGTCAAAGAGAGGCTCAAAATACAACCAAGAAATGATCTCATTTTCTGTCAAAGACAGGCCAATCAATTTAAAAAACCAATTATTATCCTTCTGTAATTCATGTACAGAAGTCTATATATCTGCCTTCTGTCAAAGAGAGGCTCAAAATACAACCAAGAAATGATCTCATTTTCTGTCAAAGACAGGCCAATCAATTTAAAAAACCAATTATTATCCTTCTGTAATACACGTACAGAAGGCTATATACCTGCCTTCTGTCAAAGAGAGGCCAAGATGGAGAGAATCCGTACATTTCTAATGAAGATTAATTGAAATGGCTATTCATACTACTTTAAAACCCTAGAGATAACATTATAAGAAGTATAAATTCCCATAACATTTCCACGTATTACGTTACTTTTCTACAGGGTATCCACTCTCAACGGTGTCCAACGGCTAATTTCTAAACCGTTAGTCATAGACATATAGCTCCAATTACGAAAAATGTTTTCATTAAGTTAAAAAAATATTTTAAAAGTCCTTTTGATTAATAAAAACATTTCTTAAAAAGTTACGAAATTTAAGTTTGTATACGGTATAGGTTTGTATACGCAAAAATAAAAATATAGGTTTGTATATTATGTTTGTATACCCAAAAAACCTATAAGGGATATTTAGTAAAGAAATCCTATTGCACTAACAAGTAAGACAAAAAAAAGTCCCATTCACCTAACTCTAAAATTGACCGAGTTATGAAACATTGAATTGCCTGACTTATATCTATTTTCTGCATCTCGATACAGACGAGTTCGGCCATGCTCCGAGGAATCGTACGCAATGCTTAAAGTATTAGAGGAATTTATTTCACGTGTACCTACACTTTAACTGAAAGTAGTTACTCCGTAGAAGTATTAAGATAGTGTTAATTTTTATTAATTAATTTTTAGATTAGATAATCTATTAACATTTTAAAATATGTATCATTTTGTAAATAATTGCGACAGTTGCTTTTCATCATTTTATTTAACAATAATTCTGTTATGTTTTAACTTATATTTTTGTACAAGTTGTATATTTTTCTTTAATATGTCAGAGTGAAAAAGATTTCAAATTTATATTGTAATGTTAATTTTATTCTCAATTATTATTATTTTTATATCTGATGATTATTTCTATTTCTAGTAAACGTGTGAATGAACCCTATTTCTCATCAAAAAAACATGCTCCAACTTTAAATAGCTATTACTCGGTCCGTTTTAACCGTCGAAGAATGGGACTTTTTTTGTGTTACTTCTTAGTGCAATAGGATATTTTTACTAATTATAACTTATGTGACCGTGGGACCGAATAAAAATTTAAATTTCATATTTTTATAAAACTTTTTTATTGGACCAAATCGCTTTAAAATACTTCTTTACATCATTTAAAACATTCTTATAATTGGAGCTATATGTCTCTGCCTAACAGGAGGTTTGGGAATTCGCGATTGCACACTTTTGAGAGTGGACACCCTAAATAAATACTTCGTGCTTGAGAAACTCTTGCAAATACTTAAAATCACCAAAATTTATATCGGAGCCAAAGGAGCCAAAAGAGGGCTTGCAATTTAACACCAGACGAGAGATGATCTCTGAATAGCTCTGTTGATTGCAGCGTTGCACGGTGGACACCACTTAGGTTGTGTTAAAAAGATTCATTTTAGCGTGGTCTCGAAATGAGCCAGCTAAGAAATACTGGATACTCAACCCAGTGAATAGAACTAGAACCCACCTGGTAGATGACGCAGATCTACCGTTCCGTTTTGTGAAATTTAAAACCCTTATCCGGGCAAGGTAGAAATCTGCACGGGCCGGCCCGTGGCCCGGAACCCAAGCCCGGCCCGACCCGCGGGCCGGGCTCCGACCTACTTTCATTCACGGCACTCGGGCCGGACCGGGCCTAACTTAATTTTTCTGTACAGAGCCGGGCCTGGTTTCAATCCTAGTCTTCACGGCCCAAAATTTCCAGTCCTAGTTTTGAGCCAGCCCGTATGAAAATCATTGTCTCAGCGTGGCCTGGTCCATTTAAAGGGCAGTTAAATTAGGCCTGGCCCAAAAATTTTTGCAAAAAATGCATACATTTTTGAATCACCATTATTCTACACTTAAACATTAAAATTTATTATTTTTAAAGAATAGTAGATTTCTACGCATATTAAAATATAGCTAAATTAAAATATAGTAAAATGTGCGAAAAGGAACCTGTCTATGACGGAACCCTGTTTTAAACTGAAAAACGTGTTTATCCATGTAAAATTAATATATTAATAAGTAAGAAAAGAATATATAATACATTTACACTTGCTAAGAAGGGAACTTGTCTTTAACGCATTTTTTTTTCTTTTCTATACAATTCCGTCTTAGAAGATTTTACTTTTATAGCATTTTTCAGATATCTAACACTTCGATACATGGAATATGGATTAACAATGTTAATGATAACTGAAACATTTACATACAAGAAATAGAGATTCATTAAAAAAATAAATATCGCAGCCTGCGGCACTTCTATAAAAGTGAAGATAATAAACATGAAAACAAAAGTTAAGATAAATATTTTTAGTCCGAACTATTCGTACCAGCAAATTTTTAGCCAATTCGACGTAAAAATCAATGTTTTGTACAAATTCACTCGGGTCGGGCCGGCCTCGGGCCGAGATTTTAACTTTTTTCCGGGCCGGGCTCGGGCCGAACTTTAAATTTTTTTTTCGGGCTGAGCCCGGGCCGAAATTTTAATTTTTGTATCGGGCCGGGTCGAATTTTTTTCTCTATGAGTCCGGCCGGCCCCGGGCCTGTGTCGGCCCGTGCAGACCTCTAGGGCAAGGGACAAGAACTAAACTATTTTAATTAATTTCCGTCTTATAATACTAAAAGCACTTAAAATAAATTATAAAGCACACAATTAAAAGAAAATTTTGTTTGCCATAAACGCAAGAGGGTTTGGAAATATTATTCCCAATGTCTAAATAGTAAACAACGAAAGCGGCAAAAAATATTACCTCTGCCTGCTTGAGACACAAAATATCTCATTTACAACTAACAATACAACTGTTATATAATCTATGACTCCCGCCTTATAATACTAAAAACATTTTAAATACATTATAAAAACAAGTGGGTAAGTGTGATCACAGATCGCAAAGAGAGTTTCGTTTAATATTCCTTTCAAAACACTTTATCCTTTTGAAAAATCTGTTAGTTCCACATTTCGCAACAAGGGGCGCACTCTATTCTAAACAAACCTTTATCCGAACGAAACTCCGTTTTACATACTATCCATAGATATATTAGTCAAGGGGATTGGATCCATAGCACCCGAGATAAGTAGGCGCCCCTGGCGGTAAAAAGTGGAACTAAAATATGTAAGGCTATGGTACATAATATGAAAGAATGGTCAAAGGGATGTCGGCAAAAGTTGGAAAAGTGCTCCCCAGGTGAAAAGCGTGGAGGTTATAAAAATTGCTTAAAATATACAAGTTAGAGCACGGAGGAGTAAATAATATGACTTTTTGCAAATTTTATGATTTGTCGTGTGGTCTGAAGTATTAAGCTATACGTATTCAAAAATTCATGTGTCCAACTTAATTAGGGGCTCTCTTAGAAAGAATTTCTTAAAAGACATATGTGGTAGCTCAAAGGGTTAAACGTAAGATTTTTCAAGATTTTAAGATTTGTCGCCCGGCCTCAGGTGTTCTGCTATAAGTATGCAAAATTTCAAATCTCCAATTTAATAAGGGGCTCAGTTAGAAACAATTGCTTAAAATACGCATGTGGGAGCCGAAAGAGTTAAATGTATGACTTTTTCAAATTTTTATGATTTGTCGCATGATGGTGTTCAGCTATAAGTATGCAAAATTTCACGCCTCCAACCTAAATAGGGTGTCACTTAGAAAGAATTGTTTAAAATACACATGTAGAAGCCGAAAAGGTTAAATGTACGACTTTTTCAAAATTTTATGATTTGCCGTTTGATGTGAGGTGCTCAGCTATAAGTATGCAAAATTTCACGCCTCCATCCCAATTAGGGTTCACTTAGAAAGAATTGTTTAAAATACACATGTGGGAGCCCAAAGGGTTAAATGCGCTTTTTCAAAATTTTATGATTTGTCGTTTGATAAGATGTATTCAGCTATAAGTATGGAAAATTTCACTCCTCCAACCTAATTAGGGGCTCACTTTGAAAGAATTGTTTAAAATACACATGTGGGAGCTCAAAGGGTTAAATGTACGACTTTATCAAAATTTTATGATTTGTTGTTGATCTGAGGTGTTCATCTATAAGTACGCAAAATTTCACGCCTGCAACCTAATTAGGGACTCACTTAGAAAAAATTGTTTAAAATACACATGTGGGAACCCAAAGGGTTAAATGTACGACTTTTTGAAAATTTTATGATTTGTCGTTTGATATGAGGTATTCAGCTTAGCATGCAAAATTTCACGCCTCCAACCTAATTAGAGGCTCACATAGAAAGAAATGTTTAAAATACACAGGTGGAAGCTCAAAGGGTTAAATGTACGACTTTTTCAAAATTTTATGATTTGCCGTTTGATCTGAGGTGTTCAGCTATAAGTATGCAAAATTTCATACCTTAACCTCAATAGGGTGCCACTTAGAAAGAATTGTTTAAAATAGACATATGGGAGCCCAAAGGGTTAAATGTACGACTTTTTCAAAATTTTATGGTTTGTCATTTGATGTGAGGTGTTCAGTTATAAGTATGCATAATTTCACGCCTCCAACCTAATTAGGGTCACTTAGAAAGAATTGTTTAAAATACACATGTGTGAGCCCAAAGGGCTAAATGTACTTTTTCAAAATTTTATGATTTGTCGTTTGATGTGATGTATTCAGCTATAAGTATGCAAAATTTCACTCCTCCAACCTAATTAGGGGCTCACATAGAAAGAATTGTTTAAAATACACATGTGGGAGATCAAAGGTTTAAATGTACGACTTTTTCAAAATTTTATGATTTGTCGTTTGATCTGAGGTATCCATCTATAAGTACGCAAAATCTCACACTTGCAACCTAATTATGGTTCACTTAGAAAGAATTGTTTAAAATACACATGTGGGAGCCCAAAGGGTTAAATGTACGACTTTTTCAAAATTTTATGATTTGTCGTTTGATGTGAGGTATTCAGCTATAAGTACGCAAAATTTCAAGCTTTTAACCTAATTAGGGACTCACTTAGAAAGAATTGTTTAAAATACACATGTGGGAGCCCAAAGGGTTAAATGTACGACTTTTTCAAAATTTTATGATTTGTCGTATGATGTGTGGTGTTCATCTATAAGTATGCAAAATTTCAAGTCTCAAACATGTATAGTTTCTGAGAACGGGCCCTGTGACAGATTTGGGCCCTCGTCAGATGAACGAAACCCTAACAACTGTTATTTTATTTGAAGTCCACCGAAGTGGAGAATGCTTTGGGGCCCTATAGCTACAATGGCTGTCGCCTCGAATGATCCTTATTATACAGAAACAACAACAAGTCACAACAATTTTTACTTTCCATTACATATATTATATAACTACAATGGGACATTCACAATTACATCCATGTCTTACCCAGGAATTCGAACCCGGGCGCTCGGGGTGACAGAAGTCTCCGCTTACTGATCACGCCACCGACCGACAATAAAAACAACAATTAAACAAAAGAAAACGTTGTTTACCATAAATGTAATAGGAGTTGGGAATATACTTCCCATTGCCTAAATAGTAAACAGCAAAGATGGTAAACATATGTCCTTTGCCTGCTTGAGGCACAAAATATCACACACAAATAATAACGAATTAAATATAATATAATAAATCCATCCTTCTATATATAAAACTAGGGGGCTCTGCCCCCTACGAGCTACACTCGCCAACCCCCGTTCAGGTACATCAAAATCCAAAAAGCACGCTAATTTGATCGGCTTTAAAAATATTGAATTAAAAATAAAAAAAAAACCAGTAGCGAACTCTCTGTAAACGTGTTTCCATTCGTTTTAATTGGATTGGGGATTTTTAAGGCCAAATCTGCTGCTGTTAAGAGATACAATGGCTGTTTTCGTATTTAATTAAAAAAAATTAGTTAAACATTTGAAAATAAGCTAATGTAAAATTAATTAAGTAAACAGTATCATTGTCTCCCGGTATTTTTTAACAGCGCTATAAGATAGTTCTTTTAAATAATTCATTTCAAATGTATCGTTTCAAATCTAACGTAATTTACACCAAAGTTTTATTTCTCTTATTAATATTCACGTGAAAATACTTTTGTTGTTAGAAGGAAATATTATTTGCGCTATCTTCGAATTCACGATAATAGTTGAAAAGATTATCTTAAAATATCTCGTGCAAATATATTTTTCAATTAAAATTGTTTTGCTACATTTTTTGCCATTTTAAATATGACGTAATTTCCTCAAATTACAAGATTTAACGCATAATAATGATTTATTTTATTTTAAGATTTTGTTTCTCTTTTAAAATTCAAGTGCAAATATGGTTCGGCGCAGATGTCATATACGCCCCATATTGGCGCAATTTTTTTCTGACGCCATTTTCATATACGCAGTGGGTACATAACTGGTGCCAAAGTGTGGTTATTTTCCTTGATATGGTAACCCGGATGTTGTTGTTTATGCTATTAATGTTTCGCCAAATTGGCGTCGGAAAAAAATTGCGCCAATATACGCGTATATGACATCTGTGCTAATGGTTCTTATGACGTAATTTTCCTGCTTTTAACATGTAATCATTTAATTCTAATTTTAAAGTTTTTTTTCTGTTTGTAATAGTCACATGTAAATAAATTTTTAATTTGAAGTAAACATTATTGTTTGCGCTGTTTATACAACTGGCAACAGTTTAAATTAATAACATTTTCTAAAATTTGTAAAAATTATCTCTCGAAATGCTGAAAATTTGAATTTAAAATTGAAATAAAACCTCAAAAAATGAGTCAAATAAGAAAAATAAATGCAATCTGCACACCGGGAACTTATAACGTATAAAATGATCTAAAAATGATTAAATTCTCATGTATAGTTTTTGCTCCAATAAACCTTTTTTAATGGAACGATTTTGTCCAACTTTAGCATTAAATATCTCTTTAAATAATTCTTCGATTTGAAAACTGTCTGCATCAGCGTGTTTATCAAACATTTCTCTATAATACCACCGATTTTCATATTTTTGTGTGCAACAGTTTTTTTAATATTAACGATCAAAGGCCATACTTAAGCATTCAAATTGGATGCGATCTACCCGGAATATCTACGCAGATTTTCATTGGTCCATTTCCAAATCAAAACTTTTTTTATATATATAGAAGGAAAAAGTTTTGATTTGGAAATGGACCAATGAAAATCTGTGTAGATCATCCGGGTATACTCTTACTAGATCGGCATCCATAATTTTTATGACCGGGGGTCTTTCTTCGTTAATATTAAGAAAACTGTTTCATACCAAAATATGAAAATCGGTGGTATTATAGAGACATGTTTGATAAACACGCTGATGTAAACAGTTTTTAAATCGAATAATTATTTTAAGAGATATTTAATGTTAAAGATGGTCAAAATCGTTCTATTAAAATGTTTTATAGGAGAAAAACTATACATATGAAATTTAAACATTTTTAGATCATTTTATACATTGGAAGTTCCCGATGTGCAGACTGCAATTATCTTTTTTTAACTAATTTTTTGAGGATTTATTTCCATTTTAAATTAAAATGTTCAGCATTTCGAGAGATATTTTTTACACATATTAGAAAAGGGCAATTATTTTAAACTGTTGCCAATTTTAAAAACAGCACAAAGAATTATATTTCCTTCAAATAAAAAATTTATTTACACGTGGCTATTATAAACAGAAAAAAAAAACTTTCAAATTAGAACTAAGTGATTACGTGTTAAAAATCAAAATATTGAAAATTACATCATAAAAACTACAGTTACTCGTGAATTTTAAAAGGGAAAGAAATTTTTTAAATACTAAATTCATTATTATGCGTTAAAAGTCACAAATGAAGGAAATTACGTCATATTTAAAAAGGCCAAATAAGTAAAAGTTGGCAAAACACTTTAAATTAAAAAATATATTTGCACGAGACATTTATTTCATATTTGATAATCTTTACAACTATTATCGTGAATTCTAAGAAATAATATTTCCTTTCTAACAACAAAAGTATTTTCATGTGAATATTAAAAAGAGAAAGGAAACTTTGGTGAAAATTACGTCAGATTTAAAACGATACATTTAAAAGAACTTTCTCATAGCGTTGTTTAAAAGTACCGAGAGACAAAGACTCTGTGTACTTAATTCATTTTGCATTAGCTTACTTTCAAATTTTTAACTAATTTTTAATACTTTCCAACAAAGTTGAAAAGTGTTATTGATTTCGGTTTGTCTGTTCGCGCTCTAACTCTCGTAAATATGCTCGGATCACACTGAAATTTTTTGATTATTGACGTTTAGCCTAGCACGAACCCTATTTCAAATGAAGTTTGTAGCATGTTTAGTTCATTTACAGGGACAGTCAAAAGTATTCCGTTACATTACGGCCAATGGGAAAAATCCTTTCAAATGAATTTTAAAGATGTTACACCCTTTCAAACATAATAAAAAATATATGAATTTACGAAGTGCACTAAAATATGCAGAATATTCTGTAGCATATGCAGTGCAACGAATAGTTACTATTCATTTACAGGGCTACACAAAAGAATTCCATTACAAATGGTATTGGGGGAAATTGTTTGCGACGTATTTTAATTATAAACATTCATATATAATAAAATTGATATACGTCGGTGAGGCTTACTTAAGTTATTTCATGTATAATGCGAAGTGCAATGCATTTTGTGAAACATACAAAACATTTCAGACAAGTATTCCTATCCGAAGTACTGTATATTAGCGGTGATGGCAATGAATGCATTTTTAATTATGATATGCGCTTTTAAGTTTCACTATATTTATGCATACTATATGGTGTGAGTAAATGTTATAGTTGATATACAGGGCTACGCAAAAGAATTCGTAAAGTTTACTGTGTATGACCGTAAATTGCTGAAAGGTGGGTTTAAAATGTGTTATGCTGAACGGAATGTAGTTTTCTAAGAAATGTTTGTAGAATATACATAAAATAATATGCAGAGCCACGCAAAGAATTCGATACATGGCCGCCTATCGATGATAAATTCTGGAAATGCGATTTCAGTAGTTTTCAGAGTGATTTAGTTTTAATTAAAGTTTAGCTAAATAGTGGCGTGTAATGAAGGTACTAGGTAAACAACAGGGCTGAACAAAAGTATTCAAGTAAGTTTCCATCTATTAGTATAAATTGCTGAAAGAGAAATTTCAACTTGTTATGCGTTTTCTTGCTAAACTAAATTTTCTATTATATGGTATATATATCAGCCTACAGATCAAATACAGGACTGTTCGGAAGAATTGGAATAACTATTTGGCTATGGATGGTAACTGCTGAAATCAGTTTTTTAAATGTTTAGTTAGTTATCTTATTTACCTCATTTCCCTAAATAACGAAGTTTTGTTAAAGCTTTCAGGGAGTGTTGGAAAGTGTTGTATAATCTATGCCGTACGCATGATTTTTCTTTCTTGTTTTTAATCAAAGACGAAAACAGCTATTGTATCTCTAGCAGCGGCTGATTTCGTCTTAAAATCTCCAATCAAAGGAAAACGAATGAAAACCTGTTTACAGGGATACCGTCATTGTTTTTTTAAAATTATAATTCAATCTTTTTAAGGCCGATGAAATTAGCATGCTTTTAAAATCTGCGGTGTCTGAACGGGGGTTGGCGAGCATAGCTCGTAGGGGGCAGAGCCCCTAGTAAATGTAAAATAAAAGTTGTTTATTAAAATAAGTAAAAATTAAGTTTAAAAAATCAAAAAACCTGACTGCGTAAAAAGCGAACTAATTAATTATTTCTCATCAATGTGAAACTATTTTTTATATTACTCACCTATTTTTTTATTTACTTTTATTGATGACTTTTAAGTTGTGTTTAATTGTTAGTTCCTATCTATAAACACTGTTTTTATGAGGCCTATAGATGTCTATGAAGGTTAGAGTTGCAGTAAAGCTAGAGATCCTACCTACACAGCTTCCAGGTTGTGTAATATTTAAACGGAGCTTCTGACTGTAAAATAGTCAATGAAACATGGTCTTCATTTTGAAAGACCTATCTAATGATATGCCACTCAATATGGTGCGTAAATTTTTTTTTCGTCTCTACCGCCATTTTGAATTTATAAAAACAAAATCTAGCCTATAACCATCGGATGGTTAAGACGAATCGATAGATACCTCATTCATTAAAATCCATCCAGCCGTTTGGATATTTCGAGGGTATAAAGTAATCCACATACCGAGATACGCGTGAAACACATAACCCTTCTTGGCAGTCGGGTAATAATTGTTGTTGTTTATTAAAAGTTGCTTAACCAAAATTTAGTTTCTATAAATATTATAAATGTTTCTAGAAAAAAATCACATAAATAAAAAAAAGTTTTTAATAAGTAAACATTAGAGAACATAGGTGAATAATTTCCCGCTTGCTTTAACTAGGCTTTACAAAAAGTAACTAAGTGATTTACCAAAATATTTTTACATCAAATTCTACAAAATATAAGCTTGCAAGAAAAAACTAAATTTCTCACCTTCCCAAGCAAAAACTATATTTTTTCTGCACAACAATAGAAAACGTTACACTTTAGAATCGAAATTCTCACAAATGACAACATTGCCTTTTCTCAAAGTACTTCTGCGAGTACTGCCATATACTGGCCTGTTTTGTTAACACCGAAACTCCCGCTTTCTTTATCAGCGAAAATCCATGCGGGAAGTTAAATTCTTAAGACCGTTTTGGCACGAAAAATTAAGTGATATATATATTCCCACTACCCGGGTAAGGGTTATTCCACTCTCTATGTGAATGCCGTGTTTGTACTCCCTGTTTCTGTCCTGTGTTCGTAATAAGGAAATGTTTAGTAATTTCTCCATATATTTTTTTAATTCCTCACAGTATATATTTACTAACATAATTTGCGAAATGTTTCCATTTCCGTAATTCATATCTCGTGTTCTTCCATATTGGTTACACATCACACATAAACACTATTCTTGATGTATATGGGGCATTCTCACAATCTTTTGACTTTCGGGGGGAAAAATCTGATAAAATTAAACTTGCTTAAATAACATTTTAATCTGATAGGCGAATGCCTTAATATTCAAAATAAAGGAAAAATCGTGAGCAACGAAAAATATTTTATTTAACTGAGGTTTAAATTAAACTTGCGAGTTTAATTTTCCTTACCATTTTACCACTATAACTTTTTATTTTCTTCTAAATCTTTACTTATAATGAATTTGCATTGTACCCACAGGACATTCAAATAAGAAATAATAAAAATGTAGTACTTTTAATACAGAATTTTTGTATACCATTTTCTTAAAGGGGTGTTAAAGAAGGGACGGTAAGGTAAAAAAAAAAAGGGGGACGGTATAGGAAAAAAGGGACGAAATATGCAAAAAAGGGACGGTAAGGAAAATTACCACCTATTTTTAGGCAAAGCATGTTAAGACTAAGTGTTAGTCACAATGTTCATTGATTTTTAGAAACAGTTGTTAACATTAGATTAAATTGTTTTTTTAATTATTATTTACCTCGAAAAGTGCCGGAATAAACCTTGGGGACGGTAAGACTACCAATAAAGCCACGATCTTGAAATTGATATTTATGCTGATTTAAATGCTGCCGTAAATTTCCTGTCAAAGAATTTTAGACATTCTTCCTCTAGCGTACTTCTGCATGAGAAAAAACTTGAAAAAAATTCTGTGGCTGCATCTGAAGTGATTTTCTGTATAAGTTTAGCAAGAGGGACGGTGAAAAACCCAGGGACAGAATTCAAAAAAAGATATCAACCATAAAAATGTGTGAAGGTTAATTTTTTGCTACATATTTATATAAAACAATTGTCCCAGTTTCGGAAAAAAAATTACATCAAATTACTTTTATTGAAACAATTGTATATAGGCAGCTCCAAACTTAAAAATCAGCGTCAGGGACACGGGACGGTATAGGAGTTTTCCTGGTATTTGTACCCCCAACATCGTCCAAAACTTATTTATATCGTTAATATTGTTATGCAATCATGCAATGGGATGTTCCCCAGTATATGAAATTTAAAAAAAATACAAAAATGTGTATTAAAATAAAAATTATTATTCAGGGACATGAAAGTCAAAAGATTGCGAGAATTCCATGTCAGAAGAATGTGAGAAGAAAGCAAAAAAGATTTGGTTTGGGGATCAAGAAGGTTTACAATATTAATTTACTTGGTGAATTTCTACGTCATATATGCATGATGTTTTGAACTACAATTTTTGAAATTTCTAAATATAAATATAATAAAACTGCATCATGGCAAAATTGTTATTGCAAACCGCATGTATATAAATCAATTTGTCTGTTTTATCTTAAGTTGATTTATTTGTTACAATCGACCCTCTCAATCTACTTTTAACATTTAAAAAGTTTATAGAGAAAATATCTAAGATGTAATATTATTTTTTATACGAGAAAAAAAAATCCACCTTCTAAATACACACTACTGTTTAAATTCAAATAGAAAATTTAAAAATATTTTATCTTTTCGAATAATAATTTTTATGGAAGAAAATATAAAACAGATTAAAATAGTTTTCATTACATACAGAAATTTCTAAAAGAATATTTAAGATCACAAAATTATAGTAATTTAAGTTTTATAAATTAACATTACAACTGTCATAATATTTGTCTGCTCATATAAATACACATTACAAAATGATACTCAAGGAAAACTTTCCAAAACTTTCACTTAATTTTATTTTTATAATTATTATAATTCAGTTTAACTATAATAATACTGATATATACTTATTTTTGCATAATAGCTTCATTTAAAAACTGTTACATTGAGACAAAAAATTACGAGTTCTCATTTTCTATTTTTTCCTTCCATATTGCGTGTGCAGATGAAATTAATCAATGTATTTTTTTCGAAACAAAAATGGTATATGTGTCAGATAATGACACCAAAAATACACGCCCACATTTAAAATAAATGGGTATCATCTATTTTTACAATCGCCTATTTTTTCAGACAATCAATACACCTATTATTAAAGAAATGTGTATGAGCGGATAATTATAAAAATAAACACCATTTAAACCATTTTGAGACTAATACTCTGGATTATTTTTCAGTATAGTAAATGTTTTTTTAATGTTTATTTTCAATCGCTCTCATCTTGCTTATAAATATATTTTAATTTTATATAATACTACGCAATAAACAAATAAATCACCCGAAAGTAAATCATGAACTCAAATTGTATAAACTAGTATAAAGCTTAAAATATGTAACATAATCTTTAAAAAAGTTCACTGTTTTACTTAAAAGGCGACTAAAATAATAAAAGGTATGTTACAAGTTGAAAAATATAAATTTTATTTAAAAGCTTCTTAGTACTTTCAGGCTTTACGAAGCCCTTCATCAGAGAATATTATTATAATTGCTGTTTATTTATGCAAATACGTCACTTCGTTTTGAAATTGAGAGAGCCAATAATTATTATAGCTGAAAGTAGAAGTGTGAGTTTCTTGGAATGAACTTAATTAGAGAAAATATATAGGGTGCAATATGTTATCTATCGCTGACATTTAATTTCTCAACCATTGGTCATAGACATATAGTTCCAATTACAAAAACTTTTCAAATGAAGTAAATATTCATTCATGTTGTGGCATTATTTAAAGTAAAAAATCAATTTTATAAAAATTACGAAATCTAACTTTTTATATGGTCCTCCAGTCCCTATAGTTACATTTAGTAAAAGTTTACACAATCATAACAGATATAGCACAAAAAATTTGGCATCTGTATTACAAAAATTGACACAGTTATTAAATTTCAAAGTTTGAGATTTTTGCACATGGTTTTATCTTTCATTGAGGGATCAGTTAAAAGATTAATTAAAGTAATTCGAGGTGAAAATCAGGGTGCAATGTCCTTTTTACGGCGAAACCACCTTTAGCTGGTATCGCCAAATTGGGGTATCACCAAAAAGGGTTATTTCATCTAAAAATTTGAGCTAACTTTTAGAGGTCGTATTTAAAGCGAAGAATGAAATATTGAAATTAAACAGAAAAATAAATATCATTCACCATTTATTATAATATCAGAAAACGGTCTACTATAAAAAATCAATACATCAAACGCCGGAATCTACTAGAGATACTGCTCAAAGTGTTCTCCATTGGTGTCAATGTACAATTGAATGCATGACAGTACACGTCCTGGACAGTACACGTAAATTTTTTTTTTTTTTTTGGATACAGTACTATATGTGAAAATTTTGATGTATCCCTGTAGATGAACGATAATTGCTATGCACATCATATTGTAATCAAGCAACTTGTAGTAAACCTCAGTAATGCATATCAATTTCATAATGTTTGAAATAGTGCAGCATACGCTGTAAACAGTTTTCCTCGTTAACCACTACATAACACAATTATTTTGTGTTACCCTGTAAGTGAATGATAAATGCTATTCACCCCATATCCTGCAGAAAGCATGTTTTAATGAACCTCACAAATTCATATGAATTCCATTATGTTTGTTATAGGGCAACAGAATTAAAATATACAACAAGCGATTTTCCCCATAGACCATAATGTATCGCAATACATTTGAGTGTCCCTATAAAGGAATTATACAGTTCATACATAAATTTTATAGCAATTTAGATATTCTTATGAAAGTAAAATAAGAGAGTGAACAGAGAAACAAACGACTTGAAATCAAGTATTATTTACACATATAATCGAATCTGTTGAGCTGAAAATAAATGTGCTGAGTAAGGCATTTTAATAAATCAACAACTATAAGTTCAACGTTTATACACCCGGATTTTCTTATAAATGATTTAAGAAAAAAATTCCAGAAATAACCTTCTCACAAATAGGTCTTAAAAAGTCAAGAGTTTTTGTCAGGTCCGAAAAAGCTCTGATTACATAAATAAAGTTTTAATGCATTTGCAATTTATTCTAATTTTTTTAATATTTTTTCTGTTTAGGAAAGCTCTAAAAGCGACAGCTTTGTTATTTCCCCTTTTGGGAATTCCGCATCTGTTGTTTTGTATAAATCCTAAAGACAATGGAAAGTTAGAAGAAGCTTATATGATTGTTAATGCTTTCATCAAATCTTTTCAAGTAAGTTCATTCATTATTTTCCCAGTTAATTAGCGAATTCTTTAATGAATTTTGTTCTTTAAGGTTGCTGAATGAAATTTATTGGTTGATTACTAGACAGCTCCACGTTGTTCTCAAATGTCCTGGAGTTTTAAAGCTTTATTTTTGCAAAGTAAAAGATAAAAGCATTAAAATGCAGTAAATGCTATGTTTATTTTACTTAGTTAGTACAAATTTAAATAAACTTTTATGAAAACTTTAACAAAACTTTGAACAAATGTAAAAGTTGTCTTAAATGTTAAATTGACTATTTAAACAAGTTATTTGGTATTTTTCTAACAGAAATATCACTTCCCATTGGAAAATATATGTAAAATTTTTATTAAATATTTACTTACTTGTTTTATTTGAATACGATGTTTCAATTAACATGAGCAGCATGAAAGATTGCTTCACGAATTGCACGTAATTTACACTATTATATGTATATTATTATTATTATTGAAAGAGCACTGTTGCTCGATGTTTTGCAATTGTTACAGAGGTCGAAAAACAGTATTCAAAAAACGAAAAAAATCACAATTTTGTTATTGATAAGATTTGTAATTAGTTTTGCAGTTAATGTATTTGAACGCGAGATCGAATATTAGGTGATAAGGTAGAAAATGTACAAAATTTAGTAGGACATTATTCCCGAACCTATACCGATACAGAAAGGTTCCTTCAGTATAACTCACAAAGTCTCGTTATTACCTAATTCTTAAGTCTCAAATGCCAAAGTTATAATATGAACAATTTTAATTTTGAGCGCCTCGCACCAAAAAATCCTTTTCTCAAGTTATATACTTTTATAGAAACAAAAACATGAAAAGTTTGACTTTTAATACCTATAGATATTTTCATAGTTTTAATATATTTTTGAAAAAAAAAAACACTGCTATCAATGACTATTTATACTACTATTCTATAATTTATTTCCAAAATACAACGACATATAAAATCATAAGACGAAATGCAAAAATTTCCCCTTGAGACAATCGAAAAAAGTATAATGTGAAATATAAGTTCATCGTTAACTTAAAAAGTGAGCGTAAAAACATAGTTGTTAAAAATTTAAAATAAACACATTTTATTTAAGCTCTGGGTACTTTCCGCTTGCATCTGTAACCTTCATCAGGGAGAAATTTTCTTCGACTGGCATTCTATTTATCCAACTGCGCTTCTTCATTAGAGATGGGGGAGACTATTATTCTTGGGGTTTTGTCGGAAGTGGTGCTTCGGATTAAAAACTCTTGCAGGGGAAAAATGCCTTATTGGGTGTTAAACTTTTTATTACTTTTAAATATATTTAATCATATATTGGGTATATTGTATTATATTACATACTTAACTTACGTTACATACTCTTCACTCACTTGAAAACACTCGCTCCATAATGTTAAACCTATGGGCAGGTTGTTTTCGAATTTCTCGTTTAAATTTGAATATTTTTAAAAGATTTTTTTGCATAGGATAGCTGAGCTCGATTTTTAATATGGCTGTTTTTTATTTTTTCGATTTCGGTTGCTGAATTTTAATAAAGATACTTTCACTTTTGGAACCGGTTTCGAAACTGAAAGTACCTCTTAAAAAAATCTGCAACCAAAATTTAAAAAGTAAAAAACAGCCACATTAAAAATCGAGCTCAGCTATCCTATACAAAAAATTGTTTAAAAATATTTAAATTTAAACAAGAAATTTGAAAACAGCCTGCCCATTGGTTTAACATTACGGAGCGGGTGTTTTAACGTGAGTCAAAGCCCCCTTAATTACCGTTGCATATAATTTCTATGGATTCTCTGATTTTGGTTATATAGTAATTAGAGGTTTGATATATAATTTTCGCTTGATTAAATTCTATTATTATATTCGGTTTATAAATTAAAGGCCAATCCACAGCATTGTCACGTTTAAATTTTCAACGTAATATCATAATAGATTTTAATCAAACAAATATATATTCAACATCTAATTACTATGCATCCATAATCAGGGAATCCACCCAATAATATTTTTTCCTCTGCATGTGTTTTAATCCGAAGTGCTATTTCCGACAACACCCGAAGAATAATAGACTGCACCACCCCAAACGAAGAGACGCAATTTATGAATAGAATGGTAATTGAAGAAAATGTCTCCCTGATGAAGGTTGTGGATGCAAGATGAAAATACTCGGAGGTTAAATAAAATATGTTTGCTTTAAACTTTAAACATCTTTGTTTTAGATTACCTTTTAAATAAACGGTGAACTTTTAAGTTCACGTTATATTTTTTACAATGAGATGTTTTCCTTCACTAGGTCTGCCTTGGTGTCATTGTTATAGTACACGTTTATAAAATAACATCACTAATCATAAAAATTGAGAAAAGTACTCTTAAAGTTTTAGGCTCTGTTCCTGATACAATCAAACATGTATTTCATTTCCTTTTATCAAAACGGACGCTTCTTATCCGTAAATCTCTTTCTTCTAAAAAAAAAAAAAGTTACTAGCGCTTCCGCTACTGCCATAATTGAATCTATTGTGACCTTTTCGCTTTTCCTGCTTATCCTAGAAAACTATTGCATTAAAAAAACATGAAAAGCAATACTTTTTTAGAAAAGTGTATGATAAATACGCTGAAGTGAACATTTTTTCAAATCAAAGAATTATTTAAAGCGCTATTTAATGTTGAAATCCCCCAAGATAGTTTAATTACACAAGTTTTTTAGTACTATAAATATGGCAATTTAACTATCTTTTCCAGGCATATACTTGAATACATTGTGGTGTGCAATATCCAGTTCCTGTTCTGAATGTGTCTACATTTTTCAGTCTTCCAGTTTTTTAATTGAAAATTTCATTATATGAATAGAGTTTAATTCATATTTCTTAATAACCGTTTTTTATCTACAGTTAACAGATCATAAAATGTCCGAATAATAATATTTTCAAATACAGTATTTTTGAATCTTTCATCATTAAAATATATATTTACACGTGAATGCTGAAAAAGAAAGGAAACTTTAAAATAATTAAATTATCTCGTGCGACAAGCAATTAAAGGCGAGCATTACGTCATATTTAAAGTAAATAGCGTCTAAAAAATAATTTTCTTATAAGCGTTTTAGTTGCCCATTAGGGGGCCATATTTTTTACTTAACCATTTTATACAAGCTGTTATTCAAATATGTAATAAATCTTACTTAATCAATCACGAAAACTGTTCTCAGCTGTTGCGGGAACGGTAGATGAGGCCTTGGGAGCCGAAAAATTCCAGTCAAAGAGGAATACATGGTAACCCAATTATAGAAGATCACTAATCTGTTTAAAAAAGGCGAAATTAGCGTGTTTTAAAAGTCTGTTTGGTCCAGAAAGGGGTTGGCGAGCGTAGTTCATAGGGGCAGGTTCTCCTATTTTATTAAGGAAAAATATGCCAATGAATGTCCATAAAAATGCAAAAGTCCTGATGCGGAATTAGATCTATTCCATTAATAATTAATAGTACCGTACTAATAGAATATTCTTAAATCCCAGTATTCTGTTAATGGAGATTAAGAAAATTTCTAATTCAAATTCCTATAAGATATTCCTTTTGCAGATTCGTTATAATTTTGAACCAAATAAGAACCAAGCTCAACAAAAATTTTAATTAGAACTTCAAAAAATTAGTTTTAGAATCCAAGTACACCTTTACACAAAAACATTTTCTATGTATACATTTGTTTCCTGTTTTTGTGTTATGAGGACAGAGAAATCATTATATTTCAATGAACAGGATCACAGATCTATATATAAAAGTCACAAATAGCTTATCAGTTAAGCTTTATACATAGAAAATGTCAATAAATTACTTAGAAATGCGTTTAGGGGTGATAAACATAGCATAACGACTAATTTTTGAATGAAAAAGAAAAAGCTGAACCCGGAAATTTATTCATGAGTTTATCAATAATGAAAATATTTTAGCGAAATTTTTGTCAAACTAATTTTGTTCTGTGCAAAATATGGCGGCATCGTGAAAAATGCTAAAATTTCATTGTAATTTTTAAAGTGAGATTGTACATACTATCAGCTACATTCTGGATTACGGTGCCATCTCATTTCACAGAAAGCAAAGTAATTCTGCTGAAAATATTTTGAAATATCTTCATTATTGAGCGAAAATGAAATACCCTGAATTCCAGACTGAAAACGTGGATTACAACATTGGTTTTCTGTACCAAAATTGTTTTTCTTGACATATGTTATCCTCAAAAGTTTATACTAATAATTTTGAGACATCCTGTATAACATCATATATGAACGTAAAACATATGGAAATTGTTTTGTGTTCTTCCAAAATAAAAGTAATCAAATAGGATTTAAATTTTGTAAACAGAGGTAATATTTCCGCATTTCGTAGAATAATTGGCAAAAGAACTTAACTGTAATTCATAATAATAAAGGGTTTGAAAGAATTAAGTTCAATTCTACACTGGCCTCCAAAAGTTAAGGTACAGGGACTGTATGCTTTCGATTGTACACGTTTTGTCGAATATCTACCAACATTATTGGCGAATTGTTCTTGAACTTCTAGGATGTAAAGAACATGTTTGATTTTATATTTCTCGGTGAAGATTTATCGGGCGGTACAATTAGGGGGCTAATAATAAATTTAATAATAAAATAATATTTGTGATCACCTATGTGACAGAAAAGGCTGGAAATGGTTTGTCACTGTGGTAAATGACTATTTGGGTTCTGCTCAACGTATGTATGCATTTGTGTAAGCATAGCGCTCATATTCGTGAAGATGTTAACGATGTTTTTTGTTTATAGCATACAGAGTTTTCAACCAAATTGAACACAACTTTCCAAAAACCTGACAAAGAACAGTAGAAACAGTATACTGCAATTAAAACATGAATATATTGAATATTTGATGAGATACGGGCATTTGTATGAAATAATTTTTAACTGCGCATGCGTGGAAGATCCTAAAATTTTTATTATATAATTTGGTAGTCAGCTATCTGGGGCAACTTATATAAAAAGTCCAGTCAAATATCGCAAAAATTCACAAAGATAGGGTCGATATAGTGAGTTGCTTCCTAAAAATAGCTTTATTATAAAGGGATTTTCCACAACTTTTCAATCAGCTCAATATATCTTTCTAAGTTTTCACAACATTTGACTGGACTTTCTATAGAAGCTGCCCCAAAATACTGACTACCAAATTATGAAATAAAAATTTTGAAATCTTCCGCGCATGCGCAGTTAAAAAGTATCTCATAAAAATGCCCATATCTTGTCAAATACTCAATATATTCATGTTTTAATAGTAGTATACTGTTGCTACTATTCTTTGGCAAGTTTTCGGAAAGTTGTGTTAAATTCGGTTGAAAACTCTGTATGCTATAAGCAAAAACCTTTTGAATTTTTCACAGACACAATAACATCTTCACGAATATGAGTTCTATGCTTACACAAATGCACACAAACGTTGAACAAGATTCAAATAGTCATTTAACACAGTGACAAACCATTTCCAGCATTTTCTGTTACATAGGTGATTGCAAATATTATTTTATTATTAAATTTATTATTAGCCCCGATAAATCTTCACCGAGAAATATACAATCAAACATGTTCTTTTCATCCGAGAAGTTAAATAACAATTCACCAATAATTTTTGTAGATATTCGACAAAACGTGTGCAATCGAAAGCATCCAGTCCTTGTACCTTAACTTTTGGAGGCCAGTGTATATGCTTTGGTGTTTAATATTTTTATATGCTTTGGGTTTTAATGTTTTTGTGCTGTATTTCTGTCACCTGTGGGAAAAATAGTTATCAAAACTCGCTGAAAACGACCGTTAAGGAAGAATACATAATGTTTATAGTTTTTCTTAGGATATTTATCTATGTTCATCTTATTTATTGTTATTGTTAATGGCATGTCTTTTATATACTACTCATCGTTATAGACTTTTACTCTCATTATTATTATCGTTATTAATAATCGCTGTTATTACGTATTTCCAGTTGCATCAACGTAAAGTTCTAGTATGAAATTAAATATATTTTTAACGTTTATAAATAAAATACCTTGCAGGTATTCATCGTTAACCATATTAATTCCATCTTAAAATAATACATTTGATTATATATTTTTAGATTTGTTTCATAAAGTTATGTTTGCTTAAAAACGAACTTTATTTAGGTACAGAAAATATAGTTTTTTCTTTATTTTAATAAAATATTTTTTTTAACAACAGAAGAATATTTTTAACGTTTCCACCGTAAATAAAGAATTACTTTAATTCATTTTTTTATCACAACTTTTCAGGCCAGGTAATTATCTCTTTTCCTATTATATTTAATACGCTATAATGAGAAAAATATCGATGTAAAATTATGGTTTGAAACATCCATCAATGAATAGTGCACGTGAATAACTTTATTAATTTTTCGGGTAAAATATTCGAGTGAAACTATGTTATGAATATTTCCAAGATCGTAATAAGTAAAATAAATTATATTCTGAAGCATATTTTTTTTTATTAAAAACTCTAATAAATATTTAATAGAGTACTTTGTATCGTCAACTTTGGTTCATCACATAAAAAAAGTGTTTATTCTTTGTATTGAACAAACAATACAAGATAACTTGGAGTTTTTGCCCTTGAAAGATATTTTATCCCTACTATAGGATGTTTGAATAGTTTGGGAAATTTTAATTTTTGTTAGTGGCAACACTGGATGTGTTTGTAAACAGCTGTTTTCCTGTGTAGATTTTAAGTCTCCAAACATTCTATAGTGTAACAATCTGGATAAGAACTACAAATAAGGCAAGTGTCAAAATATTACCTTTACTAACCCATGTGCGATCATAGTTTTTCCTTTAACTTTTTGTTTTGACAATAAATTTTTACGTTTTCATAAAACTAACATGAAAACTGGTTTTTCGGGGCTACTTTGCGCCAGTCCTGGTTTGGTCCGAAGTAGCTCCAATTACTTAGAAATGCCTTTTATACAACCAAACCTCTTAAGAAATGTTTAAGTAACATTTTTTTCAAATATTACTGTAGCAAAATTTTACACTAATTGTTTTTGTTCCAGTTGCTGAGGATAACATTACGAAAACTGCTTCTTGTATGTCTAACATTTACAATTGGTTTATTGTGTTTAAGTGAAAAAAAAAAGAAAACAAAAAAAAAAAAAAGAAAACAAAAAAAAAACAATTAAAAAAAAAACATTTGTTTATCGAGTTTGAAGTGTTAATACATTAGAAGGTCCTTTTGCAAGAGGGTTTCAATAGTTCAACATATGAAATGTATTCAATTTATATGTTACTAAGTGAATGGACCAATGAAGCCCCTAGTAGGGGCTTCCAAAAATCATTCCAAAGCATCTTTCCAAAATTTTAAAAATAGTTAAAAAATAAATAAATAAGAAATTGCTTCTTTAAAACCATACGGTTCTTCATTCTTTCATGTTAATTGTTTACAACTCAATTTCGACGTCGAAAAATCATATAATATAATATATTTTTTATACGCTTTAAAAAATTTCTTTGTTCGAAAACTGTCATTTTACAATTTATCAACTCATTCAACGACATTTGTAAATAACAGTTACTTAATTATGTTATAAAGCATTCGCAGTAGTGAAGATAGAGAAAACGTTGCGATTACTATACCAAACTCATGGAAAATTGGTGGACAATAATTGTTTTAATCGCTGGTCGAACGAAGCTTTTGTAAATTAATAGTGTTTCTACCAATATTCTAGATAAATAGTAAAGTGATTATAAAATATATACAAGGTATCATTGTCTTACGGATAAATTTTATTATGTACTTTTGAAGTAAATTTGGTGTCATTAAGGGATTAGAAACAAACCTCATGTTTATTTTGTTGTTTCTATAGGTGGACATTTTGAAGAATTGTTCCTTTCTAAACTATATCAGGGAATAAGAAAATTATATCAGTAAAATACAAAAGAAAGTATAGAACTCCAGCACAGGATTGAATATATTCCAGATGCTGTGCATTCTTTTGGTGTTTTGAAAGAGATAAGAACATCCAATAAATATTCACATTCTCACCGTTAGGGTGTGATTATTATTATTATAGTAGACGTGAGATTGTAAATAAATATACACCAGCAAAACTTTTTATCTGTAAAATTTTTAAAATACAACTTAATTCAGGAGGGTGCAGGTTTAGTTGTGATATATTAGGTAATACATGTATATTTAACATTATTTATTATGTGTTCATTATATAACCTCTTTAAAATTTACTTGATTTTTATTTATGTTAAGTAGACTACTTGTTCTGCATAAGAAAATTATCATTTTTTACGATATATAATAATGCATTTTTTTTCTTAGGGCTTATTTGTATCTGTCCTTTACTGCTTCATGAACAATGACGTAAGTATAATTTTCTGTTTCTTTTCGGTTACGTAAAACATATTGTTGGCGCCGAAATTCATCTGACAAATAAATTTTCAAAATCCAAGTGAGATGGGAGAGCAATTAGGTTAAATAGTTTATTAAATAAAACTGAAATAGTATGTAAATTCTATTCATCATTAGAAGTTAATAATTGTTCCATAATAGTAATTCTCCGTATTTAACAGAGCCAATACAAAAAAAATCTGCATCTCTGATTACAGAGTCAGGACATGTTACATGTTCTCTGCTTGGTTACAGAGTCAAGACTGACCATTTTAAAAATGATACATATTATATAAAATAAACATCAAAATAAAAATTACAATATGCAGTTATAAATCTTCTAAATAGCTATAATATTCATTTAAATGACATCCAAGTAATTATAAAACTAATAAATCACCATCAATTCAAAATTATTATAAAGTAAATAAATCTATATTACATGACCTTGAAATCATAATGTTACTCATAAATATTGATTCAGGGTTATAAACAATTTAGATAAACAGATTAGATTTTTTCTGTCAAAAGAAATCAGTTTTATAATTATATTTCGCAATATGAAAGATAAACAGAGTTAAATTATAAACAAATAAATTTGAGGGCATTTACGCCGTAACATCCTCCGCCTCCATGAACGGAGTTCATCGAACAATTATAACTTACCAAATTTCCACTATCACATACTAAATAATCAAATATTAAATACAAATTTAAAATATTACCTTAAATGTTAAGTATAACTAAAATGAAATGCAATTAAATCCTACTACTTCTATAAAAAACAGTTTCTGGAACAACTAAAAATAGAAAAAGACATTAATATACAAAATAGTTCAGAAAGTTACAAAAATTAGACATAGAAAAAAATAATAATAATAAAGTTAGTTAAAATAAAGTAAAATTCTATTATATTAACCCTAGAACTACCGGAAATTTTACTCAAGTTTTATAAAAACATTCTACACCAGAGTTTTTACTTAAAACTATTTAATTTGTTTATTTAACTTATTATTGTCTGATTTATACATTTAGTTTGTTTTGAAGAAATTTCTGGTTTGCATAAATATTTTGAATGTACATGTCGGGTCCATTGGACCCTTCTGGTAGACAGAGGGTTAAATGTCCATCGGTAGAGGAGACAATTTTGTGATAGGGCGTTTCAGTTCACCAGTAGAAGTCTTTAATTTGACAACACGAACAATATTATCATCACCAGGAAATAGTTCAATTATTCTGCCCAATTTCCACCTTAATGGGGGCTGGTTTTCTTCCTTTATCAACACCAAGTCATTGATTTTTAAGTTCGGGTTGCTTCTAAACCACTTTGTACGTTGCTGCAATTGTGAGAGATAGTCTGACGACCACCTTTTCCAAAAACTTTGGAAAATCTTTTGTAGCAATTTCCAACGTTCCAAAGGAGTTACATAGGTAGAGGAGATATCAGGCTCAGGTAAGGAGGTCAAGGGTGCTCCTATAATAAAATGTCCTGGCGTCAGAGCCGTAAAGTCATTTGGATCAGAAGACTCAGCGACAAGCGGTCTTGAATTTAAGCATGACTCAATTTGTGCAATTAAGGTCAAAAATTCTTCATAAGTTAAAATCTGATCACCAATTGTTCTCTTCAAATGATTTTTCATTTGTTTTATTCCCGCTTCCCAAAGGCCTCCAAAGTGAGGGGCGGAAGGTGGGTTGAATTTCCATACTATCATTTCGTCAGTAAGATACTTGTGCAATTTTTCATCAGAAGCAATTAGAGACATCATTCTCTTTATTTCGCGGTCTGCCCCTACAAAATTTGTACCTCTGTCGGAAAATATTTCTAGAGGTTTTCCACGTCGAGCCACGAATCTTTTCAATGAGGCTAGAAAGGTTTCAGTTGTAAGATCAGTGACTAACTCAAGATGGATAGCTTTTGTTACGAAACAAACATACAGACAAACATAATGTTTAAAGGGTTTCACACCACGTCCCTTACGAGGTTTGATCAAAAAGGGGCCGGCTAAGTCGACTCCTACTCTTGAAAATACTCGAGCTTGTGTCACGCGTGCTGATGGCAGATTTCCCATCAACTGAGATGAAAGGTGTGATGAATTTCGGAAACATTTCATACATTTCCTTATTTCTCTTTTCACAGCTTCTTTAGCATTAATTATCCAAAATTTTTGTCGAATTGCTGAAATTGTCAATTGAGTCCCGCTATGAAGATGTTTCTCATGAAAATACTTTATTATCAAGTCTGTAACATGATGCCTTTTAGGGAGAATGATTTGATGTTTTTGATATTCAGACAAGTTTGCATTTTTTAGCCTACCTCCAACACGAAGAATATCATTTTCGTCAAGAAATGGATGTAAAGGAAGGAGTTTGCTTTTAGAATTTAGGATCTTTCTGGATTTTAGAATTTTCAGTTCGTCTCCGAATTCATGGTTTTGAATTAATTTCACAATAGCATTTGTTGCCCTTTCAAGTTCTGGAACAGTCAAAAAACCATAGACTCGTTCAGATGGGCATGTACTATTTTTGATGAATCTGAGGCACCAAGCCGTAATTCGTTTTAATTTAGACCAGGATGAAAATTTAAATAAAAGCTCAAATTCTGGAATATTTTGGGATATGGAGCAAACAAGCGTTTTACGTTGTTCTTGCAAGACCTCTTCATCAGGTAGATTAGGTTGAGTTTCAGGGGGAAATACTGGTAATGATTCTTCCTTCAGCCAGCTAGGACCATGTAACCATACCTCGTTATTAATCAATTCAGATGCAGAGCAACCACGAGAGAGAACATCTGCAGGATTTTCCTTTCCTTTACAAAATTTCCATTGTACAGGAGCAACAAGTTCCTGAATTTCGCGTACGCGGTTTGCCACAAAGGGCTTCCAGTTGTTAGCACTTCCTTTAATCCAGTGCAAGGTAATTTGGGAGTCACTTAGACAAAATATATTTTCATTCACAATTTTAAATATTTCCTTTAAATAATTCGCTAATCTTGCAGCCGTAAGTGCTCCAAGAAGTTCGATGCGCGGCAATGTAATTTTCTTGAGAGGCGCTACTCTCGACTTTGCTATTACAAATGAAGTTTCACAAGAAGAAGAATCACGTAAATAAGCCACTGACCCATACCCCTTTAAACTAGCATCAGAAAATATGAAAAGTTGAGCGGTTTCAGGATTTAATTTTGGGATAGTTACAAAATATTTTCTAAGAATTTCAAAATTTACCAAGTCTTTTATTTCATTATGCCATTTTCTGAATTTTCCACTTAAAGAATCTGGTAATGTAGAATCCCACTCAATTCCATGTTCCCAGAGTTCTTGCATTAAAAATTTAATTCTTATCACGAAAGGGGAAATGAGTCCAATAGGATCATAAATTTTTGCCACAGTTTGTAAAACAATACGTTTGGTAATAATTTTATGGTCAAATTCTACCAAAAGTGGTTGTATGTCTATTTTCAAGGTGTCACTTTCTGTTATCCATATAATTCCCAATACCTTCGAAAGATTTTGTTCAAGAGTGTCTTCCTCAAAGTTTATTCCATGTTCCTTCCATAAAATTTTAAATCGGAAGAATTGGTTTTAAATTTTCTGAGTTTCATATTGGCCTCACTCAATATCTTCTCTGCACCGTTTGATAAAACAAAAGCTTCATTTACTGAATCAGCTCCATGAAACAGGTCATCAACGTATAAGGAAGTATCCAGCATATTAACTATTTTTCCAAACAAATCTTTATACCCCTCAATGTGATGTTTGATGGTTGCAGAAAGGAAAAAGGGTGAAGTTGTTACACCAAAAGTTACACGGGTCATGCGAAAAACCTTCAAAATGGGATTGTTACTAGTGATATTGTCAAACCACAGGAACCTCAAAAAATTTCTATCTTCTTGTTGTATCTGGATTTGCAAGAATGCCTTTTCTATATCGGCCAAGAAAGCAATTTTGTGGAGACGGAATTTTAAAATAATGTCCAATATGTTAGGATTTAGATTGGGCCCAGGAAATAAGCACTCGTTTAACGATTTTGCCCCCTTATCTTTGGATGACGCATCAAAAACAATTCTTACTTTAGTTGTCGATTTATCTTCCCTTATTACTGGTCTGTGAGGCATGTAATACGTGTTTATTTCATCTTTATTAAACTCACATTCTTCAATTATACCCAAACCACATTGTTCATTTAATATTTTCTCATATTCCTTAAGTAACCATTCATTTTTGCACAATTTTGATTTTAATCCCCAAAGTCTATGTTTAGCTACATCAAAATTGGATTCCAATTCATTTTTATTTACTTTCCACAAAAGTTTAGTTTCATATCTTCCATTTACAAAATTTAAATTATCATTAAATAAATCAAGAGCATCTAAATCCTTTTGTGAAAATAATTCATTTTTACTATCACAAATACCCAAAGACTCTAGTTTCCAAAACTTTTGCAAATCAAAATTTTCTATTTCATTAACAGATACAAGATGAGCATTAACTGTTTCGTTACCTTTAGAGTTTATTTTTCCCACTATTGTGTACCCAAAAAGTGTATTAGCTACATATAAATGGTCATTAATTTCTTCAACGACACCTCTCTGAACATTCCAGAAATAATCAGCTCCAAGTAAAATTTGTACTTCGGATTCCTCGGGCGTAGGGTCGGCTAACCTCCATCTTTTACTTTCAATGTATTTTATAACTAGAGGGTCAGAATTGGGAACCTTCAATGTTGTTGCACTTATCAAATCGGTAGCTAGCACCTCAACATCTATAAAACGATGATAATTCATTTTACTTCGCAATTTAATTTTAAAAACATCATATTCTTCTTCGCGACCTTGATCCATGCCAAAAGCGAATACAGTTAAATGTTCTTTTCTTAAAACAGGCAAATTTAATTCACGAGCTAATGCTTTTGTTATGAAGCTTTTTTCGCTTGCAGAATCAAGTAATAATCGAACTACCTTTGATTTAGAATTACCTTGAGCAGTTACACAACATGTTTGCAATAAAACAGCATGCTTAGAATTTCTAAAATTACAATGAGAATTAGATACAACTGTTTGATTTTGATTTTCATTAATTTCCGGTTTCAAACTTTTCTTAAAGCAAAATAATTTGTTATGTTCAGTGCTTTTACAATTTAGACATGGCTTTAATTTTATGCGGCATTGCGAAGATAAATGCGATTTCAAAAAGCATTTGTAACATCTACCCTCCTTACGTAACATTAATCTTTTCTTATCATCAGCTAAATTTTTACACTCGGAAGATAAATGATCATTACCTTTGCAAAATACACAAAAAACTTTAATAGTGACATTTAAGGTATTAGCATGTTGATATTTATTTGATGTTTTCTTTTCACGAAATTCAGTTTTATTTTTATGTACAAAAGAAGAGGATGCATCATTTTTAGAACTTGTCATTGACAAAGCCTTTTCTCTACATTCTATTTCACATTTCAGAAAGGCAATTAGATCGGTTACATCTGACTCTTTGCTAGTATCACGTTTTCTATGATATTCAATCACTAATTCATGGGGCAATAGCTTTAGCAAAATAGGATTTAGCAATTGTCCATAAGAACTGGATGTTACCCCCAAATTTCTTAAACTTCTAATATTAACTTCGCACATGTCATGCAATCTTCTTAATGCATTTAAATTTGAACAATTTTTAACTGGTTCCATATTTAATAAATTAGTCATGTGTTTATTAATAATAACATCAACCTTACCAAAACGGTCCTTTAATAAATCAATACAAGTATCATAATTTTGTTCTGTCAAAGGAAACCCTTCTACCACATTATAGGCCCGATTACATAACAAGGATTTTAGATAAGCGAATTTTTCTATCTTAGATAGTGATTTATTCTGGTGTATCGATGTTTCAAAACAGGTAAAAAATTCGACCCATTCTTCGATTTCACCAGAAAATTTTGGAACATTTAATTTAGGCAATTTCATGGCAGAACTCGTTTCTGTTCCACTAGCAGAACCATTCAATGAATTTACACGACTAGTTGCTATCATAGAAACATTATCCTTTTTACATTTTCTTAATCTATTTTTAATTTTAAATTTAGCACTGATCAATTGGTCAGTGTACTTTTCACTATTAGCAATGTCCTTTTCATATTCTTTTAAGTCGGATATTTGAGCTTCAATATCACGATTCAAACTTTGGAAAGCCGTTTCTTTTAAGAGAAATATTTCTTGAAGCTCTAATAATTCATCGGTTTTCGTATTATCAATGTCATCATTTAATAATGTTTCTAATTTTGTAATTAATTTCGTGAAACTCGTTCGTTCAACAGAACGTTTTGCTTTCAGCTTTTCAAGATTTTCCATTTTAAATAAAGAATAATTCTTATTTTAAAACATTAACCATTCATAGAAAATGAAAAAAATATTTTCTTACCTGTTAATTCCAGGTAATGTAGATGGCATGTCGTAATCCAAATGGCACAATAATAATTCCACACTAATCACAGGTTGAAATATAAATCACAGTTGTTAATCACAAATCTCTTTCACAATAGCTCACTGTTATTTCCAAAAAATGTTTCCCGGGTTTCGGCACCAAAAATAAATGTTGGCGCCGAAATTCATCTGACAAATAAATTTTCAAAATCCAAGTGAGATGGGAGAGCAATTAGGTTAAATAGTTTATTAAATAAAACTGAAATAGTATGTAAATTCTATTCATCATTAGAAGTTAATAATTGTTCCATAATAGTAATTCTCCGTATTTAACAGAGCCAATACAAAAAAAAATGTGTTCTCTGCTTGGTTGCAGAGTCAGGACTTCCACTATACACTCTGTATTAAACAGAGCCATGATTTAACAATTGGCATCTCTGATTACAGAGTCAGGACATGTTACATGTTCTCTGCTTGGTTACAGAGTCAAGACTGACCATTTTAAAAATGATACATATTATATAAAATAAACATCAAAATAAAAATTACAATATGCAGTTATAAATCTTCTAAATAGCTATAATATTCATTTAAATGACATCCAAGTAATTATAAAACTAATAAATCACCATCAATTCAAAATTATTATAAAGTAAATAAATCTATATTACATGACCTTGAAATCATAATGTTACTCATAAATATTGATTCAGGGTTATAAACAATTTAGATAAACAGATTAGATTTTTTCTGTCAAAAGAAATCAGTTTTATAATTATATTTCGCAATATGAAAGATAAACAGAGTTAAATTATAAACAAATAAATTTGAGGGCATTTACGCCGTAACACATATCACTTTTCTATTTTGATAGTTTCTTACATTAATAAAATCATCAAGTCATATACCCATATATATATATATATATATATATATATATATATAGGCAGATAGATAAATAGATATGAAGATAGGCCTATAAAAAATTGATATAAAGTTTCTAAATAAATATATTTATTGTTATCGTCATTTTATCGCAGTAAAACTGTTATCATTTTAGTACAAAATAACACTTAGTACAAAAAACACATTTGTACCAAAAATCATTTCACTAAAAAATTACTTGTTTCAATTTTTTACATTTTCATGCTAATGTGTTTTTATGTGTTAACAAATTACTCCATTAACGAAAGCGAGAATGTCATAGCTATAATTCGTAACATTTTCAAGTCTTTGAAATACGGCTACCATGTAATCTTTCGAAGTTTTTATAATGAAACATTATCACATGTTGATTATTATTAACGGCTGATCTGAATCCACTTTAATGTCATATTTGAATAGAATCTCGTACTGAAATAGCCATTATGTAAACTGTATTTTTTTTATCTTCTTATTTGACTGTTTCTTTGTTTCAGTATATTACTAACTTGTTTTCTTAATTCCGGCTAAAGTTTAATTTCTTGTCCAAGATTCTATGTTTCCAATTTAATCTATTTTCAGTTTACTTGTTCTCTGTGTACACTATTTTGGAAATTGTTGGTAGAGAAAGAGGTTATAAAAAAAAAAAATACACTTAATTTAAACCATACGTTAAAAGTGTACCTAATCTAAAAGGGACTATTTTTATCTATAACTAATGGTTCGTTTTCATTTCAAAACTAATAAAACTGACAAAAACATTCTTCACTATCTTCTTCTTCACAAACTTCATTTATAATATCAGTTTTAGAAGCGTCGGAAATTCGATAAATTATAATTTTATTCTTTATTTTCTTTTTTAGAATACTAGGGGTCTCTGCCCCCTACGAGCTACGCTCGCCAACCCCCGTTCAGGCACATTAAAATCCAAAAAGCACGCTAATTTGATCGGCTTTAAAAATATTGAATTAAAAATTGAAAAAACAGTAGCGATCTCTCTGTAAACGTGTTTCCATTTGTTTTCCTTGGAGTGGGGATTTTTAAGGCCAAATCTGCTGCTGTTAAGAGATACAATGGCTGTTTTCGTATTTAATTTAAAAAATTAGTTAAACATTTGAAAATAAGCTAATGTAAAATGAATTAAGTAAACAGTATCATTGTCTCCCGGTATTTTTTAACAGCGCTATAAGATAGTTCTTTTAAATAATTCATTTCAAATGTATCGTTTCAAATCTGACGTAATTTACACCAAAGTTTTATTTCTCTTATTAATATTCACGTAAAAATACTTTTGTTGTTAGACGGAAATATTATTTGCGCTGTCTTCGAATTCACGATAATAGTTGAAAAGATTATCTCAAAATATCTCGTGCAAATATATTTTTCAATTTAAATTGTTTTGCTATATTTTTTGCCATTTTAAATATGACGTAATTTCCTCAAATTACAAGATTTAACGCATAATAATGATTTTTTTTATTTCAAGATTTTGTTTCTCTTTTAAAATTCAAGTGCAAATATGGTTCGATACAGATGTCATATTTTTTTCTGACGCCAATTTCATATACGCAACGGGTACATAACTGGTGCCAAAGTGTGGTTATTTTGCTTGATATGGTAACCCGGATGTTGTTATTTATGCTATTAATGTTTCGCCAAATTGGCGTCGGAAAAAAATTGCGCCAATATGCGCGTATATGACATCTGTGCCTATGGTTCTTATGACGTAATTTTCCTGCTTTTAACATGTAATCATTTAATTCTAATTTTAAAGTTTTTTTTTCTGTTTGTAATAGTCACATGTAAATAAATTTTTAATCTGAAGTAAACATTATTGTTTGCGCTGTTTATACAACTGGCAACAGTTTAAATTAATAACATTTTCTAAAATTTGTAAAAAATATCTCTGGAAATGCTGAAAATTTGAATTTAAAATTGAAATATAACCTCAAAAAATGAGTCAAATAAGAAAAATAAATGCAATCTGCACACCGGGAACTTATAACGTATAAAATGATCTAAAAATGATTAAATTCTCATGTATAGTTTTTGCTCCAATAAACCTTTTTTAATGGAACGATTTTGTCCAACTTTAGCATTAAATATCTCTTAAAATAATTCTTCGATTTGAAAACTGTCTGCATCAGCGTGTTTATCAAACATTTTTCTATAATACCACCGATTTTCATATTTTTGTATGCAACAGTTTTTTTAATATTAACGATCAAAGGCCATACTTAAGCATTCAAATTGGATGCGATCTACCCGGAATATCTACGCAGATTTTCATTGGTCCATTTCCAAATCAAAAGTTTTTTATATATATAGAAGGATACTGTTTTGTTTTAATTTTGGCATACTGCACATATGCCGTGATACAAGAGG
Source organism: Maratus speciosus (assembly GCA_963932465.1). Taxonomy (NCBI): domain Eukaryota; kingdom Metazoa; phylum Arthropoda; class Arachnida; order Araneae; family Salticidae; genus Maratus; species Maratus speciosus. The sequence continues at coordinate 242,636,999 of OZ010788.1, read as the reverse complement.
TTTGAGTCACTGCCTTTATTTTATTTTTAGAAAATCTTTCTTGCTGTCAAGCGCAAGTTAGAAGCATAGCACAAGCTTTTTTTTATTGTTGTTAATTGACTTTTTTTCCGGTATTTACATGGTTAATGAAACAAAAATGCAAAATTTCGAAATATCCACCTCAAAAAGTAAGTTTTTTTGTTTTCTAATCGAAATCTGCTATGCTAGTTCGTAAATAAAGTTAATGCGGATATTTTTGCTATAAAAGGTCATTCATTATTTGCATTAAGCAAATTTCGTGATTTTTTTATTCTCCCCTCCCCCAATACCATAGAGTGTCACATTCGATGATGTTCTCCACCCTTTTTTGAGGCACATTTTAAAAAACTAGTAATTTAAAGCTAATTTTATGCAAAAAAAATCTGCATACGACCTTACATTCTCATATAAATACTATACAAATTCTCATATAAATACTATATTGTTAAGATTCAACACCATCCTACAGATATTACTATCTGTTACTATCTATTGCTATAGATATATCCTATAGATCCTAAATAGAACAACTTATTTAAAAAACAGATATATTGTCCTATCTTATACTATAATACGAGCAAAAATTGTGTATGTGTGTGTGTGTATGTAAATTTTATCTAAAAAACCGCTCTAAAGATTTTGACTAAATTTTGTATTCTAGAGTTTTGGATTACGAAAAGATCATTGGGCTAAGTCACATGTTAGAGAAAATTCGATTAGTGGGTCATTTTTGGGTCATTGTGGGTCACGCTAATTTTGTGTAGAAAATGGCTCCAATGATTTTGACTAAATTTTGTATTCTATCGTTTTCGGGCGCAAAAATACAATTGCCCTAGATCGCATGTTCAAGAACATTCGATTAGCGGGTCATTTTTGGGTCACAATGGGTCAGGGTCTAACTAATCTATCTAAAAAGCGGCTCAAACGATTTTGACAAAATTTCGTATTGTACCGTTTCCGGGCACGATAAGATCATTTTGCTAGGCCACATGTTTGATAAATTTTGATTAGTGGGTCATTTTACGGTCGCTATTGGTCAAGCTAATTTTCTAGAAGACAACTCGAACGATTTTGATTGAATTTTGTATTGTAGCGTTTCCGGGCACGATAAGATCATTTTGCTAGGCCACATGTTTGATAAATTTTGATTAGTGGGTCATTTTGGGTCACTATGGGTCCGGGTCAAAATAATTATATCTAAAAAACGACTCAAACGATTTTGGCAAAAATTCATAATATACCGTTTTCTGGATCGAGAAGATCATTGGGCAGATCATATGATCGAGAAATTTCATTACTGGGTCATTTTGGGGTCACTACGGGTCAAGCTATTTTTATCTAAAAAACAGCTCTAACGATTTTGACGGAATTTTGTATCTTACAGTTTTCGGTCTCATGAAGATCATTGGGCTAGATCATTTGTTCGAGAAATTTTGATTAATGGGTCATTTTAGGGTCACTGCGGGTCAATCTAATTTTAACTAAAAACGGCTCTAACGATATTGACTAAATTTTGTATTTTTTCGTTTTCGGGCTGAAGAAGACTAATGGTTACATGTTCAAGAACATTCGATTGGTGGGTCATTTTGGGTAACAATGGGTCAGAGTCAATGTAATTGTATCGAAAAAACGTCTTAAACGATTTTGACAAAATTTTGCATTATACGGTTTCAGGGCACGAGAAGATCATTGGGCTTGGTTATATGTTCGAGGAATTTCCATTAGTGGGTCATTTTTGGTCACTATGGGTACGGGTCTAGCTAATTGTATCTAAAAAACGGCTCAAACGATATTGAGAAAATTTTATATTATACCGCTTTCGGCTTCGGGGAGATCACTGGGCTAGATCACATGTTCAAGAAATTTCGATAAATGGGCCAGTTTTGCGTTACTACAGGTCAAAAAAATTTATCTAGAAAACGAATCTAACGAAATTGATTAAACTTTGTATTCTATCGATTTCGAATTCGAGAAGACCATTCGGTTAAGTCGCATGCTCGAGAAAATTCAATTAGTGGGTCTATTTAGGTCACTATGGGTTCCAGTCAAGCTAACTTTATCTAAGAATTATTAAACGATTTTGACTAAATTTTGTATCCTGCAGTTTTTGATTACCAGAAGATCACTGAACTAAATCACATGTTGGAACAAATTTGAATAGTGGGTCATTTTGGAAACTACGTGTGAGGGTTATGGAGCCGAGAAGTTGGCAACAGCCAATATGTTGGGCTTATTTGACTAAATATTGGTAACATTTAGCCGAAAAGTCGACTTTCAAGATTACGAATTCAAAAACACTTACTTGGCGCAAAATAAAAGAATATCTAATGAAATTTAGCTATAGGGGAGACTAGGGACGGTTGATCATACGGGAGGCTTGGCCCACCCATCAGTTTTCATATTTAAAAGAATTTCAAAGTTTTATCAATAGGTGTCAACCAAAGCTACTAGAATGCTCAAAAAACAGTCTTCGTTTCATTGAGATAATCGAAATAGGTGTCGAAAAAATCAATTGTGAGGCGTTTTCAACCTAAAAGTTGTGTTTTTTAGAAATATTTTGTAAGCTTTTTCAGATAAAATATATCATAGAAATTTAAGTAGGTTTAAAGTAATGCAGAAATATCGAGCTTTCATTCCATGCATAAAGACTGTACAGTAAGTTAGGCTTAATATAACAATGTGGTATTCTTTAGAAAAGGTCTATGTAGGGAGGCTTGATCCAGTCAATGGGAGGGATGGTTGACCAGATGTTCAAGGCTCCCCTAATTAAGCGGTTTCGGAAATCTTTTTATTATACACTGTGCATAAGGAAAAGTTAATGGTATATAAATAAAATAATGTAAATTTATTCTGTAAAGCTTCAGTAAAATGGTGTGATGGAAAAGAAAATGCTTAAAACTGACTATAGTAAAATGTGAAAAATTGCTAGAAAATGGGAAAGTTGTTAGGAACTATTTTCCATTTAAATATTGCTTACAATAGGTAAATAGAAACATTGGGAAAGGCTAGAAAAGACTAGAAACGATGAAAGCAGCAGTCTTAACCCTTTGAGGGGCAGTGGTATGTTTATAAAACACCTTTTTTTTATTTTAATTCCGAAACATCACAATGGCACAAAAATTTTGCTAAAATCTTTTCATTTAATATGTATGTGAAATACAGCCTTTTTCTTATTTCCAAATAAATTTGTTCGTAAATTCCGGTGCCAGTCATTTATTTCAACAGTTTAGTACTGAAAGTAATTTTCCCCTTAAAGGTTTAAATCATGTTAATGATAGGTTAAATACTCATACGGTTCCAAAAGAACATAGCATCGATTGAAAAACTTTTGGAGGGTATGTAGAAAAATTTCACAAGGGTAAATCAGTGAGATGAAGCCAAACTATGTGACAACTAAAGTTGTCAGATCGAGTGTCACAAAAAATAGAGCAAGGAGATAAAAAAATGGGACAGTGTTTTTTTCTTGTATTATTCTTTTATATTTCTTTATTTATTATTATTATTATTTATATTTATATTTTTTTAATTTACTTCTTTTATTTTATTTTAATTTTGTTTATTTCTTTAATTTCCATTTTTCCCTATCAATTTCTCTTCTGTCATTTTGGTAACACTTTCGTCTTCTGCATGTGATCCTTTCAGCTAGCGCTATCTGTCGCATTCTTTGCAAGCTCTATTCTCTACCTTTCAGTTCATTTTTGACCTTGTCCCCTTTCGAATCCGTGTTTACTGTAGTTGATGACGAGCTGTTAATATTTTTACCACGAAACGCGTCCCATGTATAGTTTTTATTTTATGGTGATTTTTTACAAAGATTTATTATTTTATAAGTTTCATATCGCCAGTTTTCGGTGTTGTTTCGCTATAGATGATAATTCGAAATCGAATTATGTTTTTTTTTCTAATGCAAATTTCTAAATTATTATAATTTAATTATAACTTTATAAATAATTTTGTTATATTCTTATAAGTTCTTCCTTAGAAATACATTGATATTTATTTTAAATAACATTGGAATTGCTAACTATTGAAAGTGAAATAAACTAAATGTCAAGAAAAACATACATTAAGTGCTTTATCAATTCAAGACATCAAAACAGATGGCAAGATATGCGGGAAATTAGTTTTTGTGAGAAATTTTAACTATGCTTCCTTTGAAGGGGTTTTCAGTTCTCCTGTAAGTCTAAAGAATGTCTTTACTATTTTTCAAATAAAATTATTTTGAGAACTTTAATAGAACCATATTTCAGTTCAGCGATAAAATCTTTCTATATATAAAAAAAGTAGCTATTTGGAAATGGACCAATTAAAATCTGCGTAGATCTTCCCGGTACACTCCTAGATCGGCATCCATATTTCTTGTGACCGGGGGTCTTTCTTCGTTTATATTAAGAAAACTGTTTCATACAAAAATATGAAAATTTGTGCTATTATAGAGAAATGCTTGATAAACACGCTGATGTAGACAGTTTTTAAATCGAATAATTATTTTAAGAGATATTTAATGTTAAATTTTGTCAAAACCGTTTAATAAAAAAATTTATATGAGCAAAAACTATACATAGGAATTTAAACATTTTTACATGATTTAATGCGTTAGAAGTTCCCGGTGTGTTTATTTGACCCGGTTACTTTCTTAATTTGACTCATTTTTTGAGGGTTTATCTCCATTTTAAATTCAAATTTTCAGCATTTTGAGAGATATTTTTTTCATATTTTAGAAAAGTATATTATTTTAAACTGTTGCCAATTTTAAAAACAGCGCAAGGAATAATATTTCCTTCAAATTAAACATTTATTTACACGTAGCTCTTATAATCAGAAAAAGATTCGAATGAGAATTAAATGATTACGTGTTAAAAATCACGAAAATATTGAAAATTAGGTGATAAAAACTATAGTTACACATGAATTTTAAAAGAGAAAAAAAATTTAAATAATAAATTCATTATTATGCGTTAAAAATCGCAAATAGAGGAAATTTACGTCATATTTAAAAACGCCAAATAATTGATAATTAGCAAAACAGTTTAAATTAAGAAATATATTTGCGCGAAACATTTATTTCATATTTTGAGATAATCTTTTCAACTATTACAGTGAATTCTAAGACAGCGCAAATAAAATATTTCCTTTCTAACAACAAAAGTATTTTCATGTGAATGTTAAAAAGAGAAAGGAAACTTTGGCGAAAATTACGTCAGTTATAAAACGATACATTTCAAATTTGGTATTTAACAGAACTTTCTTATAGAGCTGTTAAAAAACCGAGAGACAAAGACTCTGTTCACTTAATCATTTTACATAAGCTTATTTTCAAATTTGTAACTAATTTTTTTAATCAAAACGAAAACAGCCATTGTATCCCTTAACAAACGCTAATTTTGTCTTACAAATCTCCAATCAAAGGAATATGAATAAAAACCCGTTTACAGGGAGATCGCCACTGATTTTTAAAATTATAATTCAATCTTTTTAAAGCCGATGAAATTAGCCTGCTTTTAGAATCTGGGGTGTCGGGTTGGCGAGCGCAGTTCGTAGGGCGCAGAGCCCCCTAGTAATTTAAAAAATAAATTATGAATTAGATCAGTTGAAATTGGGTGGGAGGAGAGATCAAAATATTGGGTGGGTTCGCGCCCGATGGTCCCATATAAGTTGGCGCCATGTGTGTTCATGGATATATACAAAGATTTCTTTTTAACAATGAAGCATGTTTTTGGTTTATAAATGAAGGGTTTTCAATCAGATTTAGTGCCACTTTCAGGAAGCTTTACAAACTACAGCAGAAAAAACATAATGCAATTTTAACATAATTATTAAATATTGAAGGACATATAAGTATTTGTATGAAATAATGTTTAAGTAAGCATGCGTGAAAAATACCATAGATTTTTTTTCACGATTTGGAAGGCAACTCTATAAAGCAACTCATAATTAGACATTGTCTTTTAATTTATTTTTTATTTCAATATATATATTTTTTATTGATGTTTTAGTTCTTCTTGAAATCCTCAAAACGAGCTTATTTCAACAAAAAAGAATGATAAAAGTCGATCGAAGCATAAGTTCCAAAGCTACTCGTACACTACATTCCCTAAATACTAACTCTTTTGTTAGAAATCAGTTAATAACCAAGAAAAAAGTCATGCGTCAAGCATAGATTATGAAACACTTTTCAATATATTCAAAATAATGTAATAGTCGGAAAATCATCTGAATTCTTTGCGCAACCCTGTATATGATATATAAATTTGTACCCATAAACTACATGAACGCCAAATTTTAATTCAGTTAAGAAGTGCATGCCACAGATGAAAATTCCCCTTCAGCATTTTTTCTAATAAGCAGAATGGTGAGTGAATTCTTTTCTGCAGCTCTGTATAATAAGAATAGAAATTATACACAACGAATAATATGCAAAACTTTAGTTACATTTAAAAGTGCATAACGAAATTGAAAACGCACTTTCATCAATTATTGCTCAAAGACAGTAGGGTAACCGATTTTTTTGTGTGTCCCTGTAAATGAACGATAAATGCTATGAATGCCCATATCCTATAGTAATAATCTTATAGTGAAATTCTGTGATTTATATAATTTTCAATACATTTCAAAAAGCGTAACGTCATTAAAATACACTGTAAACGATTTTCCCCATTAACCATAATGTAATGGAATTCTTTTGATTGCCCCTGTAAATGAACTTTTAATGTTGCACACTTCATATTGAATAACGAAGATACCATGGCAAATATCATTAAACATCATTAACATATATCAATTGCATGAAACTCCGAGTGTATTTAAACGAGTTAGAACATGGACAAACAGACGAACAGACGGCCAGACAAACTGAATTCACAAACATTTTGAACTATTATTTTTGGAAAGTGTTAGAAATTACAATTACGGAAAATCCCTTATCATGCAGTTATTTTTTGAAGACATCCGAAATTCAGCTCACGATATCGTTGATTGCTTGTGAATTTTCAAGATATTCGACTAATCTTTTTATATTAGTTGCTCTATAGACTTGACTTCAGTATCATATAGATATATATATATTAGTTTGTGCATATGCAATTAAGAAATGTTTTATCAATTGCTCATATTTCCTTAAATTTGTAATATATTTATATTCCAATTGTACTACGTTGTTTTTGCAATATTTTGCCAAATTTTCTGAAACTGGCGTTAAATTTGGTTGAAAATCTAGCACGCTATAAAAAAACAACTTGCAAATGTTTCTCGATAATTTGAATGAAATCGTTATATGTATTTCCGTAAACATAAGTGCTGTTCTTACAAAAATATTGTACAAAATTCACGTAATCATGCGCTGCATCAACAAATCATTTCGTGCATTTTATTTTACATTGTGATCCTAAATATTGTTTTCTTTTTCAATTTTTTGTTGATCCTTTAACTGTCTTCGTGATTAAATCTTCGTTTAGAAGTATTAGGTCAAACATGTTCCTTACATTCCTGAAGTTCCAGAAGAATCCCACAAGTATATCTTTAGATATTCAACAAAACGTGTAAAATCGAAAGTGTCCGTGATGTTCAACCATACAATGCATCTTTTATGTAAAATTACATGGCTTGATTTGAATAATCCAATTTTTTTAAGGGTTTAAAACACTTTGTAAAGTTTCAGAAACCATAAAAAAAAGAAGAAACTTGTTTTCAAAAATGTAAATTCAATTGTACAAGATATATATTTTTTAAATGAAAAATAAACTACTGAATTTAATGAATTTTTCATTTTTTCGATGGCAAATGTTTCAGTGTATAGTTAAGAGTTTGAATAATGATAAAGTCTAAGATACTCGTAAACAATTTACAATAATTAAGTAGTTAATTGATAAAAAAAAATACCTATTAAATCTCTAAACAATTTCGCACTGTATCACGTTTAATCAAGTGATAGTTGCACTTTTTGCACCGTCTTATAAATGCGAAAATTCATCTACAACTATTATGCGAAGAAATATGATACCAGTACCGTGCATGGTGCATACTCATGTAAAAAATGTATACCAGTACATAAAAAACTGCAATCATGAAATTCGTAAATAGCTGATTGGTTCCAGACCATCTGCTGTTAATGAAAGGCTCTTTTGGGAGTAAAAAGAAAAAAGGGGGGAGATTTTCACTTTAAAGTAAGTTTATCTTATTGCCACATAATTTTTAACGATACACGAATAAACAAGTAAAGCAACAGATTACTAAAATCAAGTCTTAAACGCAAGAACAGTTAAAGCTGTTTGTACAGGTAGAAAAATAGACTGCAATTTATATTTGGGAAAGACTTTTGACGAATTTCCCTAAATTTTAATTTAACGTAGCTAAAATATACCAACATTTCTATAACACATCTATAACATTATCATCTACGAACATTCGAAGCATCCGCACTTCAAAATTAACATGCGAATACAATCATTAATAAAAGTTCAAGACCATTCGATGTTTATCATAACATTTAAGACCACTTGCTATTCGCAATGGCATTCCAAATTATTTGCTTAAATGCCTAGATGCATAGACACCAGGCTCACATTTCTTCCTGCCACAAAGCAAAGCTGCCTTTATGTTATTACAGGAACTCCTTGGTGAACGCACAGCTGTTTGTCGTGTGATATGGTCGTCTCGAGACATATCCCATCAAAAACGTTTCCAACTGGGCGAAAAAAAATATAAACTCATGTTATTTATTTACCAACCGGTTGTTTAATCCATTCTATGCACAAGAGTTCATGAATTTAATTCTAAAACCAAAATTAAAAATAACTATTTGATTTAGTAAAATATTGTTCTACTATTGCGCATTTTTAAAATAATTTAATTTATCATGTTACTATGGCAGCAGACCATAAAACGATAACTTTGGAATAAGAGAATAAATAGAATAAAAAGTTTTGTAGGTGTTTGTGATAAAATTTTTGCATTTATTTTTTTTTAATTGTAATAATTAAGCGCAATTAAATAATCTCTAATTATTTGCATGTGAGGTAAAAGAATTATCGTAATACCCGCTACAGCTTTTTAGAATTGCAGCGTAGCGTACGTAATATGTATATCTCACACTGGTTAAAAAAACTCACGCGATTACAGGTTGAACATACAAAAAAGGGATTTTATTGCGAATTTTTAATTATTGGCAGCTGCTATAACGAAAAATGTTTAAATTTGATAGGAAATTCCTGGTAAATGGATGGTTTTTTATTAATTAAAAGTTAACTATAAATTATTTCGATTCCGGGTTGCTTTAGTTGCCTCGGCCGTGTTTTAATACACATGTACATAGCATTTCATAATTCTTGCTTCCAAACTGTCGATTTGTATAGCATTACAGACAGACAGGCAAATTTTCATTTTTATATATTAGATTAGAACAGCTACGTTAAAATGAATCAAGTATAAATACGTATCCAAAGTTTACTTGGAGTTCCGTTACCTGCGATTTATTCTGTTGAGCTAATTCAAATATCAGACCAGATGTCATAATCAGCAAGGCTTCCGGGTGAATTGTGTGTATTCCAGATTTGTCCAAAATAGCTCAGTTGGCAGAGCACTGGCAGCTTCAGCCAAAAGGTTCCTGGTTCGAATTCTGGCCTGGATACCTTTTTCACCAAGTTGGAAAATTTGAACTCGTGTGATTTATTTAAAATTAGAATAATTGTGTTAAAACAATCAAGTATAATTATGTAGCTAACGTTTCATGGAGTTCCTTTACCTGCGATTTATTCTCTTTAGCTCATTCAAATAACAGACCAGATGTCATTATCATTAATCCTTCTGGGATAATTGTATGTCCGCGAGATTTTAGTCCGGGAGCCGGTGACATCAAAAGTCCGGTTATCCTGGAATTGAAAAAAGATTATGTAAATCGACAGTAAAAAGTCATACGATAAAAATATGCTAGGTATGACTAGGTTTGACATTCCAAAAAAAAGTTTAATTACATTATTATTCAAAATATGTAATGAATAACCGTTTTGACTGAATATCGAAACTTGACAAGCATCCAGACGCAAAATAAAGTAGCCACTGGTAAAAATTCAAAGCAAAATAAATGTATAATTGTATAACAGTCCGCCTCCTTAAAAGATTACTCCTTCGCAAGCTATATTTTTCGCAGTTTCAATGGCAGGTGGGGCGGTTCGTTAGAATAGTTTCATCTCTATTTGAACTGTATCATGGCATCTATTAAGGATACGAGTTATATGGCGGATGTTATTGAAAACATCGCAAATGGAACGTTAGTCAGCAACTATAAGGAACAATTTGATAATATTTCGTCCAACTTCGAGGACCATTCTAAAAAAATACTGGCTGATTTTTACACCTTTGTGGACAGATACATTTTAGACTTGAAAACTAAAGATGGTTACGCTACTTCGCCTACCGATCAAGAGGAGGTAAGAAGAACATGTTTTGAAGCTTTTTCTTTGCTAAGGGAGCCTACTATAGATAATCTGTTAGACTCTGCTATTTTTAGTTTTTTCTGTACTATTCAGTATAAGAAAGCACCTAACATAATTATTAATGACACTAACCTTAAAAATGAATTATTCAACGCAGTCAAAAAGGGGATTAAGCGTCCCTTGACAGAGGAGAGTTCTACTATCCCTCTTGCTAAAAATGAAGTTAATTTAATGCGATAATGCTGACATGGAGCAATCCAATTCTGATGATAGTTCCGTCCAGGAACCTGGTAACTCTAAAAAACCTACTAATCCCTTCTATATCGAAATCGACCAAAGTTGGACGACGCTAGCTCAACAAATTACCGAGTTAAATTCTGAAAAACCAAAAATAGCTCTTAAAGGAGAACGCTTAGTAGTTCAATGTGCTTCTGACAATGACTATAAACTAACACAGAGATGGCTAAATCAAAATAAGATAAAATATACTACTCTTGACCCCAGAGAGTTAAGACCGAAGAAAATATGCATTAGGGGCCTCCCCTGTTATACAGATGTTAAACTAATAGAAGAAAGCCTTCGCGAGCATGGATTTGCAGTCACTAGGGCTGCCATGCTTAAAAATAGAAAGACTGGGCATCCCATGCCAATCTATATGGTAAATGTCATACCACGAACAAACTTTCAGGAAATCTACAAAATTAACGTGATCCACTATATTTCTGTTAAAATCGAAGCCTTTACTTCAAAATATAAAGTTAAACAATGCTATCGGTGTCAAGGGTATGGACATGCCTCAGAGGTGTGCGGCTTTGACGCCAAATGTGTCAAATGTGGGGGATTACACTTAAGCACTGCTTGTGAGCACAAAGGTAGAATTAAACCTACTTGCGCTAATTGTGGCCTTGGACATCCCGCGAATTTCCGAGGGTGCCCTAAAAACCCGTACAGACCTGAAAATAAACATAACAGTAAAACTACACGTAATAGCGTCAGCAATCTCTCCTCGGAAACGCAAATTCTTGCCGAAATCTTTAAAGATTATAACTACACCAAAAAACCTTCGACAAATGATCCCTCAACCAGTACTAGCATGATAAATTCCGAAACTAATGTTAATGATACCTCAAATACCCTTTCCTCTCCTACTACTGAAAATACTAATAATACTCAAAATTTGAAAATTCCAGTAAATTACTCTAATGATATTAAAGATATACTTACCACCTTCAATGAAATAAAAGAAGTTTTTCAAATTACAAAATTTTTTAGCTGCATCAAAAACATTTCAACTCAAACCAAAAAAATTGATAACCCTATGCAAAAAGTAATGGTGATCATCATTCGATAAACTTGCTAACCTTCTCAACCTAAATGAAGAATAACTTCATTCATTGCTAAACTATTTCTTTTTCCCTGTCTTTCTGTCTTTTGTGTGTTTAAAAAAAAAAAAAAAAAAAAAAAAAAAAAAAAAATTTTAAGCGCTGCTTTTCTTATGCTTTTCAAATTCCTTATAAGTCTTACCCTTTTGTGCTTTAATTTCACTATCATAGTCTCCTTATATAACCTTATCTCATCGAGTTACCAGACTGGGCGGGCGCCGTCCTTTTTTCCCCTTGTTCCCCTATACATTTTGTGTTTTTTCAGTCCTGTTAGTCTGAACTCTCCTCAATGATGTTTTTATTATTGTATTTTCCTATCTTTTGGGCATTTTCTTATAAACTTTAATCTCTTTTTTCTGTAAATATGTAAATATTTCATTTTTTATAAACTATCGTATCGTACTTTGTTATAATTGTGTTAAACTAATGTATGGTCTCTGACTTGAGTCTTTTTTTTTTTTTTACGGGGCTTCCTTTGGTAGCTTTTTCGCCTGTCCTGGACATTTTTGGATCATATGGAACTTTTTTTTTTTTTCCCTACTAGTTATACTAACAATTTTTTCTTTTAAAAATTGTCTATCTTTTTAGTTTACTATCTATTTCTTCGTGGCTACTAGCCGCGTTTAAACGCTCTTTTTTCTAAGGCTCCCATTGCATTGTAAAACGAAATATTCTTAGCCTGGATGTAAAGTTGCCACGCAACTAGGGAATCCATACACCTGCTCTATTGTTCCATTGTTCCATTGCCTCCTTAAAATAGGTATGACAGTCTGCTCCAACAGAATACAGTTTGTCATACCAATTTTTTCTGAAAGAACACAAAACTTTCTATAAAATGCTCTAAGAGTGATAAAAATCACCGATGACAGGAAAAATTATCGTTTTTAGCTCACGGGCTAGCAAAGCCTGAGAGCTAATGTGCCCGCAGGTTCTGTATGTATATATGTACGTATGTATGTATGTACGTAACACGACAAATCTAGATAAAAATATCCGATTTGTTTCAATTTTTTTTCTATGTTCATTATGATATTGCGCTTCCCTGATTAGTTTTGGACGTTCATTGGTTAAGTATAAAGGGGGAATGGGGGGCTAACCCCCTTTAACTTACATAAATGGATTTTTCTTGCAGAGTTATCAGATTTACTTCAAATTTGATATACCGGTTCATTATGATAAGGCGCACCCCTGATTAGCTTTGGACGTTCATTGGTTAAATATAAAGGAGGGCTACTTCCCCCTTAACTTAGATAAATTGGTTTTTCATGCAGAATTATCAAATTTACTTGAAATTTGGTATACCGGTTAATTCCGATAAGGTGCTTCCCTGATTTGATTTGGTGGTTCAGTGTTTAATTTTAAAGGGGGTAGTGGGGCGTGCTAGCCCCTTAATTTAGATAAATGGTTTTTTCTACCCAGATTGCTTCAAATTGGTATACCGGTTTATTTCGATAAGGCGCTTCCCTGATTAGATTTGGAGGCTCATTGGTTAAATATAAAGAATGGAACGGGGGGGGGGGGTCTAATCCACACCCCTTAATTTATTTTTTGAGGGGCATTATTCTTTGAAATAAGAGTATAATATACAATTAGTGTGAATAGCCTGTGAGCTCAACGGCATTAGTTTAACTTGGAACTTTTCTTTTTATTTAATAATAATTAATTTAATTTAATATATTTTTGGCTTGTCAAACCTAGTCATACCTAGCCCATTTTGTTCGCATGACTTTTTGCTATCGATTTACATAATTTTTTTCAATTACGCGATGACGGAGCTTTTGATGTCACTGGCTCCCAGACTATTTGTCCAGTATAGTTGGCAGAGCATTAGCAGCTTCAGGTAAAAGATCCTTGGTACGAATCCTTGCCTGGCCAGGCCACTTTTTCACCCAGTTAGAAAATTACAACTCATGTGATCGACAATCGTTGTCGCATAATGTAAACGTACTAAATCTGGCCAAAAAATATAATTTTTATAATAATCTTTTATAATTTATGAGAACTAATGTTTCTTTTAACATTCGTTAAAATAAATATATTCATTTATTCGTAAATGTGACTTTCGTATAAAGATCGATTCGTTTCTTCCCACCCTATCGCAATCCAAACAAGAATTTAGTTTCCATTTGTTTTCTTTGTATATGTTATAGGTGAAAAATATCCGAGATATTTGAGGAATAAAATCGATAATTACCCTATATTGATTAGTGTGAAAGAGTAAAAACTTCATCAGCGGAAATACAGAATCTCTTCGAATAGTTGCAACAAAGATATCCATACTTTGACATTTCTGTTAACAGTTTTGTTTCATTTCTTTGAGGAGTGATTTTCTCCTTTCGGCAACAGATATTTTATATCTTAAAAATATAATTAATTGTACCTTAAGAACTTTTTTTTTTTCGTAAATGTGACTTTCGTATAAATATCGATTCATTCCTTCCCACCCTATCGCAATCCAAACAAGAATTTAGTTTCCATTTGTTTTCTTTGTATATGTTATAGGTGAAAAATATCCGACATATTTGAGGAATAAAATCGATAATTACCCTTTATTGATGAATGTATATGAGTAAAAACTTCATCAGCGGAAATATAGAATCTCTTCGAATAGTTGCAACAAAGATATCCATACTTTGACATTTCTGTTAACTGTTTTGTTTCATTTCTTTGAGGAATGATTTTCTTCTTTCGGGAACAGATATTTTATATCTTAAAAATGTAATTAATTATATATTAAGAACTTTTATTAGTTTTTGCAGATTGTCTCTGAGAAATTTCATATTTGTGGTAAAAATTGTTTTTCTGTGCTTCGGTTTTCGTAGAAGTAAAGATTTTTGAAACTTTGCCAGAATCATGCTGGTATGAAATAGACAAACCTTTTTCAAAACGCTTCAAAATATGATAAATATTGCGTTGTTATACTTTTTCTGTCATCAAATGCTTCACAGTAAAATATTTATCTAATGTAATATTTTCAGCCTACAAGTTGTATACTTGTGATCGCAGATATTCTCCTTTATGTGTAGTAATAATAAGGGGAAAATAAAGCAAAACAAAAACTAATAATCTTTGCTAAAAAAAAGTACACTTGTAGATGGCACAATATATTGAAGTTGTTATTACATTTAAAACAGTTTTAAAAACTTACGGGATTTCAAGACTTTTACTACTTTAAAATTTTAATTTTTTGACATAGTAAACTCCTAAATTTTCTGAACATTTTGATATAATTGTTTTCTTGAAATTCCTATTAGAACAGAAGTTATGGCTTTTAGAATATTATACCTACCTATAGCTAAAACGGCGTTTCCGAAACTTTGAAGTTAATTTTCTCAAAATGATATTTTTGGGCATAATGCGCAGGATATCTTTAAAATTTCTCCATATTTTTTCCTGAAATTTTCAAAAGATATGTTTCATGTTAGTTTGCATCCACCTAAAAGTTTCTTTTTATTGTTCAAAAAAATATATTTTCCAGTGGTTATACTGTAAAAATTATCAAAAGTTTGTATTGGCTAAAGACAACTTTGTATTAAAAATATAAAAAAACCACTAAATACAAGGTTATTTAGGTTAAGGCTTATTATTATAATCTAAGAGATAATTTAGGCAACAAAATTTTTATTCTAGGTGCAAGATTATTTTTGCAATCCCGCGCGTAAACTGTCATGCCAAAATTTTATGCTCGAAAAATGTCTGATAATTCGAAGCCCCCCCTATAAATATTAATTCTGCATCTAATATTTTTTTTTAAGATATAAAATAAAAGAACATACTTTTATCATTCCTCTCTCCAAAAAATTGCGTTTTAAAATCGTATATATTTTAAGAAATTAAATGTTGAAAATTGACATTTTTTTTTTTTCATTTTTTCCAATTTTAAGATTCCTAAGATCCCTTAAGGGGATCCGGGACACATTTTTTTTAAAAAAAGTTGTTTATTGAGTTAAAATTTTGAAATTTTTTGTGATGGTTAACCATGTCATTTGTAAACGAAATCGCATGATAAAACTTCTAAAAATTTTATAAAAAAAATTTTTATTTAAATTTTGTTAAAAAAGTGGCGTAGTTTAAAATCGTTATAACTCGAAATATTTTTTTATAGAAATTCAATTTTTTTTTCATTTAAATAAACAGAAATATATAAATTTTAATTTACATTCAGCATTTTAAAAAAATATTAATTTAAAAAAATTAAAATATTTAAAGTAAAAATTAGAAAAAAATGATGTAACTCAAAAAAAAAATCATATTTTCAAAAGTAATTTTTTCTTTTTAATTTGCTGAATCTAAATTAAAGTAAAGCTATTGAAAAAGAGATGTTCAAGTTTGAACCATTTATCTGTGACGGTTTTTGATTTATAACAATTTAAATATGGGTAACGGTGAAAAAACCCATCATGAAGAAAAACGCAATTTCACAAGAAGTCGTTTCCTTGACAACCATAGCTTGAAAGGTAGATTTTGAAAACAAACCAAAACGAAAAAATTAATATTTCCTGTTCTGTTAAGGTAGAAACATGATTTAAACGTCATTTGAAGCAGAAAACGACAAAGAAATTTTTAATCCGATAACAAAAAATTTGCAAATTTGAAGATTTTTGTGTCCCGGGCCCCCTTAAAACTCAATGTTGTAGGCCGACAACTTTCGATCAGAACGTGATCGTCTTCAGGGATGCTTCACCTTTTGAGCAAAAATTTACTGGTTTGGATTTGGTATAAGGTGAATATGACATTGCGTTCCAGTGATGTAGTACGTTTTATATGTACATTTTGAGAAATATAAAGACATGAAAATATAAATAGGGAATTTAAAAACATATGGATATAGATATTAAAAAGCCCTCATTATTTAATTTAGTACTACAACCTTTTTAAGGGGATTCGGGACACAAAAATCTTAAAATTTTGTAAAAACATTTTGTTTCGTTAAAACTTTCTTCGTTTTTTTTCTGCTTAAAATAACGTTTAAATTATGTTTCTATCTTAATTAGAACAAGAAATATTAATTTTTTCGTTTTCGTTGTTTTCGTTTCGTTTGTCGAAAATCCAGCTTTCAAACAATGGCTGTCATGGAAACTACTTCTTTTAAAAATGCGTTTTTCTTCATGATGTGTTTTTTCACCATTTCTCGCATTTAAGTTCTTATAAGTTAAAAGTATACCTTTAAAGATAAATGGTTCAAACTTGGAACAAGTCTTTTTCAATTGTTTTGCTTTAATTTTGATTCAGCAAATTTTGAAAAAATATTTACTTTTGAAAATATGATTTTTTTTTTAAGTTGCATTTTTTTTTTAATTTTTACTTTAAATATTTTTAATTTTTTTAATTAATATTTTTTTAAATGCTGAATCAAAATTAAAACTTGTATATTTCTGTTTATTTAAATAAAAAAAAAATTGAAATTCTATAAATAATATTTCGAGTTATAACGATTTTAAATTACCCCACTTTTTTTAATAAATTTTAAATATTAAATTTTTTTAAAACAATTATGAGAAGTTTTATCATATGATTTTTTTTTTTTACAAATGATATGGTTAACCATCACAAAAAAATTCAGAATTTTAACTCAATAAATAAAAGTTATTTTAAACTGTGTCTCTGACCCCCTTAATTTATTGCGGATTTTTATTGATCATTCGTTATTGCAATAACATTTACCGACATAGTCGAGTATCATATAAAAGAAATGTAAACGATTTTTGTATATGAATTTTGATTCTAAAAAAATAGTAGATTATTTATTGCATTAAATCTGTACTTAGTCTTTAGCAGTTCAGTAATATTTAAATAATAACAGCTTCGTTCACGAATTTATGTAACGATTCTATGAAACGACTGATTAAACAGCTGATTACGTTTCACGGCGATTTCTCCTAAAATATGGAATACTTTGCGGTTTTTTCAGTATAATTCAATCTTCTCTAATCTTTTTAAAACCGATCAGATTAGCGTGCTTTCAGATTCTACAGTGTCTGAACGGGGGTTGGCGAGCGTAGCTTGCAGGGGGCAGAGCCCCCTAGTATAAATATAAAAGAGACATAAAAAGAGAGAATATCAAATATGCATTATTATTGGATAAAAGAAAATAAATAATTTTTATTGACGAATATGAAAAAGAAAATTTATGTTGTAAACAATTCTCTTAAATTATTTAATCATTCAAAAAAATACTTAATTTAAATTATTTGTGAAACATATCGAAACATTCACTGTTTTCAACTGTTTAAACTGTTTTCAACTGTTAACTGTTTTCAAGGTCGCAAAACTATCAAAACTAGCCCTTTTTTTTTTAGAATAAACAACTTATTTTCTGTTTAAAACTAATAAAATTTGCATCATCATTCTTATGTCAACTTCTTCATCACAGCCATACATTCAATTTTTAAATAATTCTTACTGACGTCTTCAGATAATGGCGTATCCTTTGATATTTTATGTAGAATGCAATAGTAGGTTTTGTTCCCTCAAAATGATACAACTTGTAACATATTTTCTAAAATGTAAAACATAAAATATAAATCATTTATAAATAACAACGAATACGTTGGAATTAGATTATGTGCGGGAAAAAAAATTCAGAATAAAACAAATCTTACAATAGCCCATTGAAAACACATTGAGAGACATAAAACAGAATGGGTAGTTTATCCAAGTATATAGATTGTTTCTCTTATCGGAAAAAACTGTAACCGCAAGTTCAAAAAAAAAAAAAAAAAATTCCCTTGTACTATTACTTCTGCAAAAAGAAAAAAATATATTTCTGTGTTCTATCGAAAGTTGAAAAAAAAAACTAATGCGTAGTTACTTTTGGCGGAATGGAGGGTGGGGGTATATGTGTAATGTGACTTAGAATAGCTAAAATAAACCGCCATTTCCACATCATTATCATCTAGGAACATTCGAATCATTATCTGTTCTAATTGCTTTAAATACTGCTAGAGGCATTTTGCAAATGCTGAAAGAATATTTTAAATGCATCTTTCAATTTATTATTCTGAAGATTAAAAAAAATATTTTTGCCTCCATTTTTGAAGCATTGAAATTAATCGCCGTAGATAAACAAAGTTTGTAGAAATACACTTTATAGGAAAAGAATTCAGAATTATGACATGACACTTACTAGAATTTTGCTTTATCATCACTGTAAACTGTAATTACACATATTACTTTTTATTTTAACATTATGTATTTTTTTCTTTCCAGCACGATAAAATTTGTACTATTTTAGCTGTGATACGACTACTGGGTATTATTTTGAAGTTAATATGAAAAAAAAAAAAAAAAAAAACTGGATTTTTTTTAAAATATAGAAATCCATTTTCAGGAATAGAATTGTGATTACATCATAATATTTATAACAATTTTACCTTATCGTTATTGTATATCGTTGTACAGTCGTGGAAAAAAAAGTAAGCCCCCCGTACTAATTCTTCCCAAATAATCGTAGAAGAAAGTTACTAGAACCAAACAATTGGAAATTAAGTTTACTTTTAAATGATATATAAAATTTGTTTAGGGGCCATCTACAAATTAATCCCAGCCTAAAATTTGTGTTTTCCAATAGCAACATCCAATTTTGACAAGATATTCTAAATCTTTTGTTCAAACTATGCCTAGAAATGAAATTTCATGTCATTTGGATAATAAATTTTTCAATTTTAAACCTTCAAAATTAGAGTTGTAATGTTAATTTACACTTTCATATTTTTATTAATATCTCCTGAAATTGCAATCCTAGTGTGAAATATTTTTATGTGATTATAGTAGTAAAAAACATAAATTCGTTGTATTTTTAAATTTAAAAATTTTTAAATATGATTTATGAATTATGAAATTAATATTCGAAAAAAATATGAATTGCAACCTACAATATTTTTGATAGATTTATATTAGTTATGTCTTGCTTTATACAAATCCAAAATTCAAAATTTTCTTCCAAGTGCTGTAGTTTTCAAGTTATGCTTAAAAAACTTCAAAATTCTGATTTAAGAGGCCGTCTATGATGTGCAGAAAAGCATAATTTGATTTAAAAATATATATTTTTTACTCATGTTATTGAAGCATTTGGGCTATCATTACGGTGCCTGACTTAATATTATTTTAAAGCGTAAGTCTGTCTGACAATGCAAACAAAGCGTAAAACTTATTTCATTACTTCGCGATCTTGCGTTAACCTGAATCCTATCTACGTTAATGTGCTATGTAAATTATCAAAAGAGATCCTGATATTGCTAACAGTTTCATTCAATCAATGACATGGAGAATACAAGAAACTGTTGATAAAAATGGTTTCTATCATATATTAACACATCCTCTGTTTTAAATTTAAGCAAAATATGCGGTTTTTTTTTTTTTTTTTTTGGGGGGGGGGGGGTATTTCTTGACCTCTAATTTTTTGTATACTAAATTACCCATGATTTTCTCCTCCGCTTTTGTTAAAGTTCTATCATATGAAATAATTTTTCTTATTTGGCGTAATCCTATTTTCTTATTTAAATAAATTTAAATATTTTAAAGTTTTGGGAGCAAGTTTCTGCAACTGTTGCTCTTTATGTTTCATTATGCGGACCAGTTTACCCTTACATACATGTTTGCGTTGAGTTGATGTTTAATTTTAATGAAAGAAACTGTGATGATCTCATTAACATGAAATTTCTCAGAGCAAAGCTTAACTGGTATGTGTAAACACGAAATTATTCATTTCAAAGCTTTATACAACAGGAAATGACACGCGAAATATATTTTTTTTCTTTTTAAATACATGCCGATATATTTATGTAAATGATTAATCTAATTCGAGTATCTGATATCAACAACATGTTGGTCAAAATGATTTTACATCATTTAAAACATTATTATACCTATAATGTAGCCATTGAGATATTTATACTTATTAATTTAATTTACTCAATTCTTGTTAAATTATTCCCTGTATTACACCGAATATCTATTAAGTAAAATATTCCCACGAAAGTATTTTATAGTTATTTAAAACTGCTAATTTAGTCTTTTACTAACTTTTGTATATCAATCAAAAATTGTAAAATTTACAAATAATTTTTAAACCCATTAATAAAGTTTAAATAATTAAATCTTTTCTTCCATAGCTTGAAATTTAGATCTATTCAAGTACACAGACTAATTTAAAAACATTTTAAAAGTTATTTTTATGACTTTCAGATAGGCAAATTTTCTTGACAATCGGAAGTAGTGTGCAAAAAAATCTAAAATATGGAGAAAAAGAAACTTCGAATATCAAGTTTATTTGTCAACAGGCGTTAATGAGTTTGCAAAATTTCAAATAAAATAGCAGAATAAGTTTAATCATAGAATTATTAACCCTCTTTCAAATGAGAATAACGAATGTAAAGTAATTCCGAACCGATGTCTTTTTAAAGTAAGTTTAATTTTAGTTCTTCGAATAAATCTGAATATAAACCATGCGAACACATCTGAAAAGATGTAACAAGAATCAATCCCTCCCACCCACACTTCAAAAACTTTTTTTTTTTAAATATGGCATTATTAATCGTTTTAAGATTTATTTTCAGGCAAAAAAACAATTTGTCTGGGTTTTTTTCGACATTGATTCCTTATACTGCTTTATACTATTTTTTTATTCAAAATTTTAAATTGCCCGATATTCTTTACATTTCTGCCAATAAATATAAGAAAAAAAACTGTGACTTGAATAAATTGAAAATCTGAGAAAAATCATTATAAAACATATATAAAATTCCAATGACATTCACATATTCAAAAACTATTATAATTACAGATATCTTATATACATTTTTTTTACGGATAATTCAACCCTTGTAAGTTTCATAAAATGAATATTGAAGAGGATTTTACGGTATATAACAATAACCGAAACATACTAAGTGAGTGAAATGGTCATATTGGAAAGAAATAATACGTTAATAGAAGTGTCTTAGTCAATCTGTAGCTTTTCAACAACCTTCGAGTACCGAACTTCAATATGGATACAACCTTTAAAATAATCCTGTTTTAAAATAATTAATTCCTTATAAACTAATCGTACGAATTTCATGGAAATCTATATTCAGGCTAATTGAAGGGTGTAGAATTTATTTCTGGTGTCAAAATTGGGTCTTGTATTAAAAAAAAAAAGTTTTAGTTTGCTTTGATATGTAGATGGCCACCTAAGCAAATTTTATATACATCATTTAAAAGTAGGCTTTATTTCCAATCGTTTGGTACCAGTAACTTGATTCTATGATACTTTCTTGCAGAGTTAGAAGGGGGTGTTTGCTATTTTCCCACGACTGTACGTAAGTATTCAAACCTGATTTAATTTACATGCTATTTTTGTTAACACTTCCCTATACAGTTTAAAATTGGTTATGACTTCGTTTCGTCTGACTGTCATCTGCCCGTACTCTAATTCCCGTGAATATACTCGAATTGCAATGTAATTTACATATGTTATTAAAGTTTGCTATAACATGATCTCTATTGAAAATGAAGTATTTAGCATTTATAGTTCTTTTACAGGAATGCTCAAAAGAATTCTGTTGCATTGCCCATGGGGAAAAATTATTTGCAGTACAGTTTAATGATGTTTTACTATTTCAAACACAACGAAATTGATATACCTTTCTGTGGTTCACTAAACCATCATTTCTGTAAAGTATAGGGTACAAAGCATTTATCATTTATTTACAATCGCATTCAGAATAATCCCGATCCCGACACATAATGGTCTACGGATGAAATTGTTTGAAATGTATTTAATGAGGTTACACAATTTCAAACATATTGAAACTAATATAGATTATCCAGATACACTTCAAGACGTTTATTGTAGAACATGGTGGGCACAGCATTTATCGTTCATTTATAGGAACACACAAAAGAATTCGGCTAGCGTACTGTCTAAGAGATAACCGAAAGAAATGAGTTTTTAATCGCGGTAGCTTTTATCGGCGTTTAACGAAATTTTTTTATATTAATGGTGTGTTTAAATCCAATAGTTCATATATAGAAAAGCACAAAAGATTTCGTAAGTATAGCGGTCTATTTTTGCGAATTGTTTGACTGATTTTCAGTTATGTTATGCATTTTCCTATTCAACTATATTTAGCATACTAAGAAATATTTGTCAAGTATAAATACATTAATATTCAGGGCTATTCAAAGAACTACGTACACTGCCATCTATCGACAACATTTAGTTGTGTTGCGTTTTTCTGCTAAAGTGAATTTTAGCTTAACACTCTGAATGCCCAGCAAAAGGGCTACTTGTAATGTTGTTTTCTCTGTAATTTTATAAAAAGACTAAAAAAAAAGATCATTTTACCATCATGATAACTTAGTGAACGGATATATCAGTTCACGATGCTGAGAAGGTTAACGTTTGGTACGTATAAGATGCGTAGAAATCCATAAATACACTCGTGTGCAAAAATTAAGGACGAGAGGGCTTTTTGAATGTAGCGTCATACAGAAGTTTCCCACATCGACCGAAATCATACCATAAGATGCCCAATATGTAAAAATATGAGACAATTGATAAAAACCATCTAAACAAGGAATCAAAAGGATACAAAAGGACTTTATTGAAAAGGTCACTTGGATCACAACTGCAGAGAAGACAGAAACGTCCATTTTACAGGCACCTGGTAGGAAAAATTCAGTCTCTAATAAAGGATAAGGTCACCCCTGACTGCGATGCAGGATTTGCAACGTATGTCTATACTGAGGACGAAATTGTCAATCAGGTGTTAAGACATCGAGTCCCATTCCTCTTGTAACGGCAATTGCAGATGCCGTTGCTGGAATTGCAACTGAATAGTTGCTGGCGCCTAGTCACGTGCTACCAAGCGTCTCCCGAGAAGGTCCCACACTTGCTCTATGGGATTTATGTCCGTGGACTTTGAAAGCCAATCCATGCGTTGAATATCTTTACTTTCCAAGAGTTCTTCGACAGCCGCTGCACGATAAGTTGGAGTGTTGTCGCCCATAAAGAGGAAGTCAGGACCCACAGCACCTCTAAACAGACGCACGCTAATTTATCTATTTTATTTATGCTAATTTATCTGCTCCGTCCTTAATTTTTACACACCAGTGTATGTAGTATAGGGAAGGTGGCCTAAAGTGAACCTAGCGGGCAAAATGGTCCACATATGTTTTCTTCTAGACAGGTCACGCTATCTACAGGGTGACACATAAACTAATTGTGCCAAGTGAAGAAGAAGCAACGGCGGTATTCAAGTGATCGCAGTATTACGTGTCGGAATAAAATTCTTTGAAAAAGTTGGTTTTATAACATCTGTTATAAGATAAGCACTAAATTTCATATTTATTTAAGTATACAATGTTTCATGTACAGAAATATGGCTTGGTTTACTTAACAGAGTATGTTTTTAGACGTGAATTACACTTGCTAAGTTTGTTATGTTTTTCGGCGTTATCCACTGATATGATCTAAAATGGACGGCCATGTTGCCAGGTAAAATGATCCATTATGTGGCACTTTACTGCCATTTCATGGGCTGAAGAAAATCTGGTACCAGGTCCTAGTCATCATTGGAGTCAAATATGTGACTGCTCCAAATCTTTCTCTTTGAGTCGACGTGTTATCCTATTATTTTTGGATCATAATTTTCAAATATTCCATTTTATTGTTTTTTCAAAATTATTTGTGACACTTTTTATTTTAAAATTTACATAAAATAAATTATGTATACTATTTGATTGTAAAACTTATTTTATTTCATTATGTATTGGCATTATTACTTTTATATCTTTTATTTTGCCGATAAAAACAATTTACGATTATTTTTAAATGAAGGATCATTTTGC
This sequence comes from Maratus speciosus, assembly GCA_963932465.1. Classification (NCBI taxonomy): domain Eukaryota; kingdom Metazoa; phylum Arthropoda; class Arachnida; order Araneae; family Salticidae; genus Maratus; species Maratus speciosus. The sequence continues at coordinate 242,612,335 of OZ010788.1, read as the reverse complement.
CCTTGGGTGAGGGTAAAATGATCCATTGGATACTTTTTCAAAAATCTGTTTTTTCCATTACTCAATCTGGGTTTAAAAGATTATTAAAATATGTTTATAATGCAAAATATAGTATAAAACATATTAGCATATAGGGTCAAAGTTTTATTTGAACAGTTACGTTATTTTACACAAGTTTTCCCCTTCCTCTATACAGTTCATATGCAAAACTGTACAAAGGAATTCAATTACTTTTCCGACTATTTACGTTATTTGTTGAAATTGTCATTTAAAATATTTTATGCATTTTTTCTAAATTGTTTCTTTACCTATTTTCTCTCAACTTAGTTAACAGTGAAGTTTCGTCAAAGTATTCTGTTTGGGTTAAAAAGTGTCACATAATCTATGCTTGACACATGATTTTTTTTTCTTGTTTTTGTGACAAGTCATATTTTTACTATTTCAATATGACGAGACTACAGTGTATTATTTTGTGAGTTATATAAATGGAAAATGTAAGCTGGAATTTTTTTTTTCAGCATAGTTTAGAAATCCTTTTTTTTTTATAATGCATATTTTCGATCCAATCTTATTACTTACCTATCATACGTAGTATAGGGTAAGTCTTCTTTGTAATCGTTTAAAAAAAAAATTTGACGGATTTACACATTTGATTATTATTATTATTATTTTTGTAGTTATAAGGATGTTTCTTTTACGCAGTTTAGTAATAGAGCATTTAAAGTTTATGACGTGATCAAACTACGATTTTAAACACTTTAACTACCAATCAAATTGGCAACAAATACGTTTAAATTTTATTTTAGAATTGCAATGCATTTTATAAATAGTTTACCCATGTTTTATTTTCATATTTTATATTACGCATATGCATGATAGGACTTACGATGGCCCCAACGACTAGTTTTCTATCGAGATTATGTTTGTAGAAACTTTTTCGCGTGACCATTATTGCTAAAATGTTGAAAACCACTTAAGCAATTAGATATTAATAGATTTAGAGTATTCTCATTCAAAATTTATATTTCTCATCCCAGTAGAAAAAACTGGCAAACACCAGAAAAAATTAGTAATTACAAGGGAAAACTTTCATATCAAAATATAGTTTTTCTAAATAATGTTTTTTATAAATATTCCGACGTAATTAAATAAGGAACTGATACTTCACAAAGTATTTTTATTTTTACAATATTAGAAAGCCTCTCAATTATAAAAAAAAAATCTCGATTATTATAGACTGTATTAGATGTCATCCTTATATATCTCATTCTGTTTTATTTTACGTTTCTAATCTATCTTATTTTACATTCATTTTTTTTTTCCATTTATTGATTTGTAAAATAAGAAACTGTTTATATTTAGAAAGGGTTTCTAAGTTAATATTTTCTTACATGTTGTTGAAATATAATGAAATTCCTATTTTTTAATAAGCATGTCATTTACATATTGTACTGTTTATAATTTACCTTGATATTTAAGTAACATTTAGTATGATATATTTAACAATAATATTTATTTTTCTTATAATTTTATAAAACGACTATGACATATATGGAATTTCATATTAATGAGTTAATATTTTTTTTTTTTTAATGGGCTATTAATTGTTGCAATAATTTCCAAAATCGCTATTAGAAATTCTTTAAATGAATTTGTTTACACATTTTCAGTAATTGTTTTCTCTCTTTTTACCCAATAAAACTTGCATGGCTCTCAAGACTGTAAATCTCAGTATTTACTGTGGTATTTACCAAGGATGAGAAATTTTCTGCGAAATTTGGTAGCTAATTATTTAAGCATTTTTGCTAATTTGAGATACAAATACACTATTGGAAAATCAAAGCATTCTTTCTAGTTTAAAGATAATTTTTGAAAACATTTACTTAATTTGCATTAAATTTTATTTCTGCCTTCTCTCTTCTTCCAAAATATTTACTTAAACTAGCTTAGAAACAAGCCTGCAAGCCTTAGTTCAGACTTTTAATATTCTCTTTATTGAAAATAGACATTTATTTTTACTCTTTTATTCAACTTAACCTGATTTTAGTATGTAAGCGTTTGCGTATGCGTGTACTCGTCCAATACCGAACATTACATTATTACAAACTGCGATACGGACGCTGTGTCAAAACCCGACTCAATAAATGTGAGCGTAGCGGGAATAGGTTCAGTCCTCCAATAAGGGCCCTCACATCATCGACTCCTTATGCGGAACCTTAAATGAGTGAACCGCTTCTGGAGACTAATGAAGGTTAGCTCAATACAGTCTTCCGGAATTGAGAATCCCCTATAAACAGGCTACTTCAGTGTTTCAAGACTGCAAATGGGACAACACAAACATATATTTACAATGCATACATAAATGTTATTAAATAACAGAATTGAATTTATAAAATCAAAAAACCCGACTGCATGAAAAGCGAATTAATTAATTAATTCTCATCAATGTAAAACTATTTTTTATATTACTTACCTATTTTGTTTTTATTTACTTGCATTGATGACTTTTAAGTTGTATTTAATTGTTAGTTCCTATCTATAAACACTGTTTTGATGAAACCTATAGATATCTATGAAGGTTACAGAGTTGCAGTAAAGCTAGAGATCCTACCTACACAACTTCCAGGTTGTGTAATATTTAAACGGAGCTTCTAACTCTAAAATAGTTAATGAAACATCGTCTTCATTTTGAAAAAACTACCCAATGATTTACCATTCAATATAGTACGTAAATTTTTTTTTCGTGTCTACCGCCATTTTGTATTTTACGGCCGCCATTTTGAATTTATAAAAACAAAACTTAGCCTATAACCATCGGATGGTTAAGACGAATCGATAGAGACCTCATTCATTAAAATCCATCTAGCCGTCGGGATGTTTCGAGGTTATAAAGAAATCCACATACCCAGATACGCATGAAACACATAACCCTTCTTGGCAGTCGGGTAAAAAGGAATAGCATAAAAAAATAGAAACATTAGTCTCCCCGCATCGTGCGTACCAGGGCCAACTACCTCCCGGATGTCAGGGCAAAGGAATAGAAAAAGAAAGCAAAAGGGATGGTCCGGTCGATACCGCCTGTGCCCCGTTCGTTCATCTGCCATCAGAAAGGTCACTTGTTTCGAAATACACAAGGAAGACTACGCCTCACAAGACCCTGAGTGGGTTGTGGATGTCCGCACGATGCTACTCCGAGTGATCGATTATCCAGATGCATGTTGTCCGGAAACTTAGTCTCGATGCTGGACGTAAGAATCCGTAGATAAATAAACAGCAACCGTCATGGGCCATACTTTGATCTTCTGCCGAAATTCGAAGGGACCGCCAAGTCGTCAATACCGTCTCGAAGAGACAGGCCTATCCACCCATTAAATATGGCGGGGAATGAAGTGCTTTGGAGAAAATGCATTACAGCAAAAAGTCATTCGCAAGTAGCCTTTTTACTGGGAATCTTCAATACAAAAAATTTATTTTTATACCTAACAATAGGAATTATTTTCGGGAAAAATAAAGATTTATTCAAAATTTTAACAATCTTTTTTCTTTTTTTTTCTTCAATTATAAACTTTACAAAATACGAAAAACATCCACCAATTTTTTTTCCGTTCTTTAATCATGAAGATATTTCACAATTAAACCACATAATTCCGAGTTAATATTCAATAATTAATAGCTTTAAATAATTATTGTTTTATTTATAATAATTATTTTCTGTTATAAAATTTTATTCTATCAGGAAAATAAATACAGTTCAAATATTGATATAAATAGTTGTTTAAAATTACATATCCAACAAAGACTAATTCATCAGTAACAGTTTTATTGGGAATCGCGAATTAAAAATTTTCGTTTTCAATAAAATTAATTTTCAAGCAATAAAATAAAATTAATTTTCAAACAATAGGAAATTTTAAAATGTTTAAAATAAATTTTCCTTTTAAATTTTACAACATATGAAAATCATTCATAGTTTTATTAAAACAAAACGGATTTTTTTTTTTTTTTTTTCAAGAAATGTTTTCTAATTTCGAGTTAATATTCAGAAAGTTCCTTTTAAATATTTTTTATTTTATTTATAATATTAATTTTTAATTGTCAAATTGTCAAATATAGTTCAAACATTGCATAGATAGTTATTTCAAAATAAGTATCCGAGAAAGAATAATTCGCTAATAAAAATTTCATTGGTAATCATTAATTTTTTTTTTTTTTTTTTACGACTAACAACAAAATTAATTTCAAACAAAAGATTTTATCAAATTGGTTTGCATTTTAAATTTTACTATGAAAGGCATTTTATTTAAAATGAAACGGATTTTGATTTGTTTTTTAATTATGGAAATATTTCACATTTTAATAATATAATTCAAGTTAATATTCAGTAATTAATGCCTTTTAAATAATCCAATTTTTATTTATAGTATTAATTTTCAATTATAAAATTTTATTCCTTTAATACAATCAAATACAGCCTAAAATTTTATATGAATAATTATTTAAAAATAAGTACCACTTTGTCTTATATAATCAAGGTAAGAAAAGATAAGTATTCTTTGTCTTATATAATCAAGATAAGAAAAGATATAGTTTTATATATTTAATGGGGATATAAAAGAAGTAATTTTCATTTCATCTATCTCATGAGATGTAAAAAATAAGCATTTATCATAGAAAATAATAATAATCTATACTTTTTAAAAGAAAAGCCTGAAATTAAAATATACGGTTACATTCACAAATAAGTCTTATTATATTTTCTTAGTTTCATCAGATACAAAGAGTTAAAATAGGTACCAGTTTACGAATAATAATCTTTGTCTTATGTAATCACAGGTTAAAAAAATATATACGAGTACCTTGAAAAATAATATAGTTTTATTTATTTAACAGAAATATAAATGAAGTAATTTTTGTATCATCCTTCTCAATATGAACTGTAAAAAATAAATACTTCTCCTAGAGGATAATAATAATCTATGCTTTTAAAATTAAATGACTGAAATTAAAATATAATAAAATTTTCGAAAATAAAATTTTCGAATTGTAGTAGTGGAAAAGAATTTTATATTTTTCCCCCTCAAAAAGCTAGTTTATTATATGTATATAATAAATTATATATTATTTCTATTCTAATATTATATGATATTATTTCTAATAGTTATATTACAATTAAATATATCGTTTCAACAAAATATAAAATAGTAAGCACCTTTAATATTTATACACACCAAATTTTGATTTTTTTTTTTTAATAATAGAAATATTTCACATTTTAATAAATTTTGAGTTAATATTCAGAAATTTCCTTTTAAATATTTTTTTCTATAATATTAATTTTCAATTGTAAAATTTTATTCTTTCGATGAAGTCAAATGTAGTTCAAACATTACATAGATAGTTATTTCAAAATAAGTATCTGAGAAAGATTAATTTGTTAGTAAAAGTTTTATTGGTAATCGTGAATTAAAAAAAAAATTTTTACGACTAACAAAAAAATTAATTTCAAACAAAAGATTTTATCAAATTGATTTTCATTTTAAATTCACTTTTCAATCACAACATTTCGAGTTAGTATGCAGTAATTCACTGTATTAAAAGTAAAACTTTCACGTCTCCAAACTTAAACTTTCGCAAATTCAATAATTTTAAAATAAAATTTAACCTATCACAAAACGGATGAAGTTACCAAAATATCTATTACAGAGGTTTTTTAGACATAAATAATATTATTAAAAAGATAAACAGAAACCTATATATGACGATAAATTGAAATTCACGAAATTATGATTAGATTTTTCAAAAATATTAAAAACTGTTCACAATTTCGCAAAAAAGGACCATGTAAGAAAATTCTAGACATACCCCTGATGAATAATTATTTTAAAATAAGTACTACTATTTACGAATAAGTAACCTTTTTCTTATTTAATAACATGTAAGAAAATATAAATACTTTGATAAGTAATAAAGTTTTTTTTATTTAATAAAGATATATAAAAAGTAATATTTATCTCTTCCATTTCATTATGAACTGTAAAAATAAATCTTATTATTCTCATAGAGGATAATAATAATTTATATATTTTTTTTTAATGAAAAGTCTGAAATTAAAATATATGGCTGCATTCAGACCAGTGGCGCAGCCACGGGAGGGGTTTTGGGGTTAAAACACCCCCCAGAGCTAAGAAAAATTACTAAAATTGCCTCTTATATGAACCAAAACCAAAATTAATATTTAAACGTTTTGGCGTTTTTCGAAATCCGCCGCTTTGAGAAATCAAACTCTATTCAACAAAGTGATTCAATTAAACGGCGAAAATTATATTTAAAACTGTGAAAGCGCATATTACATGCATTGGTTTTGTGAAAATTGGTTATTTGGACTAAGTCACTTTTTCGAGACACCTTATGCTAAAAGAATGGTCATTTCCTGCCACACAGACGCTTTGAGTTTAAGTATTATACAATGGGCCATTTCTTAATTGCACTTCTGCCTTTGTTCCATGTTCGAAACAATAATAGACCATCAAATTTCAGAACAAACATGAAACATACACTTTTCAGATCTCTCTCAGTTTCAAACGCCCTGTTTTACGCTTTTTGTTCCCTTATATCTAAAACCAAGCTTTTTACGTACCCAAGTAAAAATCTTTGTAAAATAAGATTTAAAAAAGTAGTAACTATAAAGTTGTAAAAAGCTGTTTTTGATTGTGATTGAACAAATTATCGCAATCAGTGTGTCTTTCGAACCATTTGTTCCTTAGGAGATCTGTACACAAATTTAAAGAATGCATTCCATTAGTTAGTAATGTAGCAACGAGTAATGGTGCTTGTTCTCGGAGAAGCATTGCCACCCGTGTCACGTAGGAAAGAAGCATTTATTGTAATTTCATTGAGTTATAAATAACATGTCTGTGAGTATGGGTTTTGAAAAGAAATGGGTTAAATGTAAAACACTTTCTTAGACTGCGAAAAATATAATTATACACAATTTTATGCTAATCATACATTAATTTGAATTAATAAGCATATTGTTAAAAATCTGCACTTTTAGCTTTATAGTCACTAGCTATTATAGAAAACGGTTACTTGAATATATTATGGAATATTCTCATTATTTTTTATTATTCTCATTCTCATTATACCTTAAAAGTAACCACCATGTCAAAAACCAAGCTTTTGTACCAACTACCAGGGTTGGCGTACTTTTTTGTTGTTGCGCGTCAAATTCGATCAAAAAATATTTTACGTGGCTATAACGTGCCAACTAAAAAACAAATTTAGTAGGTGAAAAAATAATGGTTTAAAATTACTTAAAATTTTGTATTAAGATTTTAAAAATATGAGGAACATACATGTAGGTATTATACTATAATAATTATGGAAACAAATATATATTTAGGAAAATAAAAAAATAAAAAAATTAATGCGAAGTATCTTGGATTTATATTGTTGCATCTTAATATCAGATTAATTTTAATGCAAACTGAAACGGATTTATCTGTCAAGTGCTTGCAGTTTGAGTTTTGATAATTTGTGAAACCAGCGACTCGAAAGAATAGATAGGCAAAAAAACTTAAAATAGCAAACGCCAGTTTCTTTCGATAGCTCTGAAATAAATTCCAAGTTGACATAACCATCGGAATTTAGTAATGTCTAATAACCAATTCTCATCGATAGTTTTCAAATATTGTATGTGTTTGAATAATTTTTGAGACCATAATTAATTAGATTGGAATATAATATGCCGCAATTAAAATTTTTCAATTTCTATGTAATCGAATTTAGAAAAGATCAGTCACTATTTTGTGTAATCTCACTTTATTTTGAATTGGAGCCACAGTAATGCCGTGCCAAAATTATTCTTTCACGTGCCAAAAGTGGCACGCGTGCCATAGGTTCGCCGTCCCTGACCTACACTATATGGCCGAAGGTGACCGGTCACTTGCAATTTTAGACGTTTTGTTGAATATCTAGAAAAATATATGAGAAATTAACCTGAAACTGCAAGTGCGTAAACAGTATAGTATAGGTTATATATTTCCGCGAAGATTTTTTTCCCGAAACCCCATAGGGGACCGTCAACAAATTGGAAAAGAACGAATATCTTTTGGATAACCCTGTAAAAACTAATGTAGCAAAAGCGTTTAAACTCAAAATTATTAATAAGTGGCTTATTGTAATATACTGTGTTCATTTTTATGAGGATAGCATGTATACTCGTAGAGAAATTAAGGGTTTTATAAAAACAGTCTCAAATTTCACCAAGTTTTTTGCTTATAATTTGCAGAGTTCGTAACATAAAAAAAGATCTTTTCAGAAAATATGACAAACAATATTGTACATAATACCCTGCAATCAGTATTAAAAAATAATAAAAATTGAATGAAAAATGAGTAGGTTTACTAAAAAATGTTTCACTGTGCCTGCGCGAATGTAATCAAAATATAATGTGCACAATGTATTAGCTAATTATATAGAGCAAGTTTTGTGAAAGTCTCAAAATCATAGCTTGAAAATTCTGAAAATCATCGTCGATAGAATAAGCTCGAAATCCGTTGTTCCCAAAAGGAAGCAAAAAGATGAGGGGTTGTATCCAAATGTAGTAGTACGTGCAATATTGTGTACGCTATCTTGGCACTAATCAACAGATATTTGATACAACCCCTCATCTTTTGGGGAACAACGGATTTCGAGCTTATTCTATCGACGATAATTTTCAGAATTTTCATTCTATGATTTTGAGACTATCACAAAACTTGCTCTATATAATTAGCTAATACATTATGCACATTATATTTTGATTGCATTCGCGCATGCGCAGTGAAACATTTTTTAATGAACCTCTTCATTTTTCATCCATTTTTTATTATTTTTCAATTCTGATTCCAGAGTATTATGTACAATGTTGTTTGTCATATTTTCTGAAAAGAACTTTTTTTTATATTAAGAACTCTGCAAATTATAAGCAAACTAGTCGGATGTACCAATCCCAAAACTTTCTTCTATCTCATACATGTTAATACTTCAAAATTCGCTATCACACTGCCAAAATTAAATGGCAATCTATGCATCTCATGAGGATTCTAAAGATATGAAATTCCGTGCATTAGTTCTTGAGATAGGACTATCGCTGAAATCGTCTAAATCCAGCAAAATGCTGCCTAGCAGCGCCACCTATTGGGTGATTTGTACCAAATCCTTATCAGCAACAACTTATGTCAAAGTTTGACTGAATCTGAAGTTTGGAGAAAATCCGTGCATTAGTTTTTGAGATAGAGCTATAGCGAAAATCGTGAAAATTCCTGCATAGCAGCGCCACCTATTGGGTGATTAACACCAAAACCTAATTAACAACAACTTGTGTCAACATACAACTAAATCTGAAGTTAGATGAAAATTCGTCCATTAGTTCTATAGATAGACCTATTGAGGCAATCGTGAAAAAGGCAGCACAGAAGCGCCACCTGCTGGGCGATTTACACCAACACATAATCAGTAGCAAGTCATATCAAGGACTAACTGAATCGAAAGTTTGATGAAAATCCGTGCGTTAGTTCTTAAGATAGAGCTATTGGGGAAATCGTGTAAATCCTACAAAATTCATCATAACAGCGCCACCTGTTGGGCGATTTACACCAAAACGTAATCAGCATCAATTCATATCAAGGACTAACTAAATCTGAAGTTTGATCAAAATCCGTGCATTAGTTTTTGAGATAGAGGTATTGCGAAAATCGTGAAAAATGCAGCATAGCAGCGCCACCTGTTGAGCGATTTACACCAAAAACTAATCAGCATCAATTTGTATTAGGGACTCACTGAATATGAATTTTTATTAAATTCCGTGCATTAGTTATTGAGATAGAGCGCCCACAAAATTTGTGTCACATACACACAGACAGACAGACAGACTCACAGAGTCACAGACAGACATTTTGTAAAAACATGTTTTTTGGAATCTCTGACCCCTAAAACGTGTAAATCCGTCGAAAACCGAAATTCGAAAATTTTCATGAATCCAATACTTTCTTCTTGTAAAGATAGAAGAAAGTAAAAACTTGGCGAAATATGGGACTGTTTTTATAAAAACCTTAATTTCTCTACGAGTATACATGCTATCCTCATAAAAATGAACACACTGTATTACAATAAGCCATTTATTAATAATCTCGCGTTTGAAGGTTTTTGCTACATTAATTTTTACAGGGTTATCCAAAAGATATTAGTTTCTTTTCAATTTGTTGACGGCCCCCTATGGGGTTTCGGGAAAAAAATCTTCGCGGAAATATATGACCTATACTATACTGTTTACACACTTGCAGTTTCAGGTTAATTCCTCATGCATTTTCTAGATATTTAACAAAACGTCTAAAATCGTAAATGACCGGTCACCTTTGGCCATATAGTGTATATCGCATAAACCGCAGTTTAAGAACGTTTTTTGCTCTTGCATCCTTTTAATTTCGAATTTTTGGAAAACAGTTCTTGGTGATCATTTACGTTTCTAGAGTAACAGCCATGCCAAACTTAATGTGTCTAGCTCTAACAATTCCTAATAAATCATAATTAAGGCTATATAATGCTGCTAGCATTGTGTAGCGATAATACGTAAGTAAAAAAGCGTGCAAAAAGACGTCCGTCTGTCTTAGCCTTAGATCGTTTTCCGCTCATTTCATCCTTTTTTAATTGATTTTTTTTTTTTTTTTTTTTTTTTTTTTTAGGAACCGTTTTTGAGCATTTATACATCCCAAAAGTTATCACCATCCCAAATTCTAACCTTCTATACAAAATGTATCACACAAATTGCAATTTTAGAAAGTGTTTTTTTTTTTTTTTTTTTTTTTTTTTTTTTTTTTTTTTGCTCTTGCACCCTTTAAAATTTTGAATTTTTAAAAAACTGTTCAGGGCATGCATTTAAGTCTCTAAATTAACAACCATGCCAAATTCCATGTTTCTAGCCGTTGTTTTACCGATGTAAAATATAGCTTATGTTGAAACGGAGATAGTCACCATCATTTTGCCTTTATTATTAAGGTTCCACTCTACGCTTAAAAAGTAAAATCGGAATTATTATAAGATCATTCGTGCGTCTTATTTTTCTGGCGGTCAGCGGGGGTGTTGAGGGCACTCGGTGTACCTAAGCGACGTAGAATCTTCCAAGGATTGTCGGTAATGATTTTCGAAAAAATGTGTCTGTAATTTGCCGAGATATTAATTAAAAACCCATGTAGAAAACAACGGTACGGATCAAAACAGTGTTGCTACTTTGTGACCTCCTTTCGAAGTGTGCTTGGGACAGTGCCAAGTTTAAACTTTGTATAAGATCTTTGTTTTAGGTAAGGTGAAACATAGTGATAAGTACTTTTTATTCCAACTGAATTCAATTATTGAAGGCAAATATTAAAAAGATAATTCATATAACAATTCCAAGACATTAAAAGTCAGTAATTTTGAGACAAAAATTGCTTATAATTCAATAAATAATTCATTTATAAGGAAGAAAACTTTTCGATTAGAAATCATTTCAATAATTATGTCTGAATATGCTTTTATTTTAAAAAATGAATAGAAAAGTTTCACGTTATTAAGTGTACTTATTTTTTTCCCTTTAAAACTGTCCACTATTACAGGAAATATGATTTACAAGTGACTTTTCGTGAGAATCTCTGTGACCTCTTTCCAAAGCATGGTTGGTTCTCTACCAAGTTTAAACTTTGTACAAAGTCTGTGTTTTAGAGGGAGAAATATTCATCGGTTTTCATTCCAGTAGAATTAAATTATGGCATGTGGTATTGTTATATGTACGCAAGTAAATATTATCTTTGAACACTTCTGATATTTTGTATGGAACCCTTTGTATGCGAGTTAAGTTCGCACACGACCGATTATCTTTTTAAATCCGTTCGGTAGTCCCAAAAGTAACCCCTACAAAAAAAGGTTACTTCTTTATAATATTAGTACAGGTAAGACTTCAATTTGAGACCGGATATTTTTAGAGAACTTTAACAATAATAAAGATGTTTTAACGAAATTTTTAACAGATTTACGTTACTTAATGGCAAATTCGATGTCATGTAAAGTACTGGAAGTGCACAGTAAAAAAAAATAAAATAAAATACCATGTTTAATATCAACTACATTCCAAAATATGGATTACCTAACTGAGCACTAATTGGACGTAAATGATGATAAATTACACCAATTTTCGTGATGTTGTTATATTTGACAAAAGCACGGTAAGTATATTGAAAATTTTGTTAAAATGACTTCATTATTATTAAAGTTAACAACAAGAATTCGAGATTGTCCTCGAATGAAATCCTGTGTATTTTTGGTTGAACAAGTGGATTGGAATTCTGTTATTTTCTATGCAAAAATTATTTGCTGGACTGTACACTTACAACGCTTTTTATAAATCTAACCTAGTTTGGGGTTATTTCATTGATGCATTTTATGTTTTCTAACTCTAATACTGTAAACGCTGTTTAAATGAAACACAACTAATGTAACTGCGGGTAAAAAGCATTATGATTTGATTCATTAAAAAGACAGATTATATTAACCGGTCATTCAAATAACCGGCGAACACCTTTATCAAAACACTCAAAACCCCTCCTAGAACCGAATTCTGGCTGCGCCACTGATTCACACGTATGGTTTAGTTTCATCAGGTCAGAAGTAAAATTTCCGAAAATTTTGAAGTGATAGAAAACAACTTTATTGTTTTCGCTCCTGAAAAAGGTGATTTATTATATTTTTTCCTTATAGTTATATTTCAATTAAATATAGATTATTTCAATAAAATATAAAATAATAAGTATTTGCAACATTTATACATACTAGTTTTAAATTTTTATTTTATTTTTTTACTTTAGATGAATGTATTATTAAATATGTTTTCATTATTTTTTACTATAAAAATTTAACCTCTCGCCTTCATAATTAATTTCAGCAGTATATATTACATACAATTCATATCCTTTAAACCATAAAAAATGTGAGTACAATAAGTAATATACATACTTTTGTATATATTATAGATATAAAAGAAGTAATATTGAACTCAACCTTAATTATTTCATTATGAATTTTAAAAATTAAGAACATTTGATAAATGATAATAATAATCTGTACTTTTAAATTAAAAGTTTGAGATTAAAATATACTCGTATGCTTACATTCACAGATATGATTTACCATATATTTTATTTTTTATCATGTATAGAGGGGTAAAATTTCCGAAATTTTTGAAATGGTGTAAAAAACAATATCTTTTTCTGAGAGAATATATTTCTTGCGGTTATATTACGGTAAAATATTATATCATTTCAATGAATTATAAAATAGTAAATACCTTTAACATTTATTTATACATACTAAATTTTATTTCATGACATTTCATTTGACTTATTTTTTACATTCGATGAATATATTATTAAATAATTTTTCATGATTTTTATGACATAATTCACATTTTAACCACATAATATCACGTCAATAATTCATCAATTACTGCTTTTAAAATAATTCTATTGCTTTTTTATAATATTAACTTTCAATTACCAAAATGTTATTCTTTCAGTGAAACAAATGCAGGTCTAACATTAATGTAAATAGTTATTTAAAAATAAGTATCCAACAAAAAGTAATTCACCAGTAACATTTTTTACTAGGAATCTTGTATTTAAAATTTTCCTTTTCAAGACTAATGATGAATAGTTTTCAAACCAAACTTTTTTCGAACTTTTATTATTATTATTTTTTTAATATTACTCATATAAAAAGCATTATTAGTTTTATTAAAAAGAAACTGTATTTTGTTTTGTTTTTAAATCATAGGTATGTTTGACATTTTAACCACATAATTTGGAGTTAATATTCAGTAATTAAAGCCTTTTAAAAAACTCTTATTTTATTTATAAAATTAATTTTTCATTACAAATTTATTCTTTCAGTAAAATCAACTGCAATTCAAGTATAAATAGTTATTTAAAAATAAAATGAGCATGTTTCTTCACAAAAACAATCAACACAGATTAGACTTTTAAATGGGTAAGAAAAATTCAAATAATATTAAATCTTTAATTACTTACTACTTCGCTTTGCTGTTTATATATCCAAAAGAATGCAGGAAGAAAACTAGCTAGCCTAGCTATAGAACTGGAATTGAATTATTTACATTCAGCTCTATAACCATCCCAGCTGGTATAATTTCATTAGTGTGCTATGCAGCAAGCTGTATCTAATCCTTACAAAACTGTTTTTATTCATAAGTAATAAAATATTTTAAAAACAAACTATTGAACGTATTGCAATTCATTCCCAATAGCGTCACACACAACGGAAAACATTCAAATCAGCGCGGGATTCAGTAATTCTCACTGGATTTCGGGGGTGAGTGGAGAAAAACTTGGAACTCCTTCTGTGACGTCACGGGCTACTTTTTATGACCGTCGGAAGGCATGTCTATATATATCGAGACGGTGTTGCAAGTCGTCCACAGTAAGGCTCCCAATCATCCTCCTGCGTATATGCCAGGTTTATTCGTAACCACCTGGAGGTGTGCGTACCCTTTACTATGTAAAGATGGAATTTTGCAATCGATTTTCAATGCAGTTCCTGATATGCTAGAATTATTAAAAAAAAATAATGTGTAGTGGCTGTGAAAGAGCAACAGCGAAACATTTTAAAGCCTAAAATGTAGAAAATAAATTGTAAATCAAAAAATAAGAGTTTAAAAAAATGTTTAAAAATCATGTTTAAAAATATATGATTTTATCAATTAATAGTTTAACATTAATTAATTTACGATTATATGTTAAGAAATGAATTGAAAATTAAAAAAAAAAAAAACATAGTTTAAATAACGTTTTCTTTTTCTTTCCTGTTGCCCTACATTCAAGACCAAAAATTTTTTATCTTTTCATAAATTCACTAAATTTATTTCCTTGCGCTTTCTACAAAGTGTTATGAAATAAGTGAATTTTTCATAATCGGATTTAGGTGTCCATGGCCAGATAAATGTATAGTAAAGGAAGTTTTTTTGGATGAAAACGAATTACAGTTAATAAATTAGGCGTGATTTTAAAGACGAACATTTCATGCTTATAAAAGAGATATTTCTTTTTAAAAATATTTTAACTTTCATACTTATTATTATTAGGAAAATAATAGCATTTTTTTTTCCATTCTGACCAGAAAATCAGAGTTCTAACTTTTTACGACTGCTCTTTCATCTTCACCTAACGCTTCATTTATAATGGCTGTTTCATAATAATAGAAACCACCAGTCCACCAGAAGAAAATAAAGTAATGGAAATACCGGGGGTGACACTAAATTCTGAAAAAGCAGAATTCCTGTTCTCTTGTTATTTTACTTTTTTTTTTTCCATCAGTTGCATTTCATGGAATTTTATATCTCGTTTTGTAAACACCGGTGAGTTGATTTTTCTTATGAATGTAAAATAAATGCTCTTACTGTTTTATAAAGTTTGAATAGTGGTATAATCATTGCAAAGTCTGATATTGACTTTCGTATTTTTTTACCCATGCTCCTATTGTTACACTAGAGTGATATCCCTAACCTGTTATGACGTCACAGTTTTTGCAACTGTTAATTTAGAACTAGTTTTTATTAAAGCAACACTGCAGTTATTATTTTTTAATTTAAAAATCATTTACGAACATAACGCATTAATATTAATTAAATATAACAAATTAAAAACAGCCTGTGAAAAGTTTTAAATTTTCATAGCTGTAATACATCCCCTCATATTGTGTCAGTTGAGGTACATACCGATTTTTGATATTATTTATTATTCTTTGGGTAGTTTTTAAAAGATGGCTATCATCAACATATTTTTCGACCAACCACAGAACATGACCGCCATCGCACATCAAAGACGGTAATTTCTAATTTGGATTTAAAAAGATATATATTTTATTATACGTTATATTATAGGTTTTATTATATGTTTTATTATACGCTATTATAGAAATACGTTATTACCCATTGAAACGAATAAATACCATGCGCTTGAGTGCTTTTACTTCCATTCTTTCCATTCAAAGGAAATATTAAATAATCTAATTCTACCTGACCAAAAATATATTACAAATAAATAATAAAACTTTGTATGAATCACCATAAAAAAAAGAAACACGCAGGATGCGTTTCGGACTAGACATTTTAACAGCCCGTCATCAGCCAAAGTAAACTCGTGTCCTTAAGAGTTCACTGCAGTCACAGATAAAAAGAAATAAAGATGGCCGCTGGCATTTTAGCTGAATTGAAAGGATGGTCTAAATTCAAATGATTGACAAGCGAGCTCTTCCAATCAGCAAATGGCCAATTATCTGGCACGATTCCAACCCCCACCCCACTTCGGCTGAGCGCTACATGTGATAATTTCCAGTAGGTTTCAGGTGTAAAGGATTTTTTTTTCAATTGTCTTCGCTTTACAAGCGTAGATCAAAGCCCACTGTTTTGTGAAGACTCGATAACGGTAAAAGCCGTAAAAAGAATTTTAATCTGTTTATGATAAAAGTGCAAAAATTAAAACGATTTGACTTTCAATTTTTTTTTTTTTTTTTTTTTTTTTTAGGTTTATTTTACAGCTTTTACAAACATAAAATTGAAATTAGTGCAGTATAAAAACTATTTTATTTCACATAAGGCAATTACATTTAAAATCAAGGGGGAGATATTGAATGAGGGGGGAAATATATCAGGTACAAATATTCTAAAATAACTATCTTTTGTGCGAATTCTTTTTAGAACATAAAATTTATGAGATTTATAAAAGCTAAATAACATTGAAGGTTAAAAATAAGATGTTCATAAAATTAGGAGAGGAAAAGTTAAACAAATAAACTGTATATTTTGTACTGTACATCTGTAGAGGGGGTATAAATCTAAATCCCAGCGTAGTCATTTATAGATATAGTACACAATTTATTGTTGTTAGCACTAAAATATGCGACAGAAAAAATAAAGTTTTCCAAATATTAAAAACTTTGTGTGATGTTAGCAGAAAGAAGGATGGCAAAAATTTTAGTGAAATTTTCAGGCAGAAGAAAATTTAGATTATGGATTATTTTTACAAGAATGTTATAAAACATAAAGGAGTTTTAACAATTTGAAATTTTAAGTGCACAGGAGTAAATTCAGGTGTGTGTGTGGGGGGGGGGGGATTTCTGAGCACTAAATATTTTTTAAATGATGGGGTCAAATAAGAATGTTTTTTGTAGCGGTTCGTAATCTAAATAACACTAAAATACTTTTATTTTCATTACATTTTTCCATTTTTAACACTTCCCAAGAAAGTTGAAAAGTGTTTATGGATTGCGTTTGTCCGTCCGTCTGTCTGTCTATCCGTGCTCTAACTAGCGTAAATATAGTCGGATTGCCATGTAATTGATATACGATATTGAAAATCATCATGGTATGTTCGGTGCACCATTCATGGTTCATTTACAGATGCACTCAAAAGTATTCGCTACATTATGGTCTATGTGGGGGGGGGGGGATTATTTAGGATGTATTTTAATAGTGTTACACAATGTTAAACACAGTTAAATTTATGTACATTGAGACACACTTTAAAATTGTTACTATAGACTATGTTATGTGTAATGCTTAAAGTACAAATATAGGGGACTCAAAAGTATTCCGTTATGTTATAGCCCATGAAGAAATATCGTTTGCGGCGTATTTGATTGATATTACTCTGTCACAAAGATAATGAAATTGATATGAATTTCTGAGGTGTCCTAAGCCTACTTTCTGTACAACATGAGCATTTAACAATTATTTACGGTGTCAGACAAAAGAACTTGGTTCAATATGGTCTACGAGAAAAACTGTTTGTAGCGTATTTTGATCACGTTACACTATTTCAAACATGACGAAATAGATACACATTACTTTGATTTACTACAAGATGCTTACATTCGAATATGGTCTGCATTTCATTTAGCGTTCATTTACAGGGAAACATAAAATATTTTGATACAATACTGTATCCGATATAGCTATTAAAAATTAATGCTGAAAGTACATTTTCAATTACAGAATGCGTTTTTAAGTTTAACTAAATTTTTGCGCACTACGTGGTGTGCACATATTTTACAAACCCTATACAGGACCACACAAAAGAATTCGTAACCATTGCTGAGAATGAGTATGAATTTCTTAAATGTGTTAGGTTTTTTTTAGTTATAAATGTACAAGCTCAACTACATTTAATATGCTTAGAGATGTTTGTATCATACAAATAAAATCCTATACAGGGATATTCAAAAAACTGGATACATGGGCCGCCGATAGAAAATAATTCCTGCAAGTGTGATTTCAGTAATTTTGAGCATGATTTTGCATGAATTAGATTTCAGCTTAATACTGTTTGACGTGTATAAAAATTTCTATATACAGAAATGCACAAAAGAATTCAAGTATGTTTCCGTCTATAAGTAGAAATTGCCGAGGGTGAATTTTCAACTGTTTTATGTATTTTCTTACAAAACTAAATTTTAACATAGTATGTAGAATCCGTACAAATATATGCAGTACAAATATATCATATACACTGCCTCATATGAGCTGCATATATCATATGAGCTGCACAAAAGAATTTGAGTACCTTCCAGGTTATGGGTGCAATTGTTGAAATCTGCTTTTCAAACGTGTCATAGGTATTACAAATGTTTAGTTAGATATCTCCTTTACTTTATTAAACGGCGAAGTTTTGTTACAGTGTTCTGTAAGTGTTGGAAAGTATCGACGTAGACGCATGATTTTTCTTTTTTCTTTATGGACATACTCGGTTCAGTCGATTACTCAGGCACCTTGGTATCTACGTTTGATGGTTCTTTCTGAGCTAGTCGGAATAAAATGATTTCGAAAGGTTTGAGAATTTACTTGCACGTTGACGAGAAACCACAATATTTTCCTTACAAATATCTCTCTAAAGACATTTTCCTTTGAAAAATACAGTTAAAATGTTTTTTATGCACAATTAAATGTACACCTATCGCTTTATTGTTAACACTTTCGTACATAGTTGAAATGATTTAGTTAATATTATAGATAATAAAGATTTATAATTAGGACGAAAAAAAAGTAAAAATTAAAAAGTTTTAAAGACTGTAAATTAGATTTTTTAGCTTCATGAGTTGAGGGTAAGACAAATCAAGAAACATATTTTTTTTTTTTTTGGCGGGGGGGGGGGGGGGCGGATTTAATAGATGACCGATTATGTAACTTATTAAAGATTTACAAATAGGGCAAAAACATTGCAATTAGGAGTTTTAGAGACTTTAAATTTTATGAGCATGGAAATAATGGGGGGAGAAAAGAAAACGTCAATTTTATATGGGGTGGAAGAAATTATATAATCGATTATTTATTGTTCAATATGAAACAGATAAAGCTGAAAATGTATTAAAAAAAGACTTTCAAAGATTTTAAACTTAAATAAGGGAAAGAAAAAAAAAGGGGGGATTTTATTTGATGACTTATTTATTTACCTTACTAAAGAATAAGAAATAGGACAAAAAAAGACTAAATTTTGTGTTCTTGGTAAGGGTAGAGTCAGAGCAAGCGTCAATTTTTGTGGGGGAGGAGTATAGTTATATGATTATTTATGATTACAATAAATTAACAGATAGAGTACAAAATTATATTAATACATGGAAATTATTCCAGAGAGAAACATTCGCCTTGCATTCAATATTTCAAATGAAAATCAAATTTCAAATTTCAAAGTAATTGCTTAAAAGGCGCAAAGGCCAACATAGTGAAAAAGATTCCAAGCCGGGACTCGAACCCGGGCCATCAGTATAGCGCACTGACGTTCTACCGACTAAACCACTTGGAACGATACCTAGCTCGGAAAATTTCTCACTATTATATGTTGGAAAGGCTACAAACGCAGCACAAGATGGAATATTTATCGTGAGTCACCGACCTGGGACAAACACGAAACATAATTAAATCCAGCATCGATAGAAATTATATTAATACATGGAAATTATTCCAGAGACAAACATTCGCCTTGCATACAATATTTCAAATGAAAATCAAATTTCAAATTTCAAAGTAATTGCTTAAAAGGCGCAAAGGCCAACATAGTGAAAAAGTTTCCAAGCCGGGGCCCCACCAGTGGCCGAGAGGCTCTGCGTTCGAAGCTGGTAGACGGGAAGTGCTGGGTTCGATCCCAATCGCGCCCGTCGGCCTAATCGTTCGGAGTTTTCGTGGTTTTCTTCGAGCCGTGGATTTTCCATGTGTAAATATGGATTAGGTTCCCTTAGAAAGACCCCCACGGAGGGCACTCCCCCCCGGGCCTATATCCCTCGTGTAGATAATCGGCCGTGAAAAAATCAACCAATCCAAGCCGGGACTCGAACCCGGGCCATCAGTATACCGCACTGACGTTCTACCGACTAAACCACTTGGAACGATACCTAGCTCGGAAAATTTCTCACTATTATATGTTGGAAAGGCTACAAACGCAGCACAGGATGGAATATTTATCGTGAGTCACCGACCTGGGACAAACACGAAACATAATTAAATCCAGCATCGATAGAAATTATATTAATACATGGAAATTATTCCAGAGACAAACATTCGCCTTGCATACAATATTTCAAATGAAAATCAAATTTCAAAGTAATTGCTTAAAAGGCGCAAAGGCCAACATAGTGAAAAAGTTTCCAAGCCGGGGCCCCACCAGTGGCCGAGAGGTTCTGCGTTCGAAGCTGGTAGACGGGAAGTGCTGGGTTCGATCCCAATCGCGCCCGTCGGCCTAATCGTTCGGAGTTTTCGTGGTTTTCTTCGAGCCGTGGATTTTCCATGTGTAAATATGGATTAGGTTCCCTTAGAAAGACCCCCACGGAGGGCACTCCCCCCCGGGCCTATATCCCTCGTGTAGATAATCGGCCGTCAAAAAATCAACCAATCCAAGCCGGGACTCGAACCCGGGCCATCAGTATAGCGCACTGACGTTCTACCGACTAAACCACTTGGAACGATACCTAGCTCGGAAAATTTCTCACTATTATATGTTGGAAAGGCTACAAACGCAGCACAAGATGGAATATTTATCGTGAGTCACCGACCTGGGACAAACACGAAACATAATTAAATCCAGCATCGATAGAAATTATATTAATACATGGAAATTATTCCAGAGAGAAACATTCGCCTTGCATACAATATTTCAAATATTGTATGCAAGGCGAATGTTTCTCTCTGGAATAATTTCCATGTATTAATATAATTTCTATCGATGCTGGATTTAATTGTGTTTCGTGTTTGTCCCAGGTCGGTGAAATATTGTATGCAAGGCGAATGTTTCTCTCTGGAATAATTTCCATGTATTAATATAATTTCTATCGATGCTGGATTTAATTATGTTTCGTGTTTGTCCCAGGTCGGTGACTCACGATAAATATTCCATCTTGTGCTGCGTTTGTAGCCTTTCCAACATATAATAGTGAGAAATTTTCCGAGCTAGGTATCGTTCCAAGTGGTTTAGTCGGTAGAACGTCAGTGCGCTATACTGATGGCCCGAGTTCGAGTCCCGGCTTGGAATCTTTTTCACTATGTTGGCCTTTGCGCCTTTTAAGCAATTACTTTGAAATTTGAAATTTGATTTTCATTTGAAATATTGTATGCAAGGCGAATGTTTCTCTCTGGAATAATTTCCATGTATTAATATAATTTCTATCGATGCTGGATTTAATTATGTTTCGTGTTTGTCCCAGGTCGGTGACTCACGATAAATATTCCATCTTGTGCTGCGTTTGTAGCCTTTCCAACATATAATAGTGAGAAATTTTCCGAGCTAGGGATCGTTCCAAGTGGTTTAGTCGGTAGAACGTCAGTGCGCTGTACTGATGGCCCGGGTTCGAGTCCCGGCTTGGAATCTTTTTCACTATGTTGGCCTTTGCGCCTTTTAAGCAATTACTTTGAAATTTGAAATTTGATTTTCATTTGAAATAGAGTACAAAATGTTTTTAAAAAAGCAATGACTTTTAAGGTTAAAATTTTGTGATCTGAGGGAAAAAAAAGAGGAATAAGCAGAATTAGTTCTTTTTTTGCGGGGGGGGGGGGGGGGAGTTTATCGGCGACTTATTATTTACTTACCTTAGAAAATATTTACAAATAAGTTAAAAAAAATAATAAACGAAAAAAAATTAAGGACTTTAAATTTCAGATGCTTGGTAAGAGGGAGAGGCGAGGAAGAAATACCAATTTCAGTTGGGGTTGGGGGGGGAGGAGAAATTTTTATGATCGTTTGTTTATTGTTAAAATAAAGTGGCAAATTGAGCAGAAAAGATTTAAAAAAATTAAAGCGTTTTAAAGGGTTTTTATTTTAAAATATGGGTACCGTGGATGAGGGAGCAAAAGGGAGAAATGACATTTTCGATGGAGGCAATTTACAAGAACTTTTAATGAAATGAATATGGTGAAATAAATTGATAACGAAATTTATGACTGACTATTTATTGTTAGTTTAAAGTAACAAATAAAACAGAAAATTAAAGAAAATATTAAGGAATTTTAAAGATTTTAAACCTTGATACTGTAAGGGGAGCAAAACGGGAAACGAAATTTCGGAAGAAGGGGAGACAAAGAGTGCAAGATGTTTGGATAAGAATATGGTGTGCATCGAATTTATTGTTCATTTACAGGGAAACATTAGGGATGATTGCTGATAGTGAGTTTTAAATTATGATATGTTTGATTTATGATAAGTTATGGTATAAGTTAAGTTAAACTAATATTTTTGCACAGGCACATAGATGGTGTATATGAATTGCATAGAATATAAAGAGTGATCAAAGGGCTCCAATGTGATGTATCTCATGAGGGTTGTCGAAAAATGTTAGAAAAGTACCGGCATATTATACTATCAGCTAAATGTCCTGTCGGCTAATCGTCTTTTCGGCTAAATGTCCTCCCGGCTAATTGCCACGTTCGGCCAGTTGTCTGTCGGCCAATTGTCTGTATTGCTGAAATTATTGCTATTCCGTTGCATAGACACTACACAAAAGATTTCATCAGTAGTACCGAGAATGACTATGAATTACTTAAAGATGTTTTTTAATTTGATTTATGCATTTTCAAGCTCAACTACTTTTAGTATAGATGTTTGACCCGTAGCCGGTCGCAGACATTTAGCCGACAACCAAATAGCCTTCAAGACATTTAGCAGATTGCAGTTAGCTGAGACGTGCATTTAGCCGATACGTACATATAGCCGACAACACAATTAGCTGAAATTTACATACAGCATACAGGACAATTGATCGAAACGGACATATAGTAATAATTTTAGCAATACAGACAATTGACCGACAGGCAACTGGCCGAACGTGGCAATTAGCCGGGAGGACATTTAGCCGAAAAGGCGATTAACTGACAGGACATTTAGCTGATAGTATAATTAGCCGGTACTTTTCTAACATTTTTCGACACCCCTCATGAGATATATCGCATTGGAGCCCTTTGATCACTCTTTCATATTATGTACCTCCCGTTCCCCCTCCCCCAATTTGTATCACCGGGAGCATTTTTCTGACTTTTCCGACATCCCTCAAGTGATATATCATTGGACTGGGCAGCCCTTTGATCACTCTTTCATATTATGCACCTCCCGCTAGGTTACAGTTAATTTGCAGTTTGGTTACAATTGCGATTAGTTACTCTTAGATTACGGTTAGGTTATAATTAAGTTACGTTTAGGTGATAATTAGATTACACTTAAGTTACAGCTTGGTCATGGTAAAGTTATGTTACAGTTACATAACATTTAGCATATGATTAGGTTATAACTAGGTAAACGTTATTTACAGTTAGATTATGGTTAAGTCCCAGTTAGGATACATTTAGGCTACAATTAGGTTACTGTTAGGTTTTAGTTTGGTTACGGTTACTTCATAATTAGGTTACACTTAGGTTACGTTTAGATTATGGTTAGGTAACTGTTCGGTTATAATTAGGTTACGTTTAGGTGATAATTAGATTACGCTTAGGTTACAGCTTGGTCATGGTAAAGTTGTGTTACAGTTACATTACTGCTAGCATACGATTAGGTTATAATTAGATAAACGTTAGTTACAGTTAGATTACGGTTACGTCCCAGTTAGATTATATTTAGGCTACAATTAGGTTACTGTTAGGTTTCAATTAGGTTACGGTTACTTTATAATTAGGTTACCGTTAGGTTACGTTTAG
This sequence comes from Maratus speciosus, assembly GCA_963932465.1. NCBI lineage: Eukaryota > Metazoa > Arthropoda > Arachnida > Araneae > Salticidae > Maratus > Maratus speciosus. The sequence goes on along the minus strand of OZ010788.1, from coordinate 242,588,088 downwards.
ATTAGGGTTAAATAACTGTTAGGTTACGTTTAGGTGATAATTAGAATACGCTTAGGTTAGAGCTTGGTCATGGTAAAGTTATGTTTCAGTTACATTACAGTTAGCATACGATTAGGTTATAACTAGGTAAACGTTAGTTACAGTTACATTACGGTTACGTCCCAGTTAGGTTACATTTAGGCTACAATTAGGTTACTGTTAGGTTTCAGTTAGGTTACATTTAGGCTACAATTAGGTTACTGTTAGGTTTCAGTTAGGTTACGGTTATCTTACACTTAGGTTACGTTTAGGTTACAGATAGATTATAGTTACGTTACAGTTTGGTATTGGTTAGGTTACAGTTACGCTACAGTTAGTTTATGCTTAGGTTATAATTAGGTTAAGATCAGGTTACAGTTACGTTACAGTTAAGTCGGATGAATATCCTGTCGGATGAATGTCCATGTCGAATAATTGTCCTCTGTTGGCTAACTGTCTTGTCGGCTAACAGTCGCTGTCGGCTAAACATCCTGTCGTCTAATTGCTGTCTACTAAATGTCCCGTCGGCTAAGTGACATTGTAGCATATAAATAAATAGGGATATGACAAAAAACTGGATACATGCCCGTCCATGGATAGCAATTCTTAAGCTAATGTTAGCCTTAGAAGTGTGATATCAGTAATTTTCAGCGTATTTATTTCTGAATTAAATTTCAGCTCAGTATGTGGCGTGTATAAAAATTTATAAGGAACATACAGAGCTTCACAAAACAATTGAAGTACGTTTCCGTCTTTTGTTAGGAATTAATAAATGTGTATATTCAAATGTGTTATGTGTTTTTCTAACTGAACTAAAAATGTAGGAAAGGGTTCATAATCCATACTTGACACATGGTTTTCCTTTCTTGTTTTATTTATTTTCAATAATTCATCTTCTTATGTTTTTGTATTTCTCAGTTGCAATAATCATGATTTTTAGGGTTCCGTACTTAAAAAGTAAAAACGGAATCATTATAAGATCACTCCTGTGTCTGTCTGTCACAGCCATTTTACTCGTAAACTACGGAACGTGGGAAGTTCAAATTGGGAGATGTAATAAAGACTATTGACCCACATATTTGCAGATTATTAAACATTCACAAATATATGTGGGAAAAACGTAGAGGGGATAATTAGGTTATTTAAAGAAGAAATACATTTTCTTTGTGTATCGTTTGGGGTATCGGTTAAAAGATTCCGTAACGCATAACTCAAAAATACATTTCTTTTAATTTTAGATATTATATTTTCAGAGATATCGTCGAAAATGTAGTGCAAAAATGTGCCCCCCCGCCCCCCCCCCCCCAATCTATTTTCAAATCTACTGAAACTAAAATTATGAAAAAAATTAGAGGTAGTAGAGGTTAATTTAATACTCGCAGGAAAATTATAGCGATTGCCCTAGGTGGCATAGTTTTTCATAAAATCGCATTTTTCTGTTACATACAGATTTCTATTTGCGGGCATTCAGCAAAGGTATCGAAGAGCGCTAAAGGTACCTATCGTATCAAAATTATAAAAGCATTGTTTATAATGATTTTCGAAAAAAAATCGTCGGTAATTCGCCGAGATATTAAGACTCCTGTCCCTGCCGGCGAAGACACTAACGAGCTAATGCTAATCCGATGGGGAGGAAAAAGTAAAGAAAGGTGCGATGTAGAGACGGATCTCGGCTATATAATGCCAAAAAAAAAATCTTAAATATCGAAATACAAAATAGATATTAGAAAAATCCTTCCCTATACGATTAGCATTAGCTCGTGATTGTCTTCGCTGGCAGGGGCAGGAGCCTTAACCCTTAAAGACACGGTTGGTTTGGACATACATAATGGCAGAGGCGGCGTACTCTATATACCATCGGTCTTTAAATACTAGATAACAACTTTTAATGATATATATGTGTAATGCAATACCCAGTAGCAGCATAAAAGCAGTAAACATCAAATTGTTAAAAACAGACCAATTTAATTATAATTAATCGCATAAATACTATGGGATTCGCGACTAGTTTGCGTTGAGTGGATCTCTCAATACGCCTCCCGTGTCTTTAAATGATAATTAAAGACCTATTTGAAAAAACGCGGCACGGACAAAGTCGAGTTGCATCTTTGCGACCTCCTTTCGAAACGCGCGTAGTACAACGCCAAGTTTAAACTTTGAACAAGGATTTTATTTCATCTACACTGTAAAAAGAAAAATATTTCTATGTTGAATTTAGTTTTATGAAATGCCAAATGAAATTTAAATATGCAGTACTTTTATTGTTAGTACCAAATTAAGTTCACCATATCCAGATTAAGATACGTTTAAAAAAAGAATTATACAAAATAGCAATATTTAATTTTATTTCGGCTTCATATCTCTTTGAACCTTTGTGGTATACTCAATCATACTTTTCTAATACATACAGCTATACCCAACTCTACGTTGTATAGGTTTTTACAAAGTTTCATTATTCTTTTAAATAATACAGTTAATAATTCATATATTTATTCTACGGAACTCTCTGAGCGCGAGTAATACTCGTACTTGACCGTTTATTTTATATACAAGCTATATGCATTGGTCTGCCAAGTCGTATCTTGGTGGAAACCATCTGCAGAACATCAATTAATGGTTGATCCGCAGGTTTACCATTGTGTTTTCATGCACCCAAACTTCAATATTTTCATACATTTGGGTGCTGCAAAATACAATGATAAACCAATCGATCAAAAACTAAACTCCGGTGTGCAGGTGTTTTCTATCAAGATATGACTTAGCAGACCATTTGCATTTTAATATGCTAATTGAGTTCTATCTAATCCTAAAATTTCAGCCTTCAACTTGATGAGCTGATGGTCTGTGCAATTGCCACCCGTCGAACAAATCCCTTCCTGTGAAATCTTGTATCATTCTTTAGGAATCTGCTGACAGGCACAAAAACATCCTATCTGTGTTTTTATACCTAGATTGTGTATAAAAACCTTTTTTAATTCATTACTCTGAATTTGGAGATTTTTGTAACAAATACAGCTGTATTTTTTTTTTTTTTTTTTTTTTTTTTTTTTTTTACAATTGTTTGAGAAAGACTTTGTTTTTATTTTCTCTGAAAACTGCTTAGATTTTTCATTACATTGATATGCAATTCTGATAATGAATTTCATAGAATTCCATTTCAAAGCAATATTTCGAATTTCTTCCAGTTTTACCAAAGCATTCTTTTTCTTTATCAGAAATCAGCGAAAATAAAATTATTTTTCTGCATCTTTATCTTTAGACTAAGTTACAATTTTATTTTCCCCGCATTGCTGATAGAGATTTTTTTTTTACCTTGTCAGTTGAAAGCTCACAGTCAAATATCTCCAGAGATTCTCCATCTTCTTCTCTACTTCCCAGTTAATAATCAGGAGGAGTTGCCGTAATATCCTTTACCAATCTGTGTCCTATATCGGAATTTGGTAAATTAGCAGTGCTTTTAGTTTATAGTCTTTACTTGACCTTACCGATCATGACAGTGTTAAGCTATCATTCGTCGTTGCTAAGAAACTGTTAGGATAGCTGAGGACGCTCTATAACCGGGCTAGTTATTACTTTTTCGATTTTTGTTTCAGATATTTTTCTTTAAAATTACTTTTACTTTCATATCCGCTCTAAAATTTAAACTATCCTATTATATATAAAAAAAAACTATAGCCAAAATCGAAAAGTAAAAGCTAGCCTCACTGTCGATAGTCACCAGATATCCTATGCAAAAAAAAGAAAAAAAAAAGAAAAAGAAAAAATCATTCAAAAATATTAAAATCAAAGCGAGAAATATGAAAATGACCCCCACCCCCCGCCCATAGACTTAAAATTAGCGTTTTCATTCCTTCCCGTGTCTGAAATAGGCGTGCATGCATCCAATTCTTTGAATAGCCTTGTATATTATTATATTTTTATTTTCCAAACATATCTTTCTAAATGTAGTTGAATTTGAAAATAAAATTAATCAATTTCTCAACAATTCTTCCTAGTTCTTTTGCGTAGCCCTATACGTAGTCTATCGAATTTATATATATAATCTAGTATGCAGAAATTTAGTTAAAAACGTATATCCAGGGGCGTCGCCATGGGGGGGTTAGGGGGGGGGAGCCTCCCCCCCCAATATATCTGAAGTTGGAAAATTTAAGCTTAGAGTTGGGAAATTCTAGATTTTTGAGACATTTCCTTTTTTAGTACAAAAATTACGAAATTTCTGTTTTGGTGGTTATGTTTCTGAGTACTGTAACAGTAAACATGTTAAATTATTAAAAGAAATACAAAAAGAAATCAGCCACACTCAATCTATCATTGTGTTTTTCAGTTCTACAAAAATATTATACATCTACCAGACCTAAATTTCTCTACTCCTATCCATCAATAGCTGACTATCCAGTTCCTTTATTTCTCCAAAACTTTGTTCCTTTCTCAAAAATTTCACCCTACGTCCCCTTCTCGTCCCAAAAGAGAATCCAGCTATTTTAATCCAAAGGGATTGCTCTTATTTTGAAAATTGGAGATCACTTGTAGCACAACAGAAAGGAATGTAGTTACCTTCTTGAAACACAGCTGGGCAAGAAGATTTGATGAGTTTCCACAAATTGCACTAATTTTTGAGCTAATTGCGTAATTTTTGGACAATCTTTTACTCATTCTCGTGATTTTTTCTCAAAAATTAGTTAACCCTTCGCTGTCAAGAAAAAAGCGTTATTTGAGCAAATATGAATATAAGAAGTAGCTGGTTTAGATAAATTTGTCACTTTTTACATTTATTTGTGTGCGGAAATATATATCAGTCCTGTTCGTTTATATTTATAGGTGTTTATGAAATTTTAAACCAAAAATCCAGTGTTGTGTCTTTAAAACTGTACTAAAAAATGACGATAAATCTCAGCACAAAAGAACCCTTCATAATAAGGAAAAGATTTTTCGTGCAAGGTTTTGGAGCATCTAAAAATCCATTCGAGGATGAAAAAGGTAAAAAGTGGACCTTTTGAATTTGGAACAGAAATATGACCATGAAAGCAGTCCATCAACTGAGGAAAAAATTGACATGCATTGTAACAGTGACACGTTGCACTTGAATAAAATTTTGAATCAATAAAGATTTTCCTATAGCCAAGTTCACAAACAGTTATGAATATTAGAATGTGACTGAAGAAGCTGACTTCCGAAAGCACCATAGAAAAATGCCTTCACCGAAGGGAATAGATAAAAATAATACTACAACAATGAACATTGATACACACAAGTTTTACAGGAAAGAATTATAAGAAATACAAAAAAACTTAGTAATGGGCCTAAATGACAATGTTCCCTACATCAGGAGAATATTGCACCATTTCATATTTAAATTACAATTGTGCAAGGCAAATTTAAGTATCACTAACTTAGGAAATTAATAATGTTTCTACCTGGATATGAGAAACTGGATGTACATGATTTGCAGAGTCAAATAGAAATAAACCAAATCCCAACCCACTTAAAAAACCTTTTTCTCATGCCTTGAAATTCAAAGACTATTTGAACACGCCGTCAAACTATATACTCGTATCTTAACATTCACAGCAGCTTATCTTTATGGCATTGCATCTAATAAAAGAATCTTTAGTCAAATAAAAATTAAAAAAATATATATTGCAAACTACAAAGAGGGATGACAGATTTGACAGCCTAATGATTTTAAAATGTGAAAGTGAAATAGTGGAATTTATTAAAGTGGACGATGTTATCATCAGGTTGACTTCTTTGAAGACCAGAAGAATTAATGTTAAATGAAAACTAGTCGGATGTGCCAATCCCAAAACTTTATTCTATCCAATACATGTTAATACCTCAAAATTTGCAATCACAATGCAAAACGAATTCTAAAGGAATAGATCCGTTTAATTGTGTGAATTTAAAAAGGGGATAGAAGCATCGCATTTCTCCAACAAATCATTGAATTTGGTCGCACAGCCTGTTAGATGTCTGCAACCAAAATTCCAAACCCAAAGAGCACCAAAGCGATACCTTTGGACAGTATACACCCAAGCCCAATAAGGAATTGCAACCGAATATGAAATTTGGCAAATTCCGTGCATTAGTTTTTCAGATATAGCTAACGCAAAAATCGTGAAAAATGCTTCACAACAGTGCCACCTGTTATATGATATACACAAAAGCCTAATAAGCACCAAATTATGTCAAGGTTTAACAGAATATGAAGTTTGATTAAATTCCGTGCAACAGTTTTTGAGATATAACTATCACTAAAATCATGTAAATCGTGAAAAATGCAGCATCTTTTGGGTGATTTACACCAAAAACTAATCAGCATGAATTTTTATCGAGGTATAACTTAATCTAAAGTTTTATTAAATTCCGCACCTTAGTTCTTGCGATAGAGCGCCCACAAAATTTGTGTCCCATACACACAGACAGACATTTTCTAAAAACAGTCAAATCGTTCTAAAACGTATCAATTATAGGTCCACATTTCCAAAGTTTTTAAGGAGCCAGTGGCTCCTAAACCCAAATAGTCCAGTGGCCACATTGTGAAAGAAATGCATAAAAGCAATAGCAATTATATGAGAAAAAATTTCAGAAAATCAAAGTGAAAAATAATCTACAAATGTACAAAAGAAACAGACTAATTACATCAAATTTGTATAGTTCATTTAATCACCCAATTCTTTTAATTTGGATATAAATTAAGTATAATATAAATCTTAAGCTATGTTCTGTCCAGTGGCGTGGCGTGAAAATTTTCGGTGGTCATCGCAATTATTTAAGTTTGTGGTGAAAAATTATTAACTCTAAAATTCAATGGTTGAATGTTCAAAAAAGAAACTTTAAATCTTACCTTCACTTATACATGAACTCCAAATGTTCTGCTAAAACTGGATCGTAGAGTTTTAAAAGCTTATTAAGAGTTTTAAAATATTGCTTGGTCATCGCCGCATCCAGCGATGACCGGACGCCACGCCACTGGTTCTGTCAGAAGATAAAGTTGGGCAAGACAGAGGTGAAAAAAATTTATAACTATAAGAATAAGCTAAGGAATCATGGTAGTGCGGAATATTAGGAAAACGATATTCCTTATTTTCATTTTGCCATACAAGAGTTCATAAAAGAAAAAATAAGAGTGTGTCAGATTATTTTGCACAATAAAAGTCAAAACAGAATTCAAGCATTTATTTTTCAAGAATACACAAGAAAAATTATCTTAAAAAACAATCTTATCACAGATTATTACAGGGGTGAGGAAAAATATCAAGAATTTCGGCAAGTGGACGCCGAAAAAATCAATTTTGACAATCGTTAGCAAGAAAAAGCGTGAATTCCGTCAAAGGATCAGGGGGAAAATGCGAATTTCGTCAAAGAATCCCCAAAAACACGCGTCTTTTTGTCAAAGAATTGCGGGAAAAATGCGAATTTTGCCATTCTTTGCAGAAAAATCATCAACTTTGTCAAAGGATAACAAAAAAACCCCTACCAATTCTATAAGGATCTCGGAATAAACGATAATTTTGTCAAAGGGTCGCAAAACAGACAAAGTGAATTTCGGCAAAAGATTGCAGAAAAACGTGAATTTTGTCAACAGATTGCAGAAAAAACGCGAATTTCGTCAACAGATTACAGAAAAAAAGGCGAATTTTATCAAATGATTGAAAAAAACCAAAAAAAAAAACCGCGAATTTCGTCAAAGCATCGCGAAAAAAAAGTGATTTTTGTCAAAGGATCGCTGGAAAAAAAACGCGAAATTCGCCAAAGGATGGCGACTTAGATGCCAAAAATTAGTCGCCAAAGCAAAAAATTAAGTCGCCACGTGGCGACTAGCGATCGTGAATCTGCACCAATAATATCAATCCGTCGAAAGCCGGAAGTCGATTTTTTTTTACGAATTCAATACTTTCTTCTTGTAAAGATAGATGAAAGTAAAAAGCTGGTTGGTTTTCTTATTTAAAAAACAATAATTGGAATTTTTATGTTTCTAGTTTAAATATTTTTCTTAGGAAAGAAATTTTTATGCTTAAGTTTCCTTATCATTATTACACACGTTATGCATATCACTTTAGTTGCAAATTGCAGCAATTTGTTTCAAGTTGGGAAATTTTCGAATTCTCCCCCCCGAAAAAATATCTGTAGCTACGTCCCTGCGTATATCATAGCTGAAATCTCACTTTCAGCAATCATCCCTAATAGACAATACTTCATATGCAATATTGTATCCAATATCTTTTATGTGCCCCTGTAAATTAAATAAAATGTGATGCACATCATATTATAATGTAAGCATCATATTGTAAACCTCAGTAACGTATATGAATTCCATCTTGTTTGAAATCGTGAAACATAACTAAAACACACTTTGCAAGCAGTTTTTTCTGTAATAAAACTGAACCCTTTTCTGTGACCCTGTAAATGAATGATAAATGCTTTGCTATCCCTTCAGAAAGCATGTTTTACTGCGCCTCATAAATTCATATCAATTTCATTATGTTGTAACAGAAAACGTTATTAAAATACCCCGCAAACGTTTTTTCTTCGTAGTCCATAATGTAACGAAATATACTTTTTAATTCCCCTATACAAGTACCTATGCTCTTCAATAATGCGAATAAATTGTATGTTTAAAATTGTTTTATGTCATTAAAATACACGCAAATGTATTTTCCCACATAGACCATAATATAAAATACTTTTGAATGTCCATGTAAGTGAAGTATAAAATATTAAAAGGTAATACGTATTAGAAAAAAAAAATTGCTAGCTAGTATATTTTTATAAAATGCTATATTTTATCTTACAGTTTCATAACTTTTAGTTTTACATTATTAAAGTTAATGATAAATTTTAGCGTTTCCTAACCGTTGCAAAAAAAATATCTTTGCGTTACATTTGAGAACCCACGCAGGTTACGGGGGAAAAATGTAAACGCTAATGTTAAATATATGGGAGCGTTATTTTCAAATCTCACTTCCTTTTTATCTCACTTCCTTTTTAACATTTTAAAATGATTTTTTTTTTTTTTGTATAGGATAGCTGAAGACGATCTACAACCGGGCTAGTTTTTACTCTTTCGATTTTGGTTTCAGATATTTAAAAAAAAATACTTTTAATTTTGGAACAGGGGTGAATCGTTTCTGAAATTGAAACTTTCCTAATATATATATATATACTAAACAAAACTCTGCGGCTATACAATCCATGAGGATCAGGGCCGACAGTGACCATCTCTGTTTTCTTGACCCTAGGCCCGAGGTGCTATACAGCATGCGTCCCGGCCAGGTGGTCAGCCTAACGCGAGACCCTCGGTGTTTAGTTCCCAAGCAAGCTTGGTACTCATTTTATCGACCCCAAAGGGATGAAAGGCTGAGTGAACCTTGCCCAGTCGGGAGTCGAACTCTCGACCTGCGGTGCGGCAGTCAGATGCCCTGACTACTACACCACTGGGCTTTATATATATATATATACCAAAAAACACACACTACTCATCCAATCCCAAAACTACTGAACTACAGAGAAAATTAACAAAATAACCATGGAAAAAACTTACTAACAAAACCATGAACGAAAAGAAAACTTTCAATGGAAAACATTCAATATATATATATATATATATATATATATATATATATATATATATATATATATATATATATATATATATATAAAATAAAAATCTAAAAAGTAAAATCTAGCCTGGTTGAAGATCGTGCTCAGGTATCCTATGTAAAAAACATCATATTAAAACAAAGCGAGAAATTTTAAATTAACGCCCCCATAGACTTCGTTTTACTTTCTCTCCGTGTCTGAAGTGGGCTCTTTAAAAAATATATCTGTTACACAGGACAAATTTCGTTCTCCGACTGTTAAAGGTGTACTGTCCCCTTAAAAATAATAAATATTAAAGTAATGAACTATAAAAATATTTCTTTAAAATTTTGAACAAGTTGATTTACAATTTTAAAGTTAACAATCTTTAAAACTTATTAACTTTAAATTCTTCTGATTTTTAATTAAAAAAACTTTTTCGAACGTAAAATGTTAAATTGTCGAATATTTTATACATATACAAGAATAGGAGGCTTGAAAACCAGTCTCCTGGCCAGGCCACAAATATGTTCTAACAAATTATGACTTCGTAATTATTTGTTAATTATTTTAACTTAAAAAATAATTTAAAAAATACTCGTCTATTTTTTTACCATTTTACTTAATAAACTAGGACTGAAATTTGATTCCTTAATAACTTCTATATGTTGTAACTCCCTCTGTGTGGTTCTGAAATTGTTTATATAAACGAAATGTATAATTCCTTTCGTTATTCATAGAAATATAGAATTTAAAATATTTCATTCTTTCAAGAGTCTTTTGTTGAAATTAAACAATAATTTTAGAAAAAAATAAATCCAAGGTTTGAAATAGGAGTGATCTATTTTAACACGATACAATAATCCAATCACAATTAAATCGTTTCCATTTGCTAAAGTGTTTGGATACTAGCCAATCATATTTTTAATAGGCGTGGTTTTAATCGTCTTGGTAGAGGCGGAGAGCATAACATTACGAGGCCATTTTTGACACATTTTTCATCAAAATCTTTGCATATTTTGCTCAGCCTAATTGTAGTAGAACTATTGAAAGCATGTTATTGGAAAGCTTAAACTCTATATTTTCGTTGTTATTAAAAAAAATTTCCTGAATTTTGCTGATATGAATGTTATAAGACTAAAAAGGACACAATACCTCGAATTTCACTGGATCCTAAATTGACAGGATCCTGAGAATTAAACTACAACGAAAATCGGAAAAGTAAAAAATAGCCCGTAAACAGATAGTCCTCAGCTATCCTGTGCAAAAAAAATCATTTAAAAATATTAAAAATCAAGCAAGATATTTGAAAACATTGTTGCCATAGACTTATCATTAGCGTTCGAACTTCAAGCCGTGACTAGTGTGGCCTCTTAAGGTCACAAGGTAAGGGACAAGGTCACAAATGAACAGAAAAGGCAGAGAGGCGAGCTAACAAAGAATACGACGAGTGGTGCTATCTGAAAGTGCTGCTATCTATCTAAAGAGTGGTGCTATCTATCATCCGTCACAGAGGAGCCCATGCAGAAGAGAAAAGCGTTGCCAAAATGATGCCAAAAAGAAAAGAGTAAATTCATCATGAGAATTTAAACATTCAAAAATACCGGAAATTTAAAAATACATTATTTAATTTGAACTTTATTTTGCCTGTTGCAAAGAATGACTACTTAATTTAAATAAATAAAAATGTGACGAAATACATATACATTACCAAATGTTGTAAAACGTTAAAACCATTAAAATTACATTAAAACACGCACAAATCAAAAGTTTCAGCCTACACCTCAAGCCATCTTCAGGATATCAGTAATCAGGATGAGTTTTATAACATACAGATGGCCTCAGATGTTGGCTGAAACTGTCAATTTATGTGTTTGTAATGTAATTTTAATGGTGTTAATGTATTACATTTAGTAATGTATATGTGTTTTACCCATTTTTATTTATTTAAATTGTACATGGTATAAAGGTTCAAGCCTTTTTAACGACTACCTAATTGTTTATATGGAGTGTGTCCGTAAAATCATGGCGCACTTTGGACCGGTCACAGGAAATCAACGAATCAAGATGGAAATGAGAACTCTTCACCAAATAAAAGGAGAACTCTCCGAGTTTCATACCTGTTCGGTGCAGTTCGATGTGGTCTCCATTTGAAACAGATAATCACAAACGTTATTCACTCTGTTACACAAGACGTCCTTAACTGTGTGTGGGAAGAACTTGAATAGACGAGGGTGGTTCAATAATTATTGTACCTAGTGTATATGAATATCGAAGCCTAATGTCTTAGAGGCCTATATGCTCAATTTCAGAACCGTAGCTGCTATATTCACATAGCTTTGGAGGGAGGAGGGAAAGGGGGGAGTGGGGTTTGAAAGGTTGATTTTTAGCTTATGGGGCTAGATTTTTGACAGTGGATGAGACGCAACTACTGTCGTTTGGACCCGGGATCATAGTGATGTAGCCACACCTCATCCACTGTCCAAATGTAGCCTCAGAAGCTCCGAATCAGCATTTGACCCTCACCCCCCCTTCTTAAAAACTCCCCCCAAAATAGGTCTTTAAAACTTCACCCTTTTTATTCAGTTTAATTTTATTTAATTTAATATTTTATTAAATTTTTTGGCTTATGCTGGGTTTATTAAAGCTAAAAAGCTCTGGGATCCGATGAGGTTGGGAAGAGAAGGGGGATCAATTTTAATTTTGAGCTTTTTAACTTTCAAATTTGCGATTTGAGCAAAATCCTGGCGTGGTGGTTTATAATAAAGATCATTTTCGGATTCAGCGCTAACAAATGCATAAAAATCAATTTTCAAAAACTAAAACCCAAAATTTGAAAGACAGTGTAATCTAACAGCATTTTACAATATGTACCATTTTGTAAAGAATTGAGGCCGTTGTTTTTCATCCTTTTATTTAACAAAAAACTTATTATTTCTATCCTCTTATTGTTCAATACAAATTGTATATTTTGAAGTAATATGTCAGAATGATTAAAGCTTTGAAATTTATTTTGCAATGCTAATTTTACTCTCAATCATTTCTTTAATATATATCTGACGAAATTATATTTCTACTAAATTTGAGAATGACTCCTAATTTGCAGCAAAAAATATGCTGCAACTTTAAACAACTGTTACTCGGTCAATTTTAATCGTAGAATATCGGGACTTTTTTGCCTTACTTGTCAGTGTAACAGGAAAATTTGACTAACTATAACTTATAAGACCGGGTGACCGTATAAAAATTTAAGATTCTGTAATTCTTCACTAATTTTTTTTTTTCGCTTCAAACATTTTTTATCTTAACTCTGCACCTAATTTTGACTACTTTTGTAGTTGGAAGTATGCATCTAGGACCAACGGTTACGAGAATAAAGGTCGGACAGGTTATAGGTGGACACCCTGTATATAGAAATCTATAGGTCATATACAGGATTTCACAAAAGAATTTGAATACATTTCCGACAATGAGCGGTAATTGCTAAAAAGGGTTTTGAAATATGTTATGCGTTTTAAAAATATTTTTTTAGATATTATTTGTCACGTTTTAAACGGGGAAGTTTTGATACGGTATTCTGAATATGTTAGAACGTGTTTCATAATCTGTGCTTGACCGCATGATTTTTCTTTATTGTTATCTGTTGCGCAAGATTTTCATTTTTTTTCCATTAAACTTTCATAGCAATTAAAAACATTTAAACAGCATTAAAGAAGCTTAAAAAAAAGAAAAAAAAACGAAATCGGAAATAAGCCCCTTTTTCTATCATATAGTACAAATATATGTACGTACATGTAAAACAAAAATGTCTTATTTCTTTCTTTTTCTTTTTTTTTTTTTTTTTTTTGTAGGTTCAAACAGCTCTTCGTAAAGCTTACATGAGAACTTTAATACGCAGAAATCCAGACTGCCGTAATCATCCGACTTGCCGAGGAAGGGGTCTCTCTCAGACTTCAGGAACTTACGTGACGTCGCATTCTGTGGACTGTGACGTCCCAGGAAGAACGACATTCCGTCTTCAGAAGATAGCCTCGAAAGTTAGGACTGACTGCATGACTGTGAATTTTTAAATGCATCCATTACTGACCCCCATGTTTCAAAATTAAAGCCTTTTTTTATTTTATTCATTTATTTTTCTTAATTTATTTCTCTTAAGGATAAGAAATATTGCAATTATTACAGTTGAAAAAAAAAAGCGAAAAGCTCAAAAAAGTATTTCTGTAAAATACTTCAAAAAGCTACTTTTTGAAATATTATTTAAGTACTAAAAATTAATATAAAAAAATCGAATATAATCAAGATGAATAAAAGATCTATCAGTCTACTCTTACACTTTGTTTAACGTACCGATAACAATTTAAATAAAGATATTTTCTCTGACAGTTCGGGGAAGTAAGAACCCGTAATAGCGTATCACGGTCCTATTTAAATACTAAAAATTAATATAAAAAACATTCGACCATATCAGATATAAATAAATGATCTATCAGTTTACTCTAACACTTTGTTTAAGGTACCGATAACAATTTAAACAAGACATTTTCTCGGAGAGATCGTGAAAGGAAGAACCCGTAATGAGCGTATCACGGTTCTATTTAAATACTAAAAATCAATATAAAAAACATTCGACCATACCAGATATGAATAAATGAATTATTAGTTTACTCTAACACTTTGTTTAACGTACCGATAACAATGTAAAGATATTTCTCGGAAAGAGCGGGTAAGGAAGAACCCATGATGAGCGTATCACGGTTCTATTTAAATACTAAAGAGCTATATAAAAAACATTCGACTATACGAGATATGAATAAATGATGTATCAGTTTACTTTAACACTTTGTTTAACGTACCGATAGCAATTTAAATAAAAGATATTTCTCGGAAAGATCGGGGAAGGAAGAACTCGTAATGAAGTATCACGGTTCTATTTAAATACTAAAAATCTATATAAAAATATTCGACCATACCAGATATGATTAAATGATCTATTAGTTTACTCTAACACTTTTTTTAACGTACCGATAAGAATTTAAATGAAAGATATTTCTCGGAAAGTTTGAGGAAGGAAGAACCCGTCATGAGCATATCACATTCTCTACGATATCGGAATAAAATTTACCTTACAGAGAAAGAAATATAACAGTTATGGTAATGATTGATATTTAATAAAAAACTAATTTAAAAAAATTAAAAATGGCCTTCTAGGTGTCATAGGTGTTTCATACAAACAGGTGCCCTTTTGTACAAATCCTACAGCTTTTGCGCTCAGAAGTTGCTTCAGAAGACTACATACAAACATTTCTATTTATTCTTATAGATTATTTGATGAACAGTTTATTAAAATTTCATGCCATTATGTTAAATTATTCATAAGTTACGCAAAAAAACCTGTTTTACCTGAATTTTTAGAGGCCAGCCTATTGTAAAAAAATATTTTTTTTTTAAATTTGTAACGCAAATTATATGAGAATACCTCATGAATAGAATTACATAGAAGTATAATTATTAAGGTGCTACTTGGCGCAGAATGATATAAATTTAAAAGCAACGTTAAAAACTCCAGAATATGCAAACTTTGAGCAGACTAGTTTAGGTAGCCTTTAGCGTACCGTCCTCAGTGCACTGAGGACGGTACTCTAAAGACTACCGAAACTAGTCTGCTCAAGCTCAAGGTTTGCATATTCTGGCGTTTTTAACGTTGCTTTTAAATTTATACATAGAAGTATATTAAATGCATCATATTAATACACATTTAATCTATAATTTCAGTAATTTATGAAATGCTCATTTATTTATCGGAAATGATTTCACTTTTTCCGCATTTTATTTTCCGACTGATCATTTGTTTTTTCTGTAACATCAGTTCACGTGTTTCATAAAAAATAAACCATCGACATGAGAATTAACTTGCAAGTATTTCAGACGATAAAAAACAAAACTTAAGTGTTTTTCGAAATTTCTAACAATAAAAACTGAGTGCAAAAATTTACAATCGACAAACTTGTTTCAACACCCGGGGTAATAAAAAAGGAAACCCAGAATTAAGATTAATAAATAATAAATTTTAAGTTACAAGTATGATTATATTTTTTACCAAAATATAATCCCATCGCTTGTAGATGTTCTTTAGTCCCCGACTCGAGCTTATCTCATAGTTTACGGTTTTCCTTTATCGAAAAATTATTTTTTACACAGTATCAAAAGTATATTTAACGGTCTTGTGAAACATACTTAAGAAGCAATATAAAAATTTAATGTCTTGAAAAGCTTAAGATGATTTATGACATTTTTTTTCTATCATTAATTTTCTTAAACATTATTTTCCCATTTATGTTATTTGATAGTTGTATAATGGTTTTAGCAAAAATACCCACGAAATTTATTGGAAAAAAATAGTAAGAAAAATTTTGATTTATGAAATTTTGTAGCATGTATGTAGTAAAAGAAAATATTTATGATGTATGTTACTTCTAACAGTGTTACATATATGCAGACCTGTATTTCGGACGTGTGACGCCCCGGTGGAGTAATTTATTTTGCGCCCTCCTTTCCCTCTTTTCTCTCAGTTGAAATCCAATAATTTGTGGTATTATTTACTTCAATTTTACATTCTGAAAAACATCTAAACTTAACTGAATGTACAGGACGTCCCAAAAACATTGACTTCAACTTTTATTCCTTAAATATTTATCATAGACATATATTATAAATTAAAAAGTTAAGTAAAAAAAGGTACAGAATTTTATGAAATGGATTAAAATTTTCAGGAGGTTAAATTTGAAGAAATACAAAATTTAAATTTTTATACGGAACCTGTACAAAGAATTTTTGAATGAGTAAAATGTTTCCCATATACTAATGAGGTCATTTACAAAATTTCAGCATTTTATCACAAATAGCGCAGAGATATGTTTGAACAAAGTTGGTGAGGGATGGTTAATCATATATTTAAATGTAAATGTTTACAGCTGGAGTGCAAATAGATTTGACGCCAAATGATATTTATTTGGGTGGTCGTTTACGCACATCTGTTTATGTGTCACCTCGATATAAATAAAGAATTGCAACAATGCATTCAAGATGGTTCCCGTGACATCACCGAACAAAACTTGATCGTGTGCACAGAAGTTCATCAAACGAATGTAGGTCTGTATTGGCATGGAAGGAAAACATTTTGAACAAGCTTTTTAATCTTTGCGTGTAACGCATCTATGCATCAAATTTACTCAGAATATACCGGCTATTCCACAGTGCGTTACCAGCGGCTCCGGTCGCTGTGATAGAACCTGACAAGGAAAACTTTTAGGAAAGGTGACGTGACAGGTCCGGTTTAGAGTTACCATCACATCATTAACCGATGGAACCCCCACGAGATGCCCCGAGTGAGGCAATAAATTACCCGAGTGAGGAAAGTAAATCCCCGAGTGAGGAGAGTGACAATAAATTACTCTCAGCCAAGATTGAGAATCCATATAAAGGCTACCTCTAATATCCCTTCCAGCGAACGGGCAATACAAACATAAAAGACAACTCAAGCATAAAGTGTTAGCAAAAGACAGAACAAAAAATAGGAAAGTTAGTAATCCCGTAGTCCAAACGGACCGTGCCCAATGGAAATCACTTCCACAGAGATCTGTGCCTAAACTATCACGCAGATATGTACAACGTGAAAGTGACTCAACACTAGAACCGCGAGACGGAGGAGAAAAACAACAAAAAATTTTGGTCCGCTGAACCCTTTGGCAGCCGTCTCAGTCCTGTTAGTTCACCTGCCGCCAAGGTATTCACCTGTTTCCAAGCTACCCAAGGGACCTTGTCACCTCACAGACCTCCAGGCAGAATATCCAGGTGCACGTTGCCCGGAAACATAGTCTCCGAGCTGGACGTGGGATCCGCAGCCTGCACCACCCAGGGACCCCGCTTTAGT
Organism: Maratus speciosus; assembly: GCA_963932465.1. Taxonomy (NCBI): domain Eukaryota; kingdom Metazoa; phylum Arthropoda; class Arachnida; order Araneae; family Salticidae; genus Maratus; species Maratus speciosus. The sequence continues at coordinate 242,570,561 of OZ010788.1, read as the reverse complement.
CTTATTCCAAAAATGAAAGAGACCACTACGGCGGTCTCGCGCAGGCTTCCGGTAATTCTCTCGCGCATTGAAAACAGGTCGATTCGGAATTACCTGGGGGTGCACGTACCCAATCTTCTGCGTAATTCATTGATACGTGTACGCAGCCAATACTGGCTATCCCACGGTATACCCGGAAGGAACCGCCACGGCGTCCAAGCAACCAAGAAAGTCGTAATTCATATCCAAGCGGATCCTTCCAAAAAGGGTCGCTAATTTCATTAGAGCACACTATTTATTTCGAGGCTCACCCAGTGGATGAATGAAATCCTGGTTATGAGACATCCAAGGCATGGACCCTCCTTAGGCCTTCTTCGAAGCTTACACCAGCATCTGGAGGAATAGGGGCCCACATGTCCGCAAGGGTCAATATAATAGCTCCCCAAACGTTGAAAACTGACATCTAACCATTACAACATTACCTCGACACCTCGTTCAAACAACTAACCTGCAACAATAAGCCAGCCTCCTAGATACTTTACTCTTGAAGAGAAACTTTTCTCTGCTCTCCATGGGAACGAAGGTCGCGCGATGCGCGCGCATCCTACCTTAGAATGCGACTTCGTTTTATTGTTGTGGCTGGAACGATACGAAGCGATGTTTTGATTTTAAAAGCATGATCGCTGTAATTTTTTACAGTTTGTTGATGAGGCTAGGCCTCCCTTATTTCGAAAAACCAGATCAAGTGTTTGATAATTCTTACTGTAAATATGTATAGAACCACGTATCTGTAAATACTCATTAAATATTTTAAGAAAAGAATCCAGAACGCACCTCCTTCATTGATTATGTGTTCGAATGATTTGAAATTTTCTTCATGGTGCATCGGCCGGGAAAGAAAGGAAAAAAAAAGTATGTGTTACATTTTTAATGTCTTCAAAACACAAATAAGGATATAGAGGATAGTAAGTGATACGAAGACAGCAAAGGTAAGATAAGTTTTTCATATTTTATTTCGAAATGTCTGATTTAGAAAAGTTGAAAAAGAACCGTACAGTTTTGAGAACAGCAGTAACAAAGCTGATTAATAATATAGAAAATGTTATAAAGGATAGTCCAATAGATTTTGATAATTTAGAAGAATTATTTATTCAGTTAGATACTAAAGCAGAATTATTGAAGTCAGTTGACGAGAAAATTGAGCCCCTTTTAGGGTTAACCGACTATGAAACTGAAATCAATTCTGTTTATGATTACGCGGATAAAATATCAGTTGCAAAATTCCGGGTGAAGAAAAAATTAACCGAAAACAAAAAAATTGTTAATTTTGATTTAAATAACAGTCAAGATTTAAAATCGAATATGATTAATGATGAAAACTCAGTTGTTAAATTGCCAAAACTCAATATACAAAAATTCTATGGCGACTGTACGCAATTTATTTCATTTTTTAATACCTTTAAAAATACAATTCACGAAAATAAATCGCTTTCGAAAATTGAAAAATTTCATTATTTGAAGAGTTATTTATCTGGAGCTGCGGCTAATGCTGTAGAAGGTTTTGAAATATCAGAAGCTAATTATGACGCAGCATTGAAAGTTTTAGAATCGCGTTATGGTCAAAAAGACGCGATAATTAATCATCACCTGAACAAGCTTCTTAATTTATCCTCTGTTTATAAGGCTAACGAAATTCAAAAATTGAAAAAATTGCACAGTGTTATAGAAATAAATGTTCGATGTTTGTCCACATTAGGACTCGAACCAGCAAATTATGGCTCCATGCTTATCGCCGTAATTTTAAAATTAATACCGGCAGAATTAGCTTTGGAATATAATAGACAAAATGTAGATAATTTAACACATTCAGATATACATAAATTATTAGATTTTCTGCACGCTGAAATACAAAGCAGATAACACACATTTTTTTCGAGAATGAAAGCATTTGAAAATAATAAAACAAAAATCAAGAGTCAAACAACAAAATCTGAATTTAAATCTACTTGTGAATTTATGAACATTTCGAATGATAAATCGACTTCAGATAGGCAGCTGGCTCATTGCATTTTTTGCAACGATAGTAAACATTCATCTAATTTGTGTGAGGCTGTTGATGTAAACACTAAAAGAAATTTGTTGAAATCTCAAGGAAGATGTTACCTTTGCTTAGGCAGGAAACACGTTATCAAAAATTGTAACTCTAAAACTAGTTGCAAGAAGTGTTCAGGCAAACATAATCAAACGATATGCCTAAAATCTAAATTAATAAAAGAAGTAAATACACCCGAATTAAAAGGTAATGAAAATGAAGCTAGTGAAAAAGTAATTTCGGCTATTTCCTCTACAGAAAATAATAAAATTCTTCTACAAACTTGTTGTGTAAAAATAAAATCAAACGGAAAACAATCTCTAATTAGGTTACTTTTAGATTGTGGGAGCATACGAACCTTTATATCGGAAGAAATACCAAATAAATTGAATTTACAGGCAATAAGAAAAGAAAAATTGTCGGTTTTTACATTTGGAAATAAGAACCCCATTGAAAAAACGTTTGAAGTAGTTAAATTAACTATTGAAAATAAAAATGTACCTAATTCAAAATTAGATATAGAAGCGCTAGTCACCAATCAAATATCAGCTACTGAAATCCCCCCACCTGAAATCAATGATTTGATGAAAAGTAAACAATTTGAAAATTTAACCCTTGCGGACACACCCACATCCAAAGAACCCATTACATTACTTACAGGTGCTGACTATTATTATGAGATTGTTACTGGAAATATAAAACATTTGAATAAAAAATTAGTAGCTGTCGACACCATTTTTGGTTGGTGTCTACAAGGAAAAACAACTGACAGTTATACGCCCTTAGCATTTAATGTAATAGTAGAAAAATTTTTTATTTCTGAACAGATTGAAAAATTCTGGAATATCGAATCATCTGGCCTTTTTAATACTAAACAGGATTCAGATTTTTCAGAAAACAACGTTATGAAGCAGTTTGAGTCAGAAATTAAATACAATGATAAGCGATATACAGTTCGATTTCCGTGGAAGTTTGAAAGGGAATGTTTAAATGACAATCGGAAAATTGCAGAATATAGATTTTTTAAACTCAAACAAAGATTGATTAAAAATCCTGAATTATTTTTTGAGTATAAGGAGGTGTTGGCGGATTATTTGAAACAAGGTATTATTGAGTTAGTTACAGATCCTGAAGGAAAACAAAATGTAGTCTTTTATTTACCTCATCGAGAAATAATTAGAAATGATAGGACAACGAGCAGATTACGCATAGTTTTCGATGCCTCTGCTCATGACACAGGGTCACTGTCTTTGAATAATTGCATGCATGTAGGTCCAAATTTGTATCCTGAAATATTTGATGTTTTGTTACGGTTTAGATTTAATCCCATAGCTTTTACAACTGATATAAAACAAGCATTTCTACAAATAATTATAGATGAAAACGAGATTTTTATTTTCACAAGATTTGTTTGATAATTCTAAACCCTTTGAAATTTATAGATTCACCAGAGTGTTATTTGGAATTAGTAGCAGTCCCTTTTTATTGGCTGCAACAATTAAACACCACTTGAAAAAATACACCGAACAATATCCAAACTCAGTAAAATTTTTAAATGAAAATATCTATGTTGATGACGTTATAGGAAGTCATGAAAATATTGATCAAGCCCTATCCACGAGTTTACAATGTATTGATATATTTGAAAATGCAAGTATGCATTTACACAAATGGCATACGAACTCTTTACCACTTAGTGAACTATGGAAAGAAAATGGCATAACTTCAGAAGTCAATTCTGAAGCTTTTGGAGAACAAAATCTCCCTTATACAGTTTTAGGAATCGCTTGGAATAATTCCAATGATTTACTTTATTTTGATGTTCGAGGTTTAGTTGATTTCGTTTCAAAAAGAATAGACACCAAACGATTTATTCTACAAGTTTTAGGTAGGATTTTTGATCCACTTGGATTCCTAGGTCCATTTACATTAAGACTAAAATGTATAATTCAACAAATTTGGAATTTGGGTCTAGATTGGGATGACACCTTACCCGAAGATTTACGTATACTTTGGAGTAGCTGGTGTAACGAACTCCCTCATTTGAAAAACTTTTCAGTACCCAGATACTATTTTTCTGACATCACCAATTGGCATGATTATGACCTACAAATGCATATTTTTGCCGATTCGAGCATGAAGGCTTATGGTACGGTTTCTTATTTACGTGTAGCAACAACCACCAAAAATGTTCGAACAGTTTTTGTTGCTTCGAAAAACAGGGTTGCTCCACTGAAAGCGCTTACCTTGCCAAGGCTTGAATTGATGGCCGCATTGTTGTCGGCCAAGCTAAGTAGTAACATTTTGAAAGCTTTAAAATTGAATGTACCGACTTATTACTGGACGGATTCAAAAATATCCTATTTTTGGATAAAAGGATCCCCTAAAAAGTTTAAACCCTTTGTCAGAAACAGAATTGAAGAGATCCATAAATTGACCTCACCTGATAACTGGTATCATTGTCCTGGTACTGCCAATCCAGCTGATATAGTTTCTCGAGGATCAAAAATCTCTAGGATAATCAATGATACAACTTGGTTACAGGGACCAGAAGGGCTAAGGTTACCTCCTGAGTGTTGGCCGATATCAGAAAACAAAGAAATTGCTAACTCAGATGAATTAGAATACAAAAAAAAATCCTAACGATGTTTTTCAGAGCGAGTGCTTAGTCAAAAAACTCGAAAATCCCATAAACATTTCAAAATATAGTAATTTAGAGAAACTTTTGAGAATTACTGTTTGAGTAAAGAAATTCATTATGAAGCTGAAAAAATCAACTGAAGTGCAAGACGTAGTAACAACAGAAGAATTACTCGAAGCTGAAAATTTTTTGATGCAATCTGAACAAAAACAATTTTATAAGGAAGAAATAGAATCTCTAAAAAATAGTAAATCAGTGGATAAGACGTCATCCTTATCAAATTTCATGCCTTTTATTGACAAAAACGGGTTGATGAGGTTGGGCGGAAGGCTCGAATTTTCTAACCTGCCCGCAGAAGAGAAAAACCCAATAATTCTCCCCAAACATTCTTGGTTAACTACTCTAATAGTTCGTCAAGAACACGAGAAAATTATGCATGGAGGGACAGTCAGTACTTTGGCAAAAATTAGATCTCGTTTTTGGATACCTAAAGGTCGTCAGTTGGTCAAGAGTGTTATCAAGAATTGTATAATATGTAAAAAATATTTCTCCAAACCAGCAGACCAGATCGCCGCACCATTACCAAAAGACAGAGCTAGTGAAGCACCGCCGTTCGCAATGTGCGGTTTAGACTTCGCCGGTCCGATCTATATCAGAACTTTTAAAGAAACGCAAAAATCTTACATTGTCCTGTTTACTTGCGGTGTGACTAGAGCCATTCACCTGTAATTCGCGTCTGATATGACAACAAATTCCTTTTTGATGGCATTCAGAAGATACACAGCTAGACGAGGAAATCCCAAAATTATTTATTCTGACAACGCAAAAACCTTCAAAAAAGCCAAAGGTGAACTCGAAATTTTATACAACATACTGACAGACAAAGTATTTTTAAATTTTATTACAAAAGAGAGAATTATATGGAAGAATATTATAGAAAGAGCTGCATGGTGGGGAGGCTTCTATGAGCGACTAGTAAAGTCAGTCAAAGACTGTTTGAGAAAAGTAATTGGTAGAGCACTCTTAAGTTATGATGAATTAGCGACTCTGTTGACAGAAGTGGAAGCAGTTTTGAATACGCGACCACTGACGTATGTATATAGCGACAGCGATGAACCAGAACCTCTTACCCCAATGCACTTTTTAAATTTTGGAAAAGAACTTTCATTTTCTATTAATTTTTTTGAAATAATTGAAGATTGTTCAAAGAGATCAACACTCCTGAAAAGAAAAAATTATCAATCTTTACTATTGAAACAATTGTGGACCAAATGGAAAAAACAATATTTGATGGATATCAAAACAGCCCATTCCTTGAAAAATCCTAATGCCCATACGCCACTGAAAGTGGGCGATATTGTTTTGATTCAAGATGACGCAAAAAATAAGTTTCTTTGGAAACTTGGTAAGATTCAGACTGTCATTCCTGGAAGAGATGGCAATATTCGTTCATACGAAATAAAAACAGCGAGTGGAATCTTAAAAAGATCCATTCAACACTTGTATCCCTTTGAAATACAAAATGACAACAAATGACTTTTTGCAGGCTTTTTATAAACATTCATAAACTTTTATAGACATTTATTTAGTTTGTTTTTTCTGCATTTAGGACTCTAAATATTTTCTTTCTCTTTTTTAATTTTTAGTGTTATTTATATATAGAATCTTTTTGAATTTTGGTATAAGTAAGTATATGATTTAACTGCAAAAAAAAAAAATGTGTGTGTTATTTAACAGTCATTATTTTTACTGTGTAATTTAAAGTGTTTTATGTAGAATTTATTGATATTTTGAATTTGACTAATTAAGTGATTAATTAGATATTGTTTGAATTCTTACATTTAGTATTTTGTATTCGAATTTAAAAAATTGTATTAGATTACTGAACCACTGATACGAAAAAATTGAACTTTTATGATTTTATGATGGAATTTTGATTTGTGAACTCTTTAAGAGTTCAGGTGGGGAGTGTGAAGAGAAACTTTTGTCTGCTCTCCATGGGAACGGAGGTCGCGCGATGCGCGCGCATCCTACCTTAGAATGCGACTTCGTTTTATTGTTGTGGCTGGAACGATACGAAGCGATGTTTTGATTTTAAAAGCATGATCGCTGTAATTTTTTACAGTTTGTTGATGAGGCTAAGCCTCCCTTATTTCGAAAAACCAGATCAAGTGTTTGATAATTCTTACTGTAAATATGTATAGAACCACGTATCTGTAAATACTCATTAAATATTTTAAGAAAAGAATCCAGAACGCACCTCCTTCATTGAGTTTATGTTCGACTGTCTTTGAAATTTTCTTCAACTCTATGCAGCAAGAAGCCATAGAGACTCCCGGCAAGAAGGCCCGCCTAGCTCGTCGACCCCCATCCTCAAATTTGGGCTGGTGCCCTGTGAAATAAAATCCCATACACAATTTTCAACACGACTTTTATTAGAACTTCATTGATACATTCGATATAGGTGATATCCACCCAATTGCGGATTTACAGACATTAGTAATAATAACAATAATAATAATAATAATAATAATAATAATAATAATAATAATAATAATAATAAATGGCTTACAACCAGACACACATGTTAGACTACAAGGAAATAACCATAATAATAATAGGAATGAAAAGTTGTATTTAACTATTTACAACTGTATGGTCTATGACTTGTTCTTCTTTCGTCGATCAGTTACTCCTATCAACGTACCTGAATGATCAATCTCTAAAATAAGGCTCTTCCACTGTGAAAACCAGTCTATCGTAATGTTCTTCTACCTAAGGTGGGGCTCCATTACTCTGAGAAAAGCCTCAAGAGACTTTCTCAGGCTCGCGACCACAAAGTAGTTACGTGATGAGGCTGCGGACAGCCTCGGATAGAATCTGGCTCTCAGAGACTGAGTATCAATCACCTAGTACTCCACCAAAAGATGTTCGCTGGTAGCTGAATTCGGAGAGGAACAAAATGGGCATGCACAAACCAAAGGCTTGGCCCGGAAACATTTGTACTAGGCTGGAAAAGGGCCGTGTTTCGTAATTGCCCAGTTGGCTTTGGAATATGTCCAAGCACGTTTTTCCGAAACCTTTGGTAGTACGTGAAAAACGCTTCTGCTCTGGGTCTCATCTTTTCACCTTTCCTTCATGAACGAATGATTTCCTGGCCTAGAAAATGCTTAACTGAGCTAGGCGGAAGATCCACATGAGTATTGACAACATCAAGCTCAGCACCTGCTTTTCCAAGCGAAGCCGCAGCTTCGTTGCCACGGATTCCAACATGAGCCTTGACCCAGTACTACTTTACCTCCAGGTCCACCTTCGACTCATGAATCTCCGCGACAAGAGGATTCTGACAGTTCTGATTTGATAAAGCCATTAGCGAGGAAATTGTATCGCTGAGCACTGAAAAGCTTTCATACATTGAGTCACGCAACTCCAACCCTTTCAAAATTGCAACTAATTCAGCCTGAAACACTTTAGCGTATGGTGGAAGTCCGAAGGACCGTTCCACCACGAGGACACCATGATCAAAAATATCTACACCAGACCCGACTCCTTGGTCTGTTTTTGACTCGTCGTATAGACCAACACAGCATCTTGGTCAATCTTCTTGATGTTCTGAGGAGCCTCAACCCAATCAATGGCCGGGGCCATCGCGGAATCTATCCTGTAACTATCAACACTACATTATATTTTGTCTACACTGTAATGAATTGAACCATAATGTAGGTCACGATTCAGCCTGAGAACATTCGCGAGAAGACTCTCCTTCTCCACTTGCAGATTCAGTGGAAGTGCAACGGCCAGTACCTGTACTGCTGCCGTACTGGTGGTACGGAAGCATCTGGTATACGATAAGATCGCTGGTCTCTGTGCCGATTCCAGTTTAGCTCTCATACGATCTGTAACCGTCCACCAAAAACTACAAGCATATGTTGCAAGTCTCTCAATACAAAGTTTGTACAATCTCTTTAGGACACCCCCACTCAAGCCCCAGTCCCTTCGACTGAGCTAGTGCAAAGATCTGACATAATTAGCTATTGATTCTTCAATGTACGCTACATGTGTCATGTAATTTAGTTTCACGTCTACAATGACACCAAGGTATCTTGCAGAGAGGGTCGTTTGTATGGGACTTCCAAGGAAGTGCGTACAAGGGGGAGTAGTTGGATACCCCCCTTCTGCCTGTGCGACGCATCTTTCTAAAACAGATTGCGGTTGTTTTCTCCGGAGAGAAGGTGTGTTTGGGCCCACAGTGCTATTCTAGTCGTGCTACGTGGGTGCGTCTACCACATCTGTAGGCGTTAGGTGCTTCTATGGGAAGCACAAAATTATTATTTTTACACAGTTTAGATACTTTTGCCCCACTAAATAGTGCAATTATTATTTATTTATACAATCATTGTTTTCTTTCGTAGTTTGCATGCGACCGCTGAAACGCGGTCATCCAACATGATTTCTTCCATTTGAAAACTCATATCCAGCCATGGAAAAGTGGTTTAAGTCAGCATTTATGTATTTCCATATCTCTGCAACTTTTTATGATAAAATGCTAAAATTTTGTGCATGATCTTATTAGTATATGAGGCACAGTTTACTCATTAGGAACTGTTTTGTATGGGGGGTCGTATGAAAATTTAAATTTTGTATTTTTTTAAATTTAATTCCCTGTAAATTTGAATCTATTTCATAAAACTCAATACCTTTTTTTTATGAAACTTTTTAATTTATAATTTATGTCTATAATCAATATTTAAGGAATAAAAGTCGAGGTCAATGTTTTTGGGACACACCGTATAATACATAAAACAAATATACAACTTAAAGTTTTACTAATTATTCTAAAGATAAAATTAAGTCGCAAATAAACAGAAAATTGTTACTATAGTTATTCTGCCCCTTTTAAAAATTTTTGTACAAAACTCTGCCTTTGTTAAACTAACAATATATAATAGGAATCACAGAAAAATATCACACAGTTTTAATTTTACTATCATAATTTTACAAGCACCAAGAGATACATTCCGAGTAGCTCTTTCCGAAGAATTATTTACGTAAAATGTTATGTGTAAAGTTAGCAGAAATGTATCCTTGAGATATGAAGATAACAAATTACCATGGGGTCAGAAAAACAAAAACTAATATTAGCATATATGTCATTTAAAATTTATTCAATTTTACATCAATATCCATTCTGAATTTGAATTAACATTTTTCTCACTAATCCAGAACTAAGTTCTTAATTTTGGGAATATCTTACCATTTTTTGTATACCTTGTACCCATCTACTTATAATGTTTTAGTATATTTATATAAGTAACAAAATTTATTCGTTTTAAGATAAGAAAAGTAACACATATTGGGAAAAGCAAAAACCTTTTCTTACATAAAGTGTTATTTTGGAAATTTCGCCTGTATTCAAAATTTGCCTCAAGTAAATCTATGCTTAACGGATATTCTATGAAAAAAAGGCTTTTTTATTGGTTTGCTGTCTATTCATCATTCGCGCTTCGTAAACCCAGTGAATTCAAGATTGTCAGTGATATACATAAGCTCAATTTATTTAATATGATTCTTTATTTGTGGAATATATGCATGCAATATTTATATTCAAATGTGTGATATTTGATGCAATTTATTTTGTACCGTTTGTGTAATGTGATATGATTTTGCAAATTTAGAATGTAAAAATGTACATCATTTTAAAATAAATGTTTATACGACGAGATTACGTTCTTTTTTGTCATTTATAGCTTATTGCATTTATCAGTGTAAAACTGTCAGCTGTGGCGTCTTTTATATTCATTTTATAACAAATTAAATTATATTAACAGTATAGCATCACCTTCTATATGCAGGCACAGAGGCACCTTGCTCTCTCTCTGCTTGCTCTCGCTCTGCTCCTTGCTCTCTCTCTGCTCCTTGCTCTCTCTCTGCTCCTTGCTTGGCTCTGAGGCACCTTGCACAGAGGTGCAAGGTGCATCAGAAAAACTCTTTATTTAAAATTCAATAATTAATTAACTATAATAAGTAAATAGATGAAGTCAGTGAAATTTTATAAGAATCGTCTAAAATCAAATGTAGAATAACTTAAAAAAATAGTTACAAATAAGTCTATAGATGACATCGCTATGTTTTAACATGTAAGAATTTCTAAACTGGCGTGAAAATCTGGGTCAAAGCAAAGAAACTTCCATGGGTCAAAGTTCAGTTAGTTTTCAATATCCAATATACCGACTGCGCCATAAATTCATTTAAACTTAAAAATTCATTAAAATGGAACAAATAATGCTAAAAAATATACGATTTTTACCAATGAAATTAGAGAGATATTGGATGTTTAAAGTTAGGTTTAAAAAAATACTGATAGACGGCGCTGCTATGCATAATATGAAGCAGACTTATATGCAAATAAGCTTGTCAGTAAAACATCTCGATGCACATAGATTCTTCATTCCACGCCAGCAGTATGCTATCGTAAGTCGTAACCAAATCAAGCGTTGTTGATAATGTTCTTTCAGATAAACGGTGAATCAGCAACCGACGCATTGTATAAATTCCACACGGCAAAATGACTCAAGGCGAGAAAAAGGTCCATTTCATGTGCTGACATACTGCAGCTTGTCAGACGCTTTTAAGAAACGGATCATGTATTGTAAACATAATTTACGTACATCTGCTTTACATTATGCATGCCACAGCCATCTATCGTAATGATTTTAACCACAACTTTTCTTTGTTAAAAGAAAATCCGATGTTCCTTTAATCCCATTCGTGCAGGCCATATTTTTTTTGCCTCATTTGTTCTTTTTTAATGATTTTTTAACACTTTCCAACAAAGTTGAAAAATGTTTATGACTTCGGTTTGTCTGTCCGTCTGTCCGTCTGTCCGCGCTCTAACTCCCGTAAATATACTCGGATCGTTCTGAAATTTTTGGATGTTAGTGACCTCTACCTTAGCACGAACCCTATTTCAAATGAAGTTTGTAGTATGCTTAGTTCATTTACAGGGACAGTCAAAAGTTTTCCGTTACATTACGGCCTATGGGAAAAAATCGTTTAAAATGATTTTTAATGATGTTACATGCTTTCAAACATAATAAAATTGATATGCATTTATCAAGTGCACTAAAATATGCATTCTATATAATATGCGGTGCAAAGAATAATTATTCATTTACAGGGCCACACAAGAGAATTCCGTTACATAATGATAGAGGGCGGAGGAAATTTTTTCTGGCGTATTTTAATTATGTTAAATTATTTCATGTATAATCAAATTAATATACGTCGATGAGGTTTACTATAACTTATTTCATGCATAATACGAAGTGCATAGCATTTACAGGGACACACAAAGGATACTATATTGTATACGAAGTACTATACAGTAGCGATGATTGCTGAAAATGTATTTTTAATTATGTTATGTGCTTTTATGTTTCACTATAATTGTGCATTGTGTATGGTGTGTATAAATGCTGTAATTCATATACAGGGCTACACAAAAGAATTCGAAATGGTTACTGGGTATGATTGCAAATTGCTTAAAGGTGGTTTTTAAATGAGTTATTCATTTTTACGCTGAACTGCATTTGCTTTACTAAGAATTGGTTGTAGAACATAGATAAAATGATATATAGGGTCACGCAAAGAATTGGATGTATGGCCGTTTATAAATGATAATTTCTGTAAATGTGATTCCAGTAGTTTTAAGAGTGTTTTACTTTGAATTTAACTTTAGCTAAATAGTGTAGTATAATAAAGGTACTAGGTTAATTACAGGGTTGTACTAAAGTATACTAGCATGTTTCCATCTATTAGTATAAATTGCTGAAAGAGAAATTTCAACCTGTTATGTGTTTCCTTGCTAAACTAAATTTCCCCATTATATAGTATATATATCAACCTACAAATCCAATATAGTGCTGTTCAAAGGAATTGTAATACATATTTGCTATGGACAGTAACTGCTGAAATCAGTTTTTCAAATGTTTTATGCGTTTCCTAAAATGTTTACTTAGTACTTTTATGTACCTTATTTCTCTAAATAACGAAGTTTTGTTAAAGCATTGTTGGAAAGTGTTTCATAATCTATGCTTAACGCATGATTTTTCTTACTTGTTAAATTGCTGAAGAATTTATGGAATCCCAGTAATATAGCAGTTTGAATGCGGGAAAAAAATGGAAAATTAATTTTAAAGAAAGGTTGGACATCTTTACAGACTGAGAAAGTGAAGTAAAATATTTCAAATGTTCGATGGTTCAACACCATCGAACATTTGAAATATTTTAATAATTACTAAATTCAAAATCTGAGAGTTAATGCTTAAGCATGTCACTGCAATTAACCTGTAACCGAAGTGACAAATATTGTCGCATAACTACCGTGAGCGGTCTGTCAGACTGCTTAATCTAAAGATGAATAAAATCAGAGTGGGGAGTTGTCAGTCAAAAAAGGTGTTAAATACCAGTATTTTGTTAAAGAGAAATTCGCCTTCTTTAATTCCTTTATGTTATTCGAAGAACTTTCTAGAAGAAAATACTGGTAGTTTCCTCTTTTTTTTAATGTGTTTTGCCCTGACCACACGCCACCCTGAAAATGCTACATTGACTCTCAAAATACTTTTTCTGTAGTAAACTTCATGTACAGGACTATTGTATTTAAAATTGTATTTAAAATTCAGCTATTCAAAAGTCTCTAGTGAAAGTAAAAGAACTCCAAATAAAACAAATTTAAAAAGTATCTATAATTAAACTAGAAAATTGTTAAAATTGAAGAATGCAGCGGTCTGTGTGACTGCTAACAGCGGGGGTTAATAAACTTTTTTGAACTTAAAGTTCAGACATTTTTGCTAAATTTTCTAAAAATTACTATAAAGGCAAGTGGGATACCATATATGCTGGACACCGTTACATAGAGTTACAGTGATGAGAGAATTCACGAAAACCACAGCACCAAAGTGCGCTCAGCTGTGTATTCGAATTCCAGTCCAAATTCAGTTAACATCTGTGCTTTTAATTGATAACCTGAAATATAAAAAAGGGTTTATTTCTTCCTTACAGATATTAAATACAGCTAAAGTATTCATCATTCGTAAAAAGTATAATATAGTAGTACACCTGTTGAGGAATCAAAGCAAGCATTGAATCGGTATGTTTTTTTTTTTCATTATAAGAATTTAGATATTTTTTAACAATTAATTCACTATAACATATGCCGAGATATAAGCTATCACGGTAAACGTGACGAACTCAGCAAAGCAGCACCATCTTTAGGGAGATATACACGAAAACGTAATAAGCACAAATTTATGCCAATGTCCAGCTGAATCCAAAGTTTGGTTAAATTCAGCAATTTAATTCTTGAGTTACATCGGCGACAAAATTTGTGTAACACACAGATAGACATTTTTTTAAAGAAGTCAAATCTTCGTCAGGACATCTCAATACGTATAAATCCATCAAAAAAGGGGAAATAGGAAATGGAAGTTTTTAGTACTTTCTTCTTATAAACATAGAAGAAAATAAACAGAAAAAGAAAGAAAGAAATATGTCTCTTTCTATTTTCTTGACAAATTACACAAACGTCTAACGGTATACACATTATTTTAAAGGTACACAATATTTCATAATACAGATATAATAACAAATATATTTTTCAACAAAGTTTATCAAAAGTAAATAACAAGAAAGAAAATGTTATTGTACTTCAAAATATTTAAAATCAATTAACGATCTCAAAAAGTTTTGCAAGTTTGCAAAAAGTTTGCTCTCTGTTAATATTTTTTTTTCCGAGCATTTAAATATAAGACAAATCTCGAGAACTTAAATGTAAATTGTTTACACAATCAAAGTCCAGAGATTTTTTTTTTTTTTGTCAGATTAAATTTTATTACAGCAAACAAAAGTTTGAGTAAAAATAACATATTTTATTTACATAAAACTAAAAGTGATAGAGGAGTTCTTTTTTCGAAACAGTTTTCACAATCAAAAAAAGGTCGTTGTAAAAGAATACTTTTTATGTATATCATTATGTTGCAAACTTTTTAAACAAAAGAAGATCTGAAAATTTTTTAATGTTCTTGTTTTTGTCCATTAAAAATAAAGAGTGTAATTTAATGTAACTATGCAAATTTAAAACAAGTATGAAAAATTGAATTAACTGCCATGAATCACAAAATTGCAGCATTAAATTTAAAGAGATTCCTCTTTTATTAATTTTTTTTTTGTAAGTAAATTTTAACATTAAAATTTCTGTTTATTTTTAATATTGATGCTTTTTAACACTTTCTAATAAAGTTGAAAAGTGTTTATGCGTTCAGTTTGTCTGTTCCTCTGTCCGTCTGTGCACGCTTTAACTCCCGTAAATATATTCGGATCATCATGCAATTGATAAACGTTATTTAGAGTCACTAAGGTATCTTTGGTGGTAGTTCATTTACAGGGGCACTCAAAATAATTCTATTACATTAGACAATATGGGGAAAAATCCTTTACAGGATATTTTAAAGCGATTATGCTATTTCAAATGTATTAAAAGTGATATAAATCACTGAACTTCACTACAAGATGATTACGATAGAATAGGGAATTCATATCTTTTGTCGTTCATTTACAGGGACATCCAAAATATTTGGTTACAGTGCTGCTTTTGAGTAATAATTGTTGGAAGTGCATTTAAAAATTCAGTATGCGCTTTTAAATTTAACTAATTTTTTGCATTTTACTCGTTCTATATACAAGACTGCACAAAAGATTTCACATACCATTCTCTTTATTAGCGGAAATTGCTGAAGGAGAATTTTCAAATGAAGTATATGTATTTCTTAACTGTACTAAATTTTGGCATGCATGTAGTTAATAGATACAAATCTATATGTCATATACAGGGCTTCTCAAAGAGTTCGGATGATTTTCCGATTGTAGATGGGAACAGCTGAAATTGGGTTTTCGAATGTGTTATGCGTTTCCATATGGTTGAATTAGACATAATATTTTAACTTATTAACTCATTAACTCATTAAAGCCGGTTTGCAAGAAAACTTGCCATGCAAGGCGAACAAAATTTTAAATTTTCAATACCAGTATTTTACTTTGGAAACTTTCACATTATCTAATCTCAGATTTTCAGCGATTAAATAATTCAAAATTACAAAGTCGCAAAGACTGGTGTCGAAGAATTAAAAGAAGTGTAAAGGAGGCCCATCGTTAATGGGTTAAACGGTGCAGTTTTTGTACATTATTTTGATGTGTTGGAAAGCGTTTCATAATCTATGCTTGAGGCATGAGTTTTTTCTTTCTCTTATATTGCATATGATTCCATTGGATTTATTAGTTTCTTATTTATCTGTAGCATTCATCAGCAGTTAAAAAATTTTTAAATTTTAATTTTCACCAGATAAAAGTTCTTTCTTCTCATATTTATTGTGACAGAAAAGAAAAGGTACTTATAACCGATAAAGTATATAGGATTATGTCTATGTAGGCTTTCAAAGACATTTTTAGCAGTTATTAAATTAAATTTAAATTATTCAATTACGACGATAATCAATAAGGATTATGTACCTCCCAACTTAGAATCGTTAATGAAATTACAATTGTGGATGGCGTAGTCACGGTAACACTCGTAATCGTAATAACGCTCATTTCGCTTTCACTCTAAGATACTAAAATTCTCGACATCGCATCCACCACCTGGTTGAGGTCGTGCCAAATTATGCCTTTTTTCGCCTTTTATTGAATACGAAATCTTATATTTAAAAATCCTCTCGTGTATAACTTTTTTTTTTAATGTCGCTGCCTCGTGGGACTATTAAAGCGCTTAAGAGCAGTATGCAAACTATCAGCGTATTTTTATCGAAAAACTATAAATATGTATAATCAGTAGTTACAATAAAAGTTTATATAGTTCCGGGAAATAACTGTGTTTTAACGAAACAGAGATTAAAAAAACAAAAGCACCAATTGTAAGAAACATTTTTTTGAAAATATAATTCAAATATTTCAATAAAAGTACGGAAATTACAAAATGTAAAACGTGAATCTCTCTATTCTAAAATAAGTAAGTAACGCTGTCCCCGCCGCCGGTTTTGAATTTTTTGTTATCGGAGTCTTTCTTCGTTAATATCAAAAAAATATATATATATTGCATACAAAAATATGAAAATCGGTGGTATTATATAGAAATGTCTGATAAACACGCTGATTCAGACTTTTTTCAAATCGAAGAATTATTTTTAGAGATATTTAACATTAAAGTGGGTCAAAATCGTTCCATTAAAAAAGTTTATAGGAGTAAAAACTATAAATGGGTATTTAATCATTATTAAATCAGTTTATACATTAGAAGTTCCCGGTGTGCAGACTGTATTTATTTTTTATTATTATTATTTGACTCGTTTTTTGAGGTTTTATTTCTATTTTAAATTCAAATTTTTAGTATTTCCAGAGATATTTTTTACAACTTTTAGAAAAGGGCATTATTTTAAATTGTTGCCACATTTTAAAAAAGTGCGAAAATAATATTTCCTTCAAATTAAAAATTTATTTACACGGGACTATTACAAACAGAAAAAACTTTCAAATGAGAATTAAATGACTATGTATTAAAATGAGGTAAATATTGATAATTACGTCATGAAAACTATATTTACGCATGAATTTTAAAAGGGAAAGGAAATTGTAAAATAATAAATATATTAAAATGCATTAAAAGTCGTAAATGAATGAAATTACGTCATATTTAAAATTGCCAAACAGTTTAAATTTAAAAATATATTTGCGGTAGACATTTATTTCATATTTTGAGATAATCTTTCAACTATTGTTCTGAAATCTGAGACAATGCAAATAATATTTCCTTTCTAACAATAAAAGTATTTTCACGCGAATATTAAAAAGAGAAAGAAAACTTTGGTGAAAGTTACGTCAGATTTAAAACGATACATTTAAAATATATTATTTAAAAAAAAATTTCTTATAGTTTTGTTAAAAAAATACCGGGAGACAAAGACTTTGTTTACTTAATTCATTTATTCTTATTTTCATATGTTTCACTGATCTGATTTAATCAAAGACGAAAACAACCCGTTAACAGGGAGATCGCCACTGTTTTTTTTTTAACTATAATTCATTCTTCCGTAAAATTTTTAAAGCCTATCAAATTGGCATGCTTTTAGATCTTGCAGAGTCTGGGCGGGAGTGGGCTAGCATAGCTCGTAGGAGGCAGGAAACTGCGAATGCTTTACGATAATACGATAATGTGGAAAGCTTTATTTTCACAAAAAACTAAAACGGGCAAGAAAGTAAAGTGGATTGTTATTTTCTTTTTCATAAATAAACGTATCATCGAAAGACTTAACTGAAAGAATATTAATATTAAGTAAATCGAGTTCTCTTGAATTCAACAAGGACGTCAACATAACATGTATAAAATGGAAAATTCAAATTGTCGAAGCGGTATAGTTTGAAATATTGCATGCAAATGTCACTAGGGATGGGAATATGGGGAATGCTCATAGACAAACCGTCAGCCATACGATAAATATTACTATTAATAATAAACGTGAGAAATCGAATTTCTAGAAGCTCTTTTTTAAGACAATTCCGAACACCGATAAGTTTGTAAAAAACGATTTCACCTCGAATGAAACCATAATATGCTATTGAGTAGCAGTAAAACTGTTTAAATAAAATTGCAGTAAAATTGAGTAGCAGAAATTTATTAACAAGTGTATAAGCGTTTTTACAAGTGTATAAATTGTTGGAAAATAGTACGTAGAAAATAGAAAAGGGGCAATCTTGTAAAGTATGAAACAGAAGCAAAGAGAGATTTGGTAATCATGAAAATAAGGAAAGAAGACTCTATAACAAATTTAAACGTTTTGAGTTCCTTTTGAGCGGGATCATTCTTGATCTTATTTGGTGACTTTTGTGAAGCTTTTCACACCTGGAAAAATCCAAACAACCTAGTTAATGATTCATACTGAGATATAATCGTATGGTTGTCATTTCTTTAACCTTCCAACCTTTTTTCACACACATGCACACTTTTACTTTCATGCATTTTCTACTTTATTCTGAATGAACTAGTCGCTGCCTTTTAATTGGTCTCCTGCGGCTACATCATACATACCGATGTAACCTCGCTTAGATTATACTCACTCTTCGCGCATTCGCCTTTGGCCATCAGCTAGATTGCTTATTCCTTCCTTCATATTCTCATGCATTTGTTTTTAATGTTCAAAAGTTTTTTAACCTTACACTGAAGATGAAGTTTAGATCTTCGAAACCGCTGTCTACTGTCTACATATTAAAATAAATTGTGATTTTTATCGCGTTGTCCATTTGAATTGTAACATATTGGTACAAAGTCCCATCTATTCATTTTAACTTCAACACTATCGGTAATTAAAAATTCAATGCTTAAAATTTACTAGACTAAGGGACTCTGCTCCCTACGAGCTACGCTTGCCAACCCCCGTTCAGGTACACCAAATCCAAAAAGCACGCTTATTTGATCGGCTTTAAAAATATTGAATTAAAATTAAAAAGAAAAAAAAACAGTAGCGATCTCTCTGTAAACAGGTTTCCATTCGTTTTCCTTGGATTGGAGATTTTTAAGACCAAATCTGCTGTTGTTAAGAGATACAATGGCTGTTTTCGTATTTAATTAAAAAATTAGTTAAACATTTGAAAATAAGCTAATGTAAAATGAATTAAGTAAACAGTGTCATTGTCTCTCGGTATTTTTTAACAGCGCTATAAGATAGTTCTTTTAAATAATTCATTTTAAATGTATCGTTTTAAATCTGACGTAATTTACACCAAAGTTTTATTTCTCTTATTAATATTCAGGTGAAAATAATTTTGTTGTTAGAAGGAAATATTATTTGCGCTGTCTTCGAATTCACGATAATAGTTGAAAAGATCATTTCAAAATATCTCGCGCAAATATATTTTTTAATTTAAATTGTGTTGCCATATTTTTTGGCCATTTTAATGATGACATAATTTCCTCCATTTACAAGATTTAACGCATAATAATTTTTTTATTTTAACATTTTGTTTCTCTTTTAAAATTCAAGTGTAAATATGGTTCTTATGACGTAATTTTCCTGATTTTAGCATTTAATCATTTAATTCTAATTTTAAAGTTTTTTTTCAGTTTATAATAGTCACGTGTAAATAAATTTTTAATTTGAAGTAAACATTATTGTTTGCGCTGTTTATACAATTGGTAACAGTTTAAATTAATAACATTTTCTAAAATGTCTAAAAACTATCTCTCGAAATGCTGAAAATTTGAATTTAAAATAGAAATAAAACCTCAAAAAAATCAGTCAAATAAAAAAACAAATGCATTCTGCACACCGGGAATTTATAACGTATAAAATGATCTAAAAATGATTAAATTCTCATGTATAGTTTTTGCTCCAATAAAACTTTTTAATGGAACGATTTGGTCCAAATTTAGCATTAAATATCTCATAAAATAATTCTTCGATTTGAAAACTGTTTGCATCAACGTGTTTATCAAACATTTCTCTATAACACCACCGATTTTCATATTTTTCTATGCAACAGTTTTTTTTTAATATTAACGAAGAAAGGCCATGCTTAAGCATTCAAATTGGATGCCGATCTACCGGGAATATCTACGTAGATTTTCATTGGTCCATTTCCAAATCAAAGTAGATCAAAAGTAGTCCAATCAAAGTAGTCCTTTTTTTTATATATAGATGGATATATAATACCGTTTATTCTACTTTCGGCTAAAAATGTATAAAAAATGTATTGAATTGTGTTTATCAATATGTATTATCAATATGTATTTTTGTATTAATTTATGAATTTGAATAATGATTCTTGAAAATATTCTGTTCTGATACATCAACGTATGATAATAAAAAAATTCGTCAAGCATGTTCGTAAAGAATCTACAAATGAGTCTTCAAATTTTTCCAATTTGTGGAATGAAAACAGCACTAACCCTTACCGACGCGGAGCAATTCTGTTTATAAATTGATGAAATAATGGACTGACACCGCAATTTATAAACGAATTTATTGAAAAATACGAACTTGCTTATTTTCATGTACATTATAATAGGATAATTTTAGTTAAATATTATTGGTGCCGTTTGTCAGTTTTGGAATTTAAATTAGGTGTCCATTAGGACACCGCGCCGGAAAGGGTTAACGAATAAAAATCCCTGGTGGCTCGGCCTCCATGAGCAAGTAGATTTTGAAGTTAAGTACTAATTTCACCAACAAAAACTAAATCATTATTAGAAATAAACCCACTTTAATTTTATCCGGCCGCTTTTAACGAGTTTTTATTTCATTTTTATATAACAGCTGGTTTTATCAGAACCATGTTAAGGCAGTATTCAAAAAATATTTTTCCGTGCTCAACAACTCGAAATTTTCTGACATATTTTCAGATTCATTTTTAAAAGGAAAAACATGAAACTTGCTGACGTGATTTTTTAAGAGATTTATAAGCGACCTATGTTTTTATTTTTCATTCATTTAACATTCAATTAATTAACTTGATTTATAAACAATTATTTTCCCATTAGGACCACATTTTTCGTTTCCAACGCAATCACTTCGAGAAATTCGGTTCAAAATGCCCACTTTGACATCATATTTTAAAATATATTCTACCGCTATCAAAATATCGACCATTACGACACATCATATAGTTTCTGAATAAGAGAACCTACCAAATGGATACGTTTGAAAGCAAAAATGAATTTAAAAATGAGTCAGAAACTAAGCAGTTTGGATTTGAGTACATGTCAGGCTAGCTCAGTTTCAAATCACACAGAAATTTCACATAATTTCAAGATAACACTTTCTCGGGTATAACTTTTTAAATATTTTTTTATTTAATCTTGATAAGACGACACATCACAAATAGAACGGCACATAACACATAAAATAATAACACGGATATAACTTTTTACATTTTAGCACATCTCAAACAGAACACAACTACAGTCAACGCTGTAACAGAACACTCTCCAACTCACAGCATTTCTCATTCGGCAAAGCTCACGGAAAACGGTCACGTGACTGCCGGTAGAGTCTATTTGTTTTAAAACGGGTGGCGCGCGTTACATCCTCCCCCTCTGTTTCCGATTTACGTCTCGGAGAGGAAACAGGATGCTTTCTGGGTCTTCCTCTTTTCCTTAAGGGTGCAACTGGAATAGTTTCAGTTTCTTGAAATGGTGACAAAGCGGAAACATGGTAAGACCCAATTCGCTCAGTAGGATTGTCCAGACTAGCAATGTCATATGTCACTAGTGACTTTTGAGTCAAAACTATGTATGGCCCATCTCTCTTAGGCATAAATTTGGCTGTTTTATTTTTACTTGCTTTGCTCACAGGAAGTAGGTTAACCCATACTTTATCACCAGGTGCGAAATACACTCGTCTACGATTTTTATCGTAATATTTCTTCCGCTGATCTTGTTTCATTTCAACACGCTCTTTCACACTTTTTGAAATATTTGCAAGACGTTTAAGATATGGGGTTATTTCCGGAACAAAATTGTCATTTTCCACAACAGCTCTAAAATCGTTCACCACATCATCGATTGTTCTTAATTCTCGACCAAATTGCAGATAGGCGGCAGTTTGGCCAGTTGTATCAGATTTGGCAGAGTTCATAGCAAATCTAATAAAAGGAAGTTTATCAATCCAGGAAGTGTGTTCATCCCCAACAAGGATTGCTAGTCGAGGTTTCAAGTCTCGATTTTTGCGTTCGACTGGATTGGCCTGAGGATGGTACAAAGGTGTCAATGATTGGTCTATTCCAAGAATGTAACAAACTTGTTGTAGAACAGCGCTCACAAACTGAGGGCCGTTATCACTTATGAGTCTTCTAGGAATACCATAACGAAGGAAGATCTCTTCAATCAGAGTAGTCGCACATTCTTGTGCAGTAGCAGTTGTTAAGGCAAATAGTTCGACCCATTTAGTGGCACAATCTTCTACTATAAAAATCCATCGGTGTCCATCTTTACTAGGAGGCAATGGTCCAAAGAGATCAATGCTGAGGGTCTCAAACCGCTGAGCATAAGCAGGTGTTCGTAATAAACCAGCTGGTTTCTGATTTGTTGCTTTATAACGAGCGCACTCTGGGCACTTCTTCACATATTCAGAAATGTATGCTCTCATGCCTGTCCAATAATATCTTTTAGCAATTCTCTGATAAGTTCCTGCTTCACCATAATGTCCGGCTGAGGGGTCGTCATGATGAAGTTTCAAAATATTTTGTCTTTCTTGTACTGGAACGACCAGTTGCGCTTCTTCGGCATCTGATTCGGGAGCATACCTATAAAGCACACCTTGATTCATCAGGAATCCTCTATCAGTCCAATTGGCGAAATCTTCGCTTTTCTGTTCGTCTTCAAAAGAATCTATGATCTTTTTAAGGTTTTCATCTTGCAACTGTGCTTCTCTGATATCTTTTGGACTTCTTGTTGGCATGTCTATGCTGACAAAATTGCATGTCTCACAGAAAGCAGATTGATGATTACAGACAGGGCGTGACAGCATGTCAGCCACAACATTAGATTTTCCAGGTTCATATTCTATTTTCAATAAGAACGATTGTAACTGTACTGCCCAACGGGCTAATCTCCCCGATGGTGACTTAAGGCTCAAAAGCCATTTTAAAGATTGGTGATCCGTTGCTACAACCACTTCTTGGCCTTCCACATAGCCACGAAATTTTTCTAAGGCCCAGACAACAGCCAAAGCCTCGCGTTCTGTAGTGGAATAATTCCTCTCTGCACTTGTAAGAAGACGGCTAGCATATTCTATGGGGTGCTCAGAGGGCTTGTCCGTACCCTGTAAAAGTACAGCACCAAGAGCGTAGTTACTAGCGTCAGTTCGCAGAATAAATGGTTTGGTCCCATCAGCTTGCTTCAGCACTGGAGATGTCATGAGACACTCTTTTAGAGTTTCAAAGGCTACTTGCTCTTCTTTTCCCCATTTCCAGGTTGCTTTCTTTTTCGTAAGGTTGCTAAGGGGTCTTGAGATATCAGCAAAATTTGATATAAATCTTCGGTACCAAGAACAGGTTTGTAGGAAAGACTGGATCTCTTTAACATTTTTGGGTGGAGGTATCGCTTTAATTGCCGATACCTTGTCTGAATCTACTTCTAGACCATTTGGGGTTATCCAGTGTCCTAAATACTTGACTTTCTCACAAGAGAAATGACATTTTTCACGTTTGGCATCTAACTTAAGTTCAATGAGTCTCTCGAACACAGCTGTAAGATCTGAGAGATGTTTCTCAAACGTTTCTGACAAAACGATGATGTCGTCCAAGTACGATAAAGCAAGGACATCTTTAAGACCACTTCTAAATTGATCTATCAATCTTTGAAACGTGGCAGGAGCATTTTTGAGTCCAAAAGGCATCTTTAAAAAACGATAAGTTCCAAAAGGGCAGACAAATGCAGTTTTATCTTGGTCTGGCGGGAAGACTCGAACTTGGTGATACCCAGAACGAAGATCTAAAGTTGACATGTAAGAAGTATGCTTGGCTTCATGTAAAAGGTCGTCCATTCGAGGTAATGGATATTTATCTGCTACTGTAACTGCATTTAATTTCCTATAATCTATACATAATCTTATACTGCCATCCGGCTTTGGTACGAGAACCACCGGCGAAGCATAAGGTGATTCACATTCTTCTATGATACCTTGAGCTAGAAGATTATCTATTTCCTTCTTAAGAATTGCTTTCTTAGCAGGAGTCATCCGATAAGGTGGTACAGCAACAGGAGCACTATCACCTGTGTTGATACGATGCTCTACAAACGGAGTTGCCTCTCCCCCTGGTTGAAAACATTTTTCATACCTTTTCAGAAGATCATTAAGTTTGTCCCTTTCATCGGAATTTAGATTTTTACCTTCATCTTCACGTAAAGCGTACGGACTGACTTCGACCGCACCAGCTGACGTATTATTGTCGTCTTCATATTCATCCACAAAATAAAACTTTTCCTGAGGTTTATCACTGAAATACCATGTTTTGTTGGCAGTATCTAACACCATGTTAGCATTATGTAAGAAATCCATACCTAAAAGAGTTCTATTACCCTTGGCATCTGGTAATACGATGAACTCCGTTTCGAAGACTCGGCCTTCAATCTCTACGGGCACAGTGGCAGACAAAGTGTCTCTAACCACCGTAATTCCGTCAGCTAACGTTACTTCATGAGTATGAGGGTTCAATGCAACACCAGTTTTTAAAAATAATTGATACATACGTTCTCCCGCAATAGAACGATTCGCTCCCGTATCTGCACAGACTAGCACCTTCTTATTGCAGATCGTGATAGGCACATTTGGAGCTGAAACTGCTGATGTATTTAAACTATATAGCTCAAGACGATGTGCTTGAACAGTTTGTTTTTTAACCGTAGGGGAACAATCTGGACATTTCTTCTTTATAGAACCCAATTTACCACAACCATAGCAAACAATATCGGATTCTATGCGTCGATTAACAAACTTAGGGGAAGATCTGTCTTCTTTTGGAGGCTTACTCTGCTTCCAATTATTTTCTCGACGAGAAAACTCTTTTTTATCTTGGGGTACAACCGGATCCCTTTTAGGAAACGTAGATCTGATAATGTCATAAGCATCTAATTTTTCGGCAAGGTCGACTGGCAAATTTAAATTTTCCCAATCGTCTAACATATGTTGTTTGCATTCAACAGGCATGCGTCTTTTCATTTGATCAGCTATGATAAGATCCTGAAGAGCTTCAAAAGACGTTACAGTTAATTCTTTAAGCCAGTTTTCAAAATAAGCTCGAAGTTCGAAATAATAATCTCGCCAAGTAATTTCTTTGGACTTACGATGAGTAAAGAACAGCTGCCTAAACTTTTCGGCACTAATTTTAAACCTTTTTAGAAGTAAATCTTTAACATGTGAAAACTTTGAAGCGTTTTCTTCTGATTCACGAGCGATAAGCGTAGAGATAGAAGACGGTACAACACTGAGTAAATACGAAACCCACATATGCTCTGGTACCTTCGAGAGCTTTAATTGACGTTCCAGGAGCACCAAAAACAAGGTTACATCATCCGTTTCTGGCCTGAATGTAGGCAACAGCTTTTGGATATCTATCTTACTCTCCGGGTGAGACATTACCCCTGCTGCACTACCACCTACCGCTCCACTGGAAGTACTTTGGCTCTGAGCCTGTAACTTGAGCTTCTCAAGCTCAAAATTCATCTCAAGCTTTTTTAACTCTAACACTTCCGCTCTATGCTTTTCTTCTAATTCTAATTTGCGCTGTTCTAACTCAGCTGCTTTTTGTTTTTCCTCTAAGTCCCGTCTGCGTTGTTCTTCCTCACGAGTCGAAATTTGGTTTCTGACTAATGAATTTACAAAATCAACTTCGTACGAGGAGGAGGATTTAATTTTTTCACGCAATGTGACAACTGTCATAGAGGGTTGAACATCTAAATTCATTTCTAACGCAACCTGATATAAATCCTCTTTACGAGCTTTATTAAGTTCAGACATTTTAAACTTTAGCAAAACAACAAAACGAGTACCCCACAAATTACGAGAATTCTTTTAAATTATTCCCCAACGTGAGCTTTGCCGTTACAACTCATATAAATAAGACTTTAATAAAGCAAAACAGTAAGGTGTAACCTTAGCAAAACTCTGACTACAAAACAAAACAAACTTTAAATCCCTGCAGGTATAAATAAACTGGATTGTCATAACGCGACATTTAATCAAAACAATATTTTAACCAATATAAAGCCATTTACTAATAGTTAACACTTTCAAACAATATTCTAAATAATATAAAACACATAATTGAATAATTAAAATTTCAACCAATATTATTATTATATTACTAACGCTACTTAATATCGGTTTCATTCAATATCACTTAAAAAGAAAATAAAGTTTCTTTTATAAACAAATAATAAATACAAAAACTTACTCATTCCGTTTTGGAAATGAATCACATTCAAGGCTTTTTCATCAGTAAATCAGCAACTCAAAATTAAATACTTACGTTTAGCATTTAAATAATAACAAACACTTAAATAAAAATAGTAATCATTTCTCTTACGAAACCAATAAAAAAAATAATAAAAATAAGCACATATCTTTATGAGAATTGCGATAAAATTATGAATCATTTTAACAACTTCTAATTTGACTGACAACAGTTTATTTTCCTCTTTTAAAAGAAAAGAAAAAAAAATCAACGAAAACGTAAATGAATATTTCTTTCGCTTTCTCTCGCACTCACTCTTTTTTTTTTTTTTATGAATCAAAATATTTTACTTAAAGCAAAGTAAAAATTAAACATACATGAGCAGAATCAAAGTAAAATTTTCAGAATAATGGGTGAGGGAGGGGGGAAGGGGAAATATGCAATACAAACATGACAGGAAAATAATAGAATGAATTAAAATTTAATAATGTCAAAAATATTTAGAATTTTTAGAATATGAACAATGTTACGAAATCAAGAATCTGAAGAATGCATTCTTTTTTAATAAAAATATTATGGATCCATTCTATTTAAAACGCTTACTTGGTAAAAATATTTTGTAGAACAAACAAATCTTGTAGAATAAACCACTATAGGCACAAACACTGTAGGCACCGTTCTAAGAACCAATGAAGCGAGAGTCCCTTAAAGCACAAACATCCTAGAACTTTCTTTAGGACATTAACGAAATATTTTGTAGAACTTTAACTTGAGAAAATAAGAACAAAGATAACGAAACATTTCAGATTCAGAACATATTTCATTTGCACATGCAGACGACGACTTAATCTGTAGAATTTTAAGAACATATTTCACGTACGCTCACGAAGACGACCGGTCGTGCCATTTTTTTTTTCTCTGCATGCTCGTAAAAACAACACTTTATGATTAAAAATATATCACACTTTTTGTAGAATGAAGAAATCATATCGCGAACATTTTCACACGTTTCGGGCCCGACGTTAGGTACCAATTGACAGGCTAGCTCAGTTTCAAATCACACAGAAATTTCACATAATTTCAAGATAACACTTTCTCGGGTATAACTTTTTAAATATTTTTTTATTTAATCTTGATAAGACGACACATCACAAATAGAACGGCACATAACACATAAAATAATAACACGGATATAACTTTTTACATTTTAGAACATCTCAAACAGAACACAACTACAGTCAACGCTGTAACAGAACACTCTCCAACTCACAGCATTTCTCATTCGGCAAAGCTCACGGAAAACGGTCACGTGACTGCCGGTAGAGTCTATTTGTTTTAAAACGGGTGGCGCGCGTTACATACATCTTTAATATGATATTTTTTTCTTCAACCTCTATGTATATTTAATTTGTTTTTGCTGTAAGAATTGGCCCTATCAATAACTTGTCAATATAAGTTGTAGATAATATTAAGAAGATATGATGAATAAATTCATGCGGATTTGATATCTTGTGAATTGATGAAGTTATGGATTTTTTTCTTCGTGAAACCCCCCTTTTTGTTTTCGTTTTTAATTTGTTTCGCCGTAAGAATTCGCCCTGTCAAAAACTACTCAATATAGAAGTTTTAGCTAATATTAAGGCAATTTATAATAGATTTAATACCTTGAGAATCGACGAAGTTATGAAGCTTTTTCTCCAAAAACCCTATTTTTTTCGCCACTTGAGTCCATTTTTAATTTTATCAAAAATTTTTCATGCATAAATTTTTGGCCCATTTTTTAGAAGTAATAATAAATTTAAACTGAGTCTATATGTATTATAATTAAGATGTTATGGATTTTTTCCTTTTTCCACAAAACCCCTCCCTATTTCATCTCCTTGGTCCGATTTTGATCATTAACGAACTTGACCGAGATTTTATGCCCCTTGATTTTATGTATCAGTTTGGAAAAGATTTATGCAGAATTATGGAAGTTATCGTGCCCATAAAAAAGTGATGTAGATAGATAGATAGATAGATAGATAGATAGAGTTTTTTACTGGGGGTGATTTTGGATTCTAGGGCTCATGATTAGTGTAGATCTGCAAAATTGTTTCCGAAATCCCATAATACAGGAGATCCCAATAGGTAGTATTTCATACGAAATCTACCTAAAAAAGAATTTGATTTCTTGAAATAAAATTCATTATTTATATTTAGTTTATTGTCATCATAATAAGTATTTTTTTAAATATTTTTTTGAAAGCGGACCTAAATAAAAGATAAATCAAAAACTACATAGATTTCCAATTTTTCCCTATGATATTCATATTTGTACTTTGAAAATAAATTTCCTCTTATGAATTTAAAACATTTTATTTATTGTGCAGAAGAAACATTTAAAGCGATGTCGATTTCACTTTCGCTCTGGTAATAAACGGTAGTTGCTGGAGGGCAAGGAAAGATTTTATTATCATTAAAAATAATTTCCCAAACTATTATTGTTTTTTGTAATTCTCATATATGATAAATAAAAAATAATGGCAGTACATTTTTGTAATCTGTAACGGAATCTAAAATAGCTTTAGGAACAAAAAATAGTATTGCTCGAGATTAAAATGCAAAAAAATTTAATATAGAAAGATTTTCATTTCTTGAAATTGCTTTGTTTATTTCTACTATAAAATAATGTGCTATCAGAATTTTTATGTTCTAATTAAATTAAAAGTAAAGGATTATTTATTTTGAAGAATTCCTTTTATTCAAGAAAGGCGCATTTTCGAATGAATGGATTTATTTGTGAGGGTACAACCGTATACCTTATTTATAACGGCTTTCCCTTTATATATTCATTTAACCTCATAGCCCCTCAAAAAATCAACATTTAACTTTCCTGATTCATTTTTGTAGTTGTCATTATCCCTTCCCCTTCAAATAAAATATTTAGTTTAAATTTGACAGTTTTACTTAATTTCATATGTCTGTATTCATTCACTCCCCCCCCCCCCCCCCTCACACTACTGTAAGTTTCATTTATACTTTTAAAGTTCGTGTTAAATGCATGCATCATTTTTATCAACCATTTCCTTTTCTTTTAACTTCTCACAGACATGTGTATTACTGTACTGTATTACTGTATTACTGGAAGGGTGGCCTGAGCCAAAGCACCGCGACCAGGGGTCTATTGTGCTATAGCCCAAAAATGAAAGAGGAAAACATCCTCACTTAGTCCTTAAATATACCAGTAGCTAACATAAAATTCAGCAGGCATTTGATAGGAATATCCTGAATTTCCCATGGCTCAATCAAGTGTCAGCCCATGTGTTCGAAACGGTGAGCAGCATATGCCTCACAGTTACAGAGAACATGTAAGGCAGTCTCCTCTTCATACTTACAACCCCTACAAAGAGGGTCATTAACCACCTTAATAGTACTAAGGTGTCCATTAAGTCTACAGTGTCCTGTTAACAGTTCCACCATATTTCTTAGACTATTCCTTCTGAGCCCAATGATTTCTTTTGCTCTTTTGCTAAGGCATCCGCTATTGAGCTCTTTCGCTTGTCTCTGTCCTCTTGAGTCATTCTTGATACTACTGCTCTCTTAAAATTCTAAAACAGTAGTTCTAATGCAGTCTTTGGAAATGCCAATAGCTGGTTCAGGTCCAATAAATGGAGTAACCGACCCTTTCCTTGCTAGACTATCAGCAAGCTCATTACCCAGGATGCCAGTATAACCAAGTACCCAATGTATAGCAACATCATTACCATTACTGGCAAGCCTGTTCAAAAAGCAGTAACACTCCCAAACAATCCTAGAAGTAATTGTATGTTTCTGTAAGGCAAGTAATGCTGCCTGACTGTCAGAGTAGATATTGACAGACAGGCCACTATACCCCCTCTCAATGCAAATGTAACAACACATAAGTATTGCATAGACCTCTGCTTGAAAGACAGTGGCGTAACTACCCAGCGGTTAAAAGAAAGATGTACCATCAGCTGAGCAGCAAACACCAGCTCCCGTACCAGTATTCATCTTGGAACCATCAGTAAACCAGATCATACCAGTCTTAAGCTCCGTTACAGAAAGAGTCTCCCATTCAGCTCTAGAGTGAAGACTAACTCTGAACGACTTATCAAATACATGCTTTAAAGGCATGCCGTCACCCTTCATGATAAAGACTGGGTGCTTACTGATTTTACAGTTAAGCCTGCCCCAAGTAAGATACCTCGAGTAACTCTGCCACTGCCCATGTAAAATGAGTCTATAAGAGCAGAGCAATGCTTCTGCCTCAATAATCATATGCAGTGGGTACATACCCAACAGCAGCTCCATAGCAGATGTAGGAGTTGTCCTAAGTACACCTGTCATGGACAAGCAGATCATCCTCTGCAGTTTTGCTAATTCTGACTTGGCAATGTCAGTCATCGTTCTTGACCACCAAGCTATACTGCCATAATTGATCATATGGCAGATCACCATATTGTATATCCACCAGATCACTTTTGGGCTGAGTCCCCATGTTTTGCCAATAGCATTTCTGCATGACCAGAAAATCTTTTTGGCCTTATTGATGCAGTAATCCATGTGCCTCTTCCAACACAATCTGTCATCGAAATAGACACCCAGATACTTCACCTCCTTTGAGCAATTCAAAGTGCGCCCATAAAACACAATCTCATTGAATTTGATTGACTTTTTCCTAGTGAAAGCAACAAGAGTCGTCTTTTCTGGGTTAACAGAAAGACCAACATCCCTGCACCACCGCTCTACCTTCTTAAGGATATTATTGAGGATGTCTGAAAGAATATTTTCAAACTTGCCTCTAATGATGATGACAATATCATCAGCATACCCAATACAGTATGCACCATGCAGATGAATCTCAACCAGGAGTCCATCCACCACCAAACACCAAAGTACAGGAGAAATCATCAGATCATCTTTCCTAAAGTGGCAGATGAACCCTTACTGTGATGGAGGTTGATCTGAGCTACCTTTAAATGGATCATCTGGTTTATTTATGACAACAACCTCTTCAGAGGTAACCATATCCTCCGAGTCCTCAGCCAACAACTGTTCCACTTCATCCAAAAACATGGAGGGGGAATTATGTTGGACAGAAATATTTTCAAGTTTAGCATTAATTTCTTTAATACTACTTGTTTCACTTACCTGAGAGGAAGTTTCTGTAGACAGAGCTTCAGCCTCCTTCTCTCTCATCTTTTTAGCATTTGGATCATTCAAAATTTTGAATGATCCCTTGTCAATTCCGGTATACACCTTGTAATCAGCTCTTTTTATAGCTTCAGAGGCAACAACATCAACCTCAAAGATCCAACGGATGGACTGGGGTTCTGCAACATGGTCCAGAACACGCCAGTCACCAGTCTTCAACTCCGGGTTATATCTGTTGAGCCTCTTGAGCAGCTCAATGGGATCTTTGGTGTAAACATCTCTTGTTTTGAAAGCCACCTTGACTGGTTTTGGCATCTCATTCATGGCAAGTACCTTGAGGGGAATACCCTCAAAGACGGTAGTATTGCCCTGATATGAGGTCCTAATCCAGTCCTCAGGGGCATCTCCTTCATAAGTGAAAATTAAGGTTCCATTAACAAGCCTGGAGTCATTTATCAGAGGCAAGGGCTTATCATCAGGAGTCCCATCAACACATCTGATGACATCCCTTGAGATTATATCTACCTCTTCCTGTGTCCGCCTGGTCACTGGAAAGTCTTCCTTAACTACAGCTAACTTCCTAGTTGCTGCTACAGCGGCAAAGGACCTCTGGATATCCTCCTTAGGTCTTTTTGCTGTTGCCAACATCTTAGGTGAAGGTGTCAAATCTGTCACCTTCCTTTTACTTCCACTTTCCCTCGAACCCTTCGGTGGAGCATTAGCAGTGTTGGTTTCCACCTCCTCCCGCTTCTGCTTCCTCCGTCGGTTTCTTTTTTGGGTCTTAGTGAGTACTTTCGGCCTCCTGTAGTGGTTCCAGAGTGTTCCCCACCTAGGTGGGTTCCACCTCCGTCTACACTAACAGTCATGCCGATTTCCTTCTTCTGACATACTGCACTTTTCTCCGAAGTGTCAAGTACAGTCTTCAATTGGGTTTCACTAAAAGTGACCCCCAATCCTTGTTTTCCATTTTTTCCACTATTACAACCACCGCCGACCTTGGAACTAAATAATATTTCCTGATCAGCCATAGTTGTAACCATAAGAAAAATTTAATATCCATGATAAACTTCCAGTTCGCCACTACCCCCGCATAGGTAGTGGTTCCCCACTCTTTCCTAACGTGTTCAGAGAAAACCTCCGGAGCCATTCGGTTGCCACTCATAGCGTGTACCAGGTACACAGGTCTCTGGCAAGCCAGAGAGGATTTCTCACTATGAGCTGGCCCCCGCCCCCCCCCAGCCTAACGCTACTGAGGGAGCTCACCTCTGGGACCGTTTTCTAAAAAACGTTCCTTAAAAACGATATTATGGTAGCACGCCACTCCTCTCCCCCACACAGCATTCAAACTGGAAACCTTTCCCACACCCAACTGGATGCCACTAGGCAGAGCCCGAAAAGCCGGTACTGGGTCTCCATAAGTTCAAATGCCGAACGGGGAAGATCGGTACTGATACTATCATAACCAAGAAGTAAGAAACTGAAAAGAGAAGATAAAAAAAAAAAGAGTGAAACAAAGAGGAAAGGATAGTCAACTAAAATGAGAAGAATAAGGAAAAGAAGAAAGATCGCTCAGGAATCCGGGGTCGCGAAACCCGTGAATACCTAAAGAAGGTATCCCCCTAGGGATACAGACATGTGAATAGAAATAAATCTTAACCGCAGTGACTTTCCGTTGAGATAAAATAAAAGAATAAAATAGAAGTGAATTTCTTTCATCTCAGCCGACAATATGTAATGCATATTTTATGTGTAACACACAAAAATGTGCATTAGATCTTTCTCAGCCTCTTGGCTTGCATTCCTATTAATTCTCACCCTTTTTATTTCTCAGATTATGACCAGATGCCATTCTGACTAATACAGACAGTTGTTAAGTTCTAACGTACACGTATTATCACGTGTTAGCTATCCCTTCAGTTTCCTCGCCTTAGCCACAGGAATTTTAGTTAATAGTAACTCTATAAACACGCCATGGCGTACAATGTAATTCAATGTAATGCTGTAGGATTTTTACTATTTTCTTTGTCCACACCACCCATATCATCGCCAATATGTTACATATGTTTCTCTTCAGCTCGCCAATGAGTGAGTAATTGTAATGAATATTTTATCACTACTGCCTCTGATCTTGAGCGAGACAGACCTCGGCGTTCCCCATGCGGGGGGAACCCGCCTCATCGGGCAGTCTTGTTAACTTCCCCCGTCTCTCTCTGTACCTTCACGGTCCTCCCTTTAAAAAGTTTTTCATAAATAAACAAGTTTAAG
Source organism: Maratus speciosus (assembly GCA_963932465.1). Classification (NCBI taxonomy): domain Eukaryota; kingdom Metazoa; phylum Arthropoda; class Arachnida; order Araneae; family Salticidae; genus Maratus; species Maratus speciosus. Next base: position 242,536,434 of record OZ010788.1, on the reverse strand, counting down.
TTCTCTAAAATATTGTGTTGCAGTTTTTGTATTGTTTGTGAACCTGGATACACAAATCCACCGTCACATAACTTGGTGCCGCGTTCCCAGTTTTTTCTCCAACCTTAAAAAAAAAAAAACGTGGAGAAGTTGTTCCGTCTCAGCACCAGCGACGCGAAAGAACTTTCATAGATTTTTTCCCACTTGGGTTGCGGCTGCCTGCTCTGAGCGCTTATCTCCGGCGTCAACTTCATGGAACGTTCACTTTCCCTTGCCTGCTCTTGCCGCCCCAATGGACTTGGACATTGGGCCTTTCTTGCTGACTGTACCCTCGCTTAAGGAGAAGCAAGCCTTTGACCGCGGTGTGCCGCCGCTTTGGTGTGCCGTAAAGTTCATCAAAGACGCTGTTTCCAGCAATTGCATCTTTTATCTGCACCCTCCACTTTCGCATCCTGTATAATGGAATCCTTCAGCACCTGCACTGATTTATGCTTTTATAGACTTTAGTGTTTTTCGCCGACCCCTCAACATTTCCAAGTCGCGGACTTTCACTCCACTCTGCTGCCAGACGACGGTGTATCTCCCGTACACACGGCTTATCGCCCCTGTTCCTGTTTCCTGCAACATCAGATGTGTTCTCTTTCGGGTGTGACTACCCCCAGCTTTGCTGACTTCCCCTGATTCATAGTTCTGCTGAGAAACCTTTTTCCGCTCAAGGTGCGCTAAAAAAAGGTGTCATCCAAACCAGTGCTCTGTTCTACTGTTCCGTCGTGGTCCCGCTCTGTGTACAATTGTGTTTGTCTGTGCTCTCATAGACAGGAATCATCTGCTCCACCAGCGTTTGTTAAAATTGTGTTGTGAGGTGTGTGTTCATCCGGAAATAACCACCATCTTCTAACGTTCACCTGCTCTAGATATTTTCTAAAAAAAAATTGTGAAAGATGCCAAAGATCTTTTCAGAAAGTTTGTGAAATTACGTATGTGAGATTTATAGTGTGCCGTTCCCAAGTCATGTGTTATTAAGTGTTTTATTTTTACAAAAGATACAGAAATCTTCAAAATTTATTTAAACAAAATTCTTCAAATGCCTTCTGTGCGCCGGGTGTGCCATGAATAAGATGTGTAATATTTCCCTTCATTTGTGGTGTGTTTCATCAAGATTAAAAAAAATTACCTCTGTGATGTGCTAACATATGACATTATTTTGATAAAAAAATTTATGAAACAGAAAGTTAAAAACAATCAAAGTGGTTAAATAAAAAAAAACACTCATCCATTCAAAGAAAAGTGTTATCAAAACTCTATTATACCTTTTTAACAGCACTTAAGGAGTACGAAAACAGAACGTTATTTTTTTTTCTCTCTCCTTATTTTCAAAAATTTTCCCGTTTCAGTTTGTCACTGAAATCATAATAATTCAAAAAATAAATAAATAAATAAATAAATAAAAAGGCGTTGGTTTTTCTTTTCGCTCTGTTTTCGTGCTCAAAAGTAAGCTATGTGCTGTCTACAAAAAAAAGGTGAAAGAATAGTTCTTATTGAGATTGCAGTGGAAGAAAAATTTGGTCACTCTACTTCAAAGAAGAAGAAATCTTTGTCACTTTACTTCAAAAAGTGCATTCATAAAAAAAGTACTTTTCATGTAAGTATGAATGGGGAAGCTGTTAAATTAAATTAGAACTCTTAAATTATTTGGTTATTTTTTTTTCTCTCTTTTCGATCTCACTAAACTACCAGTTTCTTTTTCATGCTGTTTTTTTTTTGCCTATTCATACTTGTACTTTGATAACAGTTGCATTTCCATAAGTTTGTTTTGATTTTGTCAGCTTGAACGGAGAAATTATTTCTGATCTAATTTTAAAATGTACCTATTAGAGACATGATTCTTGTTTCATTTCTTCTCCTTCCGGGCTGTTTTTGATTTTTTTCTTTTTTAAAAAGTGCATTTTTGGTATTTGAAATGGTAATCTTATGATACTTTTTATTAATATTTGATTTATTATAATCTTTGTGTTTATATCATGACATACTTCTCATTTTTTTTTTCTTCCGTGAATTTACATATACATGCTATGTTTCTTTTTTTTTTTGTAAAAATAATTTTATGCATTTAAAAATCTAGAATTTAACCCTTTAGTCCCACTGGCATACTTTGAAGGTATACTTATTCTACCGATAGGCAACAAATAGTTGTTCTCTGCTCGAAGGTTTGCAGTATTTCTTTATTATTTTAGATAAATGTGTGCATATTACGCTCACAGCGTTTGCACATTTCCACTTGTGTGCTATATTTGCACACTTATTCTCACAATGTGTAGCTCGACTCTGACCTTGTTTGACTTTCTTTTTGTATTTTAAACCAGAATTACAATTTAATTGCCTGATAACTTTAATTTTATTGCATTTTGGATACTTTAATCCAACTGGATTTTGACAGAAATTTGACTTAGAGAAATCTTGTGGTTGAAGCATTTTTTTTTTGCATTCCCCCCCCCCCCCTCTCCATTTTTTCTTTTGTGTATAATTTATATATGCAATTTATTGTGTTTTATTTTATGTGCATGCATTTCATTTCTGATAATTATAGTTTTTGCATACTTACCCCTTTTTGAAATACCGGTATTATTTATTTTGCATTAGTTGTTTTGCCCTCTAAAAAAAAGAATTCCCCCTCCTTTTTTTAAATCTTTCCGTTCAAAAAAAAGGAAAACAACAGAAACTAACTGTACAGTTTTAAAGAAAAAAAAGTATTTGGGGATAACAGAAATTTTAATCTTTCACTTTTACAATATGGAATCAAAAGATAAAAACACAATTACGGATTTAAATCACCCCATTTCTGTATCTCCATGGGTAGATTATTTCGAAAAAATATTATTAAGATATTCTGATTCCATTACTAAGGAGGTCACATCAATTCAAAATTCAACGCAGGCGGAAAATACTGCATCTTTGTCTAAACATATTATTGATTTCTTTCAGATCATTAAATTCAATTTTGACGTTCTTAAAAGAAACTTTGAAATTCTAAAAGATGACTATTCCAAATTGCAACATGAAAAAGATAATTTATTTATTGTAAATCAAAAAGTGTTAGAGAGATTACATGAAATTACCGCCCAACAGAAAGGTAAAGCTATACGTACTAAAACTCTTGATGATCAGGTGGTAAATAACAACAAACTCCCGGTATCGGTCCTAAATAAAACAACACAGACCTGTTATGTCATACACATAAGAAATTACCACAACTGCAAAATGATGAAAAAGACTCATATCTTAGCCCTAACCTATACACTCAAAGTAAACACAATGAAAAATTTACAGATGTCAGCAATTCCTCTCTAAATTCGTTATCCCCAGCTGAACTTAATGTAACAAAGCCTATTCGTGTCATTATTTGCAACCTTCCTGAAAATTTATATATTCCTGATATCTTGTTCGATATTTCAGATTTAATTCACATAACTGAACCTATTTTTCACTTTGTTAAAAAGTACAAGCTACTACATGTTAATTTATATAATTGGGTCCTTGACATAGCGCCACAAGAAGCTAGGCATTTACTAATGCATAAGGAAATACTGATTCAATCAAAACTGTACCCTATAAAAAAAATATGTAACTATTAAACGCTGTTTCAGGTGTCAGTTATATAATGATCACCTTGCACATTCGTGTCATAATGACATCGGGTGTTCGGTCTGTGCTTTGCCACACACTGACCCTCGGTGTAGAAATCCTGCAAAGTGCATTAATTGCATTAGAAATAATGAAAGCAACACCAATTTTGACATTTTTCACACAGCGTTCGCACACTCCTGTCCATCATTAAAAAAATTCATCAAGCAAAAGCGAGAAAAGGTATACAAATGCAATACATTCCCATAAATATCTCATATAACTTCCTTTTTATAAAAAAAAAGCAAAAAGCAATATAACATACATTTTACATTTTTATCTAACACACATTGCTGTGAAGGAGTTACTATCTACAGCATTTCCTTTATTTTCAAGATTTCCATTTTCTTATACATTTACATACATATGTCATTATTCGACATTATTATTCATACTTTATTGAGGTTTGAAGTTTGATTAATTTTTTACTCATGATTTTTTTTAAATAAACACAAGTGTACAGTGTGTTGCTTTTTCATTTGATAGTTTAGCGCGCAAATAGTCAAATGAATGACAAAATTGAACATAGGTGAAGATTTTTCTGATGCGGATCGTCAGAAATTTTGTTTTTCACATTTTGGGAGGATTATTGCTGAAAGTGTACACATTAATACAACTTTAATCATTCACTACTACACTAGTTACTTTTTTTAGATCTATCTTAGAAATTTGGATAAAAATTTCACCTGTTTATCTCATTTAAGTTTATTTAGTTACATTTTATCACATAAGTAGCATTTCCAGGTCACATTTGTCCTTTTCGTTTTTCTTTACTAAAGAAAACACAGTTACTTTTTGTTTGTTTGTTTTAACTGTAGGCTAAACATTTTTGTACTTGTGATACAATGCTCTTGGTCCCATACGTACATGATGAGTTTTTGTTCATAGTTCATACAACTGAGTTCATATTTTATTTAGCTCATAGTTTACACAACTGAGTTCATAGTTTATTTAGTTCATAGAAAAACTTTACACTAGTTCATCGCGTTGCCAATTCGTTGTGTACTTCAGGGACCAATTTCACTATCATTTTTCTTTCGTCACAATCCTTAGTTCATAGCTTTTTCTTACACATTTTAGTTCATAGTTTGCTTGTTTTTCTTTCTTTTGTTTTCTTAGACACCACTAGTTTGCATAGCGTGGATCTCTCAATACGCCTCCCGTGTCATTAAAAGCTAGTTAAAAACCTATCTGGAAAAACGTTTCACGGACTAAGGAGGCGCTGCAAATTTGCGACATCCTTTCAGAGCGCGCTTAACACAATACCAAATTTTAACTTTGAACAAGTGTTTTTTTTTTTTTTTGTTACACTCTAAAAAAAAAAAGATTATTACTACGCTGAATTAAGTTTTATGAAAGGCCAAATGAAGTTTAAATATGCAGTACTTTTATTGTCAGTACCGAATTAAGTTCTTCTTAAGCAGATTAGGTGATAAGATTTAAAAAAAAAAGAGTTATGAAGAATAGCAATATTTGATATTATTTAGGCTTCATATCTCTTTGAACGTTTGTGGTACACCCTTCGTACCTTTCTAGTACATACAAGTATACCCAACCCTACGTTATATAGTTTTTTACTAAATCTTTTTATTCTTTTAGCAACGATTTTTTTTAGTATTACAGTTTATAATTCATATATTTATTGTACGGAACCCTGTGAGCGCGAGTAATACTCGCACTTTACCGTTTATTTCCTATAAAAAGTCTTAACGTATCATTTTTCCCCCATTTCTTATAAAAATATCCAACAGCAAAAGTTTCAATATGTGCCTTTGCAATATAAAATTATTTAAAGTTTCTCTCCTTTATGATTTAACTCATGGTCTTTTATTTAATAAACATAAACAAACTACTTTGAAAAAAAAAACTTATATTCAAACTTAGAAAGTGTTTCATGCTTCCCGTGTAGTATTATAACGTCATAGTAACGTCCCATAGTGACTGTGTGATCGTCGACGTAAAGTCATAGTGACGTGGATGTGCAGTTCTTATGGCCTTTTTTAAGCCCTTCTGTGACATCACACTGTGAACTCTTTATTAATTCACAATGTGGTCAATTTGTGAAAAGTATGACATTTGTGACGATTATACATAGGTCGTGTGTCAGATGTCACCGCACTCGACCTAACCTTACTAGGTCGGCTGTTTTTATTCTATTAGATGTAAATTTCCAACTGGGCGAAAAATGTCCGGACCAGGATTCGAACCCGGGACCTCCCTGGCTGAATCCGCCAGTGCTCTGCCATCTGAGCTATCCCGGACGATTCTGGTCGAACTTTTTCACCCAGCTAACCTTGAAGATTACAGCATCTGGTCTCAAACCTGGTTCAGCTCAACAGAATAAATCTTAGGTAATGGAACTCCAGAAATCGCTGGATACGAACTTACACTAGATTAATTTTCACACAATTATTCTAATTGGTAAACAAATCATATTAGATGTAAATTTCCAACTGGGCGAAAAATGTCCGGACCAGGATTCGAACCCGGGACCTCCCTGGCTGAAGCCGCCAGTGCTCTGCCATCTGAGCTATCCCGGACGATTCTGGTCGAACTTTTTCACCCAGCTAACCTTGAAGATTACAGCATCTGGTCTGAAACCTGGTTCAGCTCAACAGAATAAATCTCAGGTAATGGAACTCCAGAAATCGCTGGATACGAACTTACACTAGATTAATTTTCACACAATTATTCTAATTGGTAAACAAATCATATTAGATGTAAATTTCCAACTGGGCGAAAAATGTCCGGACCAGGATTCGAACCCTGGACCTCCCTGGCTGAAGCCGCCAGTGCTCTGCCATCTGAGCTATCCCGGACGATTCTGGTCGAACTTTTTCACCCAGCTAACCTTGAAGATTACAGCATCTGGTCTGAAACCTGGTTCAGCTCAACAGAATAAATCTCAGGTAATGGAACTCCAGAAATCGCTGGATACGACCTTACACTAGATTAATTTTCACACAATTATTCTAATTGGTAAACAAATCGTATTAGATGTAAATTTCCAACTGGGCGAAAAATGTCCGGACCAGGATTCGAACCCGGGACCTCCCTGGCTGAAGCCGCCAGTGCTCTGCCATCTGAGCTATCCCGGACGATTCTGGTCGAACTTTTTCACCCAGCTAACCTTGAAGATTACAGCATCTGGTCTGAAACCTGGTTCAGCTCAACAGAATAAATCTCAGGTAATGGAACTCCAGAAATCGCTGGATACGAACTTACACTAGATTAATTTTCACACAATTATTCTAATTGGTAAACAAATCATATTAGATGTAAATTTCCAACTGGGCGAAAAATGTCCGGACCAGGATTCGAACCCGGGACCTCCCTGGCTGAAGCCGCCAGTGCTCTGCCATCTGAGCTATCCCGGACGATTCTGGTCGAACTTTTTCACCCAGCTAACCTTGAAGATTACAGCATCTGGTCTGAAACCTGGTTCAGCTCAACAGAATAAATCTCAGGTAATGGAACTCCAGAAATCGCTGGATACTGTACCAGATGCTGTAATCTTCAAGGTTAGCTGGGTGAAAAAGTTCGACCAGAATCGTCCGGGATAGCTCAGATGGCAGAGCACTGGCGGCTTCAGCCAGGGAGGTCCCGGGTTCGAATCCTGGTCCGGACATTTTTCGCCCAGTTGGAAATTTACATCTAATATGATTTGTTTACCAATTAGAATAATTGTGTGAAAATTAATCTAGTGTAAGTTCGTATCCAGCGATTTCTGGAGTTCCATTACCTGAGATTTATTCTGTTGAGCTGAACCAGGTTTCAGACCAGATGCTGTAATCTTCAAGGTTAGCTGGGTGAAAAAGTTCGACCAGAATCGTCCGAGATAGCTCAGATGGCAGAGCACTGGCGGCTTCAGCCAGGGAGGTCCCGGGTTCGAATCCTGGTCCGGACATTTTTCGCCCAGTTGGAAATTTACATCTAATATGATTTGTTTACCAATTAGAATAATTGTGTGAAAATTAATCTAGTGTAAGTTCGTATCCAGCGATTTCTGGAGTTCCATTACCTGAGATTTATTCTGTTGAGCTGAACCAGGTTTCAGACCAGATGCTGTAATCTTCAAGGTTAGCTGGGTGAAAAAGTTCGACCAGAATCGTCCGGGATAGCTCAGATGGCAGAGCACTGGCGGCTTCAGCCAGGGAGGTCCCGGGTTCGAATCCTGGTCCGGACATTTTTCGCCCAGTTGGAAATTTACATCTAATACGATTTGTTTACCAATTAGAATAATTGTGTGAAAATTAATCTAGTGTAAGTTCGTATCCAGCGATTTCTGGAGTTCCATTACCTGAGATTTATTCTGTTGAGCTGAACCAGGTTTCAGACCAGATGCTGTAATCTTCAAGGTTAGCTGGGTGAAAAAGTTCGACCAGAATCGTCCGGGATAGCTCAGATGGCAGAGCACTGGCGGCTTCAGCCAGGGAGGTCCCGGGTTCGAATCCTGGTCCGGACATTTTTCGCCCAGTTGGAAATTTACATCTAATATGATTTGTTTACCAATTAGAATAATTGTGTGAAAATTAATCTAGTGTAAGTTCGTATCCAGCGATTTCTGGAGTTCCATTACCTGAGATTTATTCTGTTGAGCTGAACCTGGTTTCAGACCAGATGCTGTAATCTTCAAGGTTAGCTGGGTGAAAAAGTTCGACCAGAATCGTCCGGGATAGCTCAGATGGCAGAGCACTGGCGGCTTCAGCCAGGGAGGTCCCGGGTTCGAATCCTGGTCCGGACATTTTTCGCCCAGTTGGAAATTTACATCTAATATGATTTGTTTACCAATTAGAATAATTGTGTGAAAATTAATCTAGTGTTTTTATTCTGTTTGTAATATTCTTATTACAATCTTGCTTCGGGTCGGGTAACCAATTTTAGCAGAACACAGCGATATTTTGTGGGATGGTTTACTTTTTGTTTTTTCTTTTTGACTGTAGGTAAGATTCGGATTAGAATCATGCAGCAGATATCTAGGTTTTACACGAACCCGACCCGGACCCAGTTTTGATAAAATCTTGTTGCTCGACTCAATGGAAGATTTTAATCCAAGTCCAATCTGCGGCTAGAAAAATAAATAAATAACAGCCGATTCAATAACATCGGCTCGGTTTCGAAAAAAATATAGGAACCTGACGCCATGTCGGTCATAAATATCTCTTTTCTCTACAAAAAACGTTTAAAATATTTGTTTTCCCAGTTTAGAAAAGTATATCAAAATCAAAATTTCTGTATGTAACTTTCCAATATAAAATAATTGAAAGCTCTAGATTTTGTTCAACTCACAGTTCAATATTTAACAAACATAAAGCAAACTAATATGAAAAATTTGATGCTTTCAATAATGGGAGTTATTACTCCCATTCAAAAGTAAAATGTTTTTCATACTTAATGGTAGATTAACGTGGTAAACGCAGTAAGAAATAATTTAAAACACACTTTTTCATAGAGTTTAAAGGGGCGAAGGAATTTAAAAATTATTTTTCATTATTCATCTTATTCGAACAATAAATTTTTCAAGCAAATGTTCTGTACTACACTGACGGGAAAAAAATCCCAACACCAAGAAAGACTTGTGTTAGATAAACGAAATTTTGTAGACGTGTTTATACATCTGAAAGATGACATCGATTAAAATTTCGCGCTTCGTGCATAAGTGTGGCGCTAGTAGCCCCACTCAGAATTTGCAGATCAGATTTACTTTAAATGCGTGGTGTAAAGTTCGTGGGCGTTATTTAGCTTCGAAATATGGCGTATTCAGTTGATGTTAGCCAAGCATACCTTTAACAAGACGATGAAGCCACTGTCAACAGCTCACCGAGTTGGAACGAGTTCGCATATTCGGACTAGGAGAAGGTGGATGTTCTTTCCGCGATATTGCAGAAAGACGTGGCTGGAATGTATCCACTGTGCATGATTGTTGGAAGCAGTGGTCAAGGGATGGTACTGCCTCAAGAAGACCGGGTTCCAGGCGGCCACTTGGCACTCCTGAGAGGGAAGATCGCCGTATTCGGCATACGACTGTAGCGCATCGTACTGCGTCTGCGGCAGAAATTCGAGATGCAGGTGGTACCACAGTGACACAACGAACTGTTAAAAATCTGTTACTTCAAGGAAAGCTCAAAGCCAGGCGCCCTGTAGCGTGCCTTCTACTGACTCCAAGCCACTGCCATTTGCGACGTCATTAGTGTCAAGCCAGAGCTCACTGGAGGACGGAGTGGAGATCTGTTGTGTTTTCTGATGAAAAAGAATCACAACAGATCTCCACTCCGCCCACCAATGAGCTCTGGCTTGACACGAATGGCTTCGCAAACGGCAATGGCTTGGAGTCAGTGGAATGCACGCTACAGGGAGCCTAGCTCGCAGTTGTCCTTAAAGTAACCGATTTCTAACAGTTCGTTGTGTCACTGTGGTACCAACTGCAGTTCAAATTTCTGCCGCAGACGCAGTACGATGCGCCACAGTCGTGCACCGAATACGGCGATCTTCCCACCTAGGAGTACTACGTGGCCTCCTAGAACCCGGTCTTCTTGAGGCAGTACCATCCCTTGACCAGTGCTTCCAGCAATCAGGCACAGTGGATACATTCCAGCCAAGTCTTTCTGCAATATCGCGTAAAGAAAATCCACCTTCTCGTAGCCCGATTATGCGACCTCGTTCCAACTCGGTGAGCTGAGGACAGTGGCTTCTTCGTCTTGTTAAAGGCATTCTCGGCTAACATCAACTCAATACGTCACATTTCGAAGCTAAATAACGCCTACGAACTTTACAGCCTGCATTTAAAGTAAACCTGATCTGCAAGTTCTGAGTGGCGCTACTAGCGCCACATTTATGCGCGAAGCGCGAAATTTCAATCGATGTCATCTTTCAGATGCATAAACACGCCTACCAAATTTCGTTTATCTAACACAAGTCTTTCTTGGTGTTGGGATTTTTTTCCGTCAGTGTATAAATTCAATAGATGTCTGAAAAATTATATCAGTTTACAGAAAGTTTAAAAAAAAAATCCATGTCTTTAAATTGTTTTTTTTTATATATTTAAACTGCCCCAAGCGTTTCAGTTTTTAAATTTTTCTCCTTTTTTAACTTTATTTTATTACTTCAAAGTTCTTTGACAAAAATAGCTGTGCGTCTATTTTTTAGGATGAAGAAAATTATTTGAAAAAAAAAAATTAAAAAACTGGAACTAAACTGAAATTTATTAAATATTTACATGTTAATAGAATGTATTACTAATTTGTGGACCTTAATATACCAGCATTCTAAAACTAGCATTCTTATATTGATTTCTTGTACTTATTTATCAAGATCACACCTTACAGTTACTAAAATTCTGAACAGAATTGAAAATGCAAAACGTATTTTAAAGTTGAATACAATAAGAAAACTTTGGGTACAAAAGAGAAAGGTAAAATGTTATTTTTTCTGAGTTATTTAAACTAATTATACAGTAAGAAAAATTATCGTAATTAAATTTATAAAAGTGTTATACATTATTTATATGAAGGCATCATTTTGTCACAAAACTTTCCTTTCAACTCTAGAAATTAAAAAAGAACTGTCTTAGTTTGACTTCGTTCTGTTAACCTCGATAGCAGTAATAATTTATATTAATAAAATTTTTGCAGTTATTTTAACTCGTTATTATTTTTCCTAAAGAATAAAACGCAACTGAAAAACTATCTTAATTTAATGTAAAAAAGAAAAAAATTCAGGAATTACATGGCAAATTAGCTAAGATTTTATTCAAAACCATTTCGTAAAAGAAATACTATAACTCGCAAGTCGCCATTTGAACAAATTTCTTGAAATTATTTTCCACTGACAGTGTTAAGCTAGGTGCTACCCAGATTGTTCTGCAATTTTACTAGATTTATTAGTGCGCTAAACGTTATCTTATACACTATCTACCAATAAGTATTTGGACACGTGTGATCGAAAAGAAAAACATTTTTATTTACATTCAAAAGTTAGTAGAGCCTCCACGAGAAGCAATTACATTCGCAACCCTCCTGGGTATGCTTTCTACAAATCCTTGCATAACAGCTAGTGTTTTATTTCATTCGGCTTGGAGAAGGCATGTAAGTTCTTTCATTGATTTTGTATGGTTACCGCACCCCTTAATTCGGCGATCCAACTCGTCCCAGAGGTTTTCGATTCGGTTCAGGTCTGGTCTCTGGGCAGGTCATTCCAGTCGATTAACACCATTGTCACCATATCAATCCATGGTGGACCTCGCAACATGGCAGTTGGGGTTGTCATCCAGGAAGTAGCATGGGTCCGACCAGTAGAACTGCCACAACGTAGGAAGTACACTGTCATTCAAAATAGTGTAGTAGGTGTCGGTGTTGAGCTTACCGTGAATTGGGACCGAGGGTCTCAGATCAAACCAGGAAAACATCCCCGGATTATAATTCCCTCTCCGCCGAACTTACTATGGACACAATGCAATCTAGAACGAGGCAAACTCCAGTCCCAGACTCTACCATCCGAACGGTAGAGTGTGAACCTTGATTCGTCACTCCAGAAAATCCGTTGCCACTGCTGTACGGTCCACTGCTGTCATGCTTTGCACTACCTTCACCGAGCAGCGCGGTTGGATTTGGTGATCAAAAAGCTTATGGGTGACAGCGTAACCATGAAAAGCAAGCAGATGAGCTTCCTTACGGATGGTATTCAACGAAAAAACACACAAGAATTCCTGTTGAAACTCTTGGTGTATGTGTGCCTTTGGTTGGGCGCGGTCCTTCGGTATTTCTGTAGACAGCACCCGTCGGTCCCTATCTTCCAATTTCGTTGGTCTGAGGCCTCTGGGCATATTCCGGCAATCGTGGCAGTCCATTCACTTCTGAATCAGATTGATTTTCGATATTTCAGATCGCCAGATTTTACCCTTAAGGATAGGCCATTTCTGTGGTACACGGTGATTACACCTTTCTCGAAATCCGATAACTCCGTACTTCGTGGCATGTTGCATGCGACTGATGTCAATGTTGTTTCCGACAACATATTTAACGATGGAGGGCGTGACATACATCAGGACCGCAGAAATCGGTATTTGCATAGGTGTTCAAATATTTATTGGTAGATAGTGTATACTACTGTATATTCAGCGATAAGCCTAATCTCATTTTCGTATAGCAATTTAAGTTTAAATACGGTATATACGATGGTATCTTTCCAGCTGTAATTTTCCAAATGGACGTTTTTCGTGCAGTTGGAAAATTACAGCTCATTTGATTTATTTAGCAATTAGAATAATTCTGTTAAAATTAATCAAGTGTAACTACATATCCAGAGTTTACTAGAGTTCCATAACTTGAGATTTATTCTGTTGAGCTTATTCATATATCAGACAAGATGCTATGATCAATAAAGCTAGCTAGCTCAGTTGACAGTGCTTTGGCATCTTCAGCCAAAATATCCCTTGTTCGAATCCTGGCATACATCAGGACCGCAGAAATCGGTATTTGCATAGGTGTTCCATAGGTGAACATTTTTCGCCCAGTTGTAAAATTACAACTCATTTGATTTACATACCAATTAGAAAAAATTATATTAAAATAGAAGGTCTAGTGGAAGGTATATTTTGTTAATTATAATTATTATTGCATTTTTTCTGAATTAGCTAAAGGATTTTCATTATAATTTCCAAATCCCCCAAACGCATCAAAACAGTCCTCTTCAAAATATGTTTTTTCTCATTTTCATAAATATTTAAAAATTACATTATGGTGAAATTGGGACTACATCTTCTTTACGAAAATTTAAATATTTGTCAGAAAAATATTTTGTACAAATTCTTGCTCCTTGTTTTAATCCTTAAATGCCTGATTTTTCAAAAATCATTTTAATAATGTTTTTCGGCTTTCATTTTTTAATTAAATTATGGGAAAAATACTTTTAAAAATCATATTTTATTTTAAGTATAGTTTACGGCTAAAAAACAGTTTGTAACTAATCAGCAATACTGGTGTTTAATTGAAAAAATAATTTGCCTTGATAAAATTCTATAACATTAAACACACAGCAATTTTAGGAACTATAATAAGAAATAAATTTCACTTGCTCACTGCAGGTCAAAATAGGATATTTCGCAAGCTCCCAAACAAAACAAAAAGAACAAGTAGCAACAATTGAAAAAAATAAATCTATCTTTATTCTTAAACAGCACAAGTGTTGCCATCTACATGTTGAAAATCGATTTAATAATATTTTCAGAATGTATTTTATTGGCAACATTAGGCATTATAGTTTCAATATTATTCTAACTAGTTGCGTAGCAACCCGCTGTGTTGCTTTTGAATTGCATGGGACAATCGATCTTTTTGCGAAAAATCAAATCTTAACTTTATTGTAAATTTAGAAAGCCATTGCAATATTAATTTTATTAAATACAATATTTCAAATAATAAGTTATATTTACAATTTAAGTCAAAACTTTCCCAATAAAAATGCACATATTCCATAACTTTATTTGCCTAGAAATTTTCGCTCTTCCAAGATTTTGCTTCGCATTTCGGAGTTCGTAGAAATGATATCATTTGGGTCAACTTATACAAAAATGAATTTGTTTGGACGAATTTAATCAAAAGCATTTTATATTTATGAATTAAAATAAATATTTAAAGAATTATTTTTTTTCTCGCTAAAACTTTTTTCTTTTTTTTCTCGCTTTTTCGCATTTTTAATGTCCGCTTCTGAAATGTTTTATTAGCCATCTTAAGGCAATGGTTGGAAATCTACTTTACGACTTTAAATTAACTGAAAATAACGTGCGATTTTTTTTTTTTTACTTTTGACGTCAACAGAATTTATCTCAATGTTCCAGTCGAGAGTCGAATTTGTGTTTCTAAAATAAACGGATTCCTGAAGCTTGAATATGTGGGAGTTCGTATTTCGTGAAATGTTCTTGAAAACTACAATCATTTTTTCACTATTTATTCAAATATACGTTAATTTCAATTTAAAAATGATTTCAAAAATGATACCTATTAATCCTTGTCATTTTCCCTTTTCTCTCTTTTATCTACAAAAATGGAGCAATTTTAGTTTCCATCATTACAGAAATGTCATCAAAATAACGTAAAAATTTATATCTCGAAAGCTAAACAAATTTTAAATTTCTACGACCACGTTTAAAATCCTCGGACCCATGCGGATAACTGGCGTTAATTTGATCACCCAACATTCCATATTCTAGGAGGAACAGCTGTGAAATTCAAATGGACAGTCACTTTTTAATATAATAGATTGACGAAGTTTTAATTTCGCTATTAAAAATTAGTCAGGGACAAATGCTGAACTATTTATATTATTTTAAGTGCAAATGGCTTATTCCGTAATGGAGCCTGTACGCAGTGGATATAGATTAAAAAACATTATTCTTGAAAATTATTTAAAAAGACATAATAAATAAATCAATTAAGATAAAGTTTTCAAGAAAATTGCATTTGAAAGTAGATTTGTTTCCCTATATGTGTAAAAATTGAAGATGCGCGATGTTTAGAAATTCAAAAAATTGCAGTAGCAAAGATTGCAAATCCGACATTTAATCGTCAAGCGTTGCCATTCTCAAAATGACGCTATCCGTACGCACGGACATATTTTTCCTTTAGATAGATTTTCAAACGTGAAGTTCCGTTTGTCAGCTAAAACTCTGCATGTGAAAATGTATTCTTTTGGCTTGAGGGTCTAATTTCAGTACCGCGAAATACAAATTCCAGAAACTGATGTCTTTTAGATGTATTCGTGTAAAAATATATAGTTTTATCAAAGAAAATGATTGTTTTCTTTTAAATATGGCACTTACTGAAGCATTACGCCAAGTGTCTCAAATTCGGTATCAGCCGAATGAAAATATATTGTAACATTAGCTTTATGAGCGAAAATGTTTTTTAAATAGTGACGTCATTTTCTGTTCAGACTTAAAATAAAGTTATTTTTAATTGTAATGAGTAAATGGTATCAATAAGGATAAATAAACCCCAATATTTCTTTTTTTCTGCAACAGTGGAAATAATACGATTGCTACCATTTTGATGAAATTTCAAAAAATCTTTTCAAATTAAATTAAAAATATAAAAGTGAAAATATTTAGAAAAATAGCCAGTGCGATGACATCTACAAATGAACAGCTTTCATTTAAAAAAAGAATTATTAGCAAAATTGGTACAGTAGAAAGTTCAAGGAAGATGTCTAAAAATGCTATCTTGTGTTTTCAATATATAGATTATTTTTTCTCTTTTACTTTAACAGTTGCCTAGCAACTCTATTTCATACAAATTACATTTAAAAGCACATATTTTTCCCAATTCGTCTCTAAAAATTTAAATTGTTCGACTACATATATGTTAAATTCGTGCTTTTTTATATATTATTCTTTTATTTATTTATTGATGAAGCTTTAATTTCTTTGTAGAAAATTAGCGGGAGAGAAATTCTGAACTTTTTTTATGTGCAAATTGTTTATTAATATTTCGCAATGGAGCCGGCACGGCAAAATCATTTAATTGATAAATAACAACGAAATATATCCAAAACTCACTGGGTTTTATAACAGACGATATTCTTGACATAGCACGTATTTTAATTTCAATTTTTTTCGATTTTTATGAGAAAATGGCATCAAAAAGATACAGCAGTCTACTATTTTCATTTTTTTCCTCTTTAGTTTCAACAGAAATGTAGTAGTTCAGCTGCCACGATTACAAAAAAAGTAATAAAACTACAAAAAAATTAATATCTTAAAATTAAAATGAGATACAGCTTTCAAACAAATTGCATTTAAAAGAGAATTTTTTTCGTTATACGGCGGTGTAAAAATTTAAAATGTGCGATGTTTAGAAGTATAAAAATTTGCAGTAGAGAAAATTACAAAACCAAAATTTTATTTCAAATTTCAAAGTGTTGCCATTCGCAAAATGACGTATGCGTTACGCACAGATATGTTTGTCCTTTATAATATAGATAGTATTTTAGAGCCTAAATTGGGTATGTTGCCGAAAAGCAACACCAGGCATTTAAGGGTTAACTTTTTGAAGATATTTCATTTTCATCGCAATATGACGTCATTCGATAGTGGCATTTTAGAAACAGGTTTGAAGTGACCACTGTGACTTACCGTGATATTACTGCCAATATTCTTGCTATAAGAGTTACAAGAGGTTCCAAGTTTTAAAGCAGCTTTACACTTTGTCGAGAAGTACGTGTCTTGCCAGTTGTCAGACCGATAGAAAAAAAAAGTGTAACCATGGCTATAAAATAGCTACGCTATAAAGCAAGTTTAAATATTGAAGAAAGAAAGGTTTAATTAATTATTCGGTTTTGAGGCACTGTAATATTTTCGATCATTATTATGGCTGCTAACAGCAGAATATTCTCAGAAAGAAATTCCATAAATTTTATCTTCTGAGTAACACTAGGGAGACTGCAGGCAAATGGAACATATTTTACATTTTATTCTATAAAAAGTGGGATTTATAAAATTCCTGCTTTTTTTAACAGACATTATTTTAAACAGTTTTTTATTAATTGATAAAAATGTTAGTCCAAGCTTAATTATTGAAAGAGATACAGCCTTAGTTTGTGAAAGGAAATTTTAATAACTTTTGTTAAACGTCTTTTAAATAGGCGAAATCAAGAGTTATATCCGCATTATTCGAAAGTCAATGACAAAATCTTGCTTTAGATATTAAATATTGTCTCTATATCTGTATAAATCTTATTAAACTAAAATTTATTGAGGTCTTTAATACCTTTTCATACTTTTATTAAAACTTAATTTGGCCATATAGTGTTAGATATATAGCGAATTAACACCTTGTAATAATATACTACTAATTTCAAATGCTAAAAGGTTTAAATTTAAACTTTAAAACCAGTAAAATTGACGCGCAAGAAGTTTGTAATAAGATTTGCGATGATATTGAACAGATAGAAGATTTAAAAGTCGATATGAAATTAACAATAAAAAGAGGTCTTAAATCTGGTCATTAATAATAACTATTGCACATTTAACGGTAAATATTATAAACAAAATCATGGTGCCCCAATAGTCCAGGTAATAGGGGATTTTACCTGGCAAAATTAATGGTAGTTCTGAAAATTGGCTTACTTTATGCTTTTTGGGACGCTGAATCCGAATTTGTAACTTCCCACCAACATTTCTCCCGGCAACCCCCCCAAATTTTGGTAAAATGCCCCCAAAAAGGTTTTTTATTAAAAAATCAATTTTTTTATTGTTTTAGGGAAAACGTATCTAGACATTCAGAAAGTAGACAAAATTTGCAAAGTAGACAAATTAGATACATGACATTATGACTTAGGATGAAGGGGAAGATGGGATCTGCCTCGGAACATGCGCCGCGGTGCTGCGTGGACTAAGTTGTGCAATTCCACTTAACCACTCACACGTTTACATTCGCCCTCCCATCTTCTCTCCGAACTTTCTCTATAAGGTTTACTTTAAGTTTTTTGGGTCGCTGAATCCGAATTTTTAACTGACCCCCAAAAATTTCCCCCCGAAACCCCCACCCCATCCAAATGGTTGTTTTTAAATTAATTTTTTTATTATTTTAGGGGAAAACTATGTAGAAATTTAGAAAGTAGACAAAATTTGCAACAAATAGGATATATGGCATCATGACGTAGGATAAACGGGGAGAGAGGGGGCTGCCTCGGAACATTTCCCGCGCGCTGTTCTCAAAAAGCAAATTTTTTCAAAAAATCAATTTTTTGGAGATTTGCCGGGGGAAATTTTGGTGTTAAGTTACAAATTCGGATTCAGCGACCCAAAAAACATAAAAAGAGCCGAAATTCAGAACTAGCATTAATTTTGCCAGGTAAAATCCCCTATTACCTGGACTTGCATAACTAAGTGCACATAGCGCCGCAGCGTATGTTCCGAGGCAGGCCTTTTCCTCACCGTTCATCCTACGTCGTAATGTCATATATCCTATTTATTGAAAATTTTGTCTACTTTCTGAATTTTTACATAGTTTTCCACTAAAACAATAAAAAAATTAATTTAAAAACAACTATTTTTTTGGGGGGGGGGGGGGTGTTCGGGGGCGAATTTGGGGGTAAGTTAACAATTCGGATTCAGCGACCCAAAAAACATATAGTAAGCCTTTTTCCAGAACTACCATAAATTTTTTTAGGTAGAGCCCCTATACGGTCTCAATTGCCTGGACTACAATGGGTTCCTCTATTTCGGGTTTATTAGCAAAATATGCTCTTCGCCCATTAGAAATGAAGTTTTTAACAAATTTCAATTACAGCCCCACACTTGGCTTATGTTGATATATATATATTTTTTTTTTAATTTGGCAGTACATTCTTGACGAACTTAAAATATTTAGAAATCATATAAATTCAAGGAACAGTAACATTAAATTCACTGTTGAAATTGAACATAATAAAAGTTCCATTCCTTGACATAATGTTAACAAGAACAAATCAATCTATCGATAGATCTGTTTTCAGAAAAAGCATAGCTAACCAGGCCTCCATACCGAAAAATGCATGTTCTCCATTTGCAAAAAATTTCAACCTATTGGTTTTTCGTAAGACGAACTTTTCTAGTATGCACACAAAATAATTTGAATGAGGAATTAGATAATATTCACAGAAGTTTTCGCACTAATGCTTATAAAGTTCGACATATTAACAAGTTAATCGTGGATATTGTCAAGAATAAGAAGAATATTGTCAAGAATGGGATACATTTGATTCGCAAAAATACAAACTTTATAATATTCAATATATTCCAAGCTTTTTCAAAAATTAAAATATAGTCATAAACTTTTCAATATTTGCTTACTAGCCAAACCACCTCTGAAATTGAAGAATATCATTTGCGCTAAAATTGACCCAATTAATTTTGAGGATTACTCAAGAGTTTATAAAATACCATCTATTAAAGCAGACGGATCAAAGAATTACTATATTGGTATGATTAGCAGGAAATTTTAGTAACGAAAAAAAAGAGCATATAGCTGATATTAAATATAATAGAAAAAACACAGCCCTAGCAAGATTTTATCAAGAAGAAACCATCCAAATAAATTATAGTAAAAGTAAAATAATTTTCCTCCAGCCTATACTATCCGTCCATTATAAGAGAAACCATACAGATTGTAACGCGCAAAAATTCAATATGTAACGATGCAGCATCATTTCACTTACCAAAATTATGGCCTCGAGCTACTAAATGGTTATGAAAATAAAAATAAATTAAACATCCAAGTAAAAAAAAAAAAGTAACATGCAAAATATGAAAGAATCCGTGGAAATTTGAATGATGGCATATCATAGACCGTGCAATTTTAGAATAATTTTATTTATTCTTCTTGAAAATGACTCGAGGAGAGTCGGAACATTTAAAAAATCGAAATAAACGTATTTTTACAGGTTTTCAAGCTTTAATTTACACCTTTTAGCATTTGAAATTAGTATAATATATTATTAGTTTTAAGGGATATTTCTTCTAATAAAAGAAAGATGTTTGTCTGTGTGTCTGTGTGCGATGACTTAAAAAATCTGTAGAAGTCTGCCTGTGTTACATGCAATTCTCCCACTAGATGCACTCGATGCAACTCATTCTGAGTTCATTTCGCTGGGGAAGGTTATGTCTAATCACAGTGCGTTTTTTGTAACAGCATTTTCGCTTGCTCCTCTGTTTACTTTCTTTTATCTTTACAAGAAGAAAGTATTGGATTTGTAAAAATTTTCGACTTTCGGTTTTCGACGGATTTACACGTTTTATGGGTCAGAGATTCCGAAAAACATGTTTTTACAAAATGTCTGTCTGTGAGTCTGCATCTGTGAGTCTGTCTGTCTGTTTATATATGACACAAATTTTGTGGGCGCTCTATCTCAAGAACTAATGGGCGGAATTTAATAAAAATTTATATTCAGTTAGTCCCTGATATAAATTGGTGCTGATTAGTTTTTGGTGTAAATCACTCAACAGGTGGCGCTGCTATGCAGACTTTTTGACGATTTCCGCAATAGCTCAATCTCCAGAACTAAAGCACGGATTTTCATAAAACTTCAGATTCAGTTAGTCCTTGACATAAATTGAAGTTTTGTACATTTTGGTGTAAATCTCTCAACAGGTGGCGCTGCTATACTGCATTTTTTACGATTTCCGCAATAGCTCTATCTCAACAACTAGTGCTTGGATTTTCATCAAACTTCAGATTCAAGTATATTTTGATATGAATTAGTGCTATTTGTGTTTTGGTGCAAATCGCTCAACAGGTGGTGCTGCTATGCTGCACTTTTCAGAATTTCCATTATAGCTGTATCTCAAGAACTTATGCACGAATTTTCATCGAACTTTAGAATCAGTTAGTCCTTGACATGAATTGACATGTTATACAGTTTGGTGTAAATCGCTCAATAGGTGGCGCTGCTGTGCTGTTTTTTGTGATTTCTGCAATAGCTCTATCTCAAGAACTAATGCTTGGATTTTCAACGAACTTCAGATCCATGTATACCTGGATATGAATTATTGCTGTTTATGTATTGGTGTAAATCATTCAACAGGTGGCGCTTCTATGTTACAATTTTCAGAATTTCCGCTGTAGCTCTATCTCAAGAACTAAGACACGAGTTTTTATCAAACTTCAAATTCATATACACTTTGACATGAACTGGTGCTAAATTGATGTAATTTTTTGTACTATTAAAATGATTTAATTGACGTGATTTATATAGAAGAAAATTTTGTGATGGCCACAACATACTAGTTTTGTAATGTCGGAGTTAGTAAACAGACTGCGGTTGGGAAATTTTGCTTCCTCATTGGGCAAAATGTTGCAGAAACAGTTTTGAAGTTTCAAACAACTTACAAAGATGGGGGAAAAAATGTCACTCAAGTGTACGTGTGATTTTTCTCGTTTTAAAAAAGGTGAAATGTCAATACATGACAAACCTCATTCGGGACCTCCTTCAATTTCTAACGGACGAAAGTGCCTAGAAAGCTCGTGCAATCGTGCTTGAAGACCGACGATGGACCACTGAACTAATTTCGGAGTTATCTTGACAGATTTGCGGCAGATGTGAGACTGGGTTTTCCACTATGACAATGCACTTTCTCACGCAGTCTTATCAGTTATCCAGTTCTTGGCTAAAAGCGACACGAACCCTTTGCCCACGTTTTTATCGTTTTAATGACGTGGATGATGTGAAGAGAAAAACGAGGCAGGAGCTTGCAGCCATACAGACAGACGAGTTTAAACAAATTTTCGAACAATGGAATGATCGATTAGACAAGTGTATAAAGTTTAATGGAGAGTATATTGAATGTGTTAAGGTTGTTTTGTAAAAAATGAATAAAGGGATAAATAAATAAATGCAGATTTTTATAAAGAAATTCCGGTGGAGTTTAAATTAAATGCCTGGAATGCGCATGATGTGTAATTAAAACACAATTTATTGATTTATCATCTGCACACATATAACAGAAAGTAGCAACCATTCTCCAAAAATTACCGAACTAACAATGTAAGTCCCATTAAAGTAATTACAGGGTCGTTTCACTTCTTTAATCAAGGTTAGCACGTTGAATACCAAGTCTATTTTATCTATATTTCCCTTTGGGCCACGGAATAAGATTCCCGTTACACAATCTATAAGTGTCCGTCGCGATGACTGACGGGCCTAAACGGAAAGTTTAGTATCAGTCACCGGTGACTGACGTGGCACTCAACGTGTAAATGTAGCATGCCGTCGCCAAAATGAAACAAATCCACCGTATGTAACATATGCGCCTGGATAAAGGAGCAATACAAATTTTACTATCGTGGTTATCTAATGGTGTTATTACACAAGAGGTCAAAGACTCTTCAGATTCCGGGCGTCTCCATGTATTCCTATGGCTCCAGGGGAGTCGCTTGGAGCGCGAGCGTCTTTTTTCTGTCTGAGCATCTTTGACGCCCGAAACGAGGCGAGTCGCCAGTAACAGCCAATCATATGCTTGGAAATCTGATAATAGAAAAGCCTTTTCCGGAACAGCCAATGAAATGCTTGGAAAAGATGGGCCGTGAGGCGGCTGTTGTCACTAGACGCCTGGGATTCCAAGCGTCTTTGAGTCCTCGTGTAATAACACCATTAGTGTACTATACATAAAAAATAATCTTAGAAAGCTTCTTATCCAGAACAAAATCGATCCAATGCTTTTTAAAATTAGCTTGAACATCAAGAAAGACATTCTCAGAAATCCTGGTTTTATATTATATATAATATGTACGCTAATGGTGCCTGGTGCATCTAAAATCCGTCGTCGGTGCTCCAAGTTATCTATGAATTATACCTCTGGAGGTGCCTTGCCAGGTGATAGTCTCGTCACCTGACCAAGGTTCTAAATTACGAGATCAACTTGAGTAGCGATGAATGTGCAGGTGCCAAACAACAAAATAAAAATATCATGTAACCGGCATAACAAAGTTCACAAGTAAGCAGTAGGCACTGACAATAGGATGAATATCTAGGCCGATTAAGCGGTGACCCGCCTCAATACCAGGTATCAAACCCGTTCAGCTGGGAAGACCCGGCAGGTAAGGGCCTGGTCATCGGTTAGAAAGAAATATATATGATATGAAAAAACAAACAAAATTACATTCTTGTTTTTTTTATTAATTTTTAAAAATTTGTAAATTGTTTTATAGTTTTAAGATAAACTTTAACTGAAAGCTCAATTTTTGTTATAGTCTGGGTTGAAATGGCTGAAATTGGACAATATTTAAAAGAAAATAATCGAATGGAAAAGGAAATACCTATTGAAAAAATCCTGTGAAAAATCCCTTAAAGCACAATTTTTAAAAAAGCTAACTCGAATTTTGAAGAAAATCTCTGAGAAAAGTTATCGAATACACTTTGGAGCACCTCCATGCCTGATATCGTGGCGGTCGCCTTATCCATCACAGTGTGAGAGTCAACACAGAGAGATAGACAGACACGCAACCTCTTTGCTTTATTAACTTAGTTAATTAACGTTATGAATTGATAGACTCTGTTGAAAGATATAAAAATGTCTATTAAAAATTATTCTATTGTGTACTAAACGGAAGAAAAATAGAATAAAGTATAGATTATTGAAGCATTATTATGTTTATCTAAAGTTGCCACAAAAAGCAATTAATAGAAAGGGTACATGTAAGTTAAAGGAAAACAATAGTTATTAAAGCGTCTGTTACTTAATTATTTTTCAAGTTAAACTAAAGGAAGGAATTTTGTTTGTGTTCTTGTTACTGTTTAAACAATCAGATCACGCTAAAAAAAATGCATAGACTTTATATACGAGAAGAGTAAAATAATTTCCTCAAACCCTAGAATACTCTCAAAAAAGGTTTCATCATTACAATATTTTATTTGATTTAAGTTGGATTTTTTATGTAAAGATGGAATTCTATAACCGGATTTTGATCCCTTTCCTTGTATGCTAGAATCATAAAATTATGTACAGAGGTGTGTTTCCGATGACAATGCAGTATTTTTATATTTTCAGAATTCAAATAGAAATTAATAGATTTAAGGGGGTCCGGAACACAAAAATCTTCAAATTTTTCAAAAACATTTTATTTCATTAAAAATCTCTGTCTGCGTTTTCGTGTTTAATTTGACATTTAAATCATGTTTCTATCTGAATTAGAACAAAAAATATTAATTTTTTTGTTTTGATTTGTTTTCAAAATCTACCTTTCAAGCAATGGCTGTCATGGAAACGACTTCTTGTAAAAATGCGTTTTTCTTCATGATAGGTTTTTCCGCCATTAATCGTATTTAAATTCTTATAACTCGAGAACCGTTAAAGATAAAAGGTTCAAATTTTTAACGTATCTTTTTCAATTGTTTTACTTTAATTTTGATTCAGCATATTTGAAAAAAAATTTACTTTTGAAAATATGATTTTTTTTTTAAAAGTTGCACCACCTTTTTTTTTTAATTTTTTCATTCATTATTTTTAAATCTTTTATAAATTAATATTTTTAAAAATGCTGAATCAAAATTAAAACTTACATATTTTTGTCTATTTAAATGAAAAAAAAATGGAATTCTATAAATAATATTCCGCGTTGTAACGATTTTATATTATCCCACTCCTTTAATAAATTTTTAAATTAAATTTTTAAAAAAAGATTATGAGAAGTTTTATCATGCGATTTTGTTTACAAATCGATCGATTAAGATTTACCATCACAAAAAAAAATCAGATTTTTAACTCAATATATAAAAATTATTTTAAAATGTGTCCCGGACCCCTTTAAGTTAATGCATTTTTCCGTAATTTTAAGGCAGGTGTTAAATCGAAAATAGCACTTATTGTTATAGCTGTTTTTGAGTTACAGAAAGAATGAAATTAATTATGCACCAATTCACTTTCGCCGAAGCAGGCCAAAAAATCGCAACACCGAATTATTTTAAACACTGAAAAATGGAAAAATATAAATAAAAAAAATGTGATGATTATTTTTAAAAATGCTGTTTTATCATTTAATAGTTTAGAATTAATTAAATAAAGAATATGAGTTTAGAAAACAATTTAAGAATTTAAAAAAAAAAGATAGTTTAAGTATTGCTTTTTTTTTTTTTTACTTGATCTTAAAAAAGAAACAGAGCAACAATTATATATTTTTTTAAAATAAATTCAATAGTTTGTTACCTCTATCTTAATAAATAACATCGGTCGATTTTCAGTAATTGGTGGTCACGTCAAATTAACTTATTGTAACGGAAAATGCTTGGAACAACATGAATTGCCATAATAAAATTCAGCGTTAATTTTAAGACAAACATTAATTAAATGCTTATAAAAGAGTCATTAAAAGAAAAACTTCCTTTTAAAAGTGAACTTAACCTTTTAGTACCTTTTTTTTTATACTCAACTCTAATTTTTTACTTTTATCATGAAAATAATTCATAAACTTTTTATACATTAAATGTATCTCGGATATTTTCTTAAATTAAAATATGAGAAGAGTAAAATAACTTTTTCAAACCCTTGAATATTTACAAGAAAAGGCACTGTTATTTATTTAATTATCTTAAAAGGACGTTAAAGAGCTCCTTGAACACAAAAGTTTTGAAAGAATTTAATGTGCTTTTAGAGAATTAAAAATGGATAGCGTAATTTAATATAATTAGCTTTACTACTTTGAAACACGTTAAAAAAAATTAGATAAAATTTATTGAATCAAAGGATTAGAATAATGCTTTTTGAAAGTTTACATTTTTTTTTGTGTGTGTGTGTGTGTGTGTGTTTTCTTTTTAAAATTAATTAAGCTTCGAAAGCCGCATTTAATTTCCCTTTTAACACTGTTAGTCGAAAAGATGTTTTTATAGTTTTTTATTTAGATTTCTATATGATTTAATGAATTTTTTTTTATCACTTTAAAAAGCAAATAGAAGAGGCCTTCGCTAAGCTTATTCAGTAAATCTCACAAATGTTACATTAGATATATAACAATTTAAATTTTTGAAAATTTTGTCTGTAAGGGAAATTTACCCTTTTCTTTTTGGTGTCAAATTTAGTACACGTGGACATGCATATGCATGTGAAAATGTGCATGTATATTGTGTGCAAATATATGTCGACATATACACAAGTAAGGGACAAGTTTCATAATCGTGTCCACATCCAACTGTCATGATGGCATGTTTTAGGGGTAAAGGTCAACTGGTGATAATCCCCCTTTATTGAAAAATAGTCCTGGCAATGGACTTTATGCTTGTGACGTCACACCCAGAGCTAGCAGTATCGTGATCGGTTATTCTATCCACTGCACTGCCAGAGTGCTAGTATGCGCAGGCGCAAATACCGCCAGCAAACAATATTTAGCCTTGACCCAGGTTGCGTGCATAAATATTAACGGGAATTTTGCAAATTTAGCGAATGTTTTTGGATACAGAACAACATTTTGAATTTATATCTACCCTATATATATAAAATCCTAATGAAACGAATTTATGAAACGAATATATGAAACGGCTGAAATGAAACGATACTTCGAAACGATTCAATAAACAACTGATTATGTTTCACGGTGATTTCTCCAAAAATATGGAATATTTTGTGATGTGATTAACACTAAAAATCCGTATTGATCCGCAGATCTCAAAACTGGTATTAGAATTTTTAAATTCGAATTAGTTTTCAAAATATTAATTTTTTCTAATTTTAAATACTTTTCTCTAATGATGGCAACTCAAATTTTAATCATAACAGATACTTTTTTTTATACTTTAGAAAAGGTTATTATTTTAAACTAATTTGGCGACCAGTATGGCCTCCCTTAAATGTATGCTAAGAAAGCATCATGTTACTTTTATTCATAATTCAATTTGTATTTCATTATCATTTTATTTAATAGAAAACTTTCATTTAAAACTGAAACCTTTAAAATAAATGGCTTTGACTTCTTTCTCTTTTTTTAAACGAAACGAAAAGAAAAATATTAGGCACAGATGTCATATACACAACGGAGTACATAAATGGCGTTATTTTGCCTGACATGGTAACCCGGCTATTGTTGCTTATTTATTAATAAATGTTTATTTGAATTTATTTTCTTTTTATTTAGAAAAAATGTTATAAATTGTTTTGTTCTATAGTTATTAGTTAAACTTGTTTTTATTTATTGTTATTTTATTCTAAAAATAACAGAAAATAATTTAAAAATACACATGCAACTGGTATTCGAAAACGAGGTTTTCGCCAAATTGTCGTTAAAAAAAAAAAAAATCATGCCAAATCCGGTGCGTATATGACAATGCAACAAATAATGACATTTAATTTCCACTTCAAAGCAATGTTTTAATGGTACTACTTCTCCCGGCGACCAATTTCGCCAAATTATACAAATAGCCAAATATAAAGACTGACATAATTTTTTTATTTTAAATAACGAAAGAGCAAATAAATTAGTATAACATTAATAAAAATACAAATAAAACGTCGAAAGAAAAATCCCTTGATTGCGTGAACACGTGTAACTTCCTTAAAGTCAAGTGAATATGACATTTACGATCAACAATTGTGGCATTTAATCATATATTTTGGCGACAGATTTTTGGTCGAAGGGATAACCAAGTAGCACCGTTTTAATTTACCACTCGAAAAATAAAAAAATGGTAACTGGCTAGTTAAAAAAAAAAAAAAAAAAAAAAAAAGCAATTGGCGAGATTTGCACCCGACTAACATAAAATTATCAGGAATTCTTTGCGATCATGGCAACTTTTATGTAGTTTGTAGTTTTATTCGAAAAATAATTTTAATTCTTTAATCAAAATGGAAACCTTTCTTAGGAAAAGCGAAGGGATCAGCCCGCAATTGTTTATGGCAGTTACATTACTTGGACTATTATAACATAAACGAAATAATGGTTATAGAATAATATTTGGCAACTTATCACACCTGTGGCTGGTTGACATTAAAATATCAAAGGGATGGGATCCGCCTGGAACTGTTGATGATAGTCACATGACTTAGGCTACAGAGATTATTTTCAATTCTAAAAACAGCACAAAGAATAATATTTCCTAACGATTAAAATTTTATATTCACGTGACTATTAAAAACAGAATATTTTTTGCAATTACTATTAAATGAGTACGTGTTAAAAGTAGAAAAATATTAAAAGTTATGTCTTGAAAATTGTATTTACACGTGAATATTAAAAGAGAAAGGAAACTTTAAAATAATAAATAATATGCGTTTAAGCCTTTCTCTAACTAACGAACACTTGGAATACTTACAAGGAAGGTCTCCTTACTGGGCATACTCAAAATAGGTTGAAAAAAATGCAATTTAAGAAATTACAGCGACCATTTTGAAAATGATTTTTTCAGAGACTAAAATTTAAGACATAAAAAATCGCACGGAGTTGATCATACATTACGTACGCCATGGATTACATTTTTCGGTACTGTAAATTTTTTAACTTCTACGGAGCTGGTCATACATTACGTACGCCGTGGATTAAACATTAATATTCCTGGACCAATTTTATATGAAATTTCATTCTTAAACTTCTAAACATCCCACAATATCACTTTTTACACCGTCGTATAGAGAAAAAAATGTACTTTTTAATGCAATTTGCTTGAAAGTTGTATCTCAATTTGTTTCTGAGTATATTAATTTTTTTTTGTAGTTTTTATTACTTTTTTGACATAGTGGCAACAGAAGTATCCATCTCTGTTGAAAGTAAAGGGAAAATACACATTACTGTATAAACCAATCAGAAAACGAATAAAATGGGGGATTCAACTAATAAAACGCTTCAGATATGTTTTTGATTTCCAACCCTGACCGGGGATAATAACCATTTTTCCAAATGGTTAAAAAAAGCTAGTGAAACTAATTATGTATGTAATAAAGTATCAGTTAAATTTAGCGGCGGAATTCCAGTAGAAACTCTGTAAAAAAATAAAATACTGGCGCGAAAATACGATAGCTACACTCGATATGGTGAGCAGGATTTTTTCTCGCCAAAAGCAAATGATTTTAATGCTTCTGAAAATTGCTTAACTGATTTTTAGATTGCGCGGTATTTAATAAATTTGAACTTAATCAATGAAAGAGTTTATTATATATATATATATATATATATGTGTATATATATATATATATATTTTTTTTTTTTTTTAACGACTGTTCAAAAATAAAGTCCACAAGTCCACATGAACAATTCTGCCTTTATAAATTTCCATATCGAACAAAACGCTGTTTCCATAGCAACAAAATCAAATCGGCAGTGCTCGATGAGACTTATGAGCTTGAAATACTTTAAATCAATTTAAATTTGATTATAAATAGTAATATATAATATTTAAATTTCATTATAAATACATATAGATATACAGTAGAACATCAATTATCCGAAGTAATTGGGACCGACCATCTTTCGGAAAATCGAAATTTTCGGATAATCGAGAATGCTTCAATTTTAAGATTAAGGAGAAATATATGCAATATTTCTTATTATGGTAATAAGTGCTTAAGAAAAATAAAGCAATAGCAAAATAAAAACAAGAATAATTTACCTCAATTTTAATTTTGAAATTAAGTACCTTTTAATTTTATCACAAGGGTTTGAAAAATTGTTTTATTTGTCGTAATTTCGATTGCCTTTGCTTTGAAGCGCTATCACGGAGTTTTTTAATATTACAGTCTTTCTGCTGTTTCAGTCATGCCAAAACTTTTGCAAAAAATTCAGAAGCTTCAGAATTGCTAATTTGTTCGTTTTCTTCGTTTCAATCCGCAGCTTACGGGAGCTCAAGTTAAATTCAAAGGAACTCTAAGAAAGGGGATCGAAAATATTTATGTGTACTCGTAGTTCGGAAGGGACCGCTTGCATAGAAGTAATATGATAGTTAAAATTAAAAAAAAAAAAAAAAAAAAAAAAAAAAAAAAAAAAAAAAAAAGCTTTCAAAATGGATTTTGCACACAAGGAATGTGATAGTAAAAAGAAAAAGCTTTAAAAATGGATTTCGGTTTACCGAGGGTTTCGGTTAAAAGAGTTTAGGGTAAAAGAGGTTCCACTTTATATGACAAAACTATAGTTAAAACAAACTAAAAATGACAAAACTAAAGTTATTTAAATTAAAATTATTTAAACAAATTCAACTTAAAAATTTTTTTGCTTAAAGAGTATGCGACATAAAAGCGTATTTTTTGAAATTTTATTTCATTGCCAACCAATGATAAATCGCCAGATAAACGAATTTTCATTATTTTTTTTCATATGCTCTATCGAGGTTCCGCCAAAACTTTTTCATAAACATATGTATCCACATGAGAAGAACATTCTGTAATTTTTTCAGGTGTTTCTGAGTATGCCCGTATGGAGACCTTCCTTGTTAGCTTTAGGAAAGAAGAAAAATAAAACATTACTGTATCCTCATACTGGCATTTCTGTAGTTTCTGTGTTTTACAATTTTTTGTTTTAATATATGCTAATTTTCAAACTTCTTAAATATAAAGATGTTTAAAGTAAGTAAAACGTTTTTATTGTTGTGTATAAGTGTATTTAATAAGGGCTTATTTCCCGCATGGAAATAATTGTTAGCATTAATAGATGCAGTTTTGTGACTTGCCTTTCGACTCTTATTCTCCGAGGGTAAAACCGATACTTGGATAAAAAGGCTATTGGAAAACAATAATTGATGTGCTCGTTAACAATGTTTGGAGGAAAGGCTGTCAAATCAACATGTACAAGAATAGTTACAGATTTTTTATAAAACTGATAAAGTACTGAAATTATTCGAAACTGAAATGAAGAAAATTATCCTTTTTTATCTTAGATATTAAATCATTAGATTTATAATTAAAATATTATTTTTCAGCTAAATTATTAAAGTTGTAAAATAAAATCTATTGTTTCTTTTGAAAAGAAAGTCTAAACTTTTTCTTTTCCTGTAACCGTATCCCATGCGATTTTACCCCAGCGATGGCGATTTAATTATGCACCAGATGACTTGAGTCTTTATAAATAATCATGTATTAATAAAAATGTGATGAACTAATGATACGTTTGAAATGATATTAAGGTACATGAATAAGTGCAGAGTATCTACGCAAAATTACATTGCTGGAAATTTTTGTATCAAAAAGCAACTAATAACAAGGTATATCGTTTTACCACACTTTTCTCTACAATTTTAGTGAGTATGGTTTTGCTGCATAATTAAATTGGTTTTTGTATTTATCATACAGGTGTAATCACATTGCTGCCAAAATCACATGACATCTGCGTTACTAGCGCACACGTTTTTGCTGTATAATTCGTTCATTTAATGGAACAAAAGGAATGAAGCAACTGCTTAAAAGTAGTATTTATTAGTCCATTTAGACAAGCGTTTGTAATTAATAGGTGAAGGACCATTAAATACGGCGATTAAAATTATAATTAACAAGAAAGAAAAAATCATGCTTAAGCATAGATTATGAAACACTTCCTAAATGCTTTAACAAAACTTCGTTATTTAGGGATATAAGATAAATAAGATAACTAAGTAAATATTTTAGAAAACGCACAAAACATCTGAAAAACTGAATTCAGCAGTTACCGTCCATAGCCAAATATGTATTCCAGTTCTTTTGAACTGCCCTGTATTTGATCTGTACTTTGATATATGTACTACATAATGGGAAAATTTAGTTTAACAAGAAAACGCATAACAAGTTGAAATTTCTCTGTCAGCAATTTATACTAATAGATGGAAACATACTTGAATACTTTTGTACAACCCTTATTACACGCCACTATTTAGCTAAAATTCAGTTCAAACTAAAACACACTTAAAACTACTGAAATCAAATTTTCAGAAATTGTCATTTATAGACGACCATGTATCAAAGTCTTTGCGTGACCCTGTATGTCATTTTATCTGTATTCTGCAAAAATTTCTTAGTAAACTAAATGCAATTCAGCGTAAAAATGCATAAATCATTTAAAAACCACATTTAAGCAATTTTCGCTCTTACCCAGTAACCCTTACGAATTATTTTGTGTAGCCCTGTATATGAATTATATCATTTATACAAACCATATAGTATGCATAACTATAGTGAAACATAAAAGCGCATATCATAATTAAAAACGCATTTCCAGCAATCATCGCTAATGTGCAGCATTTCGGATGCAATATAGTATCTGCAATCTTTTGTGTGTCCTTGTAAATGCTATGCACTTCGTATTATACATGAAATAAGTTATAGTAAACCTCAGCGACGTATAACAATTTCATTAATGAAATAATTTAACATAATTAAAATACGATGCAAACAATTCCCTCCACCCGTATATCATTATGTAACGAAATTCTTTTGTATGGACATCTAAATGAATAATAACTATTCATTACACCGCATATTCTGCAGAATGCATAGTTTAGTGCACTTCGTTAATGCATATCAATTTTATTATGTTTGAAAGCATGTAACACCATTAAAAATCATTTTAAAAGAATTTTCACCATAGGCCATAATGTAACGGAAAAATTTTGACCGTCCCCGTAAATCTACTAAACATGCTAAAAACTTCATTTGAAATAAGGAACGTGCTATGGTAAACGTCAATAACATCCAAAAATTTTAGGGCAATCCGAGTATAATTACGGGAGTTAGAGTGCGGACAGACGGACAGACAAACCGAAGTCATAAACACTTTTCAACTTTGTTGGAAAGTGTTAAAATGTAACTTAACCACTTCACAACCAGCCATACACTGCGTACGTCATGTATACTATTCAAGGCCTGATTACAAACTGGGAAGACTCTCACCAGTAAATTTTAATAGAAATTTTCGTCTGATTTAAAATGTGTATTCATGCGAAATTACTGATATGAATAAGGCAAAATTTTCTATTCCTTTTTGTTGGTGAAAGAAAAAAAACACGCACACTTAGCATACAATAATCTGGTAGTGAAAAGGTTAAATAAGAAAATATTCTTCATTAAATTTATTAAAAATACATGTAAACATGGCATAAATATACACGAAAATATATTTTTTAAATGCATAATTTATTTAAAATTTATTGATTCAAAAATATAAAAAATTTCTTTCGATAAACTCGTGATTAATTTTTCATAATCAGAATACATACCAAGGTTTCACAACAAACATAAGCGATTTCAAAAAAGATTGCTGTATAAAATTGTAAAAATGTAAGAAAAAGAACGATGCGAAATAAACAGTTATAACGTTGTAAAATATTGATGTTCTCAACTAAACATCATTCCTGTTTATAAGAGTGCAATTTATTATTTGTCCAATAAAACAAGGCAGCTGTTCAATATTACAAGGACCCAAAAAACGAAAGATTTTTAATTTTTATATGTCAAAAATACTCTTTTTTAACCCTTTGTAACTCAACAACTCCGATTTCAAAAATATTTACTCAGACGTAAGAATACATCATTTTAACCCCTTCGGGACCGCCGGCTTTTACACAATTTTTATTCGGTGGGCTCCACTTTAAAAAAAAAAATTACCTTTACTTCAACAATAACGAAAATGCTCTAATTAAAGGAACTTAATATTACTGTTCTTTTTTACTGGTGGCTGAAACAAATTCTGTATGCTCTTTTCGAGGGTGCATATTTGCATCCATAGTCCTGAACGGGTTAAGCATGTAAAAAATAATAAAAGAAATTAAAATCATAAAAAGAAAAAGTTGTTGATTAAAAAGTACTTTATTCACATCTACAATAAACAGTAAGTTACATATTTCTCATCAATATTCTCAGTTTTCTAATACAAAATTGCAAAATATACGAACGTACCTTTGTAAAAAATCTATATTTGGTCGTCAGCTTTTTTAATTTGACAAAATTTATGACATTTATTTTGCAAAACTCCTCAGTGAAACGATGCAAAACTCCTCAGATGATAAATAAAATTTTGACATGAAAAATTAACTCAGTATCACCGCCTTTTGAGAATTCTATGAGCAATTTATATTACAGTAGAGCCCCGATTATCCGAGTCCCGCTTAACCGAGTTTCCGCTTTAACCGTGTTATTTTCTTCTGAAGGACTGATGGCTTCTTTTATTATGAAACAGCCATTATAAATGAAAGTGTTAGGTGAAGATGAAAGAGCAGTAGTAAAAAGTTAGAATTCTGATTTTCTGGTCAGAATGGGGGAAAAAATGGCCATAATTTTTTTGGAAGAGAATGATCCATTCCAAAGAAATAAATTTGATTGAAAAACACTATTTAATACTTTGAACAGAAAGTCGAGGCTACACCTGCAATTTTTATGACACTAATAGAATCACATAGCTGCCAATTTGTACGGTTTTGTTACCTCTAAAATTTAATACAAATTTTTGCCTTATTTAATCGTTGACAATTGTTAGATTTCGGCGATTGAATTAGGCAAAATTTACTGGTAAATTTTAGTGGTAAGAAACAATCTTAGAAATTGATAGATATGCAGTAGCGTAATACTGCAGCGAAAAAAAAAAAAAAAAAAAAAAAAAAAGCAATTTAAGAAATTACAACGACCATTTGGAAAATGATTTTTTCAAAGACTAAAATTTAAGACATAAAAAATCGCACGGAGTTGATCATACATTACGTACGCCATGAATTAAACATTAATAGTGTTATTACGCGTAAAAATTGCAAGCGACAAAAATGGCCTGCGACTCGTCAGATTTCCTGAAACTTACGTATTATGAACCTCAAACTTTCGTATTATCCAAGATTTCATTGGCTGTTCGCGAAAAGGCTTTTCCATCTTA
This sequence comes from Maratus speciosus, assembly GCA_963932465.1. Lineage (NCBI taxonomy): Eukaryota > Metazoa > Arthropoda > Arachnida > Araneae > Salticidae > Maratus > Maratus speciosus. The sequence goes on along the minus strand of OZ010788.1, from coordinate 242,501,509 downwards.
GAAATCTGACGACCAATTTTAAATGAAATTTCATTTTTAAACTTCTAAACATCCCACAATATTACTTTTTACACCGTCGTATAGAGAAAAAAATGTACTTTTAAATGCAATTTGTTTGAAAGCTGTATCTCAATTTGTTTTTGAGTTATTAATTTTTTTGTAGTTTTTATTGCTTTTTTGTCATAGTGGCAACAGAAGTATCCATCTCTGTCAGTAAAGGGAAATACAGATTACTGTATAGACCAATCAGAAAACGAATAAAATGCGAATTCAACCAATAAAACGCCTCAGATATGTTTTTGATTTCCTACCCTGACAGAGAACAATAACCATTTTTCCAAATGGTTAAAAAAAAAAAAATGCAGCAAAAAAGACATTTAGCAAACAAAAAACTATCAAGGGCTTTTTCAAATAATCAATTTCACTCCCCGTTTTTCTTATAAAAATAACGGAAATGTACATCAAAGAAATGTTGCTAGTACAATAAAAATGAATGAATTGAGTGAAATTTTATATTTCATCCCCTTAGTTGGTGACAGTGTTGCCAGTTTGGGGATTTTGTCCCTATTTTGGGGGATTTTGAACCTCCAGGGGAATATTTTGGGGACCATTAACATTTCTGGGGAAACACTTGGGGAATTTGTCTCACTATTTCACTTAAAGTTTATTTTTAATCATCCGACAATACTGGTTCTAACTCGATTTTGATTTGGAAAACGAAAATAAAATACAGAAGTAGGAGATATAAATCATTATTCTCATGGTCGTGCTCGTCGTTTACAACATAAAAGTTTACACGTACCACAGACGCATAACGATCAGTGGCGTGGCGTCCGGTCATCGCTGGATGCGGCGATGACCAAGCAATGTTTTAAAACCCTTAATAAGCTTTTAAAACTCTATGATCCAGTTTTAGCAGAACATTTGGAGTTCATGTATAAGTGAAGGTAAGGTTTAAAGTTTCTTTTTTTAAATTTCAACCATTGAATTTTAGAGTTAATAATTTTTCACCACAAACTTAAATAATTGCGATGACCACCGAAAATTTTCACGCCACGCCACTGATAACGATCTGTCTTGGACTATCTCCACCTGAATTTCCAGACTGCTATATGCTGCTGGAGTGTAGTGCGGCAGATTTTCGGCAGAAAAAGTGCGGCAGATTTTCCTAGTCATCGCAGACGGGACAGACGCACAGACACATACACACATTTCTTTTATTAGTATAGATCTATGAAACAGAAATAGAAACAATTTTATGACTTTTCTGTTTAAGGCTGGTTATTTTATGCTTCATGGAATGACTTTAGAGCCTTTTGTAAGACACACAATTGTATACTACAATCATATTGCTGCGTGTATCACTGAAATTGCTCAATGAATGCAGCAGACCCCTTAATTTTCCTTATAAGAAACTTGAAGAGAACTTTGGGGTCTTAGGCTGCATAAACCTTCACATTACTAAATCTGCAGGACTTACCCGAAGCATTCTTTTACCGCGCTTTTTAAAAGGTTTAACTAAAGATGTGGAAAGCAGCTATTTTTATTATTGACGAAAGCACAGTGATTGATACGATGAAGGTGCTTTGCAGTACGATTTATACTTTAGAAGGGATGACAAAAAATTGAAAACAACTCTTTGCAGGTTAAGTCAGAAGCAATTGATGCCAACTGCCAACACCATCTCAGATTTATTCAAATCTCAACTGATTAGAGATGGTCTAAATCTTGAAATACTTATTGGCATAAACGTAGATGGAGCTAATGTAACGATAGTCCAGCCGTTATCCACTGTCAACAGTTTAAAAAAATAAGCATAAAAGAACTTGTTGTTGTAAACTGTATGTCTCATTATCGTCGTTTAGTTGCGAATATGCAAAATTCTGCCGAGTTTAAATGTTTATTTATTTTGTAAATGAAGAATTTTTTCAAAAAAAGGCTTGATTTAGGGAAAATTCTTGAGTTTAAATTAGTTAAACATTTTTTACAAGGCTAAATTGAAAATTGAAAATTTACTTTTTTGAGTAGAAACTGAGTTGGGGACTTTTTCGGAAAAAAACACTCATTTGGGGAAAATTTCAGAAATTTTGGGGAAATTGACTTTTGACTGTCTGGCAACACTGGTTGGTGATGATTTGTGTAAATCTGAGTTATCTGAGTTTTTTGCTTTTCCGAGATGAACTTGGTCCCTGTTAACTTAGATAATCGGGATTCTACTGTAACTGCAGTGTTGATTGATAGCAGCAATAAATAAAATCGTCTTTTGAAGTCCATTGTATAAGAAATGTCGGCTCTTGGATAGCAACGCGGTGATACGAGGGTTAATGATTTAATAATGAGGGTTGACTGAAACAAGTTTTTAACTCCAAAATCGAAACAGAAACCGAATTTCGCTAATTTTCCTATTTTTGGCCTTAAAACGAAAACGAAAATGCTCAAAAAAAATTTTTAAGTGATTTATACACACATATATATACAGAATTATTAATTAATTATACGTGTAATTAATTATACGTGTGGAATAAGTTGGCAAGTTGGCTCTTTGTGCCTCTGATCAAAACATTTTATTTCATACAAAATAAAATGTAATTAATTCATCAACAACACATAATGATTTTTTAATTATATGAATTTCATCTAATTAAAAAATGATTTGGGTATACATGCCTCGATTTATCTTTCATAAAGATTTTTGTAAATAATCATCTGTTATACTAGAAATTTCTTAAAGAGTATTTGAAACACTTCTGCGGTTTCAAGCTAAAAGTTTACTATTGCTGTTAGATCTTCAGCTTTTAATGAGCACGTGAAAAGCGTTTTCAATATTTAGTCATGTATACATTGCTTGCTTTATAATTTGTACTCACATCTTGAGAAAAGTACTGACTTATAATTGTAAAGAGTGAAGTTCATAGCAATAAATAAAGAATGTCGGATTTTATCCGAAACAGTTCAAGTCAATGAGCAATGTTGAAAATTTCAGAAGGAAGAAACGAGATTTTGGGAATACAGATAGTTTCGGTCCGGACAAATTTTCAGCAGCATTTTCGCCAATAACGAATTTTCGGCGAAACTCGGATTTTGGGCCGAAAACGAAAACGAAACAGAATTTTCGGTAGATCTCTAGTTAATGTGGTTCGCCATTTTTATCTCAATGTCAGGAGAGGCCAACTCTTGGTGCGCCACTTGTCATATTTTCGATAAAAAATTTTGATCGTGCCATTCCATCTTAGCCTAAAGCTTCATTCTATAACTGTTTTAAAAATTGATACATTGTATAATTTTTATAAAATAATAAAAATAAAAATCATTTTTCTAAACGTTAAAGTAGTAAAACTTTTTTCAGCAGAAAGTTACTAAGCATTTAAAAGAAGCATTAAACCACGAGCATACATTTTATTTAAAAATTCTATAAGGGAAAATTAATTCATGTTTTTTCTAAACTATTTCAGAATTAATTTGCAATAAAGGTTAAAATTTAATGGATGTTGCAAACCTTAACACAGATTTAAAATAAAAAAAATATCTAAATAAACAATTAAATTTAAAAAATCAAAAACCCCGACTGCATAAAAAGCGAACTAATTAATTATTTCTCATCAATGTGAAACTGTTTTGTATTTTTTCAATTTGTACTATTAGCTCACACTTTTGCTATATATATCTTGTTCAAATTTTCAATTGTTAGTAAAATACTTATTATTCATCCAATCAAGCTCAAATAATTTTTTTTTAACTTGTAGTGGATGACACTTTATGTTAATACAGTTTTTTCAAATATTAATGCATTAATTAAATTAAATTAATTAATTTTCAATAATCGAGAGAGCCCTCTTCTTGATCAATGTATTTTAAGACCGAGAAAGCCCTCTTCTTGATCACGGCATTTTGAGCGCCACTCAAGTGTACAGAAGAACGGAAGAAAAAAAAATTCTCTTATTGACCTAAGTAGGAATTCACTTAAAATATTTTTTTATATTGCTTGTTTATATTACTTACCTATTTTTTTTTATATACTTGTATTGATGACTTTTAAGTTGTGTTTAATTGTTAGTTCCTATCTATAAACACTGTTTTGATGATGTCTATAGATGTCTATGATGGTTAGAGTTGCAGTAAAGCTAGAGATCCTACATACACAACTTACAGGTTGTATAATATTTTAACGGAGCTTTTGACCGTAAAATAGTCAATGAAACATCGTCTTCATTTTGAAAGACCTATCCAATGATATGCCCTCAATAGGGTGCGTAAAAATGTTTTTTCGTCTCTACCGCCATTTTGTATTTTACGGCCGCCATTTTGAATTTATAAAAACAAAACCTAGCCTATAACCATCGGCCGTTAAGACGAATTGATAGAGACCTCATTCATTAAAATCCATCCAGCCGTTGGTATGTTTGAGGGTATAAAGAAATCCACATACGCAGATACGCGTGTAACACATAAACCTTCTTTTCAGCCTTGTAATAAAAGGGGATTTTTAATAAATGAAACAAGAGAATAAACAGAAAAAATTGATTTATAAAGGGGAATAAATGAATAATAATTGAACTTAGCTTAATGAGACCTGTAGTATGGTTTTATTTCTTATTAGATTTTTAATTTAAAGTAGCAAATTGTCAAGGTATTTTAAAGTTGTTGATTAGGGAGGAAGAAGCAGTACGCTCTTAAAAATTTGCAGCATTCTGGCAGGTCATTTGACCGTTTTTTCCGAAAACGGTTACACAACCGTAATTGTAACACTATACTGACCATATTATTGGCCATTTTATGGTCAGAATGTAGTTAAATTATGGTTATGAAACCGTTTTTTCAAAAAACGGTCGAATGACCTGCCAGAATGCTGCAAAATTTTTAACAGTGTAGGGGAAAAGGGTTAAAACCTTATCATTATTGTTAGTTGCTTTTCTATGCCAGAATTTCCAAAAGAATTCAAATGCCTGTACTGAGATACTGTAAATGCTGCTATTCCAATTGGGTCAAACTGAAGCATCCAATTTTTCCCGAGCTGTACTGTTTTTGATCTACTTTCCCCTAATTATGAAACGCATTTCAAAAATATCTAAAAACTCGGAAATTGTACTTCAAACGTGGCAAATGAGGTGCGTTCGTACTATAACTAGTTTTATAAAGATTCAGATCTTGGTGCTACAGCTGTTGCACTCTTATGCAAAAATGCACCAATACAAAATTTATTACAATGTAACTTTATGTTAATGTAACTTTGCGTTCCCAATCTTGCACTAATCATTGTGCCATAATATCATTTTAACTATATCATTAGTTTTAACTATATCATTCGGTTTATTCCGACAGGTGAGGAACAGTCTAGACATTCTTTAAAAAAAGAACAATATACTTCCTTTAGAACATTAACTAGGGAACAAAACTAACTACAAAACAGGAATTCTGCTTTTTTCAGAACTTAGTGTCGCCCCCGATGAAAAGAAATAAATAAATATATATATATATATATAGATATAGGTATAGGTATATAGATAGATATATAGATAGTACAAAGGATAATTCAATTTGAAGACATAAAACACACACTTTTATTTTATATAAAATGACGTCATTCGCATCCGCTAAAGAATTCCATATTTATGATCCAGTCTTAAGCAACATCTACAGAAAACTATGCATAGGACATCCTTATCGCAGAATAACACACAAATCCAGCAAAAAAGTGATGTCGTCATTCAAGAAACTCGACAAAAAAAAGGATCTAATGATTCGTATGTTTGTAACATTAATATGGATACATAAAATTAAATATAGTTTATAATAGCTGCATGTTTTATCAGAAATCATAAAGTTATATTTTTTTCAATATAGAACGTATTTTAATTACAATTTTTTTCAGTTGTTATGGGCAACCAAAAGATATTATACCTACTATTTTCCTTTTACTTTCTACAGAAATAGTGTGCTTCAGTTGCCAAAATTTAAAAAATGGCGTTAAAAACTACAAGAAAATAATATCTCAAAAAAATAAACTGAGATACAATTTTCAAACAAATTGCATTTAAAAGTACTTTTTTTCCCTATAAGACGGTATAAAAATTGACAATGTGCGATGCTTAGAAGTTTTTAAAATTGCAATAGTTATTATTAGTACTTAACAGTACAATGATACTTCTGCTTTATTTTACAGCTGCCTTCTGTAACGGAACGTTATTTTTTTAGAGACGAAATTTTAATTGCTGAGCGAAAGAAATAGCATATCGGGGGCTAATAACGTTTCACTTAAGAACCTAATGATTTAATATTAAAGACAAAGGGATAATTATCTTCACTATAATTTTCTAGTAAAAATCACAAAAATGAAGATTGCCTCTTTTTTAGCTTTATAAAAAATCATAGCCACCCTTGAGCGTACAGTTTTGACTTCCTTTTCTTTAAACTATATTTACAGGCTCTTCAATTATTATTTTACATTTTTTTAAATCCCACGTAGTATATCCGGTTTTACCCCAAGAAAATTAGTGAAAAAAAAGCAGAGTAAGGCTTTTAGTTTTATAAAATAGTTTTACTCCAATAGAGTACGGACGCAAAGTAAGTCATAAAATTGGTCGGTTAATGCTAGCATAAGTTTTAAGCAATAATATGAAAAGTTTAAATAACTTTAAATGGATTCACTTTAGGAATTTTGAAATCAAGCAAGCATTAAAACGAAAAATGATAAAATTGATTTTCCAACACAAAAAGTATAAACATGCCACTACAGTAGTACCCCGACTTACATCGTCTTGCCTGGAAAATAATTTCATTAATTAAGACGCACTTTGCACTTTTTTGAAGACCTTTGGTTCTATGACGGGAAAATTTCCTGCGACAGTCACATGATAGTGAAAAATACTTAAAAAAAAGTCACTAGAAAAAGCTTAGAAAACTCACTCTGCTATCACAAAGTGCTTCTAAGAGAAAAAAAGAAAAATTCGTCGGTTCAAACTTTATTGGAAGATCTTTTCACATCCACAAAAACTCGAACGGGGAAGCTAGAAGAGCAATAAAGTTAACAACTTATTGATTTATTCTAATTTCTTGTATTGCAAATGAATTTTTTGCTAATTTTTTCTAAATATAATAGAATATGTTCATAAGATTTTGAAGAACTTTTATTACTTATCCATTTTTGCTTATCTAAATGTACCTCGGCTGACGTCATTTTTGACTTACGTCGCTAGTACGTTATTGCTGACGTATGTTGAGGTACTACTGTACTGAGTGACTGTAAAGGCTATTATTCCAATTGAGTCAAACTGAGAGATCCGCTTTTCAATGGGCTGTACGGTTTTTGACTTACATTCCCCTACTTATGATACACATTTCAACACCATCTAACAAGTCAGAAATTGTACGTCAAACATGGCAAATGAAGTGCGTTCCTACTATAACTAGTTTTATAAAGATTCAGATCTTGGTACATTAGCTGTTGCACTGTTATGCAAAAATGCCTGAATGCAAAATTTATTACGATTATATATATTGAATTCATTAATACAGAAATAATAAGACTCCGTCTTAAATAGGACGTAATCAACAAGGCAACATAGAATCATTACCTATTATGGGATATCATTGAATTAATTACATATGATAGTATTCAATAGAAGTAAGAAAACTTTTATTAATATCTCTTTAAATTTTGATATAATTTGGCATGACTCGACAAAATTCTGCAACGATTATCTGTATTAAATTTCAATCCATTCGGTTGGGAAGTTTTTGGTCTGTTTAATGCAGACAGACGTGCTCGACAACGAATGTAGGTGCTATACGGATCTATATAATTAAGACATTTCCCCATATCATAATGGAATACTTTTGAGTGTCTCTGAAAATAATTTATGAACGCTAGATACTTTATTTTCAATACCAAACATGGCATAATAAACCTCAATAACATATACCAATTACAGAGCAATCCAACTATATTAACGCAAGTTAGAGTTCGGACAGACAGACAGACGACAAACGGAATTCATAGACACTTTTCATCTATGTTGGAAAGTGTTAAAAACGAATAATAGGTTGAAATTTGACTTTCAGCAATTTATACTAATAGACGGAAGCATACTTGAATACTTTTGTACAGCCTGTATTTTACCTACTATTTAATACACATGCTACAATTTAGCTAAAATTTAATTAAGAATAAAGCATGCTTAAAACTACTGAAATCACACTTCCAGAGATTATCATCCCTAGACAGCTATGTATCCAACACTTTGAGTAACCGTGTATATTACTTTATCTATATTCTACGAACATATTTTACTATACTAATATAATTAATGTAGTTCAGCGTAAAAACGTAAAACTCATTTAAAAACCACCTTTAAGCTAGTTTCGTTCATACCCAGTAACCTTTACAAATTCTTTTGTGTGTCCCTGTGTATGATCTACTGCATTTATACACACAACGTAATATGCAAAAAATTACTTAAACTTAAAAGCTCATATCACAACTAAAAATTACTTCCAGCAATCATCGCTAATATACAATATTTCGGATTCAATATAGGAAATCTTTTGCATGTCCCTGTAAACACTACACTTTCTATTATACAGGAAGTAACTTGTAGTAAACCTCAGCAACGTATATCAATTTCATTATATGTGAAATAGTTTAACATAATTATAATACGCCGTAAACATTGTTTCCCTTTATACTATTATGTAAAGCAATTCTTTTGTGTGTCCCTGTAAATGAATAATAAATATTATTTGCACTGCACATTATACATAATATACATATTAATGCACTTCATAAAAGCATATCAATTTAATTATTTTCGAAAGGGTGTAACATCATTAAAATACACTTGAAACTATTTTCCCCATTGTCCGTATGTAACGGAAGTGCTTTTGGCTGTAATTGAACTATGCATACATACGATTTTCATAAAATTTGAAATGACTCGACAAAATTCTGCAACGTATATATATCTTAAATTTCATACCATTTGGTTGGGTAATATTTGCTCTGTTATATGTGGGCGGACCAGACAAAGACTATAGGTGCTACATATTTATATAATTACGAACGCACCTAAAAATCCGTAAAATCTAAAGAATTATCAGAAATGTCCGTTTCATATAAAAATTATAAATGTTGCTATTCTTGATGAGGGGGATGGTGATGATGATGATGATGATGATGATAATGATGATAGTTATAGCAATATATCGTTACAAAACTTCACAAAGCAAGTCATAAAACTGCTACCATAAGATCCTTATTAAATATGCTACACACAACAATAAAAAAATGTTTCACTAACTTTAATTATGTTCCTATTTAAAAAGTTTAAAAATTGGAAAATATTAAAACAAAAAAATTATAAAATAAAACTGCACAAATGTCAGTATGGCGATTCCGTAATGATTGCTTATTTTTCTTGCCTAGATATAAATATTTCAACTATTAGCCGCTATAACAGGGCTCCTCGGAATAGAGTTAACGATTTTACCCTTCCGCTAGTTGTTTTTCCACAAATTTCACTACACAAATATAAATATTTTCTTGTTTGTATACGAATCCGAACCTTCAAAAATGTCTCAAGGATACATCATGCAGCGTGAAAAACAAGGAGACAGAAATGTACTTCCAAAAGTATGAAAAATCTAGGCTCATTGGATTTCTTCGCAATGCCTTTTGAATATGCAACGAATCACAGTGGTAGTGTCCAATTTCAAAAATTCCGTTTGAAAATAAGGATTATTAATGATATCCTCTGCAAATAAACAGAAAAGGTTTATAGAAAGCATAATATTGTATATTTTTCTGAATATCAGAAAACCTTCTTTGAAATATTTTCAAAACTTTATTCGTACGTATGTAGTTATTTACAGAAATTTGGAAGTTCACTAAATTTAATTTCTGCCAATTTCTTTATATGAAGAATATAGATAAAAGCTTTCTTAGAGAGATATATTCCATATAGAACAGATTTTGCTTTAAATGACGTAATTATATTTATCAGAAGGGAAGCAAATATTTTTTCTCTCTCAAGTAGGAATTAATTAATTAATACGAACACAATCAGAAACACCAATCATCTTAAAAAATCCACCTTCACGCCTTCGAATAAAAAAAGGGTTAATTTCTTCTAAAATCTCAGAACATTTCCTCTTAATACCCAAAATTTATGTCTGCACTTTGTATTTAATTGATTGTTACATAAAATCTAGCTTTCAATATAAAATTTGTCATTTTGTTCTTAGAAATATCAAAATTTCTTTCTTTACAGAGATTAAAAGCAAATTTTATTGATATATCGAACAATTGGTTCTTTTATAGATACAATAAATACAAGTCTTTCGCTCATACTACATTCTACTGTACATTTGATTTGACATCATTTGACATAATTTTCAATATTTTAAAAACTATACATTCCTCTCTCCGTGAACAATTTTACAAGTCAAGCAGATTTCAATGTGCAACATTAAACTTAAAAGAAATTACGATTTATAATTAAAATTAAAACTTAAAAGCTACACAAATGCATTTCCACCACCATCTGTACATATAAAAGCCGTTCTCTGTGTGTATGTCCTTTATACAAATCTTCAGTTTTTGACCGATTTGCACGAAACTTCATGTACGTACGTTTTAGAACGTGAAAAAGAACGCTGTCTACTTTAAAAAACCATCAGACCACTAATTATCCCTTTTTTCTACCACTTTCCATAATTTAACATTACAGAAATATCTCTATTTAAATTTTATAATTCAATCGTTTCTTTCCTGTTGCCACACATCTACAAATCTGCTCAATAATTAAAAAAAAAATTGATAACTCGAGTACTTTGTTTTATAAGCCAATAAAAATTCGGATGGTATCACTATATTTTTGCTGTTTTTTAAATTGGCGTCATTCAAAGAAGAAAATGCACATTTTTCATATATTTATGTGAAAACTTTAACTAAGCATGTTTTAAAATGACGTAGTACCTTAGTTGAATGTTTCTGAAATTAAAAAATCTATTTTAAGGAAGTCGTTTCAATATCAAGAAATCAATTAAGGAAAAAGATAATAATAAAAAAAATCGTTTGCTAGATATGACGTCAATTTCGTCAACATAATTTCAAACTGGTTCTGAAAACCGGCTGCTACACTTTATTTCCTATTTCCTTTGTTTTAGCGATCAGTTTCGTTTTAGCGATCACTTATTTATCTGAGTAGCACATTTCTCCCGCTGCGGACAATTTCTACGAACAAATCTTTAATTAAAGGAAATATATGGGTGAATTTGATCTTCTATTTTAAAGCAATATGTATCTTTATCTCAAATGTCCTTCCGTATAGCTGAAAACGATACGATCATCACTGCGCTATTACATTTTCTAATGTGTAAGACAAAATTTCGGCTGTTTTGGGCCTAATTTTTTAGTTGATCATTTACATTTGGATTTGGTCTAAGAATGATAGACGGATATGCAATATACTAAAGCTATTCCTCAAAAATTATCTAACTTTTTTTAAAGAACTTTAACTTTTTTACATTAAGAATTGGTTTCGCCTGATTATAGAACATTTCAGTTAATTCTATAACAAATCATGGACAAATAGTGCAAATTTCATCAAAATCTCTCCCGTAGAACTTTTTAAAAACGCTATTCAATAATCGGAATCACCTGACTATTGAACTTTCTTCTATAATTTTATAACAAAGCGACGTAAAAATATATGCAATATTTTAAAAATATCCGTGTAAAATTATCTAACAAACAATACAAGTTCCAATGAAATCCATTCAGAATTCTAAAAAAGGCTAATCTTTCATAATCGGGTTCCACATGATTATGGAATTTTCCCCTATATATCTATGACTAATCAGCGTATAACAATGTTACGCACAAAAACCTTAACTGAAAAACTAATAGTGCAAGTTGAATTAAAATTATTTCAGTAGAACCCACGTTATAAGCAGCAGGAATGAGATTCCCAGACGAAAACAAACAAATACTGAATTATTCACAATGTTTTTGAGCAATTAAGTTAATCTTTTGTAATTGGGTTGCAGGCATATTTAAAAAAATTCAAGCTTGCAAATTACTTTAAAAAACATAAAAAAATCTGTAAGTTGAGATAAACTTTTCAAACAAATTACGGAAAGTGTTTTTTGTTTTCTGTTAGACGTTGAAATAATGGGATTCATGATGTTTAGAGATCAAATTGCAGTAAAAGCGTAATTTATGGTACGGTTAGGTTGTTACCACCAACAATATAACGCTAGGCATTACTCATAGAAATGTCTTTCCTTCATAATATTGCATTAATAGCAAAAGGATATATCTTTCTTAATTGGGTTGCAGGTATATTTAAAAATATCTCCGTGATTGAAAATTAATTTAAAATGGATAAACAATCTGTAAATTGAGATAAGCTTTTCAAACAAATATTACTGAAAGTACTTTTTGTATTCTATTAGACGTTAAAATAACCAAATGTGCGATATTTAAAGGTCAAATTGCAGTAAAAGTTAAATTTATGGTTGGGTTAGGTTGCTGCCACCAAAAATATGATGCTAGAGTTACTCATAGCAATGTCTTTACTTTTTAATATTGCATTAAGAGAAAACAGGTATATCTTTCGTAATTGGGCTGCATGTAGGAATGAGATTTCCGCGTTTTTGCACACCGGTATATTCTTAGAGAAAATGTTGTTCTGCTAAATCGCAAGAGTATTCAGATTAAATAAAATATCATTTTCTCTAACAAAATACTGGTGTGCAAAAATGCGGATATCTCATCCCTGGGCTGCATGCAAATTAAAAAATATCCATGATTGAAAAATACTTTAAAATCCATTCACATGAAAAAATTGAAATACAATTTTCAAATAAATTTCATTTGACAAAACTTTTTTCTATTCGACAGTGTGAAAAACGAAATTGTATGATATTCATATGTTGAGAAAAATTTCAGCAAAGGCAAAATTTATGGGTTAGGTCGTTGCCATCATCCGTATCATGTTACAATCGGCATTGTGTTTGTAGTTATTTTTTTTTTCTTTTTGTATATTCTAAAGATGACTCAATGAAAGAGTCGAAACATGTAAATTTTTAATATTTTTAATGTTTTTTTTTTTTATTGAAATGACGCTTTTTAAGCAAATAATTGTACTTTAATATATGTTTTGACATTTGTTTGGAATATGCATTATTATGGTATAGTTAATAGTAGACGCAATTAAGACTACTTTACTTATATTTCTTATTAGTCTTTTTAACGATTCGTGAACGGTAATGCACCAATCTCAGTTATTATCATTGCCGTATTATTTCATTTTAATGTATTTTACCCGGGAGGATCCTTATTATTGACACGAGCGAAGCCGGGTAGATCTACTAGTATGTAATATAAGTTTACTTTATGAAATTTTAGTAATGCACAAAACTAAGAACAATAGAAAGACAAAAGATATATTATGGCATAGTCTAATTGAGAAATCTGGCTTATTGGAAAGCGTAATTTATTTTCAATGAGCCAGGATAATTGAAAAATCTACTACCATTTTTCAACCAGCCTTACATTTTTCAGGCCTATTTCAGTGAGACCATGCAGCTTTAGAATAATTGGAAAATGACCAATTATTCTTACAAAAAGATTGGTTCTATCAAGCGTATTGTAATTAGCCGAAGGTAGTGAAAGACTGTGCAGAATTTTCCCAAAAAAATAGCAGAACGAACTCAACCCTTTATCTACTACATTATGATCTACTAATTTTTTTCATGTAATTTTTTTTTTCAGTTACTACAATGAAAACTAAAGGATAAACATAAAAAAAAAATACTCGCCCGTGAGAAATTTAATTCCTTAGAGGTAATTAATTAAAGTGGTACTTTAAAGTATCGTCAATACACTATGACTGAAATATTATCGTAACAGAAAACCTACAAGGCACCAGAATTGTGGTAAAATATTTTCGATTTAATAAGTATGTGAATGATAGCCTTTTTTTATTCACAAGTAAATTTTTTGGCAAATTCCGGTGCTAATCATTTATTTCAACACTTTAGCATTGAAAATGCTTTGTCCCTGAAAGGGTTAAAAAAATTATTTTTTTAGGTTTCGATAGTGTTAGCATGATCCATATATGCAACGTATGGATTTACATATGTCATTTCAAGCAGAGCAAAAAAGAGCCGGTGTCACGAATTTTTCGATTTCCTATAAAAAATAATAATGAAACAAAAAAGAAATACAAAAAAAATTATTAGTACACTACACTTTAGTAATCACATTTTAAAGCAGATGAAAACGATGGATAACTACACGGACGAAAAGTAAACAAGAAGTTTTTTTCCAACATCTAGTGTGGAAAACTTCGGTGGTACTTATAAGCACCACCGAATAATTCAACTGTTAAATCAAATACATCCACCGTTCACCTAAAATAATTAGTCAATTTGTATTCTAAGATCATAACGAACACATAAAAAAAATCCAACACTTATCTTATATCCTTTACTGTGTTTACAGCAATGAAAAGACGAGCGTGACAATCTGTACAAAATGTCGGCACAAAACACATTGACTCTTTCAAAGGTAGCCTCATTCCTCGCTAAAATAATAAACCTAAAACTACTGTTGCCGGATAAAGTGGAGTTATAAGAGTGTTTTTGCAAAGTGCCATTAAAATATTAGTAATATTCACTATGGGGTGAAAGTTTAAAGTGAGTAGTGCTTTTAAGTACCGTCAGTAGATGAAGGGTTAAAATGTGTTCACATCAGCATTTATAAAAACTAAACCTAAAATGTATAAAAAATATTAAAGAACTGAAAATGCAATTAATATAACACGGTAATCTTAACTTTTGTGAAGACAAATTGTGAAATTATGCTCTTCAGCATGATAGGTAATATAGATTACTGAAGGAAAATAATTATAAAAGATATATAAGAAAATTCCTTTATTTTCAGATTTCCTCAGATATACTCAGATTTTATTTACACACCTGAATAATATTTAAAGTTAATAAATATTTTAATTATAATTTAACGGTATAGTTTCTCCCTTTCACACGATGGAGTTTTGATAAATTCACAAATGAGACAAATTTTTAATTTTTTACCAGAATTAAGTAAAGAATTTGTGATAAAATAATTTAAAAAATATATGAAAAGATTGCTTTATTGACATCTTTTTGACTAACGTATCTGAATATATAAGATTAATGAATATTTATATTTTAAGGGTCTACATCCCGCCCCGGCCCTAAGGAGATTTAACAAGAAAATTCGCCGATCAGGCATATTTTTTAATGTTTTTTCAACATTAAGTAGAGAAGATAGATTGCTGAACAGTAATAAAATAAAATAAAAAATACAACAGAAAATAGATAATAGAATAAAATAGAAAATAGTTAAGAAAGCTGCCTTCTCGGCAGATTTGATTTTTACGTCTCGGTGTATGAGATAAATGAATACTCCATATTTATTTAAGTGTTTATTATCTCTTTCCGTTACGAAGATGTACATTAATATATTTGTACATGAGGCAGATTTTTAATGTTTTCCCAACATTAGATACAGAAGACAAATTACAGAAATAAAATAATTTTTAAAAACGTGTAAGAAAAGGGCTTTATTGACATTTGTGACTTATGCACCAGAATATATAAGGTTGATGAATACTTTTTTTTTTTAATATATTCCCCCCCCCCCCTCTAAACCCTTCGGGGAAGTAACAAAAAAATACCCTTATGATGCAAGGTTTCTTTTTTCTTTACCATTAGGCAGAGAAAATTGAGTGCTGAATAAAAATAATTATATAAACTATGTGTGAAATCTACTTTATTTGCATATTTTAATGACGCGTCTGCGTGTCTCAAACGAATGAATACTTTATTTTTATTTTAAGGATATATTTTGTCCCCACTCGCGCTCGCGCAGATATATCAATACGATCCCAGATTATCATTTTTTTAATGCATTTTTTTCCTAGCATTAGGTAGAGATGATTGAAATAATGCACTTGAAAGGTACAAATAATGTATAGAAAAATGCATTTCTTAATAAAATAAATTTGTAAATATAAAAAAAAAAAATGTCTGAGCAAGAAGAGGGGCAAAATTTAACCCTTAAAATATAAATAAAGGATTCATTAATTGATAAAAAGTCAGAAGTGTAAATCGAATATGACAATAAGGTAGTTTCTTTTTAACACTTTCCAACAAAGTTGAAAAGTGTTTATGACTTCGGTTTGTCTGTCCGTCTGTTCACAGTCTAACTAGCGCTCGAAATCCTTGGTGGTCCACTGGTCCGAGACCACTAAAAATCCAATCGGACCACTAATTAAAAAAATTTAGTGGTCCGCAAGACCAGTAACTTCCCCCCCCCCTTTTGCCAGTTGAAATAAATAATCGGAAATAAAATATATGATTGGTAATTTTATAGTTTTTGTTTATGTACTGTTTAATTTTTAGCAAATTATAATTTTACATTTTATTATGCCGAAAATTTTGGGTTACTGAAAGGAGGTTTGGTTTATATTCTAGGAGGAGGCGGGGGTGGGGGGTCACTCAAAGGGTTAAAGATAGTTAATAACTTAATAAAATTTTATGTAGCGGGCCAGTGACGATGTCTGCGGACCAGTAAACTCTGATGTTTACTGCTCCTTGGGACCCGTGACTTTTTTTTATCAATTCTACCGCTGCTAACTCTCGTAAATATGCTCGGATCGTCCTGAAATTTTTGGATGTTAGTGACCTCTACCATAGCAAGTTCTCTATTTCAAATGAAGTTTGTAGCATGTTTAGTTCATTTACAGGGACAGTCAAAAGTTTTTCGTTACATTACGGCCAATGGGAAAAATTCGTTTCAAATGATTTTTAATGGTGTTACACTCTGTCAAACATAGTAAAATTCATTAATTCCACTAAAATATGCATTCTGTTGAATATGCAGTGCAAAGAATAGTTATTGTCCATTTACAGGGCCACACCAAAGAATTCCGTTCATAATGGTATAGGAGGAATTGTTTGCGGTGTATTTGAAAATATTTCACATACTATATTGTATCCGAATTACAGTATATTAGTAATGATTGCAGGAAATGCATTTTTAATTATGATATGCGCTTTTTTAGGGTTTCGTTCATCTGACGAAACCCTATACGTCTCGCTCCTCTGTCTGTCTGCCTGTCTGCCTGTCCGTCTGTCACAGAGACCGTTCTCAGAAACTATACATGTTGGAGACTTGAAATTTTGCATACATATAGCTGAACACCACACATTCTACAACAAATCATAAAATTTTGAAAAAGTCGTACATTTAACCCTTTGGGCTCCCACATGTGTATTTTAAGCAATTATTTCTAACTGAGCACTAATTAGGTTGGAGGCGTGAAATTTTGCATACTTATAGCTGAGCACCTCACGTCAAATGACAAACCATAAAAGTTAGAAAAAGTCTTACATTTAAAGCTTTGGGCTCCCACATGTGTATTTTAAACAATTCTTTCTAAGTGAGCCCCTAATTATGTTGGAGGCGTGAAATTTTGCATACTTATAGCTGAACAACTCACGTCAAATGAAAAACCATAAAAGTTTGAAAAAGTCGTACATTTAACACTTTGGGCTCCCACATGTATATTTTAAACAATTCTTTCTAAGTGAGTCCCTAATTAGGTTGGAAGCGTGAAATTTTGCATACATATAGCTGAACACCTCACGTCAAATGCGAACCATAAAAGTTTGAAAAAGTCGTACATTTAACACTTTGGGCTCCCACATGTGTATTTTAAACAATTCTCTAAGTGAGTCCCTAATTAGGTTGGAGGCGTGAAATTTTGCATACGTATAGCTGAACACCTCGCATCGAATGACAAACCATAAAATTTTGAAAAAGCTATACATTTAACCCTTTGAGCTCCCACATGTGTATTTTAAACAATTCTTTCTAAGTGAGCACCTATTTAGGTTGGAGGCGTGAAATTTTGTATACTTATAGCTGAACACCACATATCATACGACAAATCATGAAAATTTTGAAAAAATCGTACATTTAACCCTTTGGGCTCCCACATGCGTATTTTAAGCAATTCTTTCTAACTGAGCCCCCTATTAAATTGGAGGTTTGAAATTTTGCATACTTATAGCAGAACACCTGAGGTCAGGCGACAAATCATAAAATCTTGAAAAAGTCTTACGTTTAACCCTTTGAGCTACCACATATGTATTTTAAGCAATTCTTTCTAAGAGGGTCCCTAATTAAGTTGGAGACATGAATTTTTGCATACGTATAACTGAATATCTCAGACCACACGGCAAATCATAAAATTTTCAAAAAGTTTTATATTATTTACTCCTCCGGGCTCTAACTTGTGTATTTTAAGCAATTTTTCTAACCTCCGCCCTTTTCACACGGGGAGCACTTTTCCAACTTTTGCAACACCCCTTTGACCATTCTTTCATATTATGCACCATAGCCTTACATATTTTAGTTCCACTTTTTACCGCCAGGGGCACCTAATTATCTCGGGTGCTATCGACACAATCCCCTCGACTAATATATCTACGGATAGTATATAAAACGGAGTTTCGTTCGGATAGAGGTTTGTTTAGAATAGAATGCGCCCCTGGTTGCGAAATGTGGAACTAACAGATTTTTCAAAAGGATAATGTGTTTTGAAAGGAATATTAAACGAAACCCTCTGTGCGATCTGTGATCACACTTACCTACTTGTTCACTATATTTATGCATACTATAAAGTGCGTATAAATGCTATAGTTCCTTTACAGAGCTATAGAAATGAATTCGTAAAGGTTACTGAGTATGAGCATAAATTGCTTAAATGTGGGTTTTAAAGGAGTTATGCATTTTTAAGCTGAACTGAATTTAGTGTACTAAGAAATATTTGTAGAATATAGATAAAATGATATACAGGGCCAAGCAAAGAGATGGATACATGGCCGTCTATGGGTGATAATTTCTGGAAATGTAATTTCAGTAGTTTTAAGCGTGTTTTAGTTTGAATTAAATTTTAGCTAAATAGTGGCATGTAATAAAGGTACTAGGTAAACTACAGGGCTGTACAAAAGTATTCAAGTATGTTTCCATCTATTAGTATATATTGCTGAAAGATGAATTTCAACCTGTTATGTATTTTCTTGCTAAACTACATTTTCCCATTATATACTATATATATCAGCATACAGATCTAATACAGGGCTGTTCAAAAGAATTGGAATACATATTTGGCTATGGGGAGTAACTACTGAAATCAGATTTGTAAATGTTTACTTAGTTATCTTATTTATCTTATTTCCCTAAGTAACGAAGTTTCGTCAAAGCTTTCAGGAGTGTTGGAAAGTGTTTCATAATCTATGCTGTACGCATGATTTTTCTTAATTGTTTATTTTTATAATTGCTTTCTTTCAGCTATTCATATTTTCACCCCAATGCTGAGAAAACATGGGAAAATATAACAAGGGAAGGGCGATGAATGTAACAACGAATGCATTTCATAAATATTGAGTGAACATCGTGTGATGATGTGTTTCTCGTGAAAATGCAAGATTTTGATATTTTAAACAGTTAGTTGTCAATTAATAGATTATTTTTATTTAATTCTATCCTTTTGACGTAATAAAATTTATAAAAATAATAATTATGATAATGACTTGCAAAAGACATCAAATATTTAATTATAGAAAATAAACTAAACTTAAAGATATTTATTTAAAAGTAAAAAGAAAAAAAAATTCTTTTATTAGTGTACGTAAGAAAATGAATTTTCCTTATCAAAAATCTCGAAGCAAAATGACAAATTGTAAAAGCGTGAGGAGCTAAAAACAATACTATAAGGAAATATAACCACAATAAAAATCATAAAAAAGATCCCACCTACACATTCGTTTAAAAATTAAAATATATTAAGATTGTGATGAAAACTCCAATTTACTTCGATTAAAGTTTCAAGCTTTTGCGAGTTTTGTTTCCAGATTTTCGATAAAAAAATCCATTACTTAATATATATATATATAATATTGACATTATTTTTTTTTTTTTACTTCTTTCAGATTTCGTGCAAAACGATCCTTCAAACAAAAACAATTCACTTTTCTTTTGTTTTCAACTATTCAATTTGTGCACGACCCCTTTTTGTTTATTCGTCACGCTAGATCATCAAGCCTCCGATTTCTCATATTTTTAAACATTACTTAAAAAAAGGCGTAATTATATCTCTTCTTACAAGGTTTCAGGGCTGATTTTTTTTCGATATCAATGATAAGCCGTAGAGTGAGTTGTCCTGCAATTCGCTTTTTTCGTCAAGAGAAAATCACCATGTTGAAGGCTGCACTCATTCATGTTATCATTGTGCTTGTGCTAGTAACACCATTCTTTAATAAAGGATTGGGTGAGTATCGCTTTCGGATATTTGTTTTCGGATATTCATTTGCATATTCTAAAAGGAATGTGAAAAGTAAATATAAAAATTGTTCCAAACGAGTGGATTGTTATTCTGCTTCATTTTAAAACTACAAGATTGTGAAATTTTATTGACTTTTATTTATACACATCGTTAAATTAATTTTTAAATAATTTTTCTGTGATATATTTATAACATTATATTGTCATAAATGTAGTTAACGGAATATTTTTGCAGAATTGAATATTGTATAATTTATTTAACATTTTAATTCTAAAGTTTATGAAATTTTTTTTAATACATAGAGAATCTTATCAAAAGACACCATAAGTATACTATTTTTTACACCAAGATACAAACTCAAACTTTTAACAGCATTTATATAAAAAATATAATACTCTCAATAAATTGTACAATAATTATGAAAGTCAACTATTAATTAAAATCTTATGAACAAGTTGAAAATTAATATTAATTCATGTATGAATATGGATATATATATAAAAGAAACATATTAATTTATATAATTGCTATTAGTCGCAATTGTAGTAATTGATTTCGATTAAAATAATTTATCACTTCGTGTCTTAAATTAGTTGTGCACATTAAAAAAAACTCTTTAGACAATTGGGGCATGCAGTGAGAATTCCAAACGATTTCAAAGATTTTTTAATCCTGCTTAACTATAAGTTAAGCGGCTTTTCTTATTATAAATCGCTATTCATGTTAGAAAAAGAAGAAAAAACAATTATAACCGATTTTATTATATTAAGAATTTTACAGTATTTATTTATTCAGTTGTTCTCATTGAATCACGGGTTACATACTTTAAAACTATTCCATATTACAAATGGAATGTCCTTTCTTCAATTACTGTAGCTCACAATGCATGAAATTTAACTTTAAATGAACTTTAGTGCGACTTTTTTAAGAGAGTGCATCATTTTAGTTTATTTATCGCATTCTGGTGTGTTAAGCTCTTGAAATAAATATACGGAGAAACACAGCCTTGACATTTTATCGATGTTCTTTTGCGAAAGAGTTGTTTCTGAAAATGATGAAAGTCAATTATCTTTAGAAGGATGCATGTTCTAATCTTTTTAAACAACAAAATGAAAAATATAATTTTTGACTTTTCTTTATTTTTACGATTCAAAAATTGTCATGTAAATCATTTATTATTTCATCAATCATTTATTATTTCCTTATTTATTTTTACGTTAACTTTTAATAAATATATTAGCATTTGATAACAGCACATAGATCATAAAATTAGTAATTCAATTATTGTGTTTATTTAATAAACAAAAAATAACAAACATGTGAAGCAAAATGTGGGGTATTATTGAAGAAATAAGGTCAATTATTGAAGCAGCTACATCGTGAGATATCTGCTTAAAAGAATTTTAGCATTTTTCTTTTAATAATTCGAGTACATTTGAATGTAGGATGTGTGTGTATTGTTTGGGAAAAAGTATAGGTTGCGTAAAAGGAAAGCTGGATTTTGACATTAACAAAAAAATAGCAATAAGCATCGGCCGATCAAAATTGTTTGAATCATTATTCCGCAGTAATGGAAAAGAAATTAATTTACGTTACAAAAACTGCCAAATTATAAAGTTTTCGAAATAATAATCATAACTCAAATAAAAATAATGTTAAGAAGAAGAAGAAGAAATTAAAAAAAATTCAATTTCATAATATTTCTTTATTCTAGTTATGAAATAAAGTTATAGTAATACAAAACTGGGGTTCTGCAATAATATAATCACCTCTGATGTTGTTCACTTTTCTAGTTCCTTTATGCATAGCCATTTTACAGCTGTATTTGGGAGAAAATAACTTTACTTTAGAAATACATATATATATAATCATTATTTAAACATTACCGACCATCATCAAAAAAACGCAATATTTTGAATGAAATGACAATAAAAATGGATACCACAAACCTATAATATAGAACTGTATGTATAAAATAAAGGGCCTTATATTTAATTACAAGAATTAATATGGAAGAAAAAAAGAAGAATATGGATACCGAAAAGCATTGAAAAACTTAGATATTGAATTACGTTTTCAAGAGTACAGAATTCAATGATATAAGCAAATCGGTCGTTTTCTGTGAGAAAAAAAAAGCTAAAAGCTGAATTTTTTTTTTCTCCTGTACTCAAACAACCAATATGACCAAGAGAATAGTTTCAAGATATATATATCTTATACTATAATGCGAGCAAAAATTGTGTGTGTATGTATGTGTGTGTGTCTGTGTGTATGTATGTGTGTGTGTGTGTGTGTATGTAAATTTTATCTTAAAAACGGCTCTAACGATTTTAACGAAATTTTGTATTTTGCCATTTTCAGGCATGATAAGACCATTGGACTAGGTCACGTGTTCGAGAAAATTCGATTAGTGGGTCATTTTTGGTCCTAATGGGTCAAGTTCAAGCTAATTATACCTAAAAAAGGACTCAATCGATTTTGACTAAATTTTATATCCAACCGTTTTTCGGCACGAGAAAACTATTGGGCTAGGTCACATGTTGGAGAAACTTCAATTAGTGGGTCCTTTTTGGGTCACTATGGGTCAAGTTAATTTTATCTAAAAAACGGCTCTAACGATTTTGACTAACTTTTGTATTTTGTCGTTGTGGATTACGCGAAGATCAATGGGCGAAGTCACATTTTAGAGAGAATTCGATTAGTGGGTCATTTTAGGGTCACCGTGGGTCAAGCAAAGTTTATCTAGAAAATAGCTCTAACGATTTTGACGAAATTTTGTATTTTACCATTTTCGGGCATGAGAATACCATTGGGCTATGTCACGTGTTCGAGAAAATTCGATTAGTGGGTCATAATGGGTCAAAGTCAAGCTAATTATATCTAGAAAACGGCTCAATCGATTTTGACTAAATTTTACATCCAATCGTTTTTCGGCACGAGAAAACTATTGGGCTAAGTCACATGTTCGAGAAACTTCGATTAGTGGGTCATTTTTGGGTCACTATGGGTCAAGCTAATTTTATCTTAAAAACAGTTCTAACAATTTTGACAAAATATTGTATTCTATCGTTTTCGGGCATGAGAATACCATTGGGATTGATCGCATGTTCAAGAAAATTCGATTAGGGGTCATTTTGGGTCACAATGGGCCAGGGTCAAGCTAATTGAATCCAAAAAGAACCTAAAACATTTTGACAAAATTTAGTAATATACCGTTTCCGGGCATGAGATGACCATTGGACTAAGTCACATGTACGAGGAAAATCTATTAGTGGGTCATTTTGGGTCAAATGGGTTAAGGTCAAGCTAATTATATCTAAAAACGGCTCATTCGATTTTGACTAAATTTTATATCCCACCGTTTTTCGGCACGAGAAAACTATTGGGCTAGGTCACATGTTCGAGAATTGTAGATTAGTGGGTCATTTTTGTGTCCTTTTGGGTCAAGCCAATTTTATCTAAAAAACGGCTCTAACGATTTTGACTAAATTTTGTATTCTGTCCTTTTTGGATTACGAGAAAACCAATGGGCTAAGTCACATATTAGATAAAATTCGGTTAGTGGGTCATTTTTGAGTCACTGTGGGTCCAGCAAAGTTTATCTAGAAAATAGTTCTAACGATTTTGACGAAATTTTGTATTTTACCGTTTTCGGACAGGAGAATACAATTGGACTAGGTCACGTGTTCGAGAAAATTCAATAAATTCAATTAGTGGGTCATTTTGGGTCATATGGGTCAAGGTCAAGCTAATTATATCTAAAAAACGGCTCAATCGATTTTGACTAAATTTTATCTCCAACCGTTTGTTGGCACGAGAAAACTATTGGGCTAGGTCACATGTTCCAGAAATTTCGATTAGTGGGTCATTTTTGGGCCCCTTGGGTCAAGCCAATTTTATCTAAAAAACGGCTCTAACGATTTTGACTAAATTTTGTATTCTGTCGTTTTGGATTGCGAGAAGACCAATGGGATAAGTCACATATTAGAGAAAATTTGATTAGTGGGCCATTTTTCGGTCACTGTGGGTCAAGCAAAGTTTATCTAGAAAACGGATTTAACGATTTTGACGAAATTTTTTATTTTATCGTTTTCGGGTGCGAGAATACCATTGGGCTTGGTCGCATGTTCAAGAAAATTTGATTAGTGGGTCATTTTGGGTCACAATGGGTCAGGGTCAAGCTAATTGAATCTAAAAAATGTCCCAAAACCTTTTGACAAATTTCTGTAATATACCGTTTTCGGGCATGAGATGACCATTGGGCTAAGTCACAAGTTCGAGAAAAATCTATTAGTGGGTCATTTCTGGGTCACTATGGGCCAAGCTATTTGTATCTAAAAAAACGACTCAAACGATTTTGTCAAAATTTTGTATTATACAGTTTCTGGGCATGAGAAGACCACTGGGCTAATCAAATGTTCGAGAAAATTCAATTAGTGGGTCATTTTTGAGTCACTGTGGGTCAAGCTAATTGTATCTTGAAAAAAGGTTCAAACGATTTTGATAAAATTTTTTATTATACTGTTTCCGGGCACGAAAAGATCATTGGGTTAGGTCACATGTTCGAGAAAATTCGATTAATGGGTCATTTTTGGTTCACTGTGGGTCAGGTTAATTTTATCTAAAAAACAGCTTTAATGATTTTGATTAAATTTTGTTTTCTATGGTTTTCGGGTTCGAGAAAACCATTGGTCTAGGTCGCATGCTCAAGAAAATAAGATTAACCAGTCATTTTGTGTCACTATGGGTCAAGCAAAGTTTATCTAGAAAACGGCTCTAACGATTTTGATGAAATTTTGTATTTTATCGTTTTCGGGCGCGAGAATACCATTGGGCTTGATCGCATGTTCAAGAAAATTCGATTAGTGGGTCATTTTGGATCAAACGTGTCAAGGTTTAGCTAATTTTATCTAAAAAATGGCTCAGACGATTTTGACAGAATTTCTTATTACACCGTTTCCTAGGACTAGAAGACCATTGGGATACGTCAGATGTTCGATAAATTTAGATTATTAGGTCCTTTTTGGGTTACCGTGGGTCAAGCTAATTTTATCTATAAAATTACTTTAGCGATTTTGACTAAATTTTGTATTCTATCGTTTTCGGGTTCCAGAAGAGCATTGGTTAGGTCGTGTGTTCGGAAAATTTCGGTTAGTGGGTCCCGATGGTTTAGGATCATAATATTTTTTTCTAAACAGCAATAATTATACAGTGAGAATGAAATATCGAATTGAACACAAGGCTAATTTTGACCGAGCTAAGCTCGGTCATGCCCGCTAGTATATCTATATATATATATATCAGCTTTTAGCTTTTTTCTCACAGAAAACGACTGATTTTGCTTATATAATTGAATTCTGTACTCTTGATAACGTAATTCAATATATAAGCTTTTCAATTATTTTTATCGAAATCCATATTCTTCTTTTTTTCTTCATTATTAATTCTTGTTATATAGTTATATAGTACAGGGGACTTTATTTTATGCATAGCAGCTTGTTTATTATGTTTTTGGTATCCATTCAGCGTGTTTGGGGACACTGTATTGTTGTAAATTCATTCATACTATCATAATTATTGATGGTGGTCAGTAATGTTTAATTAATGGTTATATATATATATATACAAGTCTAAGTTAATTACAACGAAGTCTATGTGGAGCTGATGAAATATTTTAAATTCAAAGTAAGCATTCTTAATAAAGCAGATATCAATATTTCATCAAATACCAAATGCAAATGATACTTGTAAAATGGGACATTATTTACTAGGCACTGGATATCTTTGGCCATAGTCTTCAGGCTTATTCAACTTATGCCTTTAATTAGGTCTTTCTAAAAGGGAAGTGACTTTTACTCAGTTTTACATGAAACGGAAATTATCTGCAATATCCCTTGAAAGCTTTTAGCATGTGACAAAAATAAATATATTCCGAAGATAACCATCTGGCGAAAATTATTTCATGTGAAATTCCGTTTCAGGTATGAACTGCATAACTTGTTTTTCATGAGCAGTGAATTTGTATTAATCAATAAATCCTTTGATTCAAAACACGGTCATGTGCGAATATTACTCGCTCTCAGAGGGTTCCGTACAATAAATATATGAATTAGTAACAATATTAATAAAAATAAAATCGTTGCTAACAATAAAATAAGACTTTGTAAAAAAAAAAACTATACTATGTCGGGTTTGCTATAGCTGTATATATACTAGAAAAGTATGAATGGGTATACCGTAAAAGTTCAAAGAGATTTGAAGCCTAAATAATATCAAATATTGTTATTTTGTATAACTCTTATTTAAATCTTATCCCAATATGTATATGATTAACTTAATTCGGCACTGACAATAAACGTAGTGTATATTTAAACTTCATTTTGCATTCATTTCATAAAACTAAATTCAACGTCGTAATAATCTTTTCTTTTTACAATGTGCTAAAACAAAATCCTTGTTCAAAGTTTTAACTTGGTATTTTGATAAGCGCGCTTCCAAAGGAGTTCCCAAAAAACAATATCGCCTTGGTCCGTGCCGCGGTTTTCCAGAACTTTTAAAGACACTGGAGGCGTATTGAGAGATCTACTCAATGCAAACTATCCCCCTCACTGACAAGCCCGTGTTAATACGTTCACTAAACTCCAGCTTTCACTGCAATACAAGCAATATTTAAAGCAATATTTAAATATTCTATTGATTTAATGTATTTTTAATACATTGAACAATAATTAATACTTCCAAGGATTGCATTCATATTCGTTATTAAGTTTTTTTATAAAATGTTCAAAGAATCATTTTTTTAGCATTTAAAACTAAATGCAGAGAAAACAACATTACAATTTTGCCCTTTTCCAACACAGTCGGAGGGCTAGTGGCGAATCCCGTAGTATTTATGTGATTAATTCTAATTAAATTAGTCTGTTTTTAACAATTTGACGTTTATTGCTTTTATACTGCTACTAGGCATTGTATTACACAAATGCATCATTAAAAGTTGTTATCTAGGCTTTAAAAGCCCATGGTCCTTAGAGTACACCGCCCATGTCAATATGTATGTTGAAACCGTCCGTATCTTTACGGGTTAATATCTCGTCTAAGTACCGACGATTTTTTTTTAAATCCTTATCGACAATGTTTTTATACTTCTGCTAGGATAGGTACCTCTAGCGCTCTTCAACACCTTTGCTGAAGACCTACAAAAAGAAATTTGTGTGTAACGGAAAAATGCGCTCTTCTCAAAAACTATGTGAATTAGGGTAATCACTATAATTTTTCTGCAAGGTTTAAATTAACGTCTACTACCTCTAATTTTTTCATAATTTTAATTTCAGTAGATTCTGAAATAGATGGGGGTGAACATATTTTTGCACTACATTTTCGATAACATCTCTGAAAATATAATTCGTAAAATTAAAAGAAATGCATATTTGAGTTCAACGTAACGAAAGCTTTCACACGATATCCCACACAATATGCAAAGTAAATATTCTTTTTTTCAAGTAACGTAATTAGCCCCTCTACCTTTTGCCTAAAAATATTTGTAAATGTTTAATAATCTGTAAATATATGGATCAATAGTCTTTATTACTTCCCCCAATTTGAACTTTCCATGTTCCTAAGTTTACGAGTAAAATTCCTGTGACAAACACACACAGGAGTGATCCTATAATGATTCCGTTTTTACTTTTTAAGTACGAAACCCTAAAAATTAATAAAAATATAATTACAGTTATAAAAAATGTAAAAAATATAACGATTTCCAAATGTTGCATTCATAATCATAAGTAAAAAGAGAAAGAAGGTCATATAAAACTGTTAAAATATTTTGTTAGACATTATTTGAAAAAAAAAAAAAAAAAAAAAAACTTTAAGCAGTTTTATGTTCTGAATTCAGGTGTATTTATATATTGTGTCGATCAAATTCATTATTAATGAAACATAAACTTAATGTTTTTTGGTATAAAATGTATTACATACTATTGCTAAATTATGGGTGATTAACGGAAAAATTTAAGGCGCAAACAAACTAAACTGTTGCAGTTTTAAATTTACCTTTTATTAAAAATTTTGTACATAAATTCTCCTTTCATAGTCCAATTATTCCATTTTCTCATTCGTTGGAGTTGTTATTTGCATTCTTTACATGATCTCCAATAGTTTTGTCTAAAAATATAATTAATTACTAACATCATTAATGACCAACGTAATTTTCTACCTTCGATATTTAGGCCTGTTAATACAGAGTTAAAACATATAGAAAATGAGCACAATAAACTGGAATACCGAAAGGATCCCCTACTAATCTCAAAATGATTAATGAGATTTGGCAAATAGCAGCTCCCAGAATACGAGAACTGTTTTAAAATTGATAGTAGCTATTATTATTATTATTATTACAGTCATCAATAATTAATAATTACGTCATTAGGTGTTTATCAAAGAATGGGGAAACTTTTTTTAATCAATAGCAATATATTCCCCTGCAACGATCTAATATTTTCTAAACGTATTTCATAAATGATATTTTTTTAAAGAAATGTCGAAGGCTACTAAATAGATCATTCTTTGCAATAATAAAAAAGTCAAATAACTATATCCTCAATGTCTCATACTTAGGAAGTTGTGTTCATAAAATTTACTGATCTTTTAACTAATATAAGATGATGCATGTGCTTGCCTTCTTCTTTGATGAGTGATTTCTTGTTTTTATTTAAAATTAAGAAATAATATACATTATTCAACCATAAATTAAAACATCATTTAATATAAATTAATAATTAGAATCAAGTAATTAAATGTCGTAAACGAACGTAAGTATAAAGATAATACAAAACTAGTTCACAGAACACTGTTTTTCAATAATATGATTACAAATTCGGGATAAAAAATCTCTAGAAATTTCAGAAATGCAATGTAGGTTCAAGGTAGTGTTCAAACTAGCCCTTAGCTAGTCCTTAAAATCATGACACAACAAATAGCTTGGGGGAAAATCTTTTAAAAATAAGATAAATTTAAATGTATTGTATTTTACCAAGCTGTTTTATTTTGTACTATTTTCTCACATCAAAAACTTGCGAACTAAATTATTACATATTTCAAAACATACCATTTTTATTCAAATATAATAAATGAAAGTTTATGTTTATGTTGTTATTCACAATGTATGCTTTTGTGAGCAATATGTCCTTCCTAAACTTCAATGAGTAATTTTTACTACCAATAATAATAATCACTTATTGAAAACAGATCTAACTTTTCGTGAATGAATAGATATGAAAAAGCCTAATACACTAATCAAATTTAATTCAGCGCATTGTAAAAGACGCGAAGTTATTTTTTGAGTAATATTCCATGAGATTCTCATCGAAATAAAACCAAGAATTGGATTTCCGAATAAACTTCTGTACAGGTAAAAATCAATGAGCAGGAAATTACCGAGTCTTAGAATATGATCTAACAAGGACTCCCGTTTGATTTAAAATGAAAAATACCGATAAAATGGCCTATTGCAGCCAGAAATTTATATTGCAAGGGGGGATTGTGTTCTCGGAAATTTAAATATCTACATTTTCGTATAACGAGCTTTATCACATTTTATCGATGATTTCGGTGATTAAATGAGGAGAAGATAACTACACAGAAATAGTGGTATTGAAAATACTGGAACACAACCACCCCTGATAGAGTTCAATGCCACTGACAATCTGACATTAATGGAAATATGTTCCATTACAATATAAAACTCAATCATCTCTATAAATACATTTGTGGATGTAGTCGGATGGGGAATAACTAGAATTTTATTTTCTTCATAGTAAATACCACCTATATTGTTCTACACAAAACTGGACTTTAGTGTGTACAATGCCCATGTAATGTATTTTTACTCCAAATAAAATGTACCTTCTCTTTTAAATTAGAATAAAAGGAATATATAAAATTAGTCGTATTGCATTAAATACTTTGATTATTAACCTACTTTCCAATTTTTTTAAAGCATATCTACAGTAAACTAAGGCATACTAGGATAAATATTTTCTCGCATGATCCATGAAAATAATCAACAGGAGATTTTTTTAGCGCGTAAAGAAACGTAAGACTCGACCCCTAAAAACATTATTTTTGAACCAATTTCAAAATTATATTATCAAAAGAAAAAATATTAAAAAAATTTAAAAAAAAAGAAAAGAAACGCGTAGAATCAGTTTATCAGTCTGTCATGGTTGCCTAGTCTCCCGAATTTCGTCTACCACTTTTACAGTGTAGAAATATTAGCTTTATATAATCGCATATTTCTGTGATTAAATAAGGAAAATATTTCCATTGTAAATTAGTGGTAGTCAAAAATTGTGAGACTTAGTAATTATGATCTGCATCTCCAGTAAAAGAGTAAATGTGTATTTTTATGATATAACACATATTTGAATTAAAAATATCATTTAGAAAAAAGTAAAACTTTAAAGCATCGCATTTAAAACTACCCCCTTCATTTTCTTATAAAAAAGTCTTTTTTATTTTATTAATGTTATTTATTATTTTCATATGAATCATGTTTGCTATTTTTTCTTCACATAATTTCACCATGTTAAATAAAGTATACTGTAATTCATTTTTTGGAGGTCTGTTTTTAAGAATTTATTAAAAAAATATTGAATTATCTTTGTCAAACTAGTTTTAGGTCTATGTTTATAACTGCATTATCATTAAAAAATATTAGACGTTTCTTTAAATTGTTCACTGAAAAATTAATATAAAGAAAATCTATAAAAATTGAGGAAGGATTGTACTTTGTGACAATATATTAAGAAAGAGAAAACGTATAAAGAAACAAATATAAATGTATATAAAAAAGCATACAGCTGTTTCGAAACCTCTAAGGTTTCATCATAAGTGCTTAAAAAGCGATGGTAAAATTAAAACTCTGGGTAAAAGGGAGGAGGGAGACAGAGAGCCAGAAAGGCGTACCTTACAGCTCTACTGTCAACGGCGAAATGTGACATACGGCTGACAAACAGCCACGGAGTCGATCTCACGCGCACACACAGAGAGACCAATCAAAATCGCCCAATTGCTCCGAAGAGCTGAAGCCGAGAGAAAAAAAGGGGGGGGGGAGTGAAGAGAACGATTTATAAAAAATTAAGCCATATCTTTGAAAAATTGGGCGCACTGGACAAATCGTTAACTAAACTGTTTGAATTTTTCCATGTGTGATAAGCTTCCCAGAGGTCAAGATCGTAAATTGATGAGCATTTCTGTATAATTGAGGCTTCGGAAAATTTAAAATTATGGTTGTTGGACCAGCAGTGGTTTCAAATAACGGAACGTTTGATATCATAATTTGTAACAGAAGTTTTATGCTCCCCCAAACAAATCTTAAACGCTCGCTTCGTTTTGACCAATGTACATTTTACCAGTACGTTTTGACCAATGTACATCGCAAGATATCCTGTAAATACCCCAATTTCAAAAACTGCCTATTGGATGTTTCAGATTTGTGAATTAAATTTTGTTTAAAAGGAGTATAAACAGCCTTAAAGTCAAATTTTAATAAGATTTTAGATATTTATGGCTTATTTTCGGAAAATATGGAAGTATAATTAAATTTTCATTTCCGACAGTATTAACCCTGGAGTGAGTACGTTTATTTAGTTTATTATGTAGTGCGACACACGGCAAGGTTAGATCAGCCGTATGTCGCATTTCGCCGTTAACATTAGAGCTGTAAGGTACGACTTTCTAGCTCTCTGTCACACACCCCCTTTTACCCAGAGTTTTAATTTTACCATTGATTTTTGAGCACTGATGATGAAACCTCAGAGGTTTCGAAACAGCTGTATGCTTTTTATATATAATTATATTTGCGTCTTTATACGTTGTTTCTCTTTCTTAAGGAAAATCTATTCTGTAAAATTTCTATATGCATTTTCTAGATAGCTGTCTTCTTGAAGCTTGCAATTAAAGTTGTGAAACAAACAAGATAGCTCTTGGATCATTCCTTTAATAATGAATGATTCAATGAAATGAAACAACCAATCATAAAATGTCGTAAAACTCTAAATCCAGTTACAAAAGACTAGATCTTGTCTAGAGATTGAAAATTGGATGATATGTTTATGTATAAAGTACGAGGCTTATCTAGAAAATAAAGTTCGCTGCCAACAGGCAGACCGTGCATTTTGAATGGCTCATGCCTAAGCTATTCAGAATTTGATTCTCGCGTGCGACGGTTAGATCTTCTTGATTGTTCGCAGAACCGCCATTGTAATTCCTGAAAGTATGTTATCTTATTATTTCTCTGGACGATTGCAAGGTTAGATTATTGCTTTCTTTAAAAAAAAAAAAAAAAAACTTTTAAAAGCGTGCAGCACGGCGCCGATCATGATTCTCGAAAGTGTATTATCTTATTCCTTCTCTGGCCAATTGCAAGGTTAGATCAATGCTTTCTTTAAAAAAATAATAATAAATAAATAAAATAAAGTGTGGAGCACAGTGCCGATCGTGATTCCTGAAAGTGCATTACCTTATTTCTTCTTCGGTCGATTGTAAGGTTAGATCGGTGCTTACCTTTAACAGCATGGAGTACAGTGCCGGTCACGATTCCTGAAAGTATATTATCTTATTCCTACTCTTGCCGATTGCAAAGTTAGATCGATTCTTTCTTTAAAAAAAACACTTTAAAACAAAGAATACAGCGCCGGTTGTGATTCATTACCAGGGCGGGTGCTAAGAGTAATTGCTATGTTGATCCACGATAGGATTCGGCCGTATGCGGTTCATCGCACAATACTGATTTTACAGGAATTCCGCTAGGAGATAGTTTGATCTGACTAGAGAACATACACACCGCCCCATCTGTCCGCTTTTGACATATGTGGTATCGTTCGGAAGCTTTGACACGAGGATCAAGAAATGTATTGAAACTATACTCCCGAATCCAACAGTTCAAGAAATCACAGTGGAAAATAGCAAAAAGAAAAGAAAAATAAGAAAAGATTTAAAAACTGTTTTAGGAATTAATGAGCAATAAATGCAAATTGCGAGTACAGTAGGATTAGTAACACGAACTAGTTCCTCGCCTAATATAGCTCCTAAAATAATATATGATTTATATCATAAGATGATCTTACTTGCTGGATAAGCCTCGTGCATTAAAGTGTTAAAATATTTTTTAATGTTATTTTTTGTAAATACTTGTTTTGCTATTTCCAGCTAAGAAGTGTGAACAAGACTCATCCGAAACAGAATATTTTAGCGAGCATTCCTATGAACCATGGAATCCCTCTTTATCTTCTCATCAACTTGGAGATTGCAACTGCACTTTCAATTATCAAACAGATTTAATGACTGCCTACATAGGAAACAGAACGCTAAACGTTGGCGAAGCAGTGAAAAGGGGTGAAAGGGTTACCTTTAAATGTCGATACGATAGCATGGATCCGATATGGCAAAATACCTTAAGATTTTACAAACGAGTGGATATCACCTGTTACGTATGTCAGAAATGGGAAAGGTATGATCTTCCGCATTGTGAAGTGCGTAATTCAGGTAATACATTTTTTAATATTCTAATAAATATATACAGTAAATAATAATAAAAAAATGCAATTTAACAAATTACAACGACCATTTGGAAAATGATTTTTTCAAAGACTAAAATTTAAGACATAAAAAATCGCAAGGAGTTGATCATACATTACGTACGCCATGGATTAAACATTAACATTCCTGGACCCATCATGAATAAATTTTAAAAGAAATTTCAGTTTTACAATTTTCGGTTCTGTAAATTTTTAAACTTCTACGGAGCTGGTCATACATTACGTACGCCATGGATTAAACATTAATATTCCTGGACAAATTTTAAATGAAATTTCATTTTTAAACTTCTAAACATCCCACAATATTACTTTTTACACCGTCGTATAGAAAAAAATGTACTTTTAAATGCAATAACTGTATCTCAATTTGTTTCTGAGTTATTATTTTTTTTTTTTTTAGTTTTTATTACTTTTTTGTCATAGTGGCAACAGAAGTAGTCATCTCTGTTGAAAGTAAAGAGAAAATGCAGATTACTGTATAGACCAATCAGAAGACGAATAAAATGCGGGATTCAACTAATAAAACGTTTCAGACATGTTTTTGATTTCCTACCCTAACCGAGGACAATAACCATTTTTCCAAATGGTTAATAATAATAACAATAACAATAATAATAGCAAATGATATCATTCCAATACAACTAGAGATAGCTAATGACTTTACACTAAATATCTGTTGAAAACTAAAAAAAAGAATTCATATGACATCTTTTTTCAAATATATTTTTTGTGTTGTACATATTTCACAAATTAATAAATAATATTCGTCTAAATGGTTATAAATTGTGATTAATGATGGGTCCTTGAAGACCCGTCTAAACACTTGATTTAAACTTGAGTAAAACACTTGATTTCGAATTTTCTAAATTGGCGTTCTGATGTATCCGAATGTTCTGATGCATTCTGGTGTAACTAGAGATAGTTAATGACTTTACATTAAATATTCATCGAAACCTAGAAAAGAAATTCATATAAGACATCTTTCTAAATATATATTTTAGAGTTGTACATATTTTGCAAAATAAATATCATTATTGTAAATGGTTATAAATTGTGATTAATGATGGACTCTTGAAATTCCGTCTAATAGTAAAAGACTTGATTTAAAATTTTATAAATTGATGTTCTGACGTATCCGTTTTAACTTGCCGTTTACAGTATGTTAGAAATATACAGGGTGATTCATAAAAGATGGGCAGAACTTTAAGGGGTTATAGTACACTTAAAGACAAATAATATTAAATAGGAGACTAAGGGTCCCAGACGTATTCCCAAGGAGATAGGGGGCATTAAAGTTTAGGGTCCGAAATTTCAAATGATTATAAAACATGGAAAAATTGGTCGATTCGTTTGCGGTTTTTGCAAAAAATTTTCTTTATGCCAGTATTTTCTTGAAATAAAATTTTAAAGTTCAATTTCAAAAAATGCCGATAGGGGGCGCTTTAGACTTTGGAGTAACAAACAACTATTTTTTAACGTTATTTTTTGTATTTCTTTAAATGATTTCGAAAGCTTAGACTTAAACTTAAATTTTGATCTAAAAATCTGAGTCCTAACGAGTAGTTAAGTAGCGTAAACTGAAATTTGAAATTTGAAACCCTTCTCCCCCCAGAACAAAAATCAGTTATTCCCGATCTTTGTGTCGTAGATTAGGCTCTAACTACTGCCGCGTTTTGCTAAAATTATTCTTTATGTCAGTATTTTCTTGAAAATAAATTTTAAAGAAAATTTTCAAAAAATTCCGATAGAGGGCGCTTTAGACTTTGGAGTAACGAACAACTATTTTATACCGTTATTTTTTGTGTCTCATTAAATGCTTTCTAAAGCTTAGACTTAAATTTTCAGCCCAAAATCTGAATCGTTAGACGTGGTTAAGTTTCTGGGGAGAGGTGTTTGAAATTTCTACTCCTGAGCACAGTTCAGTTTACCATGTCCACACATTGTGTGCTGTGATACGAGGAAAAAGACACGAATTAGGATTATGTTACCAAAGCATATTTATTAACATGTAATTACAATAAATGTTCAAAATTGTGACCACCAGAGGTTATGCACGCAGAACAACGGCGAAGAATGGAACGGCGAACATTCGCGAAAACATCAGGCTTTTCGAGCACTTCCCCTACAGCGGCGGAAAGTCTGGCGACCAGTTCCTCGGGGGATTCAATGAGTGTCTCATACATAAGAGCCTTCAATCGTCCCCAAAAAAAGAAATCGAGGGGTGAAAGATCTGGCGAGCGAGCAGGCCAAGCAACAGGACCACCTCGACCAATCCATCTGTTCGGAAATGTGATGTCCAGATAGTTGCGGACGTCTCGTACGTAATGGGCTGGCGCTCCATCGTGCTGGAACCACATGACCCGCCGGATGCGTGGAGGAACAACGTTTAACAGGTCTGGCAGCACATGTTGCAGAAATGTGAGGTATGTTTTACCGTTGAGGCGTTCAGGAAGAAGGTACGGTCCGATTAGGTGGTCTCCGAGGATTCCTGCCCAAACATTGATGGAAAAGCGTCTCTGATGAGCATGTGGATACGTAGCATGTGGATTGACATCCGCCCATACATGTGCATTGTGTGTGTTAAATGTACCTTCACGTGTGAAGGTACATTCATCGGTGAAAAGCACAGTTCGTCCAAAATGTGGGTTTAGCGCGTTCTGCTGCAGAAACCAGCGGGCGAATTCAATACGATTTGGATAATCCCCTGGAGACAGTTTCTGGACTCGTTGCACATGAAACGGGAGCAAATGTTCATCCTTCAGTACCCTCCAAGTCATGGACTGTGAGGTATCCACCTGCCTAGCCACTGTTCGTGTACTTGTACTTGGCTGCGCCGCTACTACATCCAGAATGGCTTCTGCAACAACTACTGATTCGTCCTTTTTTGCACGACCTGCATTCGACCGGGAAGCGAGAAATGATCCCGTCTCACACAACTGTCTGTGCAAGCGCTCGAAAGTTTTGCGGTTAGGCAACCGCCTGTTGGGAAATCGCTCTCCGTACATTCGTTGTGCCTCTGCACCATTTCCATCTGCCGCTCCGTAAATTAAATGCATCTCAGCCTTTTCCTTATTCGTGAAGGGCACCATCTTCCGATTCATTACTACAGCGACTTACACTTGACTCACCGTTCAGTGGTTTTTATGCCTGAATCGTGTCGAAATTTTGCATACGTGTTCTTCTTCTTCCCCATTTGACATTTGCATACTTTCTGTTTCCTTCTTCACCCGGTGACTAGCGTCAGGAATAGAGCTTTAACGTTTGCATGAGCGACGTTTCCAACTGTGCCAGTTCCTTTATGAGTGAATTCCGACTATGCAGTCCTTGACGAAAGTTGTATTTTTGCCTCGTATCACAGCACAGAATCGTTGGGCATGGTTAAGTAGTGCAAACTGAACTATGTTCAGAAGTTGAAATTTGAACCCCCTCCCCTCGCTACTGAACCACGCTCAGCGATTCAGATTTTGAGCTGAAAATTTAAGTTTAAGTCTAAGCTTTAGAAAGTATTTAATGAGACACAAAAAATAACGGTATAAAATAGTTGTTCGTTACTCCAAAGTCTAAAGCGCCCTCTATCGGAATTTTTTGAAAATTTTCTTTAAAATTTATTTTCAAGAAAATACTGACATAAAGAATAATTTTAGCAAAACGCGGCAGTAGTTAGAGCCTAATCTACGACACAAAGATCGGGAATAACTGATTTTTGTTCTGGGGGGA
The DNA here is from genome assembly GCA_963932465.1 of Maratus speciosus. Taxonomy (NCBI): domain Eukaryota; kingdom Metazoa; phylum Arthropoda; class Arachnida; order Araneae; family Salticidae; genus Maratus; species Maratus speciosus. The sequence continues at coordinate 242,463,795 of OZ010788.1, read as the reverse complement.
GAAGGGTTTCAAATTTCAAATTTCAGTTTATGCTACTTAACTACTCGTTAGGACTCAGATTTTTAGATCAAAATTTAAGTTTAAGTCTAAGCTTTCGAAATCATTTAAAGAAATACAAAAAATAACGTTAAAAAATAGTTGTTTGTTACTCCAAAGTCTAAAGCGCCCCCTATCGGCATTTCTTGAAATTGAACTTTAAAATTTTATTTCAAGAAAATACTGGCATAAAGAAAATTTTTTGCAAAAACCGCAAACGAATCGACCAATTTTTCCATGTTTTATAATCATTTGAAATTTCGGACCCTAAACTTTAATGCCCCCTATCTCCTTGGGAATACGTCTGGGACCCTTAGTCTCCTATTTAATATTATTTGTCTTTAAGTGTACTATAACCCCTTAAAGTTCTGCCCATCTTTTATGAATCACCCTGTATAAAAAAAAATAATGTTTTCATTTTGTATTTTTTACATAATATTCTTAACCGTATAAGTAATATATTTTCTTTAGCACGGTATTTAAAAATTTTTACCAATAAATTTTCTTTCTTGCGTTTGGCTGGTCATGCTGCTCAAAATAGAATTTTCAAAAACATTAGATATAAGTTAAAACGTGTTAAGGAGCATTGTCAATACCGAGAAATGCAATTTGAAATTTCATTGATATTGCTGCTAAACCCATTAAATAATTATAAAACTGTATTATTTGTTAACTACCGTAAATAGCCTCGTCCTGAAATTCATAAATATATATTTCATTTGCTATTATGTAGTGTACAAGAAATGGCTTGAAAGATCTGGTCAACTTTAATCTGATAGGGTAAGATGGAGAAATTGTGTGCTAGATTTTTTCTTTTTCTTTTTAGCCCCCTGTATGCTATTTCTTTCTCCCAGCTTATTTTGTCTCCAATAAATACCGTTACTTTGTATACGCCAGCCGTAAAACAAAAGCCGATGTTTCATTGTGCGATTAAATACTCTACAGCATTTTTTAAAACTTCTAAGCATCGCACATTTTCAATGTTTATACCGTCGTATTGGGAAAAGAAAGTACTTTTTAATGCAATTTGTTTGAAAACTGCATCTCCATTTATTTTTGAAATATTAATATTTTTGTAGTTTTTAGCGACATTTGTTTCATTTTGGCTACTTCAAGTACTTCAAGTACTTCATTTCTGTAGAAAGAAAAGAAAAAATTGTTGAAAAATAGCAATTATATCTTTTTCTTGCCATTTTCTCATAAAAATTGAAAAAAAAATTAATTAAAATACGCTATTTTGAGAAAAATATAAATAAAAGATATATGATAAAACATGGAGCTATTATAAACTATATTTAATAAGTATCTATATTAATGCAAATGACGTCATTTTACATAAAATAAAAGCGTGTGCTTTAAGTCTTAAAATTGAAATATGTTTTGCAGTAGAGTCCCAATTATCCGAGTCCCGCTTAAACGAGTTATTTTCTTCTGATGGACTGGTGGCTTCTATTATTTTGAAACAGCTATTATAAATGAAACGTTAGGTGAAGATGAAAGAGCAGTCGTAAAAAGTTAGAACTCTGATTTTCTGGTCAGAATGGAAAAAAAATGGCCATAATTTTTTATGCCATTAAATGGTACAGTCTTCATTTCAATAGGGATCATGCCATAGTAAAGGTAAATAACATATTAAAATGCCAGTGCAAATCGAGTATATTTACGACAGTTAAAACACTGCCAGACGGCCAGACAAACCGAATAATAATAAAAAAAAAAACTAGAGAACAGGAATTCTGCTTTTTCAGAATTTAGTGTCGTCCCCGGCATTTCCATTACTTCATTTTCTTCTGGTGGACTGATGGTTTCTAATATTATGAAACAGCCATTATAAACTAAGCGTTAGGTGAAGATGAAAGAGCAGTCGTAAAAAGTTAGAACTCTGATTTTCTGGCCAGAATGAAAAAAAAATGGCCATGATTTTGATCTCGAATTACTTTAATTCATCTTTTAATTGATCCCTCAGTGAAAGACAAAATCATGTGCAAAAATCTCAAACTTTGAAATTTTATAACTATGTCACTTTTTGTAGTACAGATGTCAAACTTTTTCTGTTATATCTGTTATGATATGTGTAAACTTTTACTAAATGTAAGTATAGGGACTGGGGGACCGTATAAAAAGTTAGATTTCGTATTTTTTATAAAATTGATTTTTTACTTTAAATAATGCCACATCATGAAAATTTACCTCATTTGAAACCTTTTTGTAACTGGAACGATATGGCTATGACCAACGGTTGAGAAATTAAAGGTCGGCGATGGATAACATATTGCACCCTGTACATAGGACTGCACAAAAGAAAAGCATTATTTAATATGAACCTGAATTGATTAAGAGGTCTCAGGACTATTAAAATTTGAAAAAATGGAAAAAAAAGACCATTTTCAACATTTAATATCTTAAAATGTATATGATTTTAAAATACAATTTTTATTGGAATGAAAGATATAAGCATGATCTTTCATTTCATATATTTAAAAAATTACAAGATGCAGAATTAGTATTTACAGGGGGCTCCTAACTTCTAGACATTTGTCGAGCAGAAAATAGGTATAAAAGCTTACACGCAGGATTACAAAATAAATTTTCCAACTAGAAAGAAATTTGTTATGCCTAATTATACTTCATATTGAATAATGACCTTGAACCTAAATAAATTTGTATTTAAAGCGTTTTTATGTTTTTAATATAAAGTTGTATTTAGCTAATACAAAATTTTGAAATTTTTAACAGTGTAATCAACTAAAAATAATTTCTTTTAACAATAAAAAGGAAATTTTAGGTTCAGTTTACAGAAACTAACATGAAACATGTGTTTTAATAAATTTCATGAAAAAATATTCAGAAGTTTCTGAGATATCCTGCACGTTATGTCCAAAAACGTCATTTGTTGAAAAACGACTTCACAGTTTCTGAAACGCCTCTTCAACTATTCAGTGGGTATAATTCTAAAAGTCATAACTTCTGTTGTAATGGAAATTTCAAACAAACAATTGGATCAAAATGTTTAGAAAAGATATTAGTTTAACATATAATAATAATAAAAAAAAAAATGCGAAAAGTTTGAAGCTTTAAGAGTTTAAGAGGTGGTTTTTAATTGAGTTATGTATTTTCAAGCTGAACTGTATTCAGCATGCTAAAAGATGTTTCTAGAATATAACTAAAACCATATACAGGGCCACACAAAGAACTGTAGGGGAGACCGGAGCTATTAACTTTTAAAAAACAGGCATTGGGCTATAAATACCCGGAGTTTTGAGTTTGTAGCTTTTGTATTTTATGTTTAGCGGAAGCCTAAAGTAAAAGGAAAATTGCGCGCCAACTTACCCCGTCACGGGGCAAGTTGCCTATATCTATGTGATAAGTTGGCACACGCCTTATAAAAAATTAAATAAGACACGCAGTTAAGAGAAATCAATTTCCTTATTAACAGTAGGTTTAATCAAAGACGTTATCGCCGTACAATGTAAATTCTAAATTATACAGACATAAAAATAGTGAATAAAACATTAACATTCAGTAACGTCTATCCTACTTGATAACATCATCAGAGTTACAGTTGTCACAAATAAAAAATCGAGTGTCTCCGTTTGGGCAAGCCTCGTGTGCCCAAAATCTTGCATTGCAACCACTTTTTTCGGTGTTTGCTGTTTTTCAAGCTACCAGCATACACCAGACACCGAGCCAACTTGATCCGTGTTCAATGCGCCTACTAGCCCCATAATAAATTTCTTCACAAAAGGGACACGTAACCATCTAAGCATAAATAATCCAAGTAAATCACATATGGGGTAGGTACAGTTAATCATACACTAAGAAAAATTGCACAAGTTAAAGCGCAATTATTAAGATAAGTATTAGAAATTAAAAAAAGAATGAAGCAACAAAAAATTACTTATGAGCGCAAAAAACAGAAAAATCGTAATAAATGTCCAGTGCACGTAGGTAACGCTGCAAAACTACAATGAGTATTGTAAAGCGCAAGAAGAAATGTACTCTGCGACTGGTTGCACAATCTATCCACAAACAGGCGATTTATGGGGACCTACTTACCCCTGTAGCCAACTAGCCTATAATGACCCCTATAAATGACCGCTTATGGATGATAATTTCTAAAAGTGTGACTTAAATTGTTTTAAGCATGTTTTTGGCCTGAATTAAATTTTAGCTTAATACGTAGCGTGTATAACAATCTGTAAGTTAATATACAGGTCTGTACAAAAGAATTCAAGTATTTTTACACAAAAGAATTGAAGCACATTTCCGGCTATGGGCAGTAATTTCTAAATCTTGTTTTTCAAATATGTTATGCGTTTTCTAAATCAATTTCATTGGTATCTTATTTACCTTATTAAACAGCCAAGTATTGTCAAAATATGCTAGAAGTATTGAAAATTGTTTGATAATCTATGCTTGATTTATGTTTTATCTTTATTTTCTTCCTTAAGTAGGAACTTTTTTTTTTTTACTCCTCAGATAAAAGGCTGACAGATAATTAATAGTGATAGATAACGATCGTAGCAACTCTTACATGTACTATTTGTAAAATAATAGAATAGTCTTACAAAGGATAGCCAGAAAAGAACGGACATTTATATATTTATTTATTTAATGAGAGGGTAGGTGTTGACCATGATCAGGTGTAATATAATAATAACCTAAAAAGTATGGCGTTTTATTTATTTATTTTTTTTTTAATATTACTATTAATAATTAAGTAGCGTTTTAGAAACTGTTTTATAAAAAAAAAATGCATGCTCGTTATGTTTGATATTTTACAAAATATTATATAAAACAAAAAGTAATGAAATGCATAAACAATTGTTTTTTAGCCGACTGCTAAGAAAGATTATGTGTTTGACGCGTGTCTGGGTATGTATTTGTATGTAGGTATGTGGATTTCTTTATACCTTCAAAACACCCAAACGGCTGGATGGATTTTAATGATCGATTCGTCTTAACCGTCCTCCGATAATTAAAGATTAGGTTTTATTTTCATAAATTGAAAATGATGGCCGTAAAATATAAAATGGCGATAGATACGAAAAAAAATTTCCGCATCCTACTGAGTGGCATATCATTGGATAGGTCTTTCAAAATGAAGACGATGTTTCCCAGGCTATTTTACAGTCAGAAGGTCCGTTTAAATATTACACAGCCTGAAAGTTGTGTAGATAGAATCTCTAGCTTAACTATAATTCTAACCTTCGTAGACATGTATAGGACTCATCAAAACAGTGTTAATCAGTGCAATCGGAGGCAAATATGTAGGTAGCAGGAGCCGCAGTACATACCTAAACATGAGTCTGATGCCTCCGACTGCAATTACTTAAATATAAAAAAAAGGTATTTCCCTTAACACACTCTACTATTTTCCTAAGTTATCTTGTTTCCCTCGGGTTTATTTTATTTTTTTATTTAAATTTTTATTATAGAATGAGTTTATTTTTAATATGAAAAAAGAAAACACAATTATAAAATTTAAGACCCTCTGTAATATAAAGCGATAGTATTAGGTAGCTTTCGTTACAAAAAGCTACCTAATGCAGCCGTTCGGAGGAAAACGATTCTGAAAAATTTTGGTATATTTTCACCGATCATGACCCCCAGACCCCCAAAACACCCTCCGTTCAAATGTTGATCTATATATATATATATATATACACATATATATGATGTTTGTCACACTATAACTCTTGTATTTATGAACCGATTTGATGTAACTTGGTGTGTATATAGTACATACCAATGTCTCGACCGAGTTCGGTGGCCAGCTTCAACCGCCAACTTGTTTCAAAGTGGCGGCCATTTAAAAAAATTCTTAAATTTAAAATTTAAAATGATTTACAAAAAAAATTAGAAATTGAAAAAGATTTGTTTCTTATGTGTTTGACCTTGATAAAAAGATTCCGCAGCATTTTTTGTTTTGTCTATATCTTAAAAAAGGGCTGAGTTATAGCACTTTGAATTTCTAGTGTGACTGACATTTTGAAACGATCTGAATTTTCTCACGCGATAACAGGCATATTTATGAACCCGATTGGATGTAGCTTGGTGTGTACATTGTACATACCAATGTCTCGACCGAGTTCGTTGGCCAGATTCTGTTTAACCTTGATACAAAGATTCCAGATCATTTTTTGTTTTGTTTATATCTTAATAAATGTTCGTTTATATCTTAATAAGAGTTCGTTGGCCAGCTTCATCCGCCATCTTGTTTCAAATTGGCGGCCATTTAAAATTTTTTAAAAAAAAATAAATTTTAAAATGAGGTACAAAAAAATTAGAAATTGAAAAAGATTTGTTTCTTATGTGTTTAACCTTGATACTTTGGAGAGTGAGTGGCACCGATGGGATTTGAACCAGGGATCTCATGATCAGGAGGCGAGAACGTTAGCGTCGAGCAAAAGGCCAAGCCAGTTACTCTAAGCTAGTAACTCGCTTTATACTGATCATGTGAGATGAGATCGCTACACACTCCATCCCCAGTGAGAAAGACGTATTGCTGACGTCTGACGAGAGATATGCAGTCGTGAATGATGCTGTCGTACGCATATGTGATGCGTGTGAGGACAGGCTTTGTGCTCTGAACGTTTCACAGGCTTTGGTTGAAGGAGGTGATTTATTTACTGCTGCCATCTGTTGGTTATGAGAGGAGATGATTGTTGCTGAAGGTTGTTGTTTGCGTGTTTATCCGGGTCACCACTTTTGGAGAGTGAGTGGCGCCGATAGGATTTGAACCAGGGATCTCATGATCAGGAGGCGAGAACGTTAGCGTCGAGCAAAAGGCCAAGCCAGTTACTCTAAGCTAGTAACTCGCTTTATACTGGTCATGTGAGATGAGATCGCTACAATACAAAGATTCCGAAGCTTTTTTTTTTTTTTTGTCTATATCTTAAAAAATGGCTAAGTTATAGTACTTTGAATTTCTAGTATTGCTGACATTTTGAAACGATCTTTATTTTGTCACGCGATAACAGGCGTATTTATGAACCGATTTGGATGTAACTTGGTGTGTACATAGTACATACCAATGTCTTGATCGAGTTCGTTGGCCAGCTTCATCCGCCATCTTGTTTCAAAATGGCGGCCATTTAAAAATTTAAAAATAATAAAATTTTAAATGAGGCACAAAAAAATTAGTCTTTTTCTTATGTGTTTGACCTTGATACTAAGATTCTGGATCATCTTTTGTTTCGTCTATATCTTAAAAAATGACTGCTTTATAGAACTTTGAATTTCTAGTGTTGCTGACATTTTGAATAGATCTGATTTTTGTCACGCTATAACAGGCGCATTTAAGAACTGATTTGGATGTAACTTGGTGTCTACATAGTATATACCAATGACTCGACTGAGTTTGTTGGAAAAATTTATCCGACATCTTTTTTCAAAATGGCAGCCATTTGAAAAGTTTAAAATTTAAAATCAGGTACAAAAAAATTAGAAATTGAAAAAGATTTTGTTCTTATGTGTTTGACCTTGATACAAAGATTTCGGAACAATTTTTATTTTGTCAGTATCTTAAAAAATGGCTGAGTTATAGCACTTTGAATTTCCTCCATGGCTGACATTTTAAAATGATCTGATTTTTGTCAAGCGATAACACGCGTATTTATTAACCGATTTGGATGTGAGAAAGCATGTGCATAGTAAGCAGGGATGGCGAACCTAAAGCACGCGTGCCGAACTTGGCACGTAAGAAAACTTCTCTGGCACGCGAAAAAAGTCATAGATTATATTCAGTTTATGGAGAACAATCCATTTTATCTTTTTATTTATTTATTTATTTATTTTTACAAAAAAGCATAGTTTTGTGTAACAGGTATAAGATTTTCTAAGGTATCATAAATTTCAATGAAAGAGCCGTATAGCATCATTTTCTCGCCAAACATTTCAACGTACAGAATTTTACAAATCAATTTGCTTCTTACCAAATTTCAAAGGTTTTATTTTTGAAAATTGAATATTAAGAGATAGTTTGCATATTAATATACAAATTGACACGCTTTCTACTTTAGATTAGGTTTTATTTTATTTAGGTTTAGGGTTTTAAGTTATTTTAGGTTTTATTATAATTGGATTTTAATTTTAAAAATTGAATTTTAATTGTCTGTGTAAATATCATAATTATGTATCTATTGAACCTGCTTCTACCTGAAGAACTAAAAATGATCTGATTTCGAAGATTATGATAAAAGAAAATCTCATTTATGGATTATTAATACGAAATTCGATACGAGATGGCTATATTGTTGACACAATAATAAATAAGTTAGGAATCGAATTTAGTATAAGTGTAAAAATATTTAAGTAAAAATTCTATAAATATTAATTATTGATTTTATCTACAATAAAATGTTTCTGGTACGTTAGAATGTTGGTACATAATAATTTTGAAAATTTTGGCACGCATACTCAAAAAGTCATAATAGATGTAAATTTCCAACTGGACGAAAAATATCCGGACCAGGTTTCGAACCAGGGATCTCCTGGCTGAAGCCGCCAGTGCTCTATCATCTGAGTTATCCCGGACGAATCTGGTGGAACTTTTTCACTCAGCTAACCTTAATGTTTATAGCGTATGGTCTGAAACCTGATTCAGCTCAACAGAATAACTCACAGGTAATGGAACTCAAGAAATCGCAGGATACGTAATTACACAAGATTAATTTTAGCACAATTATTCTAATTGGTAAATAGATCATAATAGATGTAAATTTCCAACTGGGCGAAAAATGTCCGGACCAATAACGGATGTTCGGATTTAACGAATGTTCGGATTTAACGAATGTCCGGATTTATACTGTTGAGCTGAACCAGGTTTCAGACCAGATGCTATAATCATTAAGGTTAGCTGGGTGAAAAAGTTCCACCAGATTCGTCCGGGATAACTCAGATGGTAGAGCACTGGCGGCTTCAGCCAGGAGATCCCTGGTACGAATCCTGGTCCGGATATTTTTCACCCAGTTGGAAATTTACATCTATTATGATTTATTTACCAATGAGAATAATTGTGTTAAAATTAATCTAGTATACTCAAAAAGGTTCGCCATCCCTGGTATATAGCAATGTCTCGAGCAAGTTCGCTGGCCAGCTTCCTCCGCCATCTTGTTTAAAAATGGCGGCCATTAAAATAAAAAAAAAATTTAAATGAGGTACAAAAAAATTAGAAACTGTAAAAGATTTCTTTCTTAAGTGTTTGACCAGATACAAGGATTCCGGAGCATTTTTTGTTTTGTCTTCATCTTTAAAAATGGTTGAAATATAGCACTTTGAATTTCTAATGTGGGTGACATTTTAAAAAATCTGATTTTTTGCCTGCGACAGCACTCGTATATATCAACCAATTTCAATGTGAATGAGCATGTATGTGCACATGAATTACTAAGGTCTTGACTAAGTTCATTGGTTAGCTTCACCCATCATGTCGTTTTAAAATGGCGGGCACTTCAAGATATTTGGCGACCTAATATAAGTCACTTTAAATAAAACCGGTTTGGATAAAGCTGACTAATTTCGCAAAATTCTCATTCACATTCAGTATTGACAAAAATTAGTATTGAATCTTATATAATCGGGTTCCATTAATCTGAGCGTCGTGTGTTTGAATAGAATAAAACTTTAAAAATAAGAAATATGAAAACTACCTCCTCCTCCCGGCACTGGCCGGAAGGACTTCTTTGTCTTGGATAAATTAGCACTGAAGTTATAACCAGTATTGGGATTGTTTTCCTAATAGTGTATAGTCGGCGAAAAAAAAAGAGAGAACAGCCCATCCATTTTAATTAAGGATCGACCGAAACAGGTTTTGAAAACCGAAATTGAAACCGAAACTGAAATTCGGTAATCTTACTATTTTCGGCCGAAAACGAAAATGTTCAAAAAATTTTTTTAATTTGTAATGTATATATAAATACGCTGAATTTAGTAATTAATTAACGTGTTTGCCTAAGTTGGCTCTCTGTGACTCTGACAAAACCTTTTTATTTTCATATAATATAAAATGTCATTAATATTTCAATGACACAGAATGATTTTCTAATTGTACGAATTTCATCTAATAAAAAATAGTTTACGTATACCTAACTCGATTTATCTTTTAGAATGATTTTGTGAATGAGTATGTTATACTAGAACTTTCTCAGAGAGCATTCGAAACACTTCTATGGTTTCAAACTAAATATTTTCTATTACTGTTAAGTCTGCATCTTTTAATGTGCACGTGAAAAGTGTCTTCAAAGTTTAGTCATATATTCATTGCTTGCTTTATAATTTGCACTCACGTCTTGAGTCAGTGATGGCAGATAAATATAAACAGTGAAGTTGATAGCAATAAATAAAAAGTGTCTCAATTTAAACAGATACAGTTCATATAAATGAGTCATGTTGAAAATTTCCGAAGGAAGAAACGAGATTATTGGAATATATATAGTTTCGGTCCGGATAAATTTTTCGAAGCATTTTCGCCGAAACTCAGATTTTGGGCCGAAAACGAAAAACAAAGCCGAATTTTCGGTCTATCTCTAATTTTAATCATCAAATTGCCCCAGGGGGGGGGGGGAACAGAAATAGCCATTCTACTGGAAATTATGTCTTCTTTCAATTAAAGTTAACTAAAAACAAGTGGGTAAGTGTGATCACAAACCGCACAGAGGGTTTCGTTTAATATTCCTTTCAAAACACTTTAACCTTTTGCAAAATCTGCTCGTTCCCCATTTCGCAGCCAGGGGTCGCACTCTATTCTAAACAAACCTCTATCTGAACGAAACTCCGTTTTGCAAACTATTCGTAGGTATATTAGTCGAAGGGATCGGGCCCATAGCACCCGAGATAGGTAGGCGACCCCTGGCGGTAAAAATTGGAACTAAAATATGTATACCTATGGTGCATAATATGAAAGAGTGGTCAAAGGAGTATCGGCAAAAGTTAAAAAATTGCACCCCAAAAGAAAAGGGTGGAGGTTAGAAAAATTGCTAAAAATACAGAAGTTAGAGCCCGGAAACGTAAATATTATAAGACATTTTGAAAATTTTAATGGTATTTCGTGTGATGTTAGTGTTCTGTTATAAGTATGCAAATTTTCATATCTCCAATTTAATTAGGGGCTGAGTTAGAAAAATTGCTTTAAATACACAAGTTAGAGCTCAGAGAGGTAAATGTAAGACTTTTTCAAAGTTTTATGATTTCTCATTTGATGTGAGGTGTTCAGCTATAAGAATCCAAAAATTTCAAGTCTTCAACTTAATTAGGAGCTCAGTTAGAACAACAACAAAAAAAAAAATACACAAATTAGAGTCCAGGGGGGTAAATATAAGACTTTTTCAAAATTTTAGGATTTGTCCTTTGATGGGAGGTGTTCAGCTATACGAATCCAAAATTTCAAGTCCCCAATATATATAGTTTCTGAGAACGGACTCTGTGACAGACAGACAGACAGGCAGAGGAGCGAGACGAATATGGTTTCGTCAGATGAACGAAACTTTAAAAAGAAGAAAAGAAAATCTTAGTTGTCGTCTTCATATTGAAATTTTATCAAACTCTGAAATTTTCAATACGAACTCCTAATTTTAACATCATATTTGGATTTTTCAGAAAATTTTACCTTAAGATATCAAACCGGAAATCACACGGTCAAGCAACTTAGGAATGATGAAGGCTTAAAACTTGGAATTCCTAATGTTAAATTTTCATTTGTAATCGTTACAAAACAGATAGTGATGCGAGTAGTTTTCAAGAACTACTTGGCGGAATAAGCTGCAATTTAGGTTTCGCTTGTTGGTAGCGTCTAGAAATTAATGGCAGATAATATATATATATATATATAGATTAAAATTCATAATGTTTTCGAAAATTTATTTCAAAAGTAATTTTTTACTTTCTTCTGTCTTCAATAGAAGAAAGTAAATGTAATCGAAATTCTTTTCGACTTTCGGTTTTCGACGGATTTACACGGTTTAGGAATCAGAGATACCAAAAAAATATGTTTATAGAAAATGTTTGTCTGTCCGTGTGTCCGTGTGTCGCCATTGTACCATCAAAAGGTGTGTGAAGTTATGCATAGAAATGAACTAAATTTTTTTTTATGTTTTTGGCTGCGGCAAGTAGGTCCTCCCCTAATACGAAAAAAATCTACCGGAAAGGGGCGCTGTAATAGCGATTTTTATACCATTTGCAATATTGTACCATCGAAAAGTGTATGAAGTTATGCATAGAATTGAATCAAATATTTTTTTAGGTTTTTGGCTATGGCAAGCAGATTCTCCTTTAATTTGAGGAAAAAATCGTCGGAAGGGAGCGCTGTAATAGCGATTTTTGTACCATTTTCAATATTGTACTATCGAAAAGTGTATGAAGTTATGCATAGAATGGAACCAAATTTTTAGTGTATGTTTGTGGCCACGGCAAGTCCTCCCTGAATTCGGAAACAGTCCGTCGGAAGGGAGCACTGTAACAGCGATTTTTGTGTCATTTTTAATATTGTACTATCCAAAAGTGTACGAATATCCAAAGTTGATATAGTATTGAACTAATAAAATTGTAATATTGACATTTGTAACAACATTTTGAAATACTTAAGATATATGAGATAGAAGAAAGTTTTGGGATTGGCACATTCAACTAGTTTTAATTTAATTTTCGAAATTTTATATCACAAATACTTTAAACTCAAATGTCAACTGTTTAGTTAGTTATCGACATCTATTTAATCCTTTATGAAAATAAACATTTGAGGAGGGAGCACAACTTCATGTTATTTCATTTTAATAATTAAAGACGACTGTTTAAACCAAAAATGAGACTACACAGAAATCTTATTTTTAAATTAGAAGCTACCGAATGCATTGTTGTTGACAAGTAGTTAACTCATTTGCATCACTTTTAATAAAATTTCGGTGACTTTGTTTTCTTTCACACGGCATGATGAGCTCTGCTCATCAAATTACGAAAAATCGTTAATTTAGAGAAAATTATGCATTTTCAACTGCGCACATCCGTGCTATTTTATTTTTAAGACAATAATGGATAAATAACGTTGAAATATCCTATCTCATTAAAAATTCATAATTTTTAAATCCCGTTCTGACAAAAAATGTTTAGCTTCCTAAATTATTCGAATAAGACTTAACCCTTCACTGCATCATGTGCCATACCTGGCACATACTTAAACACATTATAATTTTCATTATGTGCCAATGTATTTGGCTAATATGATCACTGTAACTGATCAAGAACAATCCAAAGAATGAAATAACATTTATTTTGTCCATGTCAGATAGCTGTATCAGACAAAAAAATTAGAATTTGTTCTACGGAAACAAAAAAATATTCGATCAAGCTATTAAGGTAAGATTTACTTTCATTATTTTTACGAAATACTTACAAATTCTTATAAAAAAGTTGCAGAGTCTTAAGCAGATAAAATTAATAATTTTAAGCTCATTTAGTTGCAAAATATAGCAATACAATATTACAAAATCCTAAATGTGTATATATAGCAATAGCACACACAATAAAATATCAAATTTTAGCTGAAATTTTGAAATTAATTTTTTTTACTATTTTCCCTATTATTAGACAGATATATAGATTTTTAAAAAAATCATAAAAATAGAAAAAATCATGCAGTGAACTGTTAAAAAGAAAATGATTAGAAAATTGTTAACTATATTCAAGAACATTTCGAAGAATTTATTTTACAATTTAGTATTGGAAATGTACCATTAAAACTCATACCTTTTAAACATCTAGTTTCATGATTATCCCTCAATTATCCATTCATTTTTCTAAGCCATTTTAGTTAAGATGTTTTTTATGTACACCTTTGAGACAGGAAATCAACGCAAAATACCCATGATTCATTAAGGCATCCCAAAATATAACACTTAATCTACTAACTGTAGGATAATGTATATATTCGTTTAATGACATGCTTTCAATTTATTTCGAAAATGAATTTTAAACAATCGACGAGGGTGCATTTATATGTTTTTGCCCTCACATAGAAATAATTGAGTGATGTTTATGAAATTAGTACATTTTATGAGTCCTTTTCTATGTTGTGAGTGGTCACAGTAACAGATTTGTGCACAGTAACACATTTGTGCATTTCAAAGAGAGAGGGGGGGGGGGTATTCCAGGAGGTGCGATAGTAGACCCAAAGGCAGGCATTTTTCTAATTTTTCCCCACATATGAAACAGTTGGAAAGGCCTGTGACCACTTATTCATGCTACGCATCTCCCGGACCCCTCCACCGCAAATTTGCCCTCGAGGAGGCACTTTTCTAAATTTTGCGGACATCATTCATGCCCCCAGAGGGCAAATTTGGGAGGGGAGGTTTCGGGAGGTTCATAGCATAAATAAGTGGTCACAGGCCTTTCCAACAATATGTCACATGTGGAGGTCGGTAAAAATTAGAAAAATGCCCGCCTTTGGGTCTACTATCGCACCTCCTGGAATACATCCCCTCCCCCTCTCTTTGAAATACCGGTTGCATAAATGTGTTACTGTGCACACTGACAACATAGAAGAGGACTAATACAATGTAGCAATTTAATAAATTTCACTCAATTATTTTTATGTGCGGGCAAAAAGTTATTGATAACCATCGTATGCAGTTTACCATGTAGACTAAAACTGAGCTATTAAGAGACAATATAAATTTGTGTGTTTATATTTCAATACAGACAATTCTAATGCTATTATATTCCATGCCTATTTCTTAAATATAAAATAATCTGCTATACATTAATAAAATAAAAATAAATAAAAAATTATTTTCAACACAACCATTTACATTTAATTTTAATTTTCAACAGAGTGAGTAATCGCTATTAATTTAATTTGTCTAAAAGCAGTTGTAAATATTGTATGTACTGTAATTTGTGTACATTGTAAATAGGTTGTAAGTTTTCGGTATAAGATGTATGTTTTGTAAATATGCTGTATGTAAATTTGTATTGTAAGATGTATGTATGTTAAATATGTCGTATGTAAGTATGCACTGTAAAATATTAAATAGAACATACACATATGCATATACACACATGCGGATAAACACAAACACAGGCGCACACACACACACATGCAGATAAGCACAAACACACACACATACATAAACATAACAAGCCAAAGTAAAGAGCATCATAAGTTGGAGAAACAAAACGAAAGAATAGAAAGTTCAAAAGGTGGAGAAAAAGGGTTTTGAAAAGTATATTCACTAGTCTGCATGCATTTCATAGATTTTGAAATTTTAGTGATACAAGGATAATTAATTCAATCTTTTAAAGACTTGTATGACGGGTTTTTGATGTGAAAATTTGCAGTTAAAGGATATTCTAGAATATAAAGTAATGAAGGTGAAAGTAAACACTAAAAAATTACATTTTGAAAATCTTTTCTAAAGAATTTTCTGCACCTCTTCATCATTTATATTTTCGTAGACAAGTGAATTTAAGACAAAAATTCTTTTTGCATGCATTTTTATCTAAGTTTCAGTTGTTCTTCAGTCCAATTAAATTCACAAAATAATTTAAAACTTTTCTCTATAGTTAAAACTTTGCACTTTCATACTGTAGAAACATTCAACTAATATGAAACATGTCACTATACTATCTCTCAAATAGCAGCGTCATAAAAAAAATTAAGCAGTTGCTTTTTTTTTTCGCTACTCTTTTCTAATTTTTACATTGGAAGAGTGATCTGTAATTTTTGCAGTAATGTTTTATTTTTATTTTTAATTAGAAGTTCAGACCGAAATATTGTTACATTTTATTACAATTCTTTTCAACAAACATAATTATTTTTCACCTTATTACACACTTTTATTTAAATCAGCTTGGTTTTTATATGTAAAGATGGAATGATGTAATCAATTTTTAACCTACTTTTAGTTGTGCTAGATTAATAAAAAATATGTTGCCAGATGTGTTTCCGATGACAAAACAACATTATTAATTAATTAATTAATTTAAAGGCATTTTTCTGTTAACGAGCAGCACGTAATAAATTGACAGATATTCTTTAAGATTACAATATTATACGAGTTATAAAAACAATGTATTTAATTATGCTCCAAACTGCGCTCGCCAAAATTGGCCAGTTGGCTGTGAAACTCTTATTACGAAATATTTTAAACACTAAATAGTAGAACATATAAATACAAATTAAGTATTGTAATATGTATTTTTTTTTTTTTTTTAAATACGCTTCAACTACTATGGAATCAATAGCAAGAGTTAAAGTTATTCCACTTTGTAAGTCTGCATTATCTAGGATCTTGAAGATTTTATATATATATATATATGTATATATAAATTGGGAAAAAAATTCCAGTTAACTTAAAACACAAAGGCATAGCTGCCAACTTTTACGCTTTTTTCCTACCACTATTTTTAATCAGAAAAATTTTCCATATTTAATCATCTGTTTTCGACGATTAAATATGACAAATTTCATTGACAAAAAATAGGGATAGGAAAAAAGCGTAAAACTTGGCAGCTATGCAAAGGAAATATATTAAAGTTTGCACAAGAAAGTTTGTCTTCCAAAGAAGACTGAAAAATAATAATGTTTAGTGATGGAAAGAACTTTAATTTATGGTGGCAGCCAAATATAGTGGCATGAATTGAGAAGAGAATTTTTGTTTTCCAAACGAAAAGAGGAAGGTGGTTCCAAAATGGTGTCGGCAGGCTTTGGATGGTAAGAAAAATATAGATATTATGTTTTAAAATAATTGCATAAATGCTAGAGATTACTAAAATCAACTTAATAACCACTTGTTTCCAATATCTTAAAACAATTGGAGTGCTACACTACAACAAGACGTTTAACAAGTTATTGTCGCGATTCGCACAAAACAAATCTAAGTATGAGAAGTTTCTTTCTAACGGTGTTCATATTGTTGACTGGCCTGATTTAAGACCTGTTTTAAAAGTCTGCAGAATATCTATGAGGAACACTAGTAACCAGGGATGTAGTGGAGGTATACGCCGTATACTTTCTGTATTTTTTTAACAAGCTTCGTAGACCCCTGCTTTTCATATAAAGCATTAGCGTATACCCTATCTATGAACGTTCTTGACATCAGCGTATACCCTCTGTCTATACCGTATACTCTCTGCTTTTTTTACGACTACAGCACTGCTAGTAACATTAGTACATGCTAGGGAAAACGATACAATTCCACAATTGAATTAGAACAAACAATTTTGTTTAAGTAGGGGTTATCGACTTGCATCATTTGCAAAACTGATCCATCCAATACTAAAAAATACATAAATATTTATATATAGATATATAAAGTTATTCTGAAGAATGGAGGAAAAGAATTTCCAATAAAAACTAATTTTCTGTTTCGTTTTGTTAACCTATCGTTTTGCATCACCTAATTTTCATACATTGTTTTAATTTCTCTTAATATGTTTGCTGTAACTTTTTGTTTTTGACGGTTTGTTTTTGTTGGTTAGGTAATTCATAGTACGTGCAAAATACTATTTAATATTGCAATTTCTTCTTTTTTTTTTATCTTAAAATTTTAGTGTTGATCTATAATTTTGTAACGCTCTATAGTTAAGGTTCATAACTTCAAGATTCACTTTTTAAAACAGCATTTCTTCTTACTGCTGATAAAAAAACTGTCAAAACCATTCCAAAGTATAATTCCACATTGACGGCCGTAAAATATTTTTTTTCCTTTTTTTACCCCTTTCTTTAAAATAGATACAAATTTATGTTAAATAAGTATAAAAGTTAAAATAGTTTTTAAAAGAACTCTCTTTCATTAAGCATTCAATGTTCATCTTGAAAATCACTCTTAATGTTCTGACTGCAATTCAGGTTTTTCTCCAAACTTTCCGTTACAATATATTAATATGGACTTGGCCACCGAACTCAATTATGAAAAATTCACTGCTTTTTTTAATCTTGGTTGAAAGCACAAGCAAGTGATTTTATTGAAAAATATATAATTGTTGCTCTACTTCTTTTTTAAGATAGAACAATAGAAAAGAGAAAAAAATAAATGTTATTCAAACTGTTTCTGGAATTTCTAAATTGATTCCTTGACATATAATCGTAAATTAATTCATTTTAAATTTCTGGATAAAATATTAATTACCTGATAATTTATTTTTGAAAGCCGAAAGATTTCTTCCTGTTGATAAAAAAATGTCAAAACACGCCCACAGTATAATTCCACATTGATAATGTTAGAATATATATTTTTTCTTTTTTTACCTTTTTCTTTAAAAGAGATACAGATTTATATTAAACAAGTATAGAAGTAAAAAGGGTTTTTTAAAGAACTCTCTTTCATTAAGCATTCAATGTTCATCTTGGAAATCACGCTTAATGTTCTGACTGCAATTCATGGTTTTCCCCAAAACATTCCGTTACAATATATTAATATGGCCTTGCGCACCAAATTCGATTATGAAAAATTCATTGCTTTTTTTTTTTTTTGCACTTGGTTGAAAGCGCAAGCAAGTGATTTTATTTTAAAATATATAATTTTTGCTCTACTTCTTTTTTAAGATAGAACAACAGAAAAGAAAAAAAAAATTAAATGTTATTCAAACTGTTTCTGGAATTTCTAAACTGATTCCTTGAGATATAATCGTAAATTAATTAATTTTGAATTTCTGGGTAAAATATTAATTACCTGATAATTTTATTTTTTGAAAGCCGAAACATTTCTTCCTGTAGATAAAAAATTGTCAAAACAATCCCGCAGTATAATTCCACATTGATTATCTTAGTTAAATACCTCAGTTAAATAAAAAAAATTTCGCTGCTGACCCTTTTTTCGTTATTTTGAATTATTAATGCATTCGTCTATCAGATTAAAATGTTATTTTAGCAAGTTTAATTTTGTCAGATTTTTTTTTTTTTCAAAAGTCAAAAGATTGTGAGAATGCCCCATATATATTTTCTTTTTTTTACCCTTTTCTTTAAAAGAGATACAGATTTATATTAAACAAGTATAGAAGTAAAAATAGTTTTTTAAAGGACTGTCTTTTATTAAGCATTCACTGTTCATCTTGAAAATCACGCTTAATTTTCTGACTGCAATTCATGGTTTTCTCCAAAAAGTTTCGTTACAATTTATTAATATGGCCTTGGGCATCGAATTCGATTATGAAAAATTCACTGCTTTTTTTTTGCGCTTTGTTGAAAGCGCAAGCACGTGAATTTACTTAAAAATATATAATTGTTGCTCTTCTTCTTTTTTAAGATAGGACAAAAAAAAAAAAAAAAAAAAATGAAATGTTATTCAAACTATGTTTTTTTTATTTCTAAATTGATTCCTAGACATAATCGTAAATTAATTAATATTAAATTCCTGGATAAAATATTAATTACCTTATAATAATTTATTTTTTGAAAACAAAAATATTTCTTCCTGTCAATAAAAAATTGTCAAAACAATTCGACAGTATAATCCCACATTGATGATCTTAGAATATTTTTTTCTTTTTTTACTCTATAATAAAACGAACTTTTATTAAATACCATTTATTCTCGCATTATTAAATGCATTGTTGTTTCAACTCATATACAATTGTAAGGGCTATACAGAATATTTGGCGATTTATCACTTGTGATTGACTAATGGAAAAATGTCTTAAAGATAATTTATTTACTAAGTATTATAAGGTATTAATTTATAATTGAGTTATAAAAATATGACATTATTTTATTGTCATAGGAAACACACCTGTGACCGTAATTTTTATAATTACAGTGTGACCTCGAAAATCTGGCATGAAAGTCATCAGCCGCTTTCTTTTTGTTTACACTTCAAACTTCAAAAGAAAGAAAAATAGCAGTTGTTTACAAATTAAAACTTCGAGATGTGCTAAATAGAACCGCCCATAACACTTGTAGCAGCTCAGACGTACCAGAATACGGGACAGAAGAAAAGGGATCACTGGAAAAGTTTACAAATTTGACTGGAAAATTAATAACTACTTTAGAGAAACAAGACTGTATTTCCGAAATCGATATTCTTCACTTGTTTTTAAAAAAAAAAAAAAAAAAAAAAAAAAAAAAAAAAAAAAAACCTTGTTAAAAACCAACCAAAAACAAAATAAGCAAATAAATTTTACAACGATGCTTTAATGCTTTCATGCGAAAATTACAAGAGAAGGAATGACTTCGCTATTTATGAGAATAATTTTTGTAACACAGAAAATGTTAATTAAAGTAATTTTATTTCTAATATTTATTTTTCTATTTTCTCACATAAATATCAAAGAACTAAATTATGAATAAAGTCACCATTAAGAATATCAGAAGTGCTTTTGATTTTCTTTCAGAAATCCGGAATTTTCAAAAATCCGGCTTACTCTCGGTCCCGACGATGCCGGATTTTGGAGGTTATACTTATACAGGGTGTCCCAGAAGTAATGGGACAAACTTTAAGGGGAGGTAGGGGACATCACAAGGATTCAGATTTGCATAGCAACCCAGGGTCGGAAACGCTTTCCGGGCGCGGTAGTGACGACACAAAACACAAGAAAGACAGGATACGAATAAGAGGAGAAAACATGTTTATTATCCTTAGTACATCAAAAAACTAAGAAGAAAGAACATTAAAGTGACAACGATCGTCATCAAAGTAGGTGTTCAAAATTACGACCCCGGGCCGTGATGCATGGAAGCGCATCTCCGGCGTATGGAAGATCTAATGTTCTCGAAAATACTGGGAGTGTCCTGGACTTCCCCAGCAGCTGCCACGATGCGTGCAACAAGTTCCTCAACACTTTCCAGCATTGTCCCGGCATTTTTGCAGTACTAAGAATAATAAACATGTTTTCTCTCCCTGTTCGTATCCTGTCTTTCTTGTGTTTTGTGTCGTCACTACCGCGCCAGGAAAGCGTTTCCGACCCTGGGTTGCTATGCAAATCTGAATCCTTGTGATGTCCCCTACCTCCCCTTAAAGTTTGTCCCATTACTTCTGGGACACCCTGTACCATATTAGAAAGTGGGTTAAAGATCGATTACAAAATTCCATCTTTGCATACACAAACCAGATTGAGTCTAATAACAGGTTTTATTACAATATTCTAGTCATTCAAAATAGCTTGATGCATGCTATTAAAAAAAGCATCGTACTATACAGGGTGTACAAAAGACATTGACCTCGGCTTTTATTCATTAAACATTCATCATGGGCATATATTATAACTTTCAAAGTTTCGTAAAAAATGGTACAGAATTTTATGGAATCGATTACAATTTTCAGGGGATTAAATTTGAAGAAATACAAAGTTTAGATTTGATATGGCCACAGTACAAAAAATTTCACAAACAGTAAAATGTGCTCAATTCACTAATAAGGTCATGTACAAAATTTTAGTATTTTATCATAAAAAGTCGTAGAGATATGAAAATATGCAAAGGCTGACTTAAACCAATGTTCGATGACTGGATATGTTTTAGGAATGGGAAAAAATCATGTTGAATGATCGCGTTTTTGGGGGTCTTACATAAACTACGAAACAAAGCATTGATTGGAATTCAATTGAAAAAAATTACATTTTAATTTACACCTCACCAATTTTGTTTAAATATATCTGTCATATTTATCTTTCCGTTTAACATGTGTAGAGGGCAGCACTAAACAATACTCTCTCGAATTCATGATAAATAAGTTTACGAATGTAAATAGAACAGCGTCAAAATGTGTCGTGTGTATATGTAACTGGTGTTCGTTTGTTATGAGTATAATTAAAAGTTAATTAACTATCTACACGACCATCTCATCCTTCACTGTGTGATTATCTGTTAATTAAATAATAGTAAAGTATGTGGGTGTATCAATAAATTTTTGCCCTCACATAGAAATAATTGAGTGAATTTATGAAATTGCTACATTGTATTAGTCCTTTTCTAGTCACCATGCACAGTAACACATTTCTGCAAACGGTATTTCAAAGAGAGGGTGGAGGATGTATTGCAGGAGGTGCGATAGTATACCCAAAGGGGTGCATTTTTTAAACTTTTACCGGCCCTCATATGTGACATATTATTGGAAAGGCATGTGACCACTTATTCAGGCTATGCACCACCCAAGCCCCTCGCCCACCCCCCAAATTTAAATTTGACCTCCAGGGGGCACTTTTCTAAATTTTGCGAACATCGTTCATAGCCCCCGGGGGTCAAATTTGGGGAGAGGAGTGGTTCAGGCGTTGCATAGCTTGATTAAGTGGTCACAGGCCTTTCCAACAATATTTCACATGGTCGGCAAATGTTACAAAAATGACCCTCTTTGGGTCGACTATTGCCCCTGCTGAAAAACACCCCCCCCCCCTCTCTTTGAAATACCGTTTGCAGAAATGTGTTACTGTGCACGGTGACTATGTATAAAAGCACTAATACAATGTAGCAATCTCACAAATTTTACTCAATTATTTCTGTGTGAGGGCAAAAACTTATTGATACACTCTCGTGTACTATAATATCTCTGTGACTTTTTATGACAAAATACTAAAATTTTGTACATGAACTGATTAGAGTATGGGGCCTATTTTACTCACTGAGAAATATTTTGTACGGTCGCCTTATAAAAACTTAAATTTTATATTTCTTCAAATTTAAACCCCTGAAAATTTTAATTGATTTCATAAACTTCTGTATCTTTTTTTACATAACTTTGTAATTTATAACATATGTCTATGATCAATATGTAATGAATAAAAGCCGAGGTCAATGCTTTTGGGACACCCTGTATAATGCCTAAAATCTGTCAAACAGGTCCATAGAGTAACATTAAGTGATAAAATATTTTCTCGAAAGAGGATTATTTTCATATTAATTGAAATATTTGAAATTTATATCAAATGTGTCATGAAAGTAACAACGAATCATAAGAATTAAACTATTTATATTCTTTACCGGGTAACTGAAACTTCCTTACAAGGATGATTTTAATGATAAATTTCTTGTGAGACTTGAATAAAAGAGTTCTTTCACACTTCTTGATATATCGGCTCAGACTTGCGCTAATCGAAGTTGGGAAAATTGCATCAAGGATACTATTAAGGGGATAAGCCGTAGCTAAGAGAAAAGTTTTAGGCATTTTCCCCTGCCAGAAATTATTAGAAGCTGTTGATTGTTATGATCTCTTCAAAGATATTTTTTATATCCTTTAAATAATAAAAGCAGCCTATTAATGCTTTTCTGGTATTAAATATCTATAAATTGCTAGTCACTTTACACTCTTTAACCCTTTATTTACTGACGGTACACATAAGTACGATTAAAAAATCTTGTTATAAAATTCATTTAATGCATTGATTAGTTGTAATACAGTTTAGAATGAGTTATAGATACATTACTTTATCTTGTTCCAAAAGCACATTTGATTACACAAAACAAAAATATTTTTAAAAGGATGATTTCTTTAGCCTTTGCATCTTTTCAGCTTTCTTGGCGTTGGGGGGGGGGGGGGGGAGGGTTCAATTCGGAAATATTTCTATATTTCTATTGTAAGAACATTACATTTGTACATTTCCTAATTCTACAAAATACTAAGAAAAATATTTGAAATAAAAGATTTGAGTGGGTATACAATTGTAGCACAAAATCCCTATAAATTCAAATTTAATTAATCTTACTAAATCCTTCAATCCTTCTAAAATCCTTCTAAAATTTATTAAATGATTATGTTAATCTTCTAATGTTGTTTAAAAAATTCATGAAAAATGCTTTAGACGATAAAAATTTTATGAATTCATAATTCAATACATGAAGTTCTGTTTTTTGGTATGTGGCAGTCAGATCTTGTTACTCATCCCCCCCCCCCCACTTCCTGTTCACACAGATATCTGAAATTTGGAATATATAATATATGTATTCCAAAGGGCAATACATGATCTAAACACTGTTTTTTTTTTAATTCTATGAATAAGGGGGGCAATGGGGAAGGGAAACGGTTGATTTCCTATTGAGAAATCAGTAGCCTCATCAACAATGAGTATTCTTTGAAAAGTGCTAATGGCAGTGTTAGCACAATAGCGCTAAATTTTGCCAATTTGGCTAAATATCGACACATTTAGCGACAGAAATAAGTTGCCATATATGAAGCCAACTTGATGATATCTGGCTAATTTGGCGAAATTCCAATTTCTACTTTTTAGTGCATTTAAAATAAATATATATTTTCTAAGTTTTTGTGAATTTTAATGAAAGCACGTTTTTTACCTCCCTTCTTGATATGCTAGACCTATAAAAATTATTTTCACTGGGGTTTTTCTGATTATAATATAACATTTAAAATTTTTTAGAACTTAATTATAAAATAATAAATTAATTTTAGGTATTTTTCTATTAGCCGTCCACAGGTGATAAATCGCCAAATATTCTCTATGGTTACATTTGCATTCTCCAAACCACATTCCCCAAAATTGATCAACTGGCTATGAAACATTCACAAAAATGTAATTTAAATATTGAAAAAGTAGAAAATATAAATATAAAATAAAGAGTGCAATATATTTTTATATAAAAAGAACACTCTAATTAATTAATAGTTTTATATTATTTAAATTATGATATACGTTAAGAATCAATTAGAAATCTCAAAAAGATAGTTTAAACAATATTTCATTTTTTTCTTTCCAATTGTCATATCTTAAAAAAGAAACAGCGCAAAAATTATAGTTTTTCAATAAATTTACCAGTTCGCGCTTTCCACCAAGCCTATAAAAGTTTTCAGTGCCCATGCCAAATTAATGTATCGTAAAGGAAATTTTTCAGAAAAGCATGAATTACAGTCTCGAACTATATAATATGAACTGTTTAACACTGTTTTACTTAAAAGGCGATTAAAATAATGAAGGAGACGTTACACGTTTAAAATATACATTTTATTTAAAACTTTTTAGTACTTTCAAGTTTTTCCAAGCTCTTCATCAGAGCATATTTTAATAATTAATAGTTGTTTATTTATACAAGTACGTCACTTCGTTTTGAAAATGAGAGAGCCAATAATTACTAGAGTTGAAAGTAGAAGTAGCAGTTTTTTGGATTAAACTTAATTAGAGAAAAATATATGTATATTATTATTAACTGCAGTTTATTTTATTACATCACTCTGTTCTCATACGTCACTTTTAATTTTAAATGCGTAAAAATCGACTTTTCAGCTGCAAATAATACGAATAAAATATATTTTTCTCTAATTAAGTTTAATCCAAGAAATTTCTACTTCTACTTTCAACTCTAGTAATTATTGGCTCTCGCATTTTCAAAAAGAAATGACGTACTTGTATAAATAAACAACTATTAATTATTAAAATATGCTCCGATGAAGAGGTTGGAAAAGCTTAAAAGTACTAAAATATTTTAAATAAAATGTGCATTTTAAACTTGTAACATCTCTTTCATTATTTTAACCGCCTTTTAAGTAAAACAATGAACTTTTAAAAGTTCATATTACACATTTTATGTTTGAACGTAGGTGAAAAATTGCGTTTCCTCTTATGATTTTATTTACAGTCTTAAAATTAGGTATTATTTTCAAGATAAGCATTGAATGTTTATAAAACAGTGTTTAAAAAAACTATTCTTTACTTTTGTACTTATTATTACTGAGCATTGTATATATATACCATGGATACAGTTAATTCTCTGAAAGGTTCTAAATATTTTAAATTAATACTAATGTATTTAAAAAAAAAATACATTGCTTTTACTTTAATAATGTTTTACTGTTCAGTAAAGACTCTTGTAATTATCTGTACAACAGAGCGATAAAAGCAATGATTTTTACTGTCTGTACTAATAAAAGAACAAATCGGTCTGTGTGTGTATCGGTCTGTGTGATGGCTAGCAAAAACTACTGCACGTAGAAGTCGGGAAATTTAGGTGTGAAAAGTCCAAGACAGGTCCTGATGCACCTGAGGCTCAGAATTTTAATTATTTAAGGGCCGGCGCCCCTGGGCCCTTTTAAGTTTGTATGCACTAAATTGCTAATAATATGTCTCTTTTCTGTTCGATCTTCTTCGTTTTTGGGACGAATTCTCCATTTAGCTTCTACCCCATTTCTACATTTCAGTTAAGAACCTGGCACCCTAGGGGCCGGGTACAGGGCCCCTTGAAGTTTTAGTGTACTAAATTGTTAATAAAATGCATATTTAGCTATCGACCAAATTACATTTGCTTTCGCATCTCTCTACAAAATAATTAATATGTCACATATTATATTGGAGTAAGGAATGAATTGCGCTTTTTAAAATTTTAAGTATGTATGATTAAGCCTTCCCATATTAAACTTAATTTTTTCTACTTTTTCTAAACTTAATTTTTTCTCTTAAACTTATTTTTTTTTCTCGATTTTTAATTAAATTTTGCTTGTGATTCTCTGGTATAGGAACTGTACATTGAAAGTGAACTTATAAATTAAAAATTTTTTTAAATGATCATTACAAAATCTACTTTAGAGTTGTGTTTACTAACGTATTATTATTGTAATTACTAACGTATTACTAATGTTGCAGTTTGGCACTTTAACATTTTTCTTTTTTACACAGTGGACTCCTATGTTGATTACAATCCCAAAATGAATTTTCTGCCAGGTGGAGTAATAGAAATTCAAAGGACAGAGAACATTACACTAAAATGTAAAAACTTTGCGTGGCAGCCAAGATGGAGCTTTCAAAGTAATGAAGAATTAAATACCTTTAGTAAGTCTGATTTTATAATTAAATAGTAATCATTGTATCTAATGCATATACAACACATCTAGGCTAAGTTAAAACTAGTATGTTGTGGCCATCACAAAACTTTCTTCTATATAAATCACGTCAATTAAATCATTTAAATAGTACAAGAAATAACAACGATTTAGCACCAATTCATATCAAAGTATATTTGAATTTGAAGTTGGATGAAAATTCGCGCATTAGTTCTTGAGATAGAGCTACAGCGGAAATTCTGAAAAAATGTAGCATAGCAGCCCCACCTGTTGAGCGATTTACACGAAAAGTAAACAGCACTAAACGATATCAAGGTATACCAGAATCTGAAGTTTGTTGAAAATCTAAGCATTAGTTCTTGAGATAAAGCTATTGTGGAAATCGCAAAAAATACAGCATAGCAGCGCCACCTGTTGAGCTATTTACACCAATAATTAAACAGCACTAATTTATACATCAATACATGTCAAGGACTAAGTAAATCTGAAGTTTGATGAAAATCCGTGCAATAGTTCTTGAGATACAGCTCTTGTGGAAATCGTGAAAAATGCAGCACAGCAGCGCCACCTGTTGGGCGATTTGCACCAAAAATTAAGCAGCACTAATTTATACATCAATTCATGTCAAGGACTAAGTAAATCTGAAGTTTGATGAAAATCCGTGCAATAGTTCTTGAGATACAGCTCTTGTGGAAATCGTGAAAAATGCAGCACAGAAGCGCCACCTGTTGAACGATTTACACTAAAAATTAAACAACACTAATTTATACATCAATTCATGTCAAGGACTAACTAAATCTGAAGTTTGATGAAAATCCGTGCGATAGTTCTTGAGATACACTTCTTGTGGAAATCGTGAAAAATGCAGCACAGCAGCGCCACCTGTTGGGCGATTTGCACCAAAAATTAATCAGCACTAATTTATATCAGGGACTAACTGAATCTGAAGTTTGATGAAAATTCGTGCATTTTTTCTTGAGTTAGAGCTATTGCGATAATCATGAACAATGCAGCATACCAGCGCCACCTGTTGGGCGATTTTAACAAAAAAGTAATCAGCACCAAACTATATCCTGGACTAACTGAATCTGAAGTTTTATGAAAATCCGTGCAGTAGTTCTTGAGATACAGCTATTGCAGAAATCGTTAAAAATGCCGCATAGCAGCGCCACCTGTTGGGCGATTTCCACCAAAAACTAATCAGTTTCAGTTTATATCAAGGTCTAACTAAATATGAAGTTTTGTGAAATTTCGTCCATTAGTTCTTGAGATAGAGCGCCCACAAAATTTGTGTCACATACAGACAGACAGACGGACAGACAGACAGACAGACGGACGGACAGACAGACAGACAGACAGACTCACAGACAGACATTTTGTAAAAACATGTTTTTTGGAATCTCTGACTCATAAAACGTGTAAATCCGTCGAAAACTGGAATTCGAAAATTTTCATGAAACCAATACTTTCTTCTTGTAAAGATAGAAGAAAGTAAAAATTAAAATTTCATTTTGAGCTCAAATGGTGCCTAAAGATCGGTGATTTTACTAACTACAAGCAAAAAAATCCTTTCTCGATTTTTAAATATTAGAATTTAATTTAAAAGTAAGTTTGAAATATCATATTTCAACTTCATATTTAGTCTGTTATCTATTTATTAAATAACATTATTAAAGCTCACAGCAGTTAAAACAATGCATAAATATTTTTAACTTAATGGATGGTTTTTTTTGTTGTTGTTTGGAGGGGGGCAGGTTGCATGCGTGTGCGAATAGTATTGAGAAAGAAGTATTATTAGTTTGATATCATTATCTTCTAAAATATTAAATAAATATAAAATATTAAATAAACTGTATTTATCTAAATAATTGCGCACTCTAAAAAGTACATTGCAAATTTGTCACTAATTTTTCTTACTTTTCCTTTTCAATTAACATTTCAAAGAAGATTTACAATTAAAAAAAGAGAAAAAAAAGAATAATATGATTAAGCCAAATACAAGAAACAGTAGTCAATATTTTTATATTATAATAGGAAAAACTGTATATTAATAGAACAAATCGAAAATTATACTTCAAACGTGGCAAATTCGTACTATTACTAGTTTTATAAATAGTCAGATCCTGGTGCAATAACTGTTGCACTCTAATGCATGAATACAAAATTTATTACGATTATATATATTAAAAACAGTCATACGGAAATAATAAGACTCCATCTTAAATAGGACGGTTACCATAGCAACCTAGAACCATTACCTATCATGTTATTTCATTGAATTAATTAAGGATGATATAACATCATAGAATAATCACCATGGTAACCTAAAATCATTACCTATCATGAGATAACATTGAATTAATTACTTAGCATAGAATTTAATAGAATGAAGAAAACTTTTGTTAATATCTTTTTTAGTTTTGATTCGATTTTCATATGATTTGAAGTGACTGGACAAAATTCTACAACGATTCTATATATTAAATTTCAAACCATTCGGTTGGATAGTTTTTGCGCTGTTATATGCGGACGGACGGATGACGACTATAGGTACTACGTATTTATATAATTACGAACGCACCTAAAAACTGTAGGACAGATATAGAAATTCATAGGGAAATCACATTTCTGAAAAACATATTTGATTTTGTTATTATTATTACAGTAAAACCTCTGAATAGCGGCCACCACTGGGAGCACGATAAAGTGACCGTACTTCGGAGGTTACCGTTATTCAGAAGTTCCAAATTTTAAAACCTCAAAATTAAATTACATAAAATCAAAATAACTGACCAAAATTATTTTATTTTTACAGTTCAAAAATACATACTATTATTTTACCTTAAAGAAATCACTTATTCGTAGTTTTTTTTTTTTTTTTTTTTTTTTTAAGCATGTCTTTTTTTTTAAATATGCAATCATTTCCACAGATTTGTTGCAGAATTCGTTATCATTTTGAGTGAGCACAAATTTTTTTTTAATTTCCCAGTTTCTCTGCAATTTCTGGGCCACTTTTTTGCAAAACTGGTCCAGAAATGGGAGATTTTTCTCTCGACAGTTCGAAAGTCACTCCAGAAGCAACTTATCAATCTCATCATAAGCAGTTCTTCGACGCTTAGTTTTAGATTCCAAATGTACACCTTGAAATGTCTTTTCTAAATAAAAGTCACTTTTTTTCATAATGTCATGTTTCATATGGGTCCTTCCACAATTGTACATTTCAGCTGATTTTTGTGCACTTACACCTTTTTTTACTGTCCTAGATAATTTTCAACTTATCATTTAAAGTTAAAAATTTTCACTTTGAACTCATTAGTGAAAAACACTTGCTACGCATAGACAAGAAATATCATCACGAGATTCACAAAGAGTACAAATGACTATTGCTTGCTGACACCTTAAATTTCATCACCCCACCCCCTCTCGCCATACCTATTTACGAATGGAGTCTTGCTAAGCAACCGTTAGAGATTAATAGAAAAATTGTAACGACGTTAAATAAGAAAAACCACATCCACGTTCTTCGCAATCTCCGTTGCAGTTAAAACATAACGTTAAAAAAAATTCTGTGGGGTGGCCGTTGTTCAGAATTCGTTGTTCGGAGGTTTACTGTAATGTTATTTCTATGGAAGACATTCGGTAACACTAAAACATGACCGGTATTCGGAGGTTACCGTTGTTCGGAGTGACTGTTGCAGAAGGTTTCACTGCATTGTTATTTCATTTACAGTGAAACTTTAAACCAGTAGAGTAAGCGATTCAATTTTAACAGAGAAAAAATAGGTTATTTAAAATAGGGTTTTTTAATGAATTTTTAGTGGGTGTTTTAGTGTGCTTTTTTATTGTGGTATTATTTTGGTTGGTGGCCTTTTTAAAAAAAAAATGTCAGCAAATGTTTTTAAAAAAAGTTTTAAAAAAATGCTACGACCATAAAAAAAAATTAGTCATTAAGCTTTTGAGATGTATGTAAGTTAATAACATCGTGTTTTTGAAAAATTGTTTGGGTTTGTTAATAGAAATAAGGTTTTGTTTCGTTCACTGCTGACTTTTTTGTCGTCACCGAAAGATCATAATTCCCTTTTCGACGACTACCAAAAATAGCTATATGTTAAAAAAGTATAACTTTAGTGGCAATGACCGGTGCCATGGTTTTCGCTTTTATTGTTATTACTTCACTTCTAAACACCCTACGATTTCAATTTTTATATCATCGAATGGGGGGAAAATGTACTTTTGAATGAAATTTGTTTGAAAACTGTAACTCAATTTATGGCTTTTAAATAACTTTTAAGCACGATTTTTTTCATCCATCTCAATAATGAAAAGAAATTTTCTATAATGATGTAAATAATCTAGTGGCAAATGAGTTTACTCAGTTGGAAACTGATTGCCCAGAGCAAATTAAAAGGGGTTGTTATTTTTGTTTTCCTTTAGATTAGTCTTCAGCATTTGAGTTCACTCTTCCGAATGTTGCCATCATAGCTACAATATCTTTAAAAATTCATGTGCATACTACTAAAGATTTTAAGGGGGTAGGATACCTTTGAATAAGTCGAAAAAGCAAAAAAATGTCACTATGTTCCAAGCTTCAAAACTATGTCTAATATGTATAAAATATGTATAATATGTCAAAAATAAAAATCAAACTTCATTTAACCCCTTGAGGGCGAGTAACTATACGTGCCGCGTAACTATACGAGGGCGAGTAACTATACGAGCACTATACGTGCCGCGTAAGGTGCTCCGAATCCGTGATTATTCTCACCAGTAAATTTTTATTGTAGATTTTGCCTTATTTTATCCGAGCATTTTTCCAGATTCAGTCAGGCAAAAATTTCGGTTTTGAAAAACCGGTTTTAAAAGATTAAAAATTCTGCAAAAGGCGCTCGTCCGAAGGGGTTAAATATAAAGCTCATATTTAAATTTATATGGATATACTTGTAAATTCATAAATAAATATTGAAAGGATAAGTTTAAAAATACATATGATAATAAGAGAAAAAAACATAACACGTCTTACATGATAAAATCTGAAAATATGCATATAAAGAGGAAATTTTGGTAAAAATAATACATAATAAACCTTTATATTAAAACCAGAATATTTGTGAAAAATATTTAATAATTTAAAAAAATTAACTTAATAATTTAAAAAATTAAAAATTTTCAATATTTAAAAAAATATTTTCAAAGTACAAAAATAAAAAAAGTAAAATCTTACCTTTTTCAGGCTTTAAGTTGTAAATAATACAGAAATGAATGTGTGGTGAAAATTTCTTTTGATCTTTAGTTTTTTAGTAACAATGCGCGCAGTATCAAAATTCATCATTTTGAATAAACGCGACGCAAAGTTTAATTATCATATGTAGTCTTAATAAAGCTGCCATAATTAATAAACTAATGGGAGTTTTTTAATGCGGTTTTTTGTATGTTTTTCAGAAATGATTACGGAATCAAAATATGTATTTAAAAAAATTTCGAAAATTTTGGAAGTTTAAAGGTATTCTACCCCCTTAAACAACACGTCTGCACCAAATCACATTTTCTAAAATACACTGTTTGGCTATGGACCCTTTAAGGGGACGAGGGACCTTAAAAATCAATATTTTATTTTTTGTAAATTTCACTTTAAATATTACTCAAAGGTACATTATATGCATTATGCCATGCATTTATCACAAAAAAAAAAAATAAATAAATGTTATTTTTGAGAAAAACGTGGAATTTTACGCGTCGTCTTAGAAATCTTCGAAATGAACCCTGCGCGTTCCATATCAATGAAAATCCCCAATATTTTTTATAAAAGTTTGGTTTATATACATAAATAAAACTGTGCATCGAATTTTATATATTTGAATATAAAAGTTAAAAAAAAATAAAAAATTTCAAAAATTTTATTTTATTTTTATTATTATTATTATTTTTTTTTGTAAATTTCACTTTAAATATTACTCAGGGGTACATTATATGTATTATAGCATGTATTTATCACAAAAAAATTATTTTTGAGAAAAAAATGGAATTTTACGCGTCATCTTAGAAATCTTCGAAATGCTCCCTGCGCGTTCCATATCAATGAAAATCCCAGATATTTTTTATAAAAGTTTGATTTATATATATAAATAAAACTGTGCACCGAATTTTATATATTTGAATATAAAGATGAAAAATTTTGAAAAAATTTTTATACCTTTATATTCAAATATATAAAATTCGATGCACAGCTTTATTTATATATGTAAACCAAACTTTTATTAAAAATATTGGGGATTTTCATTGATATGGAACGCGCAGGGGGCATTTTGAAAATTTCTGAGACGACGACGCGTAAAATTCCATTTTTTTTTCCTCAAAATTATTTTATTTTATTTTATTTATTTTTTTTTTTGTGATAAATGCATGCCATAATGCATATAATGTACCCTTGAATAATATTTAGAGTGAGATTTACAAAATATATAAAATTGATTTTTAAGGTTTTTAAGATCCCTCGTCCCCTTAACGAAAGCTTAAATATAAGAACAGGTTAATCATAAAATACGGAAATTCGACACTAAACTGAAACCTGTTGTCAAATAATAGACTTCAAATTTGCATATATCTTTTTTTTTTAAGGTTTTCATGAAAACATTTTTAATAACAAATTATTTTTTTCATACCTTAGATCAGTTTCAACCACATGATCATTATTCCTCAGTTTCGCCAACCAACCAAAGTCGTCAATTTATCAGGCAGTATTATCTTGTAATCAATCAAAATTGAAAAAATCTAGTAATATAATATTTGTAGTAATTTGATTAATATTTGTAGCATTGGTGAGTTTCCAGATATGACGAATTTAGGAAACTCTTCTCGACTGAAAGGACACTGTGCTTCCATATTTTCAGAAGTTAATCGGGCCTGAGCATATGTTTCATATTTGAAATGAAATAGCACATACTCAAGATAAATTATATACACTATATGG
This sequence comes from Maratus speciosus, assembly GCA_963932465.1. NCBI lineage: Eukaryota > Metazoa > Arthropoda > Arachnida > Araneae > Salticidae > Maratus > Maratus speciosus. Next base: position 242,430,087 of record OZ010788.1, on the reverse strand, counting down.
CCAAAGATGACCAGTCACTTGCAATGTAGACGTTTTCTTGCACATTTAGAGAAATACATCAGGAATTATACTGAAACTCCAGGTGTGTAAACAGAATAGTACAGGTCATATATTTCCGTGAAGATTTTTTTCCGAAACCCCATAGGGGGCTGCCAATTGAAAAAGAGCGAATATCTTTTAGATAACCCTGTGAAAACTAACGTAGCAAAAACGTTCAAACTGTAGATGATGATTAAGTAGCTTATTATAATTATTTGTGTTCATTTTTATGAGGATAGCATATATATTCGAAGAAAAATTCAGGTTTTCATAAAAACAGTCTCAAATTTTGCCAAGTTTTTTGCTTATAATTTGCAGAGTTCTTAATATAATTTCTTTTTTTCAGAAAATAGACAAACGACATTGTACACAATACCCTGCAATCATAATTAAAATATAGTAAAAATTGTATGCAAAATGAGCAGGTTTACTATATAATGTTTCACTGCGCATGCCCAAATGCAATCAAAATATAATGTCCATAATGTGTTAGCTAAATGTATGGAGCAGTTTCTGTAAAAGTCCCAAAATAATAGCTTGAAAATTCTGAAAAATATCGTTGATAGAATAAGCTCAAAATCCGTTGTTCACAAAAGGAAGCAAAAAGATATGGGTTGTATCCATATATCCATTAATTAGTGCCAATATGGCATACACAATATTGCACGTACTACTGTATTTGAATACAGCCCCTCATCTTTTTGCTTCCTTTTGGGAATAATGGATTTTGAGTTTATTCTATCAACGATAATTTTCAGACTTTTCAAACTATGTTTTTGAGACTTTCACAAAAGTTGCTCTATACATATAGCTAACGCATTATGCAAATTATATTTTGATTATATTCGGACATGCGCAGTGAATCCTTATTTAGTAAACCTGCTCATTTTTCATACAATTTTTATTATTTTTTTAATTCTGATTACAGAATATTGTGTATAATGTTGTTTGTCATATTTTCTGAAAAGAAGTTTTTTTTTTTATATATATATATTAAGAACTGTACTAATTATAAGCAAAAAACTTGGCAAAATTTGGGACTTTTTTTATAAAAACTTTAATTTCTCTACGAGTATACATGCTATTCTCATAAAAATTAACACAGTTTATTACAATAAGCCACTTGATCCTAATCTACAGTTTGGACGCTTTTTCTACATTAGTTTTTACAGGGTTATCCAAAAGATATTCATTCTTTTTCAATGTGTTGACGGTCACCTATGAGGTTTCGGGAAAAAAAAAACCTTCACGGAAATATATGACCTGTACTATTCTGTTTACACACCTGGAGTTTCAGGATAATTCCTCATGTATTTTTCGAGATATTTAAGAAAACGTCTAAAATCGCAAGTGACCGGTCATCTTTGACAATATAGTGTATAACATAGACAAAATGAGTAACTATCAGGTCCAAAAAATTATTTTTAGTTTGTAACTTCTAAAGAAAACAATAACCACACAATATGGCCAACGATCATTCCGAACAAAGCATAATTTGACATCTTAACATCTAGCAGTGCAAACACGCATTTCATTTTAACCCTTCAAGACTGATCTGCATCACAGTAATGCATTGGTCAGTAATTAATTGCAGTACTAAGGAGGTAGTAAGTATTGCAGTAAGTATTGCAGATAAGTATTGCAGTTATTATAGCAGTAAATATTGCAGTAAGTATTGGAGATTTTATAAAAAATTGTTGTAGTGGTAATATGAAGGGACACACGAGGGTTAGCATTGCGGGGTTAAAAAAGTCTCTGTTAAACATTGTAAACTGTTTCAAAATGCATGAATGTCCCCTATATTTACCGGCAGACTGTTAGTGGCAAAAGACAAAAATTGTTTAAAAATATTTTTGTGTATGTTCAGCTAAAATATATATATTTATTTAAATTAGTTATAATTATTCATATAAATAACGAATCAAAAGTATTAAACATGGATTAGAAAACACACTGTTTTATTTTGTTTAAGTTCTAGAAAGAAAAATAGCAACAAATATCTATTCTTAAACATTTTCTGCAACTTTCTTTTCATAAAGCAAATATTCTTATCTGAGCTTGCCAAAAACTAATAAAAAAGAAAAGCTATAAAAGAAAATCTAGAAGCATTTATTTTCCATAATACATAATATATATCACCCTTTATCTTTTAATGGATTCACTTATATAAGTGAATCCATTAATAATTTTTTAACAAAAATTCAAAAAAAGAAGTATGCGGTTCTTTTCTTCATTATTTATAAACTTAAATTATAATAAAATATTGTTATATAATATAATAAATTTTATCTCAATTTCCAGGGGAACCTATTGAAACTGTGATTCGAACAAAGTACTTCAGTGAGACTATGATTTTGTCTAATCTGGACTTTCGACATTCAGGGAAATATGAATGTTCTACTCCAAATTACTATGGAAAACCTTCTAAAGCTACAACATTAGATTTAAAAGTCATAGGTAAATATCGATAGGTTAAACTTATGATTTCGATTTCATAAAATGAAACCTTTAATTCGTTTGACTTTTTTTAAATATACAGGATTTTCAAATATGTTGCTTTTTGTAATGTTCGAATAATCTCAAGTGGATATTATATGTTCATGTACTTTTAAAAAAGAGAAACTATTAGACGATTTTTTCTTTTAATCTAACAGTATTATAATAATTCGGCTAGGTGTATAAAAATATAACTATATAAATAGACTAAATATTTGAATTAAAGTATTCCTTTTGAGCGATATTTTTTCATATCATTTTTTGTATATTTCTATGACTATGTATATTAAAGCAACCTGCTACATAAAAAAATGCATAAGCAGAGTAAAATAACAGTAACATTTCTTCCATAAAAGCTGGACGATTACTGCTCATTTTTATTAAATACTAGCCATCCTTGTCGACCAGTTTGGTCTTCCTTAAATGTATGCTAAGCAATGTATCATGTTATTTTTATTCATAATTCAATTTACTTGCTCAGTCTTTAGCCAAATCGGAAGATTCTGATAGAGAAATCAAGAACTTGGTATTTTTATGTAGGTAAAAAATCGCCAAACATTATTTCCGTCGCACTTTTTTTTTTTTTTTTTGTATTCCATTAATTTTATTTAAAACATAATCCTTTCACTCATTTCATTTAAATTACAAAACTTTCGTTTAAAATTGAAACATTTAAAAATCACGATTTTCACTTCTTTCTTTCTTTTTTCCTTAAAACGAAAAGTAAAGATAAATATTAAATAACATGCCACAAACCATGACATTTAATTTCAACTTCAAAGCATTGTTTAAATTTACCACGCGACAAAAAAAAAGGCTAACTGGCGAGTTAAAAAATGCTATCGGCGAGATTTGAACAAGCTAACATAAAAGTATCAAGAATTCTTTGGGATCATGGAAACTTTTATGTAGTTTTATTCGAAAAAATAATTTTGATTTTTTTAATCGAAATGGGAACCTTGCATATGAAAAGCGATGGGATCAGTCCGTAGTTGTTTATGACAGTCACATGACTTGTACTATTATAATATAGATGAAATGATGGCAATAGAACTATATTTGACGACTTATCACCTGCGCCTGGCTAGCATTAAAGTACCAAAATAGCCGCCTGGCATGAAAAAAGTGAAACGGTCATCCCGAAACTGTTGATGACAGTCACATGACGTAGGCTTTTATTATATAGATTAGTAAAACAGCCATGCTTTTCCCGAGTTAACAATGGGAACCTTCCGGGTAATATAAATAAAATGCATTTATATGGCAAATTAATAAAGGTTCCGAAGGCAGCATCACAGTTTGGCAACCAATTTTCTGATCGATGATTTTGATGCATATGATAGATTTGATAACGAAACTGCAAGTCAGCTAATGTACCAGTGAGGGCAGATGGGCTCCATAACCACATCTCACAGGTTGCTACAATGTGAAATGACATGGTAGTCACATAGAAAACTGAGGATTGATATTACCCTGACCCAGTGACATCACCAGTAATGCCCCATTGCAGCAGGGTGTGTGATGTTGCTAATGGCAACACCTTATATCCCCCCTGCTTTGCCAGCTGACTAGAAGTTTCATTATTTGTAACACCTAACCTACGAAATATACCAAAACCATCAATGTTAAAATTAGCTGAAAAAAGTGAAGCTGCCTCGCGGATTATCAAGTAATTCTGTTCATTGATGGTATGAATCGTTAAAAAGTAATAGAAAAAATGACATTAATTTGACACAATCAAAAAAATCACCCAGATTTATACAAGCAAATTCAGGAGTTTTCCTGCCCGTGTAATAGAAAATACACGATTTCCTGACAATACGAACAAAATTAAAAAATTCGAGCAAATGTTTTAGCAGTTAATAAATTTATGTATCGCATGGTATTACTTTTAAGTAGAAATTTGCATCTTCATTTATAAAAACTAAATATAAGATGATTACATCTAAATGACGTATATACTCGTATTTATACACTCGTTCAGTCGTAATGTCAACAATGAAGTTTTCTTTGAAAAGAGAAAGAACTGACTCTAAGAAAGATGTTACTATGTTTCATTTTCTATTCAATATGACTCGTAAAAAATTATCACTGCACCTAAAATATTAAAATTCTTAACTATAAGGTTTAACTATAAGATATAGCTATAGTATACAGACGAAATTGGAAATAAAATATAACAACTGTTTGTTTAGAGTCAATTTGACATCACACTGAAAGCATCTCATAGCAAGTGACGTCATATTTAGTATATTATTATTATTATTATTATTATTACTATTTTCTGAATTTCTTTCTTGATTATGATGTCTGTATTGTAATAAATATTTGAACTCCAAATGCATTTAAATGACGGTACTAAGTCTTTAAAACGCAAATATATTGATTTTAAAAAATTTTTATGTATGAAAAAGGCGCATTATCTCTTCAAAAAGGCGTCGTTTTCGATCGGAAAATACAGCGAGTGTATCTGAATTTTTACTTTCAAATAAAAATAAAATACACATGCTATCATTTTTTTAATATCTTGCATATTTTTTCGAGTGTGACAACAAAAAAGAAAAAATTCTTAAGAAAATAAAAAAAAATAGATTTGATATAATAATGATGAGCTATGGCAGGCAGGTCATTACAAAAAGGAGAAAGATTGACCTGAGAATTTTTTTTTAAGTAGTCAGTGATGTTACTCATGTATTAAAACGTGTGTATATCAAATTTTATGCAAATCCGTAAAATCGTAGATTTGTATACAGCAATATCGAAACTCTATACATTCGCATCCATAAATCGATGAAAAGAAAAAAATTATGTCACCTTGACGTAATCATAGTAAAATCTTTCAGCTTTATAAATGCGAATGCAGGATGTCTTTGCAGCTTAAGGACGATTAATAATTAGAAGCATACAGCCATAAAATTTTCAATACAGTCTTGTAGAAACTAGAAAATAATTTCTAGTTCGTTAGCAAAGTGGTATGTATAGAAATTTAAATAACAAAACATAACAGGTCACGTGATGGCATTTCATCTGGCTATCGGCATCACTGGTGTGCTCATGGCGATATATAGCATTAAAGTTGAAATTTAAAGACAATAACTACATGTACAAATACATTTCTAGGATGGATACGCGACATGAATAGACATCCCAGCAAAGAAAGAAACAGTGGGCCATCAGCTGGAAAAAAGTTGGCAGCCAGCAGTGCTATCAGTGGTAAAGTGCAAGGGTGCCATGACTTAAACCTGTCGAAAAGTGTCCAAGCCGAATGCAGCTGGGTCATCAGTGATGGCCAACAGCAGGCCAGCATTGGTATGCCATCGCATTACTTCAATCCGGCACTTTTCCTGCAATGCTAGCACCTATCCCACTGCTATTCCTTTGCTGGCCCAACACTTTCCCTTACAAAAATTCTTATAGAATTCTATAAATAAACAAAGTATTATAATATTACGGCTCTTTTTTCTATAAGCTAATTTCACCAAGAGCTATAGAAACATCTGTAGAAGTGTCTGTAATAGAAATGTCTATAGAAATATTTGAACTGCATGTGGTCACTCTCCCAAGTACTGACCGCGCTCGATGCTGCTTGGTTTTCGTGATCGGACACGAACAAGTGCTTTCAGCGTACGATACGATTGCTCGTAGTTTTCAAGCTCTCATTACACTGTTTCAAGTTTGTTTCTTTTGGGATTTACGTTCCCAATCATTAAACTGGTATAGAAATTATTCTATTGTATAGAAATCCTATGTATTTTATACGCTTTTTTTATTATTGATTCTGAACTGCGTAAATTATGAAAACCGAAAAAAATTGTAACCTAGTAAAACCAGATTTGAGGAGAAAAAAATAGTGCGTTGAAATAAAAAAATTATTTATTTATTTTGTTACGTTTTATTTACTTATTTATTTTGTTGGTGGCAGTGGTCCTATATTTTTTACAGTTTCAAAAAAAATTAGCTTCACAGCTTAAATTGTGTTAAGATATTCATTTCAGATTTGTGTTCAAATACTCAATGTCTTCGATATTTGCAGCGCCACCTAGCGTAAGGGTTCCCAACAATAATACTGCAAAAGTTCGTGCACTTCTATGTAGTGGTGGGCCAGCGCATGAGATAAAAGGGATGCCCACCAGAATTTTATCTGATGATTTCCAACAGCAAAGTTGACTGAAGCTGTCTAGCAGAGGTCATGCAGTGGCAAACCATCAGCCAGCACTTTTCCATCATTCTCAGCACCTATCTTGTGCTGGCCAGCAATTTCCTCTTTGCTGGGATGGATAGGGGAAACTATATCAACGACTTTACCCGACGAAGTATGATTGTAAAACTGGATTAAGATATTTTCGTTTTTTCTGCATATTTTTAAAAAATGCATCGAAATTAAAAAAAAAAAAAAAAAAAAAATACCAGATCATATTTAAGTTAATTTCCTTCTCTAAAGGTGGTATCTGCTTTAAAAATTACTAATATTAATCCTTTTAAATAAATTTGTTCTGAGACTCGCTTTTGAGACTTTCCATTTTCTGCGATGTTTAAAATTCTGTATCGGGTTCGGAAATCAAAATGCAGAAAAGCAAAAGATACCAGGCCACATCTACTTTCATTTTACTTCAAAACAACGTCTACGGTTAACAAAAAATATTAATATTAACCCCTTCAAAAACCTTCGTTTACAAAAGTCACTTCAGACATTTTCATTTTTTTTTCGATGTTTAAAAATCTCTATGAGCTTTGGAAATAAAAATACGAAAAAAAAAAATACCAAACCGCATATACAAATATCTTCCTTAAAAACGGCATAATCCGTTAAAAAATATATTATTAACCCTTTTAAAAAATTAATTTCCAAAAGTCACTTTTGACATTTCCGTTTTCTCTTCTGTAATGTTTAAGAATGAAATATGAATGTAATATGTCTACCCTATATATATAAAATCCTAATGAAACGAATTTATGAAACGGATATATGAAACGACTGAAATGTAACAAATTTATGAAACGATTCTATGAAACGACTGATTAAACAACTGATTAGGTTTTGCGGCGATTTCTCCTAAAATATGGAATACTTTGCGAAGAAATTAACATCAAAAATTGGTATTGATCCGCAGATCTCAAAACTGGTACTAGAATTTTTAAACTCGAAATAGTTTTTGAAATATTAATGTTTTTCTAATTTTAAATACTTTTTTCTAATGATGGCAACTCAAATTTTAATCATAACAGATATTTTTTTTTTCATATTTTAGAGAAGGTTATTATTTTAAACTAATTTGGCGATCAGTTTGGCCTCTCTTAAATGTATGCTAAGAACAATGCTTTTTTTTATTTCATTATCATTTTATTTAATACAAAACTTTCATTTAAAACTGAAAAGTTTAAAATTAATGGCTTTCACTTCTTTCTTTTTTTTAAACGAAACAAAAAGAAAATATTAGGCGCAGATCTCGTATACGCACCGAGATACCTAAATGGCGCCAAAATGACGTTACTTTACCTGACATAATAACCCAGCTATTGTTGCTTATTTATTAATAAATGTTTACTTACATTTATTTTCTTTTTATTAAAAAAAATGTTATAAATTATTTTGTTCTATAGTTATTAATTAAATTATTTTTATTTATTGTTATTTCATTTTAAAAATAATAGAAAATAATTTAAAAATACATATGTAACCGGTATTCGAAAACGAGGTTTTCGCCAAATTGTCGTAAAAAAAAAAAAAAAAAAAAAAAAAAATCACGCCAAACCCGATTAAATAATGCAACAAATCCTGACATTTAATTTCAAATTCAAAGCAATGTTTTAATGGTACTACTTAGTTATCCTGTCGACCAATTTCGCCAAATTATATAAATCGCCAAACCACTCACCAAATTATACAAATTGACGTAATTTTTATTTTAATTAACGAAAGAACAAATAAATTAGTAAAAGATTAATAAAAATACAAATAAAACGTCGAATTAAAAAACACTTGTTGACGTAATAAACACGTGTAATGTGTTTAATGTCAAGTGAATGTGACATTTACGATAAGCCATTCTTGCCAATCTTATAGCCTGGCGATAGATTTTTGGTCGATGGGATAACCAAGTAGTACCGTTTTAGTTACCACTCAAAAAATGAAAAAAGTCCTTCCGGCCAGTGCCGGGAGGAAGAGGTAGCTTTCAAATTCCTCATTTTAAAAAAGCAAACTTATATTATTCAAACATACGAAGCTCAATTTAGTGGAAACCGAATGTAGGAGATTCATTACTAATTTTTATCAATACTAAATCATTATGAATGAGAATTTCGCGAAATTAGTCAGCTTTATCCAAGCTGCTTTTATTTAAAGTAACTTATATTTGGCTGAGATGTTGATGTATACTATCCACATGCCTTCTTACATGGAAATAGGCGAATACGTGTGTTATCGCGTCACAAATACAAGATCGTTTCAAAATGTTAGCCATACTAGAAATTCAAAGTGCTATAATTCAACCATTTTTTAAGATATAAACAAAAGAACAAATTTTCAGAAACAAAATCTGCTCCGGAATCTTTGTATCAAGGCCAAACACATAAAAAAATCTTTTTCATTTTCCAATTTTTTAATACTTCATTTTAAATTTTAAATTAAATTTTTTTTATGGCAACCCTTTTGAAACAAGATGGCGAATGAAGCTGGCCAACGAACTCGGTCGAGACATTAGTATGTACTATGTATAGACCAAGTAACATCCAAATCGGTTCATAAATACGCTTGTTATCGCGTGACAAAAATCAGGTCGTTTTAAAATGTCAGCCACAATAGAAATTCAAAATGCTATAATTCAGCCATTTTTTTAGATATAGACGAAACAAAAACAGTTCCGGAATCTTTGTATTAAGGTCAAACACATACGAAAAAAATCTTTTACATTTTCCAATATGTTGGTATCTCATTTTAAATTTTAAGTTTTTAAAATTTTTTTAATGGCCGCCATTTTGAAACAAGATGGCGGATGACGCTGGCCAACGAACTCGGTCGAGATATTTGTATGTACTATGTACACACCAAGGTACATCTAAATCGGTTCATAAATACGCCTGTTATCACGTGACAAATATCAGGACGTTTCAAAATGTCGGCCACGCTAGAAATTCAAAATGCTATAACTCAGCCATTTTTTAAGATAGAGACGAAACAAACACTGCTCCGGAATCTTTGTATAAAGGTCAAATACATAAGAAAAAAATATTTTTCCATTTTCAATTCTTTTGTACAACATTTCAAATTTAAAATTTTTAAAAAAAATTTAAATGGCCGCCATTTTGAAACAAAATGGCGGATGAAGCTGGCCAATGAACTCGGTCGAGACATTGGTATATACTATGTACAAACGAAGTTACATCCAAATCGGTTCATAAATACGTCTTTTATCGCGTGACAAAATTCAGGACGTTTCAAAATGTCAGCCACTCTAGAAATTCAAAATGCTATAACTCAGCCATTTTTTAAGATATAGACGAAACAAAAACTGCTCCGGAATCTTTGTATAAAGGTCAAATACATAAGAAAAAAATATTTTTCCATTTTCAATTCTTTTGTACAACATTTCAAATTTAAAATTTAAAAAAAAAATTTAAATGGCCGCCATTTTGAAACAAAATGGCGGATGAAGCTGGCCAACGAACTCGGTCGAGACATTGGTTTATACTATGAGCATACCGAATTACATCCAAATCGGTTCATAAATTCGAGAGTTACAGTATGACAAAGGTCAGATATATATATATATATATATATATATATATCAACTTTTGAACGGAGGGTGGTTTCGGGGTCTGGGGGTCATGATCGATGAAAATATACCAAAATTTTTTGAAATCGCTTTCCTCCGAACGGCTGCAATAGGTAGCTTTTTGTAATGAAAGCTACCTAAAATGCGCTAGCTAGCGAGCTAAAAGCTATTCGCGAGATTTGCACCCGGCTAACATAAAAGTACCAAGAATTCTTTGCGATGATGGCAACTTTTATGTAATTTTATTCGAAAAATTAACTTTGATTCTTTAATCAAAATGGAAACTTTTCTTATGAAAAGCGAAAGTTTGTAATTGTTTGTAGCAGTTACATGACTTGGACTATTATAATATAAGTGAAATGATGGCGATAGAATAATATTTGGCCACTTATCGCCTGTGGCTGGCTAACATTAAAGTACCAAAATGGCCGCCTGGAATATAAAAAGCGAAGGGATCCTCCCGGAACTGTTGATAATAGTCACATGACTTAGGCTATTATTATAGAGATTGTTTTCAATTCTAAAAACAGCGCAAAGAATAATATTTCCTAACGATTAAAAATTTATTTACACGTGACTATTAAAAACAGAAAAAAAACCCTTTAAAATTACTATTAAATGAGTAAGTGTTAAAAGCAGGAAAATATTGAAAATTATGTCTTGAAAATTGTATTTACAGTTGAATATTAAAAGAGAAAGGAAACTTTAAAATAATAAATACATTAATATGCGTTTAACCCTTTCAGGTGTAAGGTACTTCTATTAGTAAAATATTGAAATCAGTGAATCGCATCAGAATTTACAAACAAATTTCGAAATACGAAAATGCTTGTTCACTTACTTAATAAAAGGAAAATTTTCATTCCAATATTCTGGTGCCAATGTAGCATTTAAGAATTTAAATTAAGTCGTTCAAAAATGAACCACCGCCCTTGAAGGTGTAAAAGAAGTAAATTGTAGTAGATTGTATTATGTCAATCGTTTTATAACGCTGTTAAAAAATACCGGGAGGCAAAGACTCTATTTACTTAATTCATTTTCTATTAGCTTCCTTTTGAAATGTTTAACTGGTCTTCTTTAATCAAACACGAAAACAACCATTGGATGTGTTAACAGCAACTGATTCGGCCTTAAATTTTCGCAATCAAAGGGAATTGAATGGAAACCCGTTTACTGGGAGATCGCTATAGGTTTTTCCATTATAATACAATCTTCTCTAATATTTTTAATACCGATCAAATTAGCGTGCTTTTAGATTCTGCGGTGTTTGAACGGGGGTTGGCGAGCGTAGCTTGCAGGGGCAGAGCCCCCTAGTATTTTTATAATTTAACACTCTTAAAAGTTTTCGAATTACATGAAAGTTATCTTTTTCTAATGTTAGATAATTCATTTTATTGAGTGATAGCATGGAAATTCCATTTTCTGTTTTTAGAATCAAATTCTTCCAAATTCTCAATCCACAAGATTTCGAATTCACCGGTATCAATTGTATTATTCAAATATAATGAATGCTAATCACAAATAAGGATATTAATATTTTGTAGACATTCTTTAAGTGTGTGCTGTAATTCATACATAATACATAATATTGTCTCCTAATTTTAGAAGTCTGTTTATCAATCGTGTAAATGGTCGTTATGCCCCAAACGTTCAATCTATTTTTAGCAACGCAAAAATATATGCCATATTCTTGTAGGTTATTGTTTCCATTTTATTAATTTTGTAATCAAATCTTTTTCCTACTTAAACATTAGGGGTTTGTGATAATATAAATGCAGGGCTATTACAAATGATGGACCCGATTTTTAAAAGATCATATTATCGAAACTACTGCACATATTACAATAAGTTATACATGAATTTAAAGAGAAATACACCAAGTTTTTTTCAATTACAAATGTTTGATGTGTGACCCTCTTGTTACATGGCATACGTCCAATCTGTAATCCAGCTCGTCCCAAACATTTGTAGAATCCTCTGTTAATGGTTCTGAATTCTGCACAAATGCGTTCTTTAAGTTTTGACAGTGTCAAAGACATTGTTTATGTACCACCAATGCCGAAAACAAAGTATCCAGAACTTAAAGGATGCATTTGTGAAGCTTTCAGAACCATTGACAGAGTGATGCTACAAAATGCTTGGAACGAACTCGATTACAGATTAAACGTATGCCGTATAACAAAAGGGTCACACATCGAACATTTGTAACTGAAAAAAATCTTAGTATATTTCTCTTTAAATTCATGTATCACTTTGTCAGGTTCTGAGGAACATATACTATTAGAACTATGGTTATAAATTATTTTCTTTCTTGTATATTGTCTGTGTACTGGGAATTTTAAAGTAACACTCTTTTCTTATCTGAAATTTAATCCGAGCTAGTGAGTTCTACACAGTAGGTAAAGGAATGTAGTTTATGAATAAAGTGGGGTCCCTGCTATTCAAAATACTGAGATAAGGCAGACAAAAGGATTTCACCAGATAACGGAATAACGGACGTTACGGAAGGTGACAGAGAGAAGTTCGATGGATTGGAGGAAGGGAAGGGGACCCTGATGGCAGAAGGAAAACCCCGTTTATGCTTTTGGGAGAGGAGCGATATAGCTGAGAGAGTTCAGTTAAGGCGTATAGCTGAAAGTGGATGGTCACTTTCTCGTAGAGTACAGTGGATGCCTGGAACTCAAGGTGTGAGTAGTTCCAGAATAGCTCGTGGATAGAGCGTGATTATGCGGTGAAGCTCTTGGAGTATAGAGCTAATGTGCTGGGAGATTAATAGTAATCGCCAATAAATCTAATTTAACTATCGTGGGTGAGAGGAATATATAGTAGTTTAACAGTGCACAGCAAGTATTTACTGCATTTAATTTAAGATTGGAACGGATAACCTATATCCGAGTTCTTAATTGTAAATAGTGTCTTGTTATCTGTAAATAATATGTACATAAATTGTCAGTTCAGTTTAATTGAAAGAGTTGGTTTTCTTTTCAACAATCCTCTCATAGCGTGACAAATGTCACGTAATCATATCGGTGGTGGCAGCATATAAAAAGTAAGGGATTTCTTCAAAGTTCTGTGGACTTAGAGGAAACCCGACACACTTATTGCAATATGTGCAGTAGTTTCGAAAATATTATTTTTTTTTTTAAATCGGGTCCATTATTTGTAATAGCACTGTATATTTGCATTGATTTTTCTAAGAAATTTACAGAACTCAGATGTAATATATTGTGTATTCCAGCTCCTTGCCTAAATGAACCGCCATCTATACAAAATGCTGTTTCTGTTGTGACTAACATCAACCATAGGGCAGTCATGTGGTACAACTGTAACCCAGGATTCGAAAAAAAGAAATTTGGTTTGATGAAATGTGACAATGGGACATGGGTAGGAGACAGGCCAATATGCGATGAGAGTACGTATACTAAATGTTATTTGTCACTTTGATAATTACAGTAGGATTTCACTTTTACGTTTTTGAAATTTATATTTTCCTATATAAAAATATACATTTGTATTATTTTATTTTATTAACCCTTTATGTACCGAATTATGAATTCATGAAAATTTTATCTTTTAAAGCATTTTTCGTGAATTTTTGAAACAACATTAGAAGATTTCCATAATCCTTTAAGGGGGTCCAGGAGACATTTTTAATTAATTTTTATTTATTGAGTTAAAATTTTGAATTTTTTTGTGATGCTTACACATATCATTTGTAAACAAAATCACAGGATAAAACTTCTCATAATTTTTTTTTATTTAAAATTTAAAATTTATTAAAAAAGTGAGGGTAATTTATAATCGTTATAACTCGAAATATTATTTGTAGAGTTTCAATTTTTTATCATTTAAATAAGCAGAAATATATAAGTTTTAATTTAGATTCAGCATTTAAAAAAATATTAATTTAAAAAGAAATTAAAAATATTTAAAGTAAAAATTAAAAAAAAAATGATGTAACTTTTTTTTTAAATCATATTTTCAAAAGTAAATATTTTTTTTCAAATTTGCTGAATAAAAATTAAACTAATTTAAAAAGGTATGTTCCAAGTTTGAACCATATATCTTTAACGGTTCTTGAGATATAACAATTTAAATACGAGAAATGCTGAAAAAATCCGTCATGAAGAAAAATGCATTTTCACAGGAAGTTGTTGGCATAACAACCATTACCTGAAAGCTAGATTTTGAAAAGTAATCAAAATGAAAAAATTAATATGTTCTGTTCTAATAAGGATATAAACATGCTTTAAGCTTCATTTTAAACAGAAAAAAGTGGAGAATTTTTTACTGCAATAAAATATTTTTAGAAAATTTGAAGATATTTGTGTCCCGCACCCTCTTAATAAATTTTAGAAGGATGAAGGATCTAGAAGGCCTAATTAAATTTGAATTTATTGCGATTTTGTGGATTATTTATAACCCCACTCCAATCTTTTATTTTAAATATTTTTCTTAGTATTTTGTAGAATTAGGAAATGTACAAATATACTGTTCTTAGAATAGAAGTATGGAAATATTTTCAAATTGAAAATCTCCCCCCCCCCTTCCCGACGCCAAGAAAGCTGAAAAAATGCAAAAGCAAAAGAAATCATCCTTTTAAAAATATTTCTGTTTTGTGTAACCAGCAATGCTTTTCGAACAAGATAAAGTAATGCATCTATAACTCATTCTAAACTGTATTACCACTAATCAATGTATTAAATGAATTTTATAACAAGTTATTTTAATGGTACTTATAAGTACCGTCAGTAGATAAAGGGTTAAACTAATGTTATTTTACATTAAAATTAATTTTAACACAATTATTCTAATTGGTAAATAAATCATTTGAGTTGTAAATTTCCAATCCAGGATTCGAACCAGGTATTTCTTGGCTGAAGCCGCCAATTCCCTACCAACTGAGCCATCCCGGACGAATCTGGAGGACCTAATTCACCCAGCTAACCTTATTAATCATGGCATCTGGTCAGGTATCTGTTGAGCTGATTCATATATCAGACAAGATGTCATGATCAATAAGGTTAGCTGGGTGAATAAGGTCCTTCAAATTCGTGAGGGATGCCTCAGGTGGTAAGAGCATTGGCGGCTTCAGCCAAGGAATACCTGGTTCGATTCCTGGCATGGACATTTTTCGTCCAGTTGGAAATTTATAACTCATAATGTTACTTTATTTCTGAATGATTTGGTTTTCAATTAAGAAGTAAATTCGAAAATATTCCTCTTTCAAAAAGAAGATGAAAATCAAAAGTTACAAGCCCTGTACAAATTGTAAATGCGTGTATTACTCAGTAATAGTTTCGTAAAAACTAAAGAGTGGTTTTTTTTCCTTTTTATTTGCCCGTTTGTAAAAGAGAGAAGTGTGGGGGGGGGGGGGGGGGGTAAAAACTTATCTTCGTCGTTTCTAATAAAGAAAATGTTCCTAGAACAGATTAATATTAACAGTCAACTTGATAATTGATAAAATTAAAAATATTACTCTTAATAACGAACGTAGGCATCCAGCATATGCTAAATGTTGGATATCTTGATAATGTAATACGAATGATAATGTTTTTAATTTTTTCTTTGTAATGCACAATGTATTTCTAAAGAATTTTTTGTTAGAAGTATAAAAAAACTGCTACATATATAACTACATGGATATTTCTAATACATTATATTTGAACTTAAAAAAATCAAATTTAATAAAAGATTTCATATTGATTACTTGTATGTGACCAACAAGAATTGAAATATTAATATGAAACTGCGCCAAAGCTAGAGCATTATGCATGCAAACATTATGTTTGTTTAGTTCTATTTCAAAATATCTCACAGATACAATGGATGCTTTTGAAAGCAGATGAAAAAGTCGTTTTAAAAGTAGAATCTTTTGGTTTCATTTAAAATTTAATAAACAAAACAATTTATTAACTCACAATGTAATTGAATTATAAAGCTTTAATTTACTTAAAATCATACAAAAATTAAATAAATAACATACTTTATTACAAGTAAATGATACAAAATAAAACAAAACATTAAATCAAAAATTTAATTTAATCTTATATTCTATATTAGTTATTATTGTATAATATACGAGGAGCGTTCAAATTCTAAGGCCTCTGATTTTTTTCTCTAACTACTCATCCGAAAACTATGAAACTGGTGTTACTTCTCGACGTAATCTACCTGCAGACGTGCACATTTTTCACAACGTCGACGCCATGATTCCATGACCGCGGAGAAGGCTTCTTTAGGAGTCTGTTTTGACTACTGGAAAATCATTAAAATAGCAATTAAAGCCTTTGTGCAGGAATATTAAAAAGCAGTAAACCAACGTTTAAAATGCACAAATAATGCGTGTAAAGCAGCAAACAGCTGTTTCGAATCTACAGCGAGATTCTTCTTCAGTGCAAGATAGGGGGAAAAAAAAAAGAAAGAAAGAAAGAACAGCGTTCTAGAAAAAGCAAACCTGAGCAAAATGATAGACAGAGACGCGCTGCCTTATATATCCTATGCGGGTAGCGAAAGCGCCAGAAACAACCAATGAGAGAAAAGCAGTGGAAACGACTGGGTGGATAAGTAGCGATATCTACCCGAGAAGGAGAGAAAAATAAACCAAAAAAGAGGAAATTAAATTAATGCTTTCCAAATACTTGGAAAATCTGGAGTACAAGATAAATCATTGACTAAAGAGTGAGAATTTTTAATGATGTGGTAAGCTTCCCAAAAATCAAGATCAAGGTTAGAAGAACATTTTTGGATAATGGTGGCTGAGGAAAAATCGAACCTATGTTGAGAAGACCAAGAATGTTGAGCAATAGAAGAACGTTTGAGCTCCTGATTTTTAACATAACCTTCATGCTCTTTTAAACGAAATCTAAGAGCACGTTTAGTGTGGCCAATATAAGAAAGGCCACACTGGCAAGAGATTTGGTAAATACCCCAGTTATCTAGGCGATCAACGGGGTGTTTGAGATTTGAAAAAGTGATTTTATTAACAGGAGAAAAAATAACATTAAAATCAAACCTTCTTAAGATTTTAGCAACTTGCTGACTGATTTTAGGAAAAAATGGTAACACAACTGAAGTATTAGAGTTGGAATTAGAATGCTTTTCAGAATGGACGGGTTTCGTCAATTTCTTATAAATAGAATCAATAATATTAGAGGAATAACCACGATCAACAGCAATAGCTTTGAGGTAATTAAGTTCAGCACTAAGTAACTGAGGAGTGGAACAAATATTGGTAGCCCGAAAAACAAAAGTATTGAAAGCAGCGAATTTCTGGTTAGGGGGATGAGAAGAATGTCTGTGAGGTGGGAGACTGATAGCAAAAGGTTTACGAAAGACGGTAGTCTGAAAGTCATTTTCACAACGAATAACAAGGACATCGAGGAAAGAAAGACAGTTATTGGTCTCAATTTCAGAGGTAAATTGAACGCAGGGATCAATGGAATTCATAATAGAGAAAATATGATTAATATCCGAATTTATTTCTACCAGGACATAAACATCATCAACATAACGAACATAGAACGGAAATTTTAAAATTTCAAAAAGTTTGACCTCAAAATACTGCATATAAATATCGCATGAAATTGGACTAAGAGGATTACCCATAGCCAAACCATCAATCATGCGGAAGAAATTACCATTGAAAACAAAAGTATTTTGCGACAAGCAAGCAGGAGTGAGAAGGATAAGTTCCTCGATTTCAAAATAAGAGAAATTGAATTCACAAAGTCTCTTCTTGAGGCAATCTAAAGCCTCTTCTTGAGGCAATCTAAAGCCCCCTCAACCGGAAAATAATGCTTTAACATCAAAAGAAACCATCATGTGACCCTGCGGATTAAAATTATGAAGTTTTTTAACAAAATCAAAAGAATTCTTAACAGTGAAACAGTTACTACTCAAAAGTGGGGAAAAAACAGAAACTAAATATTTGGCAAGCTTATAAGAAGCTGTACCGATACTAGAGACAATAGGTCTAAAAGGAATGTCAGGTTTATGGACCTTAGGTAAAGCACAAAACCTGGCACAATGCGAAATAGATGGAATAAGAGACTTCTTAAAGTTAGCAGGAATAATGGAAGAAGACTTGATTGCAGACTTAATAGAGTTAATTTCACTAGTGGAAGGGTCTTTGCGGATGTCCACATGAGGACCATCTTTAATTAATTTATGGGATTTTTCCAAATACGAAGATTTGTCGAGAAGAACAATCTGACCACCTTTGTCAGCCTTAGTAATGATTAAGTTTGGATCAGAACGCAAATTTTTCAGACATTGTTTAACTGGATTTTTAAGATTGGGCTTATAAACATTAGAATTGAAATCAACAGTATTGGCAATGAGATGCCTGATGGACTCTTTTTGAGAAGAAGATAGAGCGCTATGCTTAAAGGCCCTTTCAATAGGAGCAATTAGATTAGGTAAAGAAGGAATAGCAGAGACAGAGAAATAATTTCTCTAGTGCTGAACTTAATTACCTCAAAGCTATTGCTGTTGATCGTGGTTATTCCTCTAATATTATTGATTCTATTCATAAGAAATTGACGAAACCCGTCCATTCTGAAAAGCATTCTAATTCCAACTCTAATACTTCAGTTGTGCTACCATTTTTTCCTAAAATCAGTCAGCAAGTTGCTAAAATTTTAAGAAGGTTTGATTTTAATGTTATTTTTTCTCCTGTTAATAAAATCACTTTTTCAAATCTCAAACACCCCATTGATCGCCTAGATAACTGGGGTATTTACCAAATCTCTTGCCAGTGTGGCCTTTCTTATATTGGCCAGACTAAACGGGCTCTTAGATTTCGTTTAAAAGAGCATGAAGGTTATGTTAAAAATCTGGAGCTCAAACGTTCTTCTATTGCTCAACATTCTTGGTCTTCTCAAAATAGGTTCGATTTTTCCTCAGCCACCATTATCCAAAAATGTTATTCTAACCTTGATCTTGATTTTTAGGAAGCTTACCACATCATTAAAAATTCTCACTCTTTAGTCAGCGACTTATTTGGAAAGCAATAATTTAATTTCCTATTTTTTTGTTTCTTTTTCTCTCCTTCTCCGGTAGATGTCGCTACTTGTCCACCCAGTCGTTTCCACTGCTTCTCTCTCATTGGTTGTTTCTGGCGCTTTCGCTACCGCATAGATTATATAAGGCAGCGCGTCTCTGTCTATCATTTTGCTTAGCCTTGCTTTTTCTAGCACGCTGTTCTTTTTTGTCCCCTATCTTGCACTGAAGAAGAATCTCGCTGTAGATTCGAAACAGCTGTTTGCTGCTTTTCACGCATTATTTGTGCATTTTAAACGTTGGTTTACTGCTTTTTAATACTGGAAAATCGCTGAAGCAAATCGTTCTGTTTCACTAAGACAACGCACTCGCACATCGGGCTACCGTTACGCAACAGTTTTATCGTGAAAACAATTTTGAAGTGATTTATCATGCTCCCTACGCGCCTGACGTGGCTCCTAGTGACTTTTGGCTGTTTTCCAACAATGAAACATACTTTCCTTGGCCGCACTTTCACCAGCCGTGCTGGTATTGCTTCAGCGATTTTCCAGCGGTCAAAACAGACTCCTACAAAAGCCTTCGCCGCGGTCATGGAATCATGGCGTTGACGTTGTGAAAAATGTGTACGTTTGCAGGGAGATTACGTCGAGAAGTAACACCAGTTTCATAGTTTTCGGGTGAGTAGTTAGTTAAAGAAAAAATCGGAGGCCTTAGAACTTGAATGCACCTCGTACAATAAAATAATATTTAATTTTTTCTTTAAAAATAAACTCTGAAAAATACAGTAGATGTTGCAAGTCAATAGATGAGTTAAAGTTAACGCGATACAAAACGTATTAGGAAAATAGAGCTGATATACACATTTATATTATTATATACACATTTACATTATTATATACACGTGGTTATAAAGTGTAAATAATTTAGTTATCTGAACCATGCACAAATACGCATCACACGCTCACACAAATAGATATATGCATGAATGTGTGTAAAATTTGCGCATAATATTGTTTGTTATAAAGAAAAAAAATGCAGCAAAGAAAAGCGAACAAAATAAAGAAAAAAATATTAACTATTACAGTACATACGTAAATAAATTCTGTTAAGAGCCTACTTCAGTCAGGCAAGAAAGGAAAATGCTAATGTAAAGTCTTAGGGGCGTTATTTTCAAATTTCTCGGTTTGATTTTAATATTTTTGGATGATTTTTTTGCATATGATAGCCTGAGAACGATATTAGTTTTTACTTTTTTGATTTTGGTTATAGTTTCTTTTAATATTAGGGCAATTTCAAGTTCAGAACCGGTTGGAACCGGTTCTGAAAGTTAAAGTAATTTTTAAAAACAAATCTGAAACTAAAATCGAAAAAGTAAAAACTAGCTCGGTTTTAGATCGTCCTCAGCTGTCCTATGCAAAAACAAATCATTCAAAAATATTAAAATGAAAGCGAGAAATTTGAAAATAAAGTCCCCATAGACTTTACATTAGCGTTCGAGTTTATCCGCACGACTAGTGTGTGCTCTTAACCCCTTGAGGGGCTGTGGGATAAAATATATCCCACCTAATTTAAACAAGATTCTCACCAGAAAATTTTAACTAAATTTTATATTTTTAACTTTGGAGGAAAATCGTTGAAAAATTGCTTTTTCTTATTTAAAATTAAATTTTTTCGATTATTCCGGTGAGAATTCAATATTTAGAGACATTTTTCTTGCCCCTCAAGGGGTTAAACAAGAATAAATTTAACATTATTCTTTTAAATCTAATTTTTTAAACGGTTTCAATACAGTTTTTTATTTAGTAAGTTTATTTTTAGACTATGCAACATTTTTAGTTTCATTTGTTAATTTTGTGTTATTTTGCCTTTTAGAATACAAAGACTGTGCCAATTTTACAAATGACTCTGATATAGAAGTATTTTATACACATGATGTTCGTGTGGGTAGCATTGCCATTTTTCTTTGCCCACCAGCGACTAGATTAGTTGGACAGTCGTATGCCATTTGCCGGCGTTGGGGAGTATGGAGTCATCCTCTACCAACATGTGAAGGTAAATAGTTTCAGAATAAAAGCTTATAAATTATTTATTTTGCATTTCTGTTTTGGATATATTTAAAGCAATGTTTCTGATCATAGAATATTTTAATAGTAATACATGACATATTAAATAAATTGAAGACATATTAGTGGTAGAAGAAAACAGTTTTTTTGTGTAATATTTGACAAAAAATTAACTGTAAGTCTTGATGTAATTTTATGCATATGTTCTAAAAATATGAAAACTTTATTTTATCACTTTTACAAAATGTCCACCATACATATGAGTGTTTTTTTTTCTTTCTCCCTTAATAGTTGCCTAGCAACTGCTTTTCATAGTGTATGAAAAGGTCATTAAAACAACTGCGATTACGAAAGATTATGCAGAAAGTTCAGTTGTGGAAAGAAACATATCAGTTAATCTTCTATAATTAGGTACTCAATCAGTGTTAGTGTCAAACATAATCTATAAATGAATAAATATATTAATGAAAACAATGTATTATACTTCAATCGTAGAGGGAATTTACTACAGAAACCATATTGTAGTATCGAATCACGTTAAGTAAGACACATTGATTGATGGTGATGCGATTATAAATAATTACCCAATACGTTTAAAATTCTCCACGTAATTGAATATACGAGGGTGGTTCAATAATTATTGTCCCGAGTGTGTATAAAATATTTGTACTGCGATAGTTCATGTGAAATATTGAAGTCTTAGATGCCTATATGCTCAATTTCAGAACCGTAGCTACTATATTAACATTTTTGTTTTCGTTTTAGGTGTGAGAGATTAAATCTAGCTTCAAAAGGAGGGGTTTGAGGGCAAAGGCTGGTTTGAAGCTTATGGGACTAGATTTCTAACAGTGGATGAGACGCGGCTACATCACTATGATCCCGAATCCAAACGACAGGTAGCTACGTCTCATCCACTGTCACGAATCTAACACAGAGCTGCTTCAGGCCTGGCCCCGTAAGCTCCAAACCGGACTTCCTCACCCCCACCCTTTTAACCCTTAAATGTCAGGTGTTGCTTTTCGGCAACATACCAAATTTAGGCTCTAAAATACTATTAGAATAATATTGAAGCTATAATGCCTAATGTTGCCAATAAAATGCATTCTGAAAATATTATTAAATCGATTTTCAACATGTAGATGGCAACACTTGTGCTGTTTAAGAATAAAGATAGATTTATTTTTTCAATTGTTGCTACTTGTTCTTTTTTGTTTTGTTTGGAAGCTTGCGAAATACCCTATTTTGTTCTGCAGTGAGCAAGTAAAATTTATTTCTTATTATAGTTCCTAAAATTCTTGTTTGTTTAATATTATAGAATTTTATCAAAGAAAATTATTTTTTCAATTAAAGACCAGTATTGCCGATTAGTAACAAACTGTTTTTTAGCCGTAAACCATACTTAAAACAAAATATGATTTTAAGTATTTTTCCCATGATTTATTTAAAAAATGAAAGCCGAAAAACATTGATACAATGATTTTGGAAAAGTCAGGCATTTAAGGGTTAAGCTAGGTGCCACCTCTCGAACCTAAAACAAAAAAAAGTTATGGTAATATAACAGCTACGGTTCTGAAATTGAGCATATAGGTAACTATGACTTCAATATTCCACATTAACCATCTTTGTACAAATATTTTATACACACTCGGGACAATAATTATTGAACCACCCTCGTATTTCACTTGAAATAAAAGTGGACATACTGGATAATCATTTTGTCAGATTATGTACTGCAAGTTTGACATACAAGCAGTATGAAAACAATCGATACTTTTGCTTTTATTCGCACACCGTTTACAATAAAATTACACCAAAAGTGTCATTAGAATATTATATTCTTTCAGAATAGAAATGTAATTTATGAAATAGGGGTGGGGTCTCTACCTATTAAAAACACCAACTCCGATTTTTTAAATGGTAACACCCACTTTTGCCACTATAATTGAGTTTCTTAGATCAAGGCAGACAAGAAAAGTATATAGTTTTTTTTTTTTCACAATTCCATAATAAAAGATATGAAGGGTATATCCACGAATTTAGAAAAAATAAATTAGGATATCAAAGGATAAACTTCGAGATTCAAACCGCTGAAATTATAGAGACAATCAACATGTAAATTAAACATAAGACAATTTCTCATCGTCCACACTTTTTTTAACTTTTGAAATAAATTTTCCGCTTGATGTTTTCGATTTTATGATATGTGATTAATCGGTATCAGAAAATTTTCCCCTTTGATCTTCGAAGAGTAAAATTTTGCTATATTTCAAAAACTATTATTAGAATGAACTGCAAATTTATACACCCGTTTTTTTACTATGCTTATTCTCGTTATGTAAAAATAGATGTATTTCATAATTCATATTTTTTTGTGAACTTATTAATAATTTTCATAATTAAAATCATGCTTTCGAGTAAACGAAATGTCTAGAATATGTTTGTATCCATTCAGTGCATACCATAAAAATCTAAAAAAATACACAAACTATGCAGGGTGTCCCAAAACTTCGTGTACAAACTTGGAGGGGAGGTAGAGAACATCGTTAGGAACCACAATTACATAGTAAAGCATGGGTAGAAACGTCACCCTCACGTGAAAAAGAGAGACAAAGACCAGTAGGGCCACAATGCAGAAAACAATGTAAAACGCTTAATTACATAGAAAAGGTTACAATGTATGACTTACAAGCATCACAGGAGCTGTTCAAAATGACGACCATTTACATGGATGCATACATGACACCTATGCGACATAGACTGGAGAACATTTTCGAAGATTCTGGTTGTTGCGTTGATGGTAGCTGCAGTAATGGAGATTCGTGCCACGAAGTCCATTTCAGAATTTACGGAGGTGTCGTACACAATTCTCTTCATGGCACCCCAGAGAAAATAATCAAGAGGTGATAAATCAGATGATCTGGGGAGCATGGGACGGGACCGCCACGTCCAATCCAATTGTTTCCAAATGTCCGACCTAAATGGCGCCCCATCAAGATGAAAGCACATTCCGCGTCAAACATGTGCAGACATCGTTATTTCCAGAAGAATCTCGTGAATAAACAAGAGTTATTTGCGAGCGTCCAGTCGGGGTGGTAAGATGTATGATCCGACTAAACTGTACGTCACGATACCCGTCCACAAATTAACATTGAAGCGTTCTTCTGGGACTCGTGGTCGGGTACCATGTGGGTTGTTGTACGTGTGATTTCTAATGATCGCACACAGTCAACGTCTACAATAAGGAACCCACGCGTGCCGACCTTGAGAGCTCGCATACACCTATCGATTTCCGCCAATGCTTTCCTATGTAATTATGATTCCTAAAGATGTTATCTACATTCCCTCCAAGATTGTGCACGAAGTCCTCGGACACCCTGTATATTTTTTTGGGCTGATTTAAACTAAGACTTTCAAATAAATTGTGAAAAGTGGGTGTTACTATTTGAAAAATCGAAGTTGCTGAAATTTTTAATATGAAAACGACCCCTATGTCAAAATGCATTCAATTTCCAGAAAAAGACATTATTCAGAATTTAATGAAATCTTTAATATGATATGTTGTCGTAAACAATCTGCATTTGTTTGTTCGTGAGTGGGAATTTTAGGAAATACCGAAACGAGTTCAAAAGTATAGATAGCAAATTGGTGGTGTCAGTCCCTGCTCCAACATAAGACTATATTCTATCCTTTTCAGCCCTGGTGTCGCCTGTAGGAGAAACTAAATAACATTCTTTAAATTAATTTAAAATGCTTCTAGAATTGTTAAAATTACTTCTAGCCCTTTTAAATAAACGCCTACCTATCATAAGCATCGATATATAGACTGATACATCTTTGAAATCTTTGAAGATGCTTTTTAGTAATTTTAAACTGGTTTTTGTGGTCCCTCATAATATTTGTCTCTAGACTGGGGAGGTTAAGTCTCTGCCACTACTACGAAGAGAGTGTAGGAGTGTAAATCATTCTAAAATTGCGATTTTTGTGATATTGAAAGGGCTAGAAACTGGAATTTTGGCATGGTAGTTACTTATAGGATGTAAATGCTCTTAAAGAACAGTTTCTAAAAGAAAAATTCACAATTTAAATGGTTGAATTGAGCGAAAAACGTTTTTAATTACGTTTTTAGTTACTAAAAACGTTTTTAGTTTCAATCTCAGCACAGATCAGTTTTAAAAAATCGAATTTGAAAAGAGTGCAGGAGGACAAACGTTCTAAACATACGATTTTTGGGATATTGAAGGAACAAGAAACTTGACATTTGGCATGGCGGTTACTTTTAAAATACAAATATTCACTGAGAATGGTTTCTATAAAAATGGAAATTAAAAACGAGGAAATGAGTGGAAAACTTTCTAGATTACGATTTACATGAATTTTACATAATATTTGTTAATTAATTCCACATCTATTTCATGTTTAGATGACATAATTGCAAGTCTGACTACAAATCAATAGCAGCTCCATCTATGTGTCATTCTAAGACTAATGCCTTCATTATTGAAAAATTATGTTATTTAATACATTCCAACTAAATTAAATGTCTTTAAAAGCAATAAAAACACTAAAAAATGTACAGTTTATAATTAAAATGGTTCACTGTATAAAAGCTTATTTTGGTAAAAAGGCGGTAAAAACGAATAAAAGCCACCGACGGGTCTGTATTTAATTTTAGACAGCTTTTTCGCAACCCTGCAATACAGTAAATTTTGTCCTTTGCTATTTATTATTTTTGTATTTATTTTATTTTCTGATCTCAGACCCAGGCAACGTCGGGCGGGTCAGTTAGTTAGATATAACTGTACTAAAATTATCTTTGTTACATAAAAAAAAATTTTTAATTCTGGAAACAGATGTTTCGTAGTTTACAGATTAGTAAGTATTGTTATTTGGATATTATTGTTATTAAGATAAAATACTTGTACAACGAGATGCTTATCCAAATAAAACAACAATGCAAATCGTATTCTAAGACATACTACTACCAAGAAATAGCACAATTATAGGCTATTGCGAACGCAAAACTAGTGAGCGAGCGTAGGCAGAGTCTTCCTCAAAATTGTACTTATTATTCTGAAAAAATTAAAAGTATAAGCAGCTCTAAAACATCATTGCATGAAATCGTGATTAATGTTTAACAAATTTTAACAGTTCTTTAAATATTCTATTTTCTGAATCTTTAAAAAATGTTACTTGCTTATAAATATACATAAAATGGGCGCATTGTAGGATATCAGATGCTTTGTAAAGTGAGATTAAAAAAATCATATGGACGGCACAGATGTTGTTGATGCGCCTTGTAGAT
Source organism: Maratus speciosus (assembly GCA_963932465.1). Lineage (NCBI taxonomy): Eukaryota > Metazoa > Arthropoda > Arachnida > Araneae > Salticidae > Maratus > Maratus speciosus. The sequence goes on along the minus strand of OZ010788.1, from coordinate 242,403,412 downwards.
TTATTAATTACATATATATGTGTGTATTCTAAAGTATTCATTTCTATATTTTGTTCAGTTCCTAGTTGTTCTATAGAGACCTTGATGCTGTCGTTGTCAGAATACTTTGTAGACTTAAGGAACATAACAGACGAATTTGTACCTATCGATTCTGAAGTGATATTAGAATGCAAAGAGAGCGCATCTCTAATGGGGAATCCCAGAGTAACATGTGGATCATCAGGCGAATGGGAAGTTGGAGAAGTGATGTGTAAGTATTCTGCATTTAAATTTGAAATAGGGAAGTAATTTCTATAAACGCTTGCATTTTTTATAAAGTATGTGAAAGCATAAGAATCCATAATATAAAAGAAACGTTTACTTGTTTGCTAAATTTGATATGTCTTTTAAGTTTCACAAACTTTAATAAAAGAAAAGTGCCCAGTTAAGGGGACCGGGAAAGCCCTATCTCCGCCATGTTAAATTCACCAATTCTATGTACTTTTTTCTCAGAAATGGTGGGAGATAGAGGTCTAGATTTTTTAGAGTAGTTAAAATAACATGATTTACGTATTTTAACAGACCATTTTCTTTCTAAGTGAAACTCAAAATTAATTATTAATTATTTATTGAAAGTCATTTTTAAATTAGCAATTTTGGTAAGATTTTGCTGCCTAAAATAAATAATTCTCAACAAATCATTAAATACCTGTGTTAAAGTATACAATATAACATAATATAAGTATTAAATAAAAATCTGAGTTCTTAAATTTAATAAATATTGAAAAAAATCAACATAAACATGAAAAATCCAAGTTTTGAGAAAAAGTGAATTAAAAATCTAAATGGCCATTAATCTGTTCTAAATGGCCATTAAGCATTAAGTATTCTTAGAAAGAAGGAATAATTTCAACACTTATTTTTTTTATATAAACATGTATGACACATCGTTGGAAAGATAAAAGTTTAAACTATTTAATGATATAAAAAGTAAAAATCGATTTTTTAGCTGAATTTTGCTTTCCCGGTCCCCTTAAACTCATGGCATTGACCTCACAGGCTATTCCCACTAATTGTATATTGTACTCTTATTTCAAAGAATAATGTCCCTCGAAAAAGAACTTAAAGGGGGAGATTAGCCCCCATTTCTCCTCTTTATATTTAACTAATGAACCTCCAAATATAATAAAGAAAGCGCCTTATCGGAATAAATCTGTATACCAATGTTGAAGCAAATCGGATAATTCTGCCTGAAAAAACCATTTGTCTAAATTAAGGAGGATTAGCCCCCATTTTCCCCCTTTACACTTGACAAAAGAACCCCCAAATCTAATCAGGGAAGCTCCTTATCAGATTAAACCGGTGTACCAAATTTGAAGCAAACCCGATAATTCTGCATGAAAAACCCATTTTATCTAAATTAAAGAGGGGAATTAGCCCCCTGTTTCTCCCCTTTATACTTAATCAATGAACCCCCAAAACTAATCAGTGAAGGGCCTTATCAGAATGAACCCAGAAAAAAAAATTGAAGCAAATCGGATATTTTATCAAGAATTATCGTGTTACATACATACGTATGTACAAGTACTAGTACATACAGAACCTGTGGGCACATTACCTCTCAGGCTATGATAGCCTGTGAGTTAATAGAGATTATCTATTTTGAAAGCCATAACTTTTCCTTTCATTAATTGAAACTTGTGGATATATTTAAAATACTCTACATCTTTAATCATCTCTCAAAAGAGATTTAATTTAAATTAAATTAATTAATCTTAGGGACTTTTAATAAAGATTCCTTCTTGTCAATTATCGACAGTGAAGATTATGCGGAAGTTTCTTGAAAGAAAGGAAACCCGTATATTCTCAGACAACTAATTACATCAAAAGTGCTAACTTGGGAAAATGATATTAACTTTTAACTTCTAATCGCGATTTAATAAGTAACACGTTTCTCTTCGATCGTTGGGGCTATGCATATATAACGTTATCATTTTAGGGGGGAGGGGGGGGTCTGGCACATGATATCGTAAGATATCTCTAGGGGACGGGGGTTGTGTTTTGATATGGTTATCATTTTTGATCCAACCAAAATTTTCTCTTCTTATTTGTAACTTGGTCTTTACATCAAAATAGTATGTTATCTTTCTTAGCATGTTATCTGTTTTCCTGAAAATACAAAAGTTATTATTTAAATCCTTAAATGATTATAAAATTATTCAGTTCCAAAATATGGAATGCCCCAACGTGTATGCATATATAATCCGCAGTTCAACAAAGTATAATGCGAAGTATGTTTGAAATTATACTTGTATTTAACAAGTAAATAAAAGAGAATGTTGTCCGCCTGTTTTGTTGATAAGAAGTTCTGTCTGCCCCACCCCATGAGGAGGCAAGTTCAAAAAGACATTATTACTGTTGAATACATTATACAACGAAAAGCTATTATTAAATGCTTTTAAACAGCCTGTTTCTTTTAAGTGTTATTTGAGATTATGTTGTTTCATATATAAACTGATATTTTACTGACTTCTCTTCATTTGAATCAATGAAATATAAGAAAAATAAATGTAACCGTATTTGTATATCACTCCAAAAAAAAGAAAAAAAAAAAGAAAAAAATTCCAAAAATCTAAAGAATTTTTATGCATTTATATTTTTTATTATTGTGATAACGATATCATTACTGGGTTGGGGGGGGGGGGGGTGTTCGAGGGATAAGATATGACATCGTAAGGGAGGGAGAGGGTCCAAAAATACCAAAAAGTTGATACGTTATATATGCACAGCCCCTTGTTTATCTCGCACGGAAATGATAAAATATGCTAGCTAGTAGAGGATCTCCAACTTATACTGGGTGTCCCAAAAACAATTGTAACGCGCTTTAATTTTTCACCTGTTGGATATACGTAGGTAAGATAAACTGCAAGTATCCAAAATAAGGTAGGAATTAAGTTTATCTAGATGAAATAGTACTACCGCTGATTTTTTTTTTTTAATTACACTTTTTATACGGTATGCTCTATCCTATAAGTTATATTAAAAAAAATTCTACATTCGGTACAACAAGTAAGTACAACAGTAAAAATTCTAGTCTTCTACGTTCAAAATTGACGGAGCCATGATACTTTGAATTTTATGAAATTTCGAAATTTCCGGCATTAAAATGCGTTAACAGATAAACGTGTTTTTAATGCGCATTGTTTATTGACGTCATATTTTCAAATATGTTGTCATATATGAAAAACATAACTGAAATATTTTTTGTTTATACTGATTAGCGATAAAGAATATCAGTGACAAATAGAAGAGAATTCCCTGTTAAATATGACGTCATGATTAACCATAAAAATAAATGAACAAAAATTATATAAGAAAGGACTTCGCTGGGAAGAAAGTGATGTCATATTTGAAATAAAACGGGAATTTTCAAGCATTTCTTAATAAGACAAAGATCATGACTATCAAAAAGTGTACAGCAAAATTTTTGCAGTCAAAAATGACATAATTATAAGCAGATAATTTTGGCTTTAATAAAATCTTGACAAGTTATTTAAACTTTTACAAATATTTGATATATTTAATTTAATTTTTAGCATTATTCTTTGATATATTCGATTGGAATTCGCTTTCTTTTCTTTTCTGTTGCCAAATTTTTCGATGAAATTGAAATTTCTTAAGCGCTCATTGAATTTCGTTTTTTTTTTAATGTAGTGTTTTTGCATGGAAAAATGGCGTAATGAAGGCATTTTTGTTTATTAAACATGAAACATCCATTTTCTTCCAATTCTTTTATTTTAAATCAAGACTTTATTTATTTTGTTGTCATAAAATCTAAACTTTCAAACGCTTTCATGTTTCACATAAATAAAAATCCATATTTGTACATGATTCATCAAGTATTTTTTTTTTTTAAATATTTGAACAAGTACGAAAAATTCCCAGGTGAAAGTGTCTGTTGTGGTCACAATTTAAATCATGTCATATTTAAGTAATTTTTTTATGTTCCACTGTATGACGTCTATATTACGCATAAAAGTGGTAGCAAAGATTGAACATAATTTTCGCTTACGTTCATAAAGTTCATTGGCGAAAAATATAGTAAATAAAAATTTATTTTTTATGAGGGGTATTTTATTAATATTTTACAATAAATTTCCGCCACAGTAAAATTTTTGTTTCTATAAAAAATTTCACATGAAAAGTTTTATTTACACTGGCAGTGGCCCTGGTGGAAAAGAGCATAACTTAAACTTTAAAATGGATTGTTTTACATTTTGTCCTATGGCAACTACACTTCAACCTAAAAGTAGGTTGTACAAATTCAATAAAATTTTTTTTGCGTTTATAGTGCCCCATTTGAGGGCTATTTAGCCAAGTATTGCTAAGCGTAGTAGAAATTCGACCCAAGAGGGCACTCGTGCGCGTGTGTATGTGAATAAATGTCAATACATATTGCTATACATAAATAAAACCTGCGGAAATAGTCCCTTTTGCTTCATGTCTTAGATTTTGTTGCATAAACGTTTCACTTTCAAGCATGGCAGCTCAATTCTCTGCGCAGAAAAAAAAAATGAGTGCTGTGCGCGAATAGAAGTTTTCATTTCAAGAACTGTTCCTGGAGTTAAATTAGACAATGTAAATCTAATTTTTCCATTGCAATTGTTTTGGTAGTATTTTCTTATTTTTGTTATTAACAGTTCGTTATTAAACCTTTTTTAATGTCTTTGAATTTTTCGGGTGCCTAGCATTAATTTAAGAAGCATAATTGCACATCAATAAATATGATGTATAATGCATTTTTCTTTAAATTTAACTTTGAATAAAAAAGCATAAAACAACAATGCCCTCTGTTGGTTATTCAAAGGCAAAGTTGAATCAGCATCTGTCTATCTACGAGGACGGTTTGAATAATTATTGTCCCGAGGTTCTATAAAATATTTGTACTGCGATGGTTGATGTGGAATATTGAAGCCTAATGTCTTAGATGCCTATGTGCTCAATTTCAGAATAGTAGCTGCTATATTAACCTCTTTTTTTTTTCGTTTTTGGTGTTAGAGGTGGCACCTAGCTTGAAAGGAGGTGTTGAGGGGAAAGGCTGGTTTGGAGCTTATGGGGTCAGACCTGTGACAGACTTGTGACAATGGAAGAGATGTGGCTACATCACTATGATCCCGAGTGTCTCATCCACTGTCACAAATCTATCAAAACCAGCCTTCCCCCCCCCCCAACACCATCTTTCAAGCTATGTGCCACCTCTCACATCTAAAACGAAAAAAACATATGTTAATATAGCAGTTCTGAAATTGAGCATATAGCATTTTAAGACATTAGGCTCCAATATTCCGCATCCACCATCGCAGGGCAAATATTTTATACACACTCGGGACAATAATTATTGAACCACCCACATGGTATTCTAAAACGCGACCGATAAATTCAGAGGGATGATAGTAAACATCAAGGGGATGAAAATTTACCGTAGAACATGTGGTTGCAAACCACATATTTAATCAAACATACAGGGTGTATCATCCTAACTCAATTTGGGCTGGAGGTAATAACTTTCAGAAATTTCAGAAGTATATTATAATAAAACATTTAACCGACATTCTCACCTTTGTTGTAAATGTGGCACCAAACAAATGAGGTAGAAGTTTGCATTATACGCACCAATAGTATGCACTTTACGTACCACATTTTGGATTGTGATTATCAGTTCATACAGTGTCATCGATTGCTTGAGCAACATGTTTTTCCAGATCTTTTCATGATGTTATCACATTTCACACAAAACAAGATACATATCGTTGCATTTCCACTGCAATCTTTTTATTTTTCTCTAAATTATTACCGTCAACCGGAGTTCAGTTAATATGAAACACCCTGTATTTGTGACTAAATAAGTGGTTTGCGACCCCGTGTTCTACGGTATTAGGTAGCTTTCATTACAAAAAGTCCTTCCGGCCAGTGCCGGGAGGAAGAGGTAGCTTTCAAATTCCTTATTTTAAAAAAGCCAACTTATATTATTCAAACACACGAAGCTCAATTTAGTGGAAACCGAATATAGGAGATTCAATACTAATTTTTATCAATACTAAATCATTATGAATGAGAATTTCGCGAAATTAGTCAGCTTTATCCAAGCTGCTTTTATTTAAAGTAACTTATATTTGGCTGAGATGTTCATGTATACTATCCACATGCCTTCTTACATGGAAATAGGCGAATACGTGTGTTATCGCGTGACAAATACAAGATCGTTTCAAAATGTTAGCCTATACTAGAAATTCAAAGTGCTATAATTCAAACATTTTTTAAGATATAAACAAAAGAACAAATTTTCAGAAACAAAATCTGCTCCGGAATCTTTGTATCAAGGCCAAACACATAAAAAAATCTTTTTCATTTTCCAATTTTTTAATACCTCATTTTAAATTTTAAAATTAGTTTTTTTTAAACGGCAAGCCTTTTGAAACAAGATGGCGAATGCAGCTGGCCAACGAACTCGGTCGAGACATTGGTATGTACTATGTACAGACCAAGTAACATCCAAATCGGTTCATAAATACGCTTGTTATCGCGTGACAAAAATCAGGTCGTTTTAAAATGTCAGCCACAATAGAAATTCAAAATGCTATAACTCAGCCATTTTTTTAGATATAGACGAAACAAAAACTGTTCCGGAATCTTTGTATTAAGGCCAAACACATACAAAAAAATCTTTTTCATTTTCCAATTTTTTGGTATCTCATTTTAAATTTTAAATTTTTAAATTTTTTTTAAATGGCCGCCATTTTGAAACAAGATGGCGGATGAAGCTGGCCAACGAACTCGGTCGAGATATTTGTATGTACTATGTACACACCAAGGTACATCCAAATCGGTTCATAAATACGCCTGTTATGACGTGACAAATATCAGGACGTTTCAAAATGTCAGCCACGATAGAAATTCAAAATGCTATAACTCAGCCATTTTTTAAGATATAGACGAAACAAAAAATGCTCCGGAATCTTTGTATCAACGTCAAACACATAAGAAAAAAATATTTTTTCAATTTTCAATTTTTTGGTACCACATTTCAAATTTAAATTTTTCTTAAAAATTTAAATGGCTGCCATTTTTAAACAAGATGGCGGATGAAGCTGGCCAACGAACTCGGTCGAGACATTGGTATGTACTATGTACAAACGAAGTTACATCCAAATCGGTTCATAAATATGCCTTTTATCGCGTGACAAAGTTCAGGACGTTTCAAAATGTCAGCCACGCTAGAAATTCAAAATGCTATAACTCAGCCATTTTTTAAGATATAGACGAAACAAAAACTGCTCCGGAATCTTTGTATAAAGGCCAAATACATAAGAAAAAAATATTTTTCCATTTTCAATTCTTTGGTACCACATTTCAAATTTCAAATTTTTAAAAAAATTTTAAATAGCCGCCATTTTGAAACAAAATGTCGGATGAAGCTGGCCAACGAACTCGGTCGAGACATTTGTATGTACTATGTACATACCGAATTACATCCAAATCGGTTCATAAATTCGAGAGTTACAGTATGACAAATGTCAGATATATATATATATATATGGATATATATATATATATATATATATATATATATATATCAACTTTTGAACGGAGGGTGGTTTCGGTGTCTGGGGGTCATGATCGATGAAAATATACCAAAATTTTTTGAAATCGCTTTCCTCCGAACGGCTGCAATAGGTAGCTTTTTGTAATGAAAGCTACCTAAAAGCTACCTATTGCAGCCGTTCGGAGGAAAGCGATTTCAAAAAATTTTGGTATATTTTCATCGATCATGACCCCCAGACCCCGAAACCACCCTCCGTTCAAAAGTTGATATATATATATATATATATATATATATATATATATATATATATATATATCCATATATATATATATATATCTGACCTTTGTCATACTGTAACTCTCGAATTTATGAACCGATTTGGATGTAATTCGGTATGTACATAGTACATACCAATGTCTCGACCGAGTTCGTTGGCCAGCTTCATCCGCCATTTTGTTTCAAAATGGCGGCCATTTAAAATTTTCTTAAAACATTTAAATTTAAAATGTGGTACCAAAGAATTGAAAATGGGAAAATATTTTTTTCTTATGTATTTGACCTTTATACAAAGATTCCGGAGCAGTTTTTGTTTCGTCTATATCTTAAAAAATGGCTGAGTTATAGCATTTTGAATTTCTAGCGTGGCTGACATTTTGAAACGTCCTGAACTTTGTCACGCGATAAAAGGCGTATTTAAGAACCGATTTGGATGTAACTTCGTTTGTACATAGTACATACCAATGTCTCGACCGAGTTCGTTGTCCAGCTTCATCCGCCATCTTGTTTCAAAATGGCGGCCATTTAAAAAAATTTAAAAAATTTAAAATTTAAAATGAGATACCAAAATATTAGAAAATGAAAAAGATTTTTTTGATATGTGTTTGACCTTAATACAAAGATCCCGGAACAGTTTTTGTTTCGTCTATATCTCAAAAAATGGCTGAGTTATAGCATTTTGAATTTCTAGCGTGGCTGACATTTTGAAACGTCCTGATATTTGTCACGTGATAACAGGCGTATTTATGAACCGATTTGGATGTACTTTGGTGTGTACATAGTACATACCAATATCTCGACCGAGTTCGTTGGCCAGCTTCATCCGCCATCTTGTTTCAAAATGGCGGCCATTTAAAAAAATTTAAAAAATTTAAAATTTAAAATGAGATACCAAAATATTAGAAAATTAAAAAGATTTTTTCTGTATGTGTTTGACCTTAATACAAAGATCCCGGAACAGTTTTTGTTTCCTCTATATCTAAAAAAATGGCTGAGTTATAGCGTTTTGAATTTCTATTGTGGCTGACATTTTAAAACGACCTGATTTTTGTCACGCGATAACAAGCGTATTTATGAACCGATTTGGATGTTACTTGATCTGTTCATAGTACATACCAATGTCTCGACCGAGTTCGTTGGCCAGCTTTATTCGTCCTCTTGTTTCAAAAGGATTGCCATTTAAAAAAAATTAAATTTAAAATTTAAAATGAGGTATTAAAGAATTGGAAAATGAAAAAGATTTTTTTATGTGTTTGGCCTTGATACAAAGATTCCGGAGCAGATTTTGTTTCTGAAAATTTGTTCTTTTGTTTATATCTTAAAAAATGATTGAATTATAGCACTTTGAATTTCTAGTATGGCTAACATTTTGAAACGATCTTGTATTTGTCACGCGATAACACACGTATTCGCCTATTTCCATGTGAGAAAGCATGTGGATAGTATACATCAACATCTCAGCCAAATATAAGTTACTTTAAATAAAAGCAGCTTGGATAAAGCTGACTAATTTCATGAAATTCTCATTTATAATGATTTAGTATTGATAAAAATTAGTATTGAATCTCCTATATTCGGTTTCCACTAAATTGAGCTTCGTGTGTTTGAATAATATAAGTTGACTTTTTTAAAATAAGGTATTTGAAAGCTACCTCTTCCTCCCGGCACTGGCCGGAAGGACTTTTTTTTTCATCTTCTTGATGCCTACTATCACCCTTCCAAATTTGTCAGCCTAATTTCGGAACACCCTGTATATGTATATTAATAATCATCTTCAGCTATAAAATTTTGTACACTTCAACCCAATAGAAACGAGTTACAGTTGTTATATTCGTGGAAGAAAATGCAGCAGAGCACCGCTTCTATTAAAGGATTAAAACTGAAATTAAATTAACATAATTTTTAAGCATCTTACATATTAAGTTTCATGAAATCGCATCTCATAGATACCGAAATATATATTTATCATGTGAATCGCGCTAAACATAGCATATAATCGCCATCTTCAAGGTGATATATACCACAAATCTAATCAGCACGAATTTTAAACAAGAGTCTGATACCGGATGTCCCAAAAATGACTGATGGATTTTAAAATTCAATAACTTGGAAACGGTGACAGATATTTAAAAAAAAATTGCAGAAGGGGTTATGCAAGATGTCAGGAGTTTTTATGCTGCGATTCCCAGTTTTAGTAACAAATAGCAGCGATAGATGGCGTTGCAAGCAATAGGCGCTAAATCCAGGCTCGATTTTTAGGCCTTTCTCTTCTCCCATGCTAAAAAAAAAAAAAAAAAAAAAAAAAAAAAGATTAAAATGTTCTGAATGGATCCCGAAGTACCAAACATCGGGTCTGGAATTAGCACCCATTTCTCGCAGCGCTATCTATTGTTTGAAATTTAAACTAAAATCAAGAATCACAGTAAAAAAAAACTCCTGACATCATACATAATCCTTCTGCAAGAATTTTTTAAATATTTGTCACCGTTTACAAGTTATTGAATTTTAAAATGCATCAGTCATTTTTGGGACAACTAGTACCTTTTAAAATCGCCGTCGCTATTTCAAAATGATGTAATTTCAAGTTCTTGTAACTTTCTAAAGACTTATTGAAATTACATAAATCTCTGTAATATATTTAGGCCATACTTAAGGCTTTATAAAATGTAAAAATAAACACTTATAATATAATATATTACAGTTCAGTTAATATTATGGTATGTCATAATCCGCACGATAACACAACTTATACTAGATATATAAACATAAAACTTATCTTAAAATGAGCTCTAACCTATATTTTATAGAAAGAATTAATATTATTGCGATAAGTAAATATTTTCATTATTTATTAATCATTAATTTTTTTTACCATTTTTCAAATTTAAGTGAATTTCTAAAATATTTCCTGTCAAATAATTTATATATCATCAATTTATTCTATAAAGTTTTCTTTAAAGTTCATTTTAACATAAGTTTTAAGTTGATACATCTATTCTAAGTTCAGTTATATCGTGCGGATTGTGGCATACCATGAGAAATTTTTTTGAAATATTAATTTAACTGTATTTTTTATTATATTATATTATATTATATTATATTATATTATATTATATTTGTTTATTTATTTATTTAATAATGCCTTAGATATGGCTTAACTATCTTACAGTGTTTTATATAATTTCAATAAGTATTTAAAAAGTTATGAGATTTTGAAACCACATCACTTTTGCACTGGCGGCGGATATTTCAAAAGGAAAGAAACACCTTAAGGTTTGAGTAAGTATGCATTTTCATAGAATTATTTGCTTTCCATGTTCTTAAGTTAGAATGCTCACAAAATTTGTGTAACAGATAGACAAAAATCATCCTTCCAAAAATGCACAAATAGTATTCGGGACTTAACATGTAAATTAATCATAACATGTAAATTAATCAGACCCAGGTTCCAGAAGTCTGAACTCGAAATTCTCCACAAATATAATACTTTCTTCTTATGAATATAGAAGAAAGTAAAAATCGTAAATGTTGTCTTTTATTTGTATTAACGGTATTTAGTTATTATGCATATTTAATAACTTTAATATCGAAATAGATATACAATATTTAAAAATATTTTATTGGCAAAATCACATTAAAATGGTATTCTCTTAAATCGATGTTTTTTAATTTCCTTTGTTATAACGATACCTAGATGTATCAAGATTTCTTTCTGCAGTAGCCCATAGTTATATCGTGATCGCTGAGAAAGAACAAAAAAGTACGATAGGTCCGAACGCATTATAAAACCGGGGGCATTTGCAAAATTAAGAGCGATTCTAACATGTAAGTAAGTGTTTTAATTTCACCTTCAAACCTTAGTTTGTACGCGTAATGCATTTTTAAAAATACAATAAACAATAGAGAATGTCATTTATTTATTCTTATCATATAGATTCTTAAAGTGCACTAAAGTTATTAAAGCTATTTTTTCTGAGAAACGGAAAAAGCGATATATAGACCAATGAGCTATTTTACAAAGCGTGATACAATAACAGACTTCTTTACTATATAAATTATTCTCTATTATAAAAATAATAGTAACGAACTTGATAACAAAATTTTTCATCACCGTCTAAATCTTAATATCAAAATTAATTAACTTATAATTTTGTATTGTTTTAGGTATTCCAGATGTCCCAGGTTGTGAACTGAAAATTAATGTGACATCACAGCTACGAGTTAAACCTCTGAAAAAACTCTACGAGTTTGGAGAATTCATTCTTCTGTCTTGTCCTCCAGGTCTAAAACTGAACAAAGAAACAGAACGAGTAATGTGTTTGGGAGAAGTATGGTCCGACACATTGCCAGAATGTGTATAATGACAGTTAATAAACTCGTCAAAATTCATGATAATTGTGAAAAAAATATTTAAATCACATCAGTTTAAACAACTACACTCATGTTCAAAATTAAGAGAGTTTCCAGATTCGGTTATTATCTCCAGACTTATTATACAAATTTTAATGGAATTAGGTATGTACTTAGGTTGATATAATGAAAAAAAAAAAAGAAAAGAAAAGAAAAAGAGAAAAAAAAAAACATTCAACAGTTATGATAAACACGCTTGATCATTCTTAAGACATATCAGCGTCAAAAGGTACAAAACAGAGCTCACAATGTCGAACAAAAGAATGGGTTAATAGGGGGTATGTTTCTCTCTTACAGTTGCACACCTCTCAAAACTTGAATTCATACTGAAAATCAGGCAGTTTATGAGTCTCTGTGGCAGTTAGTCGCACTCCTCCAACAACGAGCATTTCAAGCCCTGTGTAGTTATGGGAAGGGGGGACGCGAATTGCATTTATCCTCCCCAGAACGTCCTAGAAACTCTCTATAGAATTTAGGTCTGGTGATCTGGCTGGCCAATCCATCAAGCGAACATATCCCCACTTTCCATAAATTTGCCGACCAGATAAGCTTTATCTGGGAGCGCGTTGTAGTTCATTAAAATGAAATAAAGGCCAACTGTATCCCTGAAAAGGCAAACATATGGTACCAAAATATCATTTCTATACCTCTCAACAGTCACGGAGCCTTTGCCAAACAAATGGAGGGTTATGCGCCCATCCAGGATGATACCTTCCCTGACTATCAAATCTCCGCTGCGATAAAGGTCTCATTGTCGTATGTTGGAGGCAGGTAGCGGATCCCTGGTTTTCTCCAGATGAAAGTGCGTCGATAATTAGTGTTTAGCCTGAACCGAGACTCATCAGTGAATAGAACGGTCCCCCATTTACCCCTGGTCCATATCGATGACCTACGCACCATGCTAAAGGAGTTTCTCCTGTGGTCAGAAGTGATCGGGACGCAAGCATAAGGTCTTCTTGAAAATAGCCCTCTGTTATGTAGCTTTCTATAAACAGTAACCCTTGAAATCCGGCTTCCTGTGGCCGTAAAAAAGTCAGGAGAGAGCTGAGAAGCTGTTGCACTCCTGTTACACCTCGCTGTAATGGACAAATAGCGATTTCATTGGCCGTCGTGGCTCTTGGACAACCTTGCCCAGGCTATCTCTCTATGGATCTAGTATCCTTAAACTGTGTCCATCAGTTGGACACGACGTTGGACGTTACATTGAAGTCTCTCGCAATCTGCACTTGAGAGTGCCCTGTTTGCAGTCACCCCGCGATTCATCATCTCATTTCATCATCTAAACGTTAGTGGTTATTCATTTTTTACTGTTTGCCTTTGAATTTCACAGAATGTTGCAAAAAAACAGGAAGATATTCCAGTGAAGTGTGCGAACGAACGAAACGCGAAAATTACCATGCTCGCTTATAAAGTTTATTTCTCTACTCACTCCGCCCAGCACACGTGTAAGCTTATGTATTCGTCACTAAGGATTTATATCTTTGTTTCGAATAGTTTCGATAGTTTTACTTTTCGTTCAGTACTTTTCATAAATTCGACAAAATATGGAAATCCTCTTAATTTTGAACATGAGTATACTTAGATTAGTAGTTCTAAAACATTTTCATTCATGTTGTACAGCAATCATTGTTATTATTTATTATTATTGCTCTACTTATTAGTATCGTATATCACAATTATTTTATTTCTTATGAAAGATTTTTCTTCTGTGTAGCAAACTAGTAAACGAAAGGGCAGAACAATTAAATATCGTTCAAAAATGTTAGCACTAATTTGTCTTTTTATAAATGATGTTGAGTTTATTTCGTTAAGAGGTATTGTAATTATGAGTGTATTTTTTATGCAATTATATATCTTGTAAGAAATATGTAATGTATAATCACGTTAACCTTTTACTGCGTTGTGTATTATATCTGACACATTTCAATAAAAGCTATGTATTTCTCCATGTGCCAAGCATTTTCAAAACGTTAGGCTTTTTCTATATCTAGAGCAATCAAATGTAATATATGACACTAATTCAGTCCATTTGGAGACACTATGAGGCTAAATATTTTACTTTGTTTTACGAAAACACATAAGTGTGAATGGACCATTATAATATATTCTTTTATTAATAAATAATGATAGAAAGTAAAATATTTACATGTCATTATTTAATATTTTTAAGCGACTTCAAAAAAGGAGGGGTTCTCAATTTGACGCGCATGTTTTTTTTTTTTTTTTTTTTTTTTTTTCATACGTGTTCACCGATTACTCCGAAACTACGCCACTGATTAGTGTGTTTTTTTTTTTTTTCACTAAAAGAGGATACTCTCGAATTGGTTCCATTTAAATTTCATCAAAATTGATTAAGTAATTTTTTAGAAATTCAACAACAAAATAAAATCTTTAAAATATCTCATTATCAAGTGACGTAGCGCTATCTGTTTGGGGAGAAAGTCGCTACCTGGCAATTTCCCTCCTTCGTTATATGTTTTTGTTTCTAAGATTATTGTAGGGAAAAACCTAAAAGCAATGCTTTAATCATTAAAAACTTTAATGACGTAAACAATCAGTAAAAAAAAAAAAACTCAAAATTATAAAGCGTTTAAATTTACCCAAGATATCTGAGGTACACTCGCTTCATTTGAAGAACTATATTTTTATGGCGGAGGGATTTGTACGCTGATACGGTATGGGGCAAAATAATATGGGCCCTTGCAAATATTTTAATGTAATATAGGGGAGACTGAGGAAGGTTGACCATAGGGGAGGCTTGACCCACCCTTCGGTTTTCATATTTAAAAGAATTTCAGAATTTTGACAATAGGTGACAACCAAAGTTACTGAAATGTTCAAACAATATTCTTAGTTTCATGCGGATAATTGAAACAGGGGTAGAAAAATTAATTGTGAAAAATTTTCAGCTTAAAAAGTGTATTTTTTAGAAAGATTTTCTAAGATTTTCTCACATACAATACATCATAGAAATTTAAGTAAGTAGGTTTTAATTAGTGTAAAAATATTGAGCTTTCATTCAAGGCATAAAGATTGTACAGTAAATTAGGGTAAACATAAACTTGTTCTATGCTTTAAAAAGTGGCTATGTTGGAGGGTTGATCAAATGGTCAAAGCTCCCTTAATTAGGTATTTTTGGACATAATAAAGCGTTCATGATTATATTTATAAAAAATGTAAATTTCTATTATAAAGCTACAGTAAAATAGGGTGAAAGGAAGGAAAATATTTAAAATTGATTAAAGAAAAATGTGAAAATTTGCTATAGAAGAAAGCAAAAATTTTATGAAATATAAATTGGAAAGTTGATAGTAACTTTTATTTCATTTAAATAGTTTCCATACTAGGTAAATATAAAGAATGAAAAATACTAGATAGGATGAAAGGAGCAGCCTTTAAAAATGTTAAGTGTTCATGCCTCTGCAAAAGTACATAACATTGATCAAAACATTTTAGGGAGGTATGTAGATATATTTCACCAAGATGAACATAATAAGATGAAGCCAAACTATGTGGTAACTGGTGTTTCCAGTTCCAAAAGTCGCGCATTAAGCGGGATCGCGTATTAAAAGTGATTTGTATAATGTTGCAGGAACTGGGCTTATTTGCACATCTAATCGTCTAAGTGACCTTTAGAGCTTTCATTTATATATTTATGGTCAAAAATTGTGTCTTTTATGTATATTTAGATTAAAATTTAATTATATTCAACTTTCACCCATTGTTCTTTTTATAGAATCGACTGGAATAATAACTTAATATAAATATGGATTCACATGGCTTTATTGTCGATTAATACGTTACGAAGAAAAATAAAACAAAAAATAATTTTCCTGCTAGACTAATTTTTTTAACAGAAAGAAAAAAAAAATTTTAAAAATCAAAAAACCCGACTGCGTAAAAAGCGAACTGATTAATTATTTCTCATCAATGTTAAACTATTTTTTATATTACTTGCCTATTTTTTTTCCTTGTATTGATGACTTTTAAGTTGTGTTTAATTGTTAGTTCCTATCTATAAACACTGTTTTGATGAGGCCTATAGATTTCTATGATGGTCAGAGTAGCAGTAAAGCTAGAGATCATATCTACACAACTTCCAGGTTGTGTAACATTTAAATGGAGCTTCTGACTGTAAAATAGTCAATGAAACATCGTCTCCGTTTTGAAAGACCTATCCAATGATATGCCACGCAATAGGGTGCGTAATTTTTTTTTATTGTCTACCGCCATATTGTATTTTACGTCCGCCATTTTGAATTTATAAAAACAAAACCTATCCTATAACCATCGGACAGTTAAGACGAATCGATAGAGACCTCATTCATTAAAATCCATCCAGCCGTTGGGATGTTTCGAGGATATACAGAAATCCACATACCCAGATACGTGTGAAACACATAACCCTTCTTGGCGGTCGGGTAAAAAAACATTAAACCTTTGCAGTACAATCTACTTTTTATAATCTTATTTTGTACTTGTGATAATGAGTACTATTATAATCTGTCCATCTTTTCAATATAAGAAAAAGCCATCCTTCTTTGAGTAAAAAATATTGTTAATATAGTTATTTCCAATTAGTTCTGTTCGCCTTAATTAATCTTTTATTAAATAAAGCAAATATAACTATTCGGAATCAGTGTTTTTTATCTGCAATTAAAAAGAAATCTGCTACATCAACAACACTGGAGAAGAAAAAAGGAATTTGCGCTTTAAGCGGGTTTTTTTTTTTTTTTTTTTTTTTTTTTTTTTTTTGCCTCAAAGAACCGAAAATCTATCGCGTATTAAGCGGGATAGAGTAAAAACCGTTCGCATATTAAACGTGATATTTTTTCATTAGACATATCGTCGATGTTCAAGGGATATAAAAAAATCCGCATATTAAGCGGGATTACGTCTTAAGTGGGTATTTAAAATATAAAAAATAATTTTGTAAAAAATAGGTCAATTCTCCCCAGTCTCCCCTAAAATCAAGTAATTGAAGTCGGGTTTTTATTTTAAAGTTTATATTTATATTAATTAGAGTGGGCTCTGTATCATATCTGTCGCATTACTTATAATGGGTAAACTAATGTTTATACGACACTTGTGTCACGAACAAAATAAAACATTTTAAATTTGGCTGAAATATTGGAATATTTTCCTCTTTTTTATACCATTCACATAGTATCAGTATAGATTTTTTTGTTGTATAGTAAAGAAAAAAAATCATGCACTAAAGGTTAAAAATAAAAGAGTTCAAGCACGTCATTATTTCATATTGAATTGCTATTCATCACATTCTATCATTTATCTACATACCGGGTGTCCCAAAAATGATTGATGAATTTTAAGTTTCAATAACTTGCAAACGGTGATAGATATTAAAAAAAATTTGCAGGAGAGTTATGTAAGATATCAGGAATTTTTATACTGCGATTATCAGTTTTAGTTACAAATAGCAGTGGTAGATGGCTCTGCAAGCAATAGGCGGTAAATTAAGTCTCGATTTTTCGGCCTTAATCTTGTCCCATGCAAGAGATTAAAATGTTTTGAATGGATCCCGAAGTACCAAAAATCGGGTCTGGAATTAGCAGCTGTTTCTCGCAGCGCCGTCTATTGTTTGAAATTCGAACTAAAAGTAAGAATCGGAGTAAAAAAACGCCTGACATCATACATAACACCCCTGCACGAATTTTTTTAATATCTGTCACCGTTTGCAAGTTATTGAATTTTAAAATCCATCAGTCATTTTTGAGACACCCGGTATATATATTTTTAATTTACATGCAGTTAACTTCGTTGCTGAGTGAACAGGGGATAGACTTCTTACATTTGCTTTCTTACAAATGTTAAGCATAATTTTAGTAATAGTAAATGACAATCCTACTTTAAGAATTGCAGGTTATTATTTTACATTATCTCGCCAAAATAATCCGATTAATTTCTCCCAAATAATTGCTTCTGTAAACATTGCATCCTAGAATATGTCTTTAAACTTTAGGAAAATTAATATTTCCTAATGAGATAAAATAATGTGGCTAAATGATGTTATTGAAGCATATGTGCTTGTAAGACTGTTAAAAGAACATTCTGAAAACTTTCACTTTCAGATTTTAACAGATAATTTTTCACTCATTCAATAGATATTTTATAGATTACCGAGAAATTAACCCTTAAATGCCTGATTTTACAAAAATCATTGTAATAATGTTTTTCGGCTTTCATTTTTTAAATAAATCATGGGAAAAATACTTTAAAAAATCATATTTTGTTTTAAGTATGCCTTACGGCTAAAAAACAGTTTGTTACTAATCGGCACTACTGGTGTTTAACTGAAAAAATAATTTTTCTTGATAAAATTCTATAATATTAAACACACAAGAATTTTAGGATCTATAATAAGAAATAAATTTTACTTGCTTACTGCAGAACAAAATAGGGTATTTCGCAAGCTTCCAAACAAAACAAAAAGAACAAGTAGCAACAATTGAAAAAATAAATCTATCTTTATTCTTAAACAGCACAAGTGTTGCCATCTACATGTTGAAAATTGATTTAATAATATTTTCAGAATGTATTTTATTGGCAACATTAGGCATTATAGCTTCAATATTATTCTAATAGTATTTTAGAGCCTAAATTGGGTATGTTGCCGAAAAGCAACACCCGGCATTTAAGGGATAAATTTCTTCTATTGTAAAAGAAACATTTTTTAACAATGCCTGTTTGAAGCTTCCACCAATTCAAACAATACAGTCTAAGGTACACTAATAAACAAAACTGCAAAAAACTGGGGAACCCTCTACTTTTTAAAGGGAATCTCATTTTCTCGTTTTAACGACCAAATTCAAAAATACTAGCTCTACGCATATTTTTATCTGATATCATAATACATTTAAGAAAAAAGTCCATTTTAATCGATGCCAGTTTGTGTTCTTGCTTGAAATCGTCATTTTTCAGCGAAATCCTTTGATAAGGCGAAGTTCTTTAATAGTCCTTTTTTTCTCTTTATTTTTAATATAAAGCGTAAGGAAAGTTCTTAAATTGCAGTAAAACAAGATTCAATATTGAAAATCAGAAGGAAATTCTTTTTTATTCAAAAATTCATTCATATTTTTACGGATTATGACAATATGAGGAATAAGAGTATTTAACTTGGTTTTCCCAATAATTCTATTGTAATAGGTTTACATTTTAATGTTGAAATCAACATTTAAGCAATGCTTTTTTTGTTGTTGTTATCTCAGCAGGTGTACAAATATGGATTGTCATCTCAACTAAATTTCTTTATTTTAATTTTAAAATTCATAAATTATTTTGGATAGCACTCAAAAATATCTTTAATGAACTGAAAATAACTTATTTGAAATTCACAATAAATTCTTAAAATTCTTAAACTTTTATGCATTATAGATACTAATAAATGCAACAATTTAACAAACAAAATATATATACCAGTTGTTTCAAAAGTTTTGTGCGAAAGTAAAACGCGATAAAAAATGATCGATGGGTTTGTGGATATTTTGAATAATTTTTTTGGTTGCTGTCATAAAAAATCCCGTACCACGGTGAATATTTATCTGCATACCACATATCTCACCGACCAATAGACCGTTTTTTATCGCGTTTTACTTTCACACAAAACTTTTGAAACCCCCGATATATATGTGTATGTTTTTTTAAAACAAAAGAAATAAAATTATTCAGTAGAATTTACTGTTTTTCGACCACATAATTAACCCTCCGCGCGTATCGCTTCTGTGATTTGCGCGAGTTATTAAATTCGATTTCTACTACAGTTCACCCTAAAATCTTTGCTGCAGACAACTATAATTGTAATATTTTTTCTGCAAATATTTCCAGACAGGATTTCTACGAAAAATTTACTACTACTAGAAAAAAAAAATTCTACCCGTATTTCAGGGCAGGAGAAAATCGAGCGGTAAGCAGAGAGTTCAAAAATATTTCTCTGATTCAGTTGATTTGTTCGGATATAATTCCTTTTTAAAGTCATATGAATCTAAAGTTTTCTGTTTATAGCATACAGAGTTTCAACCAAATTTAATGCAACTTTCAGGAAACCTACAGAGAACAGTAGAAACAGTACGCAGCAATTAAAATATGAATATATTGAATATTTGATAACATATGGGCATTCATGTGAAATAGTTTTTAACTGCGCATGTGAGGAATATTCCAAATAAATTATTTCATAATTTGGTAGTCAGCTATTTAGAGCAGCTTCTATAAAATGTCCAGTCAAATATTGTGAAAACCCAGAAGTATTTATGCCGTGCGCTGATTGGAAAATTGTGGAAAATCCGCTATAATAATCTACTTTTAGAAAGCAACTCACTATATAGCCCCTATCGTTCTGAAGTAAAATTGCTAAATCTTCACTGAGAAATATGAAATCAAACATGTTCTTTACGTCCTAGAAGTTCAAGAACAATTCGTCAAGAATTTCAGTACGTATTCGACAACACGTGTGAAATCTAAAGCGTCCGGTAACTTATCCTTAATTTTTGGACATGAGGGTACAATTTCATACACTCAATTAAATTCATATAAGTATACATACACTGGTGGATAAAACTTAAGGACCAAGAAGAAATGTACACATAAATGAGAATCTACGTGAGATTTTGGGTCGTCAAGAAGCAAACAATAGCATTAACAGAATGTTACACAGGATTTAATCTAAAAATTTTGTTTAAAGGAGGTATTACCAGAGGTCCTTTTTTTGAAACGTGAATACTGTCCGAAAACAAGACTGTACAAAGAAAGCAAAATACTCACAATTAACAATCGTCAGTGCCAAATCAATAACGGATGTGGTCACCGTGTAATGCGAAACAACTTTCAGCACGGCGTGGCATACTCAGAACAACATGATTCAGTAGCTGTTGAGGCATGTTACCACATGCCTCCTTTACTGCACGGATGAGGGTTTCCTTGTTTGTGGGAGGAAATTGTCGAGCAGCAATACGTCTCCCCAAGGCATCCCATACATTTTCAATGAGATTCAGGCCAGGGGAACGTGCTGGCCAGTTTATGCGATGGATATCTTCGGCCTTAAGACAATCTTGTACTGACTGTGTGCAATGTCAAGGTACGTTATCGTCCATAAAACGAAACTTTTCGACGACAGCACCTCAAAAAGTCGAACATGTGGAAGCAGGACGTCTTCAATGCACCGCCTACCGGTCATGGACCCTTGGTCAAGCGCATAGAGATCCGTGCGACCACTGAATATGATGCCTTCCCACACCATGATACTTGAAGTCACATATCGATCTCTTTATAGAATATTTTCGTGACAGTAAGCACTACCAACCTCGCGCCATATCAGGTTACGTCTACAATCAGACGATAGACTGAATCTACTCTCATCTGAGAAGAGCACGGTAGACCAGTCGTCATCCGTCCAATTGCAATGCATACGGCACCACTGTAAACGGGTGCTACGTTGGCATCTCGAAAGTGGGACACACACAACAGTTCTTCGGGCGTATAGTCCACCCTTTTTGAAACGTCTTGCAACAGTTTTCTGCGATATTTTAGTTCCTGTGGAAGCACAAAGTTCATTTGCTAATTGGCCAGCTGTGCTGCGTTGGTTTCTTTTTGCCAAAAAACAATATAGAGATCTTCTTAGGACGTCGTACTGCTAGGACGACTTCCTCCCGTGCGCCTAATACATATTCCACTCTTTTGGAATGCTGCTTATAGCCTAGAAACAATACTGTGCGTGATGTTAAATTCACGGGCAATATCTTTCCTTTTGCATCCTTCTTCCAACTTTCCGATTATTTTACCACGAGTAATATCATCTAAATGATGCCTCGAAGACATGTTCAAAATTTTAATGTTCAAGCTTCACTCCATCTCCTTCAATTTTTACATCTAATGACAACTCACAGCATCCACCAATTGCCTAAAATCTCTTATGTCTGCTGCCACGGGGTCGACCAATTTAATGGTTGCATAAGTTTCACAAAACAGAGTACATCCCGCATTCATGCAAATTTGCACGTGCTGCTGCGGATATATTTCTAAATGTAATCGTTGAAAATAACAGTGGTCCCTAAGTTTTGTCTACCAGTGTATATGCGCGCGTGTGCGTGTTAAAACAAAATATTTTGGTAATTCATTCAATAACATTTACTGGGTTTTTTCCACATGATTCGCGTATGGCTCATTAAACATCCTGAAAAAAAAACTATATTCAGTGTGAACATTATATACAGGATGTATCTGAATTAAGGGTCATAATTTTATGGGATTATATTACATTTCAAGGAATCTAGGGTCACAACCTACTTTTTCAAACAAAAATACAAGTCTGATTCCAATTGGAAGCTAATTTTTACCCATATCTCTAATAATATTTATGATTAAGGTCACAACCCACTTTTTCAAACAAAAATGCAAGTCAGATTCCAATTGGAAGCTAATTTTTACCCATATCTCTAATAATATTTATGATTAAATCATTTATTTTTGAGACAAAGCAAGATAAATAGGTTGTAAATTTTATTAAAATATCTTCATTACTGTTAAAATTATGAACGAAAATTCGAACTGAGATTGGAGATAGACATCTTGCATTTTTAACTGAATAAGAAGATTGTGACCACGGTTTCATGTACAAAAGGTGTTTCGATAAGCATATACCATGACTATTCAGTTCTGAATATCAATTCAGATACACGATTTATATGCTAAAAATACCCGGAGAATCCAGCCCGGTTTTTCAGGTCATTAGTGACCTGTGTGCAGAAAATAAGTGAGAAGCATTTTTAATTCTAAGAGATTTTTAACATTAAAATTTTTCTTTTAGATTGCACCAACAGTACCAAAACGCTTTTACATAAAAAATATCAATTACGTATTCAAATAAAGTTTGGAATTTTATTAAAATACGCACTTTAATCTTAGTCGTATGCTAAGGGTTATTAGGCAAATATTTCGCTATTTACAGGAGCGTTTTTATTTCTGATTATTTCAGTGTTTAAATGAATAGTTTAGTGGTTTTTGTTTATATTAAACTTGTGGTTTTTTAATTAATTTACCTATATAAGCAAGTTTTAATTTTGTTATGGAATATTATCCAGAAACAAATGCTGAATCATTTATGTATAGTTTTAAATGCTAATGGTTTAATCTTCTGTAATCGGACAGCACACTATAGAAATAGATATTTTTTTTTATCATACTTGATATTTTTTAATTCATAAATCTAATATATAAAAATGAAAATTTGTCTGTCTGTCTGTAATGCTATACAAATCCACAGTTTAGAAGCCAGAAATGTGAAATGTTACGTACATGTATATTAAAACACGGCTGAGATAACTAAAGCTATCGGGAATCGAAATAATTCATAGTTAACTTTTAATTAATGAAAAACCACTAATTTAACAGCAATTTCCTATCATATTTAAACATTTTTCGTTACAGCAGCTGCCAACAATTAAAAATTCACAATAGAATCCTTTTTTTATGTTCAACCCGTAATAGTGCGAGTTCTTTAACCAATGTGAGAGATACATATTAAGGACGCCACGCTGCAATACTAAAAAGTTGTAGCGGGTATTACGATAATTCTTTTACCTCATATGCAAATCTATATAGTATATAAAAGAAAGTCTGAATTTCGTATTAATCAACGCGCAGCCAAAACTACTGAACCTAAAATTTTGAAAATTGGGGTAAAAATAGTTCTTATGGCATTGAGTGCCGCTAAGAAAGGATTTTCTAAAATTCCACCCCTAAGGGGGGTAAAAAAGAGAACGAACTTAAAAAAAAATCCTTAAAAATCTGATTTTATAGTTATTTTTCAACTGATAACATATTTTAGTGTATTTTTGTATGCTGAATCGAATGGTACTAACTAAATTCTTTTAAGTCCAATAGTTCGAGAGATATTTCATATTTTTCTAATTTGGCGCTATCTTTGGCGCCAAAAGCTCAAATTTTCAAGTAATAATTTCTAAAAACTCATTCTCTTCATTCTGTTACTATAGCAAGGGAATAAATTCAAATTGAATAATTTTTTAATCAATTCTTTTGGTTAAATAATTAAAACAACTATGTCAGTTAAGAAAAGTATTACAAACGCCTCAAAAACTAAAACTAAATTAAAAATAAATAAATAAATCTGTAGTACTTTTTACTCCTACGAACACCATGCGAAAATGTATGATATCGCGCCATTTATTTCAACCCTAATCGTGCAAACGATTTTTGTTACAAACCATGCCAAGCATTAACCTTTGCTATTTATTGAACGTGAATATTTTTTATGAGTATTATTCCATCGTAATTCCGTAAAACTTTTGAATTTGTTATTTTTTTGAATAGAAAACATTTATTATTAATTATAACTTATTTAATACTGATTACTGACATAGATTTTACTATTTGGCAGTTATCTGATGAGGAGGAAGCTACAATAAAATTATTTTAGAAGTTAGGAATTATACATATAAAAATGTTTGTTCAAAAAACCATGAATGGCTTCATTCAAAGAATGAAATGTTTACTGTAGCGTGAAAAATACGTATTACGTACGCCATGCTGCAGTAGTAAAATATATTTACAATTTGAAGACTGCAGTTTAAATTGACTATATTCTATTACTTGCAAAATATTTATTTATGCTTTTATTTTAAGTACTTATTTTTATTGATCTAAAAAACTGGTATGTTAAAGCATGTAATTTTCAAAAGATATATTTTTTAAATGCTCATTTTTTTATCAACAAAATTATTATTTTTTTTCAAATGTTTCATTTCGTTTTATAGACAATGGCATGATTTATACTTCGCCTGCGTAAATTACAAAATACTCTTTGATGTTGAAATAAAATTTTTTGGTTTAAGGTATTTTTCTTCTTATTATTTTTTCTTTTCATCATTTTAAATGAAATTAGTTAGACATATATTTTAAATGTGTGTATTTTAAATGAAATGAGCAAAAGACATGTATGAATTAATGATGTCGATAAAACAGGAGTTTTTTTTTTTTTTTTTTTTTTTTTTTTTTTTTTTTTTTATGGTTATAGTATAGTGTGACGAAATGTACACCTGCAAGCAGTTTTTTCCGCATGGACTATGCATTGTTATAGTAACGTATATATTTTAAGAAATTAACAATTGTAATCTTGGAAACTAGCCGCCCTTGGTGACCAGTTTGGTCTACCTTAAAATTTAGGTTTGGGAAAGCATGCTAAGCATTGTATCGTGTTACTTTTATTCATAATTTAATTTACTTGAACGTTGAACTCCCTTAAATATAATTAATATAATCCCGCAAGCTAATATTAGTTTTTGTTGCATTAAAAGATCTCAATTTGTTGATTTTCTGTAAATAAGTAAACCCCACTGGTTTACATTGGAAGTCTATGGGAATTTGACGAAATATTAGAGATATCGATAAGTTGGCGTCACTTTTGGCGATATATCTCCAATGTAGCGACAAACGTGGCTGCATTTGGCGACAGAACAGGGGCCCCCTATGGCAACCCCCCCCCCCCTTATAGGTATGGAGATGCATTAAATACTGTTTAATGACTAGAAAATCAAGATACAAAAAGAGATAAACATAGAAGTCAAAATAATAAGAAAACAATGGTTGTTTTAAAACTGTTTTATAACTATTCAATGCTTATATTAAAAATCACACACAATTTTTTGACCGAAATTCATGCTTTTTTCCCGTTACGGTACATTAATCTAGCGTGGACTTAGAACACGATTATGACTAATTCGCTGCTTTTTCTGATACTTGCTAAAAAACGCAAGCATATGAATTTATTAAATGATATATAATTTTTACTCTGTTTGTTTTTAAAGTAAGGACAGCAGGAAAGAAAAAATGAAACATTATGTAATCTTTTTTTAGGATTTCTAAATGTATTACTTAGCATATAATCCTAAATTAATTAATTAATAATTGATAAAAATATGCATTTAAAAAAATATTACATTCTTCATTTTAGGTAGATTTCGTAAGAAATACTACCTATTGCAGTCGTTACCATGGTGCGACTTTTGAAAAATTCCTTCATAACTTTTCATAGGACCCCAGGAACCCAAAACCACCCCCCACCTAAAAAGTTATATATATATATATATATACCGGGTGTCCCAAAAAGGACTGACTGATTTTAAAATTCAATAACTTGCAAACGGTGACAGATATTAAAAAAATTCTTGCAGGAGGGTTATGCATAAGGTCAAAAGTTTTTTAACAGTGATTTTCAATTTTAGTTCGATTTACAAACAATAGATGGCGCTGTAAGCAATAGTCGCTAAATTCAGGCTCGATTTTTGGTGCTTCGTGGCCCGGATAATACATTTCCATCTCCTTTTTCTGCATGGAACAAGATAAAGGACCAAAAATCGAGCCTGTATTTAGCGACTATTGCTTACAGCGCCATCTATTGTTTGTAAATCGAACTAAAATTGAAAATCACTGTAAAAAAACTTTTGACCTTGTGCATAACCTTCCTGCAAGAATTTTTTTAATATCTGTCACCGTTTGCAAGTTATTGAATTTTAAAATCAGTCAGTCCTTTTTGGGACACCCGGTATGTATGTATGTATGTACTAAATTTTGTCCGCACGATAAAAGTCGCAATTATGCACGGATTGTCTTCAAACTCGCCAAAAACTTTGAGATGGCTAATATCTGCGCGGGGATTGAAAATGGGCAAAATCGGCCCAAGGGAATGGAAATGGGGAGGGTTCAAAATTTTGAATACCGTCTTAACATGATTCTGATAAAACCAGCTCATACACAACAATGACAGGAAGAAAAAAATATTTTTCGTTATAGCAGTTGCCAACAATTTAAAAAAAGCAATAAAATTCTCACCACAACAATTGCTTTCCTATTGCAAGTTTTTCACGTGGAAAATTAAATTGAATAAATAGTTTGACGAATTGAAAACAAATTGAATATTACGTCATAAGTATTCTAGAGCAAGATTTCCGCTTGAAAACTGAAAATAAAATAAATAGCTTGATGAATTAAAAAACTAAAAATAAAATATTGCGTCATATTGGAAATAAAATGGACCTCAGCAGGTGAATATGTAACGGCATATGAGTTTGAAGAAACGTATTAAAACATGATAAAATCCCGACTATGGAAATATTAACTTATTTTAACACTTTGAGGTTCTCTGAATTTGCAATAGCTATTTTTTAAACCTGTTCCATATACATGCGTGTGCGTATTCGTGTATATTAGAATTTTCACAAAATGTTTAGCTCCTAGAGCTCATTTTTAGTGAAAGAACTGGGTTTATCTCTAATCTTGATTTAAGTTTTGGTGGTGAATTTAGTACTTAACTTCGAAATGTACCTCCGCCTGTAGGCCCGAGCCAGCAGGGATTTTTTAAATTTATTTTCAGCATTTTTTATTTCAAAATGTTTCATTGTTGCAGTTTTAATCATTTGGTATATTTTGGCGAGTGTTCATTGGTGCATAATTAAATCTATTGTTGTTCCAACTCGCATAAAATTGTACGAAGTACAGAAAATAATTGGTGAGTTATCACCTGAGATAGGCTAACAGTAAAATGCCTTAAAATAAATGTATTAATTTATAATTAATTTTTTCTAATATTAAAGAGTTGCATTGTCATTATTGACCTATAAACACACCTGTAAATGTAATGTTTATAATTCTAACATACCAAGAAATGAGTTAAAAATCAATTAGTGATTGCAAAAATCCATCTTTACATATAAAAACTAGGTTGACTTAAATAAAAAAAGGTGCAAAATTAGAATTACTGGTTGAGAAATAGTAAAAAAGACAGGCAATCGACCAAAATAGGAAGTTGTGAAAGAGGGAGAATTTACCGTAGCGAAGCGCGGGTACTCAGCTAGTCTATATATATAAAAGAAAGTCTGGATTTTGTATTAATCAACGCGCAGCCAAAACTACTGAACCTAAAACCTTGAAATTTGGGCTAAAAATACTTCTTATGGTATTGAGTGCCGCTAAGAAAGGATTTTCTAAAATTCCACCCCTAAGGGGGGTAAAAAATAGAATAAACTTTTAAAAAATTCCTTAAAAATCTGATTTTATAGTTATTTTTCAACTGATAACATATTTTAGTGTATTTTTGTATGCTGAATCGAATGGTACTAACCAAATTATTTTAAGTCTAATAGTTCATGAGATATTTCATATTTTTCTAATTTGGCGATCTCTTTGGCGCCAAAACCTCGAAATATCTAACATTAGAAGTGATAATTCATCCATATTCATTCATTTTGTAAATCCGTTACTGTAGCAACGGAAGAAATTCAAAGTAAATCTTTTTGTTAATTCGTTTGGTTAAACAATTAAACCGGCTATATGAATTTGAAAAAAAAAAAAAATACAAACGCCTTGAAAACAAGAAAAAAAGATATTGAATTTATTGAAAATACAAGGAAGTAATCCACTGAGAAATTAACTTTATAAAACGAAAATATTTAAAAATGAAAGCAATGTTTGTAGAACGAAAAAAAAAACTTTTGGTACTTACATCCGGGCAATGTCAATACAATTGCGCCAAGCATGGCGACAATTACACTAATTACAGCAACCCTTATTTTTTTTTATCCAATTGATAGTTTATTATAGTTTTAAATTTATTTTATTATTATAGTTTTTTTTTTTAAATTATAGTTTATAGTATGTAGTTTTATGTTATATATTTTATTTATTTATTTACTTTAAACAATTTGCTATTTTTAACAAGGTTATGTATTTAAGAATGTTAAATTACTGTTTTAAATGAAGTTGGCAAACGATAAACAAGATTGGCAATTGTCAACAATTTTTGGCGATCTATTTCATGGTCCGCATAATACGTAAGTACCACTTTTTCAGCGGAAAAAATTGGAATTGAAATAATACATCGCGATTTACCATTTGCTCCTGGATAAAAAGAAAAAATGGGTACTTTTATGTCAGCCGTGTGTAAATCTCGCCATTAGCATTTTAAAAATTGCCAATAGCAGTAGTTACATTTCGCTTATGTAAATTAAAAACAATTCTTTGTTTTAAGTTATGGCATTATTTCCTATTATTGTTTTACTTTTCAGTTTTTTCAATGAAATTAGTGTATGGCATGTATTTTAAATGTATGTATTTTAAATGAAATGAGTGAAACGTTTATATTTTGAATGAAAATAATAAAATAAGAATAAGGTATAGAAACAATCTTTGTTGATTTATTGCATGCGCCCGGCTGACATAAAAGTATCACAAAAACCATATATTCACCTTTCTTTTGGTAGTTGTTCATGGGATACATGGTTAATCTTCCATAATCGGATACCTCGCCAATCGGTGTATTAGCTACAATGTTGAAAGCGTCGTTTACGTATGAAGCGAAAACTTCACGATGAATTCTATTACAGATAATCGTATTATCATCATCTACTTACATATTTAAAACGGAAATTTGCATTTCATTCCGATTGTTTATAATATTTTCATAGGATATGCCACTATTAGTTAAGTAACGGTTTTTGGACGGTTTTTGTGTATTCAGTTCATTGACTTCAGCTACCACCAATTTTGAATATTAATCACCTTCTTAGGGTCCTTTATGATCATTTTTTAAGAATGATTGGAATTGCTTGCAATTTTCTTTAACACATTTCTAACATCCCTTGACTATTTTAAAAACTACTAAAAAGTATCTTTATGCGCAACTACGTGCCACCTAAGTCCTTGGTCTCTTGGGGCCCAGTACAGGGCCCCTTAAAGTTTTTGCATCATAAATTGTTAATAAAGTGCCTCCTCTTAATCCGATTTTCATTTTTGGAACCCTTTTTCCGTTTAGTTATTCTCCCGTTTCTTTATTCCGGCTAAAATCCTGAGGGCATCCTAGGGTTCCATAGGACCCGATCCGGAGCCCCTTGAACTTTTTGTGCGGCATGCATTTTTCACCACCTAATTTTCGCGCATTATCAATGCAAAATTTTAAAATTGAGTCTTGCACTCTTCTCCCCGGACCAACACCCTCTTATTTTTACTGGACCCTAGGGTCCTGTTTTAAGGATCCCTCCCCGTATTTTTTAGCATTTCTTTAAATTTTTATTCTAATGATTAATTCATACCCTATGCTTAATTTTGACTAATTGGAGATTTAAAGTGCTAGAACTTGCACCTTTTAACAAGTTTTCATGTTAGGGTCCTGCTCTTTACTATCAGTCGGCCCTTTGTTATAGGTTTCTTAAAAGCGGTCCGATTCACTACCCTTCTTTTAGCAGCTTCTTAAGTCTTCCTGCTATACATGAATGACAAAAAAATTTCTCAAAATTCAGCTACCACCAATTTTGAATATTAATCTCCTTCTTGGGCTTTCTTAATATAGTTTCAGCATCCTCCAGCAAATTTAAAACTACTAAAAAATTTTCTTATACCCAACTACATTCCAGTTAAGACCCTGGTATGGTACCCAGGGCCCAGTCTTTCTTTATACCTCAGCTACCATTTTTTTCGAACATTAATCTCCTTTTTCAGCATCAACTTACGTTTACTCACTACAGCCGTAAATTAAAAATCGCGTTAATTTAAAGGTAACTTTAAATAATGGATTTCATCAGCTTATTAAATATCGTGTTAATGTTAAAAGTAATATATGAAATTTATAACGGGAAAAGTCATCTTCCACCGCTTGTGGGCGCATTCTTTCCTCCGATTCTAAGGACCTAATTTCAACGGGATTTGTTTCATTCAACTTACACTACGATTCAGTTTTTTTCTGTATTATGAAATTTTATCTTAGTCTTCAGTTACTATGTTACCAACATTTTCTAACATTAATAATTTTTTTGAATTCTATGGGCTTGATTACTACGAGGTTTGGCTCACTCAATTTGGTTTTCAATTGTCTCCGGCACGGGCGGAGCACTTCCGGTTCATGCTGCGTTAGGTGGCGTGGACCCAGATTATAGGTTCGTTCGGAAAGAAGTTTGTTGGGAAACACTCTAGACGCTGCGGAGGGCAATGGGTGCCTCCGAAATTAGGTTAATTCAAAAGAATTTCAAAAAATATAAAATCATACAAACTTCAGTTTTGTTTAAGATTATTATTTACGGACCCCGGGCAACGCCGGGCGGGTCTGCTAGTAGTTATATATATATAATATATTACGTACGCTACGCTGCAATACTAAAAAGCTCCAGCGGGTACTACGATAATTATTTTTCCTTTCATGCAATTAATTAGAGATTATTTAATTGCGTTTAATTAGTACCATTTTTTTTAACTAAGACAAACATTTTATCACAAACATCAACAAAACTTTTTTTCTATTTATTCTCTTATTCCAAAGATATAGTTTTATCGTCTGATGCCATAGTAACATGATAAATTAAATTTCATTAAAAAAATGCGCAGTAGTAGAAAAATATTTTACTAAATCGAATAGTTATTTTTAATTTTGGTTTTAGAATTAAATTCATGAGCTCTCGTGCGTAGAACGGTTTAAACAGCTAGTAATCCATAAATTAAGATACAGTTTTCAAACAAACTAAATTTGAAATCCCTTTTTTTCAATGCTAAGATTATTATATATTTCTATGCTAATTAACCTGGTAAGAAGGAATCGCAAGGAGCAGGAGAAAAATCCGTTATAAACAATCTTTCGTCTTTGCAGGTATAATTATATGGTATTCCTACCGTAGGGACGATGAAATTTTTACGGCTAAGACAGGCTTCCGTTATGGATAGGTTTCAATTGAAAGGGGTTTACTGCATTTTTATGTCCCGTTGTAGCCACTTTCCCGATTTTTTTGTGGCTGTTTGAGTATCCCTCTTATTGTGACATTGAACCTGGCAATATTATTACTCACGGACTTGTTTTTACTTTATAATGTAGATTTTTCCCGCACAAGTACAAACGTCAAATCATGTGTATGACTTTCATGCATTATCTTATTTCTAAATTTACATGAAATATTTTTAAATCTTTCAAAACATACTTTAAAACAATTAAAGGTTAACTCAAACTTATCCATGATTTTAGGTTTGAAAACTTTTATTACGATTTATATGGAATATTATACAGATATTTGGAACATACTGGTATACATTTAGCTATTAATATAGAGAAAATCATGCTCTGCTTTCATATGCAGATGGGTGACAAAATAATACGAACACCTATGCCAGCAAGTTCCTTTTGGACAGTTCTTGCTGAAATGGAATCTGGAGATGACTACTTATATATCATGCTATCTGGGATCAAGATTGCCTGCGTTTTCTGACCGCTATGGGGGTCAACTCCTTTTATCCCTCTCAGAAAGCTTTCTTTCCGTCCACTGTTGTACTTCGCAGACGACAATTTACCGCATTTCGTGTACGCTGTCAGAACGGTTGGCAAAGTACTCCTTGCACACCCCAAATAATTGGCTGTTTCCGTCACGGAGCAACCAGCGCACCGCATTCCAACAATCATTCCTTTTTTGAACTCTGACAAGTCAGTCACTACTGAATTTTCCAGAGCGTATGGTAAGCGCATGCAACACCTATGACTGATGTTGAGTTTCTGATACCTTACCTATCATAACCACTAGGTGGCAGAATTGAGTGCAAAGTGACATGCGCGTTCTGGTCCTTTGAAATGGACCATACCCTTTTCATGGGTGTTCGTATTATTTTGTCACCCATCTGTAAATGAAGAGAACATCAGTGTCTTAAATCTCTTTTCCTTCCAAATGGAATTATGCTACATCAATTGAAAAAAACAATATAATTTTTAAAATTCTGTGTTCGTATCTTTATACACTTCAGTATTTCGGTATTAAAAAAGTACTCATTGAATGAATGTCTTAAAGAAGGGCCTATGTTACAAATATAAATTTTTACAGAAATGAGAAAGAAAAATTTTAATGTCATCCTGTGGGGCGATACACTGTAAAAAAATCCGAGGAGTTTTCCTGTAGGAATCGGAAAAATAGTTGCCCTTATCGTACCGGAAAATTTTCCGACCCAGCTCGGAATAAAATCCGTAAAAAAAAGGAAACATTCATTAAAACGGTATTTTTTGGATTTTATTCCGAGCTGGGTAGGAAAATTTTCCGGTACGATAAGGGCAACTATTTTTCCTATTCCTACAGGAAAACTCCTCGGAATTTTTTTTACGGTGCATCCTGAGCACCTTATGAAACATACGCACTTCTTCCGATCTTGCTGAGCATTGACCAGTACGAAAAAAAACGTTAGGTGGATAAGAAATGTAAGTACATTATTCTTAGTTTATTGTTTTAATTTTTTGCTTAAAATAAACAAACTTCTATAGTATGAAATCGAAATATTTAGCACTGAGTAATCACCAATCATTCCACACAGACCCTTTTCCAACAAAAAACACATTTTTCCAAACGTTGTAAGGTAGGTCCTTCTTCCCTTTTATTTTTTACAGCAGAATTTAACGGAACTTCCAAACATAAAATTACTCGAGGTCCTCGAAGATCCTATTCATTAATATATGTAGGACAATTGCACCATAAAATGTAATAAATAATATGTATAATAATATGTGTTTTAAACACATAAACTTGCTCAATGGTACACATAAATAAGAACTTTTATATGAACTTGTACAAATAAAATTAACGATGAAGCATAATATCGACGTTTCGAACTGCTTCTGCAGTCGTCTTCAGGACGAATATTATGTTGAAATGTTTAAAAGGCTAGAGACGAAAGCTTCCTGTCCAGTCTTGATCAATTATATGAATGAAAAACATCAGAGAATTTTAAAATGAAATAAGTTGAGATGAATTGAAAGTTCACTTAAAGACCAGGGATTGTCACCAGCTATGAAGGAGAACGGATTGCATTCAAACATTTGTAAACATTCCACAAACCCTTGTTTGAATGTAATCCTGAATGTAGCTGGAGGCACTCCATGGTGTTTAAGTGAACTTTCGATTCATCTCAACTTATTTCATTTTAAAATGTTCTGATGTTTTCCATTCATATAATTGATCAATACTCGACAGGAAGCTTTCGTCTCTAGCCTTTTAAACATTTCAACATAATATTCGTCCTGAAGACGACTGCAGAAGCAGTTCGAAACGTCGATATTATACTTTATCGTTAATTTTATTTGTACAAGTTCATATAAAAGTTCTTATTTATGTGTACCATTGAGCAAGTTTATGTGTTTTAATGTATACATCTTATATATTACATTTTATGGTGCAATTGTCCTACATATGTTAATGAATAGGATCTTCGAGGACCTCGAGTAATTTTAATGTATGTTTGGAAGTTCATTTAAAATCTGCTGCAAAAAATAAAAGGGAAGAAGGACCTATTAAAACACCAAATAAAATAAACTAAGACAGACTTGAGCACAGTTAAAAAATAAAATTTATAAAGACAATAAAAACAATTAAAAATACAATATGTAAACGTTTCTCCAAGCGACACGCAAGGCATCATCAGTATAAAAAATATCCATTGCATTTCAAACGTCAGAACAAATCAAGAACAGTTACAGTTAGCTATTTTAAAAACAAACAATATTCGCTAGGGACAGAACGAGCATTATTCAAAGCATGCGGCCGCAATTCAGTGAACCAAGCCTCAAGGAGCAATCTACCATGGTAGTTGTTGGAACCAGATTTCAAAATACTGGCGTTCGCAATGAGCGGAATGTGATTCGTTTGAAGGGAATGCTGGACAATTTTTGAATTCAAATTACTCTTTGTTAAAGCACCAGTATGTTATTTTAGGCGAATTTCCAATGATCTACCAGTTTCACCAATATAAACACTATTGAATAAACACACTAAAAATTATATATATATATATATATATATATATATATATATATATATATATATATATAGACAGAGAGATAAAGTTTTAAACTGGGCGGGGGGGGGGGTTCTATGGGTCATGATCGGTGTAGATCTGCAAAACTTTTTCAGAAATTCTAACATAGGGGAGAATGTAATAGATAGTATTTAACTAAATCTACCTAAATCTGTAAAAAAGTGGCAATCCACATATTTTTCAAAATGAAATCTCACTTTTTTTTATGGGAAGACCCCATAAACTAAAACTGTACCCATATTTATATCTACTCAATGGTATCATTATAGATTTCAGGGGAAATCCCATTTTTTATCGATGCCAAGTTGCGTTGCTACTTTAACCTTCATTATGAGGTGAAAATCCTTCAGTAGGGCGAAGTTCTTTAATATCATTCTTTTTGTTCTTTCTCATTTTAATCTATAACATGACAAAAATTTCTTAACTTGCAATGAAATAAATTTCAATATTGAAAATTACAAAGAATTAATTTATTTTCAAAATTGTATTTATATTAATACTGATTGTGACAATATTAAAGGCAAAAGGTATTTAACCAGGATTTTTCGTGTATTATTATGAGCTACCAAAAAGCTCGTAAATTTTGTATAGAGTAATTTAAAAAATATTTTCAATATTTGTCAATAACTGAAGCTTCAAACTCTAAAAAATTTCAAGCATTTTCTAAATTGAAACGGTTTTTTTTCCTCTTTTAATTTGTTAAATAGAGTACAATGAAAACAATTTGATAACCTTTCATGCCGTTTTACTCGTTAATTTGAGCGTTTTTACACTTTAAAACATCGCAATGTAGCTATAAATAAAAATTTGAATCAGTTTTGAATTTACTATCAATAAAACTTAAGAGTTAGTACTTGAAAAACATTTAAGTTATTTTATCTTTATATTTATTATATAGTTAATGAATTATCGAATTTTAAATTTAAGGAATCCTTTGTGAAACACTCTGTGTCAGTGTCAGTTATTTATATGTCAGCTGTATGATTTATCTATGACTTCTCTCAAAAATATTGCCACAATAATATAACCATACGCAATATAAAAATATTGAAAGTACCATTGCCATAGAATACAAAATTCAGCTAAAATGAGATAATGTCATCTATTGAATCTCCTTGATTTTATTTACAATTCAAACTATCTAACATACACATTCCAGTGGGTATTTCGAGAATTGTCGAATTTCAAAATAGCCCAACTATAGTGTTACGTACCTACATGAAAAGGAAATTACCAACTCTCTCTGTGCAAAGTGATCGAAGCAGTTAAAACTTTGTAATTCCAAGAAAATTTACTAAAACTTTTCCTCGTAAAATTACTCACTAGGAAACATCTTCAACTGTCAATTCTGGATTTTGACGAGAGTGGTATCGTTCGAAAACTTTTGCTACGAAGATCAAGAAATGTGTAGGAACTATACTCCCGAATCTAATAGTTCACGAAGTTAACGCAGTTAAGTTAGCGCAGTGGAAAATAGCAAAAAGCAGAAAAGATTTAAAAATTGTTTCGAGAATTAGAGGGAAATAAATTCAAATTGCGAGTTCAGTATGATTAGTAACACAAACTAGCTTCTTGCCTCAACTTATGAGATGGAAAGATGTATGGCCAGACCTTTGCTGTTAAGTTCCACGAGTGAATCAAAATAGCGGTTTTACTGTTAACAAATAATGCCTTTCAACATGTGTGCCTAGTTGTTGAAAACAATTGTGTTTTCAATACTTTTACGTAGAAAAACCCTATCATGATTCATTATGGCAAAATTACTGCCTTCAATAGCTTTTCAGGAACCTCATGTCGTTTTTCACTTCTTTATATTTCTTCATCCGAAACAGAAAAGGTGCATATCACCTGAACTATTATATTTGAGAGTATAGTTCCTATGTATTCCTTGAACCTCGTTACAAGAGCTTTTTAACTATACCACTCCCGTCAAAATACAGAGCTGACAGTTGGGGATGTTCTCTAGTGAGCAATTTTGCGAGGAAAAAATTTTACTAAATTTCCTTGAAATGACAAAGTTTTACCTGCTTCGATCGCTTTGCGCAAAATCTCCTTTCCCTGTAGGTATGAAACACTATAGCTGATCTCGTATAGAAAGTCTCGTCACCTGATCAAGGTTCTAAATTACTAGACCAACTCGAGTAGGGAGAGCCTCCCTTAGGATGTTCGGCATGATGTATAGGTGTGCGATGCAGCGTGAAATTAAATAAGTAAATCCACTTTAAGTAACTGGCCAGCACATAACCAAAACGAAGTTAAACAGAGCTGCCATCAAGATTGTATAAGCGCTTCACGCAGCCATCAGCCGATTTCGACCCGTTTCCAGGCACTCAAACCCGTAAAATTGAGTTATAGCCCGGTAGGTTGGAGCTTGGTCAGCGGTTAGAAAAAAAGAAACACTATAGTTGGAGTACTTTGAAATTCGAAATTCTCGAAATACCCACTAGAATGTGTATGTTAGATAGTTTAAATTGTAAATAAAACAAAGGAGATTCGGTTGATGACATTATCTCATTTTAGTTGTTCCCTAGAAAGTGCCGGCTTGAAGATACACGGTAACCCTATAAGCACACTTTTCAGTTGCGCCCTTATACACCCTTTATACATGAAAAATAATGAGAAATAAATAATACCACCGTATCACCATTCATATAAAGGCATAACTAATCTGTGCTTAGTATGCCAAAGCGTAGAGCCAGCCTTGAAATTTATTTTTAGGGAATATTCATTTTAAAATAGTAAGCATTGTTAATTTCGTATATTTCTGCCAACAGTTGGACATAAATAACAAATTTGCTTTTTTAAACAGACTTTCAGGGACATGAAAATCGCGAAACGTTGTCATGAGGACGCATTTAGTTTTAATACTATTTTCTATGTAAGCAGATAGTTTTAAACGAAAATTAATCTTTAAACAATTTAACAGTGTTATTAATAATTTTCTACTGCATGCTTTCGGTATCAGGTTCGGTCTCTGACGACACAAAACTTTTCTGGCTCGTATTTCAAATAGTCGAAGTTGGACGGATTTTGTCCAGGAAATAATAGCGTGATTTTATGTGTATCACTTATTCATTTTGAATATCAATTTGCCAATTTTATACTTAAAATGAATTTAGATATCCGTACTATATTCTGTTGAAATTTTGCAAAGATTCGATTTTTAAAAATGTGATGAAAAGTTTTTTTAATACAAGTATTTTTTTTTTAATATTCAGAGTTGCAATCTTTAAATTCATTTATCTATGAATGTGTTTTTACAGCATATCAGTAAAATCAAAATGCTAAAACTAGAACACATTTTACATTCAATTGACTCGATTTCTTAAATAAACTACCCACATGATACATTTTTAAAAAATTAAGAACCGGATTTTCAATAACATAAATAGTTATGCATATTTTCTAAATATTATATATTCAACTATGACTCCACCATATTTCAAATATAAAAAAAAAACCCGCTTTTTGTCAAAATGAAGAAAAATTTATTCCCAGCATTTACCCCCAGCTTTAACACTCACCCGTCTGTCAGACAACCAGCGAATTTGCAGTGCACGAAGTCCGGTTGTTTTAAAGCAATGCTCTCATCAAGCCAATTTTGGATTTTTCCATAAGAACTAGACCGTTTTTAAAAAGGGTGTTCTGCATAGAACGAAACGAATTGTGATTTGAATAAGCAATATCTGGTGAATAAAGCGGAGATGGCAACACACATCCCAGTGAAGTGCTTCCAGAGTTCTAGCGTACTCCTAGGGATTGATCTTGTAACAAGTGGGGCGAGAATTGTCCCGTTGGAAAACGACCTTGTGCTGTCTTTTTATAGACATTTTTCTTCAAGTTTTCGTTCAAATTGCTTACTTGTTAAATCTAACATTACCGCTGACGTGGTTGATACAGTTCATAGTATATAACACACTTTTTCTCTCACCATATGCACAACATAAACTTACTGACATGAAAGATTCTGTTTCGGCACATTGGCGGAGCTGGTTTACTGAGACGGAGTTTTACCTTCGGTCGTGGCAATTCTAGGCAGGCTTTTCATTTGAACAAAATTTGATTTTGGTGCCCCTCCTTCCCCCTAAGTAGCTCTGCTTTCTAAACAACATCACTTTTAGGATATTCTCACTTTCAGAATCGGTTTCATAATTTAAAGTGTTCTCAAAGGAGAAAAAAAATACTGCACTCAAAATCGAAAAAGTACGAAAGAACCCGGTTAGACATCGATCTCAGATGCATTATGCAAAAAATAAATAAAAAAATAAATAATAAAAATTTGAAAAAAAAAACATTTAAAAATATTAAAATGCAATCGAGAAAGTAAGGAGCTTGCTGTTAATAGTCTATACTTAATTTCACTAAAACAATATTGTCTTGATATTGGATAAGCCGGGGAAATTTAATGTTAAGGATAATTGAGTACTTTTTTTTAAGGTAGGGGAGGTATGTGTAAAGTTGTTATCCAGTATTTGTAAAGTAGTTGTTTGTTGTTGCACAGGTGGTTCATTTTGCTAAGCTTCAATACCGACTCTAAGGTAAAAAATCAATTGTTAATTATTTTAAGAAGAAGGCAGGGAAATGCTGAGATAATAAATGGCAGAAATTTTCTGAAGGTCTTTATTGTGCACCGGGATCGTTTCCACCACCGCCGAGAATTACATGGCCAATGTTGGAGAAGGGAGCGAAGAGTTACAGTTCTTTTTTTTATTCACATCATGCGAGTTCAGGAGCTAGTCTCCCTCAAAAATACACTTTCTCGAAATCTGGAGTGTTGGCAAGCTTACATACACAATTTCGCCAAATATATATACTATATGGCGAGATTAAAGAGAGGAAGGCATGTGGTCAAAGTACACTAATTGAAATTGAATGGGGAATGTAAAAGAGTAATAAGAAATATTTAACGCCAACGGCTGCTTAGGAATTCTAGCTCATAAACCGCGAAATACATTCTATAGGGGTTGCTAAAGTTCTCATGGAATTGAAGCGGCCGAAAGAGCACGTTAAAAGACAAAAACAAAATAAAGACAGGGTTAAAAACTGAAATGACACATCTATCTAACATCTGGACCAACGGCTAAAAATGTAGAAGTAATATGTCTGACTAATTTCTGCATATCATCAAACTAAGGCAGAAGGATGAAAATTAGAATCCAGTTATTAGGCGAGAAAAGGAAATGATTTCTTTTCTTTTAACTGTAGTGCGCTGCGGTTAAAATATTAAAGAGACTGAGAATTGAATGCTTAATTTATGAAGGGAAAAGAGCGCTAAAAACAGATTGAATCCGAATGCAGACAGATAATTAAATTTAAGAATTTTAAAAAATGTAATTTTAAAGGGGGGAAAGAGGAAAGGTCTTAATATGAATATGTGAAGGTAGGCGCCTTCACAGTATGATACACTTTTTTTTTACTAATTTTTTACAACACTTAGAAACCTATTTTTAAACACATTTTTCTTGTTTTCTTATAAAGTGACCTTTTATTCATTTATTAAAAATATTGTGAATTTAAAAAATAATCATTCAAAAAATATATTCCAATTATTGTGAATGGTTACTACTGTATCAAATCTCCCCATTGCTGGGGAGGATTGATACACTAGTAAGGGAGGTTTGATACATTGTTATGTAAATTGAAAAAAAAAATGCAGACAATTCAATTTATGTGTCATACAATTTTTTGATGAATCTTTAAACATTTAAGTAAATTTTAAAAAGAAATGACATTGACATATTTTTGTTTCAGAAATTTCTTTTACAAAAATATTTAAACAATTGCTATTATTTAAACAATTCTATTAACACACTTTTTAGAAAATAAATAATGAAAAAAAAAAGCCCTAAAGATCTTGCTGCAAGAAAAAATGAAGTTAACATTGCTGATTTGCAAACAATTTAACATAAATCTAGCAGATTTAAGATTTCTTTAACCCTTTCAGGTCAAAGCATTTTCAATGCTAAAGTGTTGAATAAATGAATGGCACCGGAATTTATCAACAAATTTAATTGGAAATAGGAAAAGGGCTATATTTCAATTTCATATTAAATGGAAAACATTTTTAAAAATGTTGGTGCCAATGTGGCCTTTGGGAATTAAAATTAAGTGGTTTCATAAACATACCCCCACCCCTGAAATGATTAAAAGAAAAACTAATAACTGTATCATTTTGATAAGTAGAAGCGGGTGGATTTAATGTTTTTTTAATTTGCCCTTCGTCAATTATAGAAACATCTTCCTTTTCAGGCCATTTAAACTTTTTTTCTTCTACATGACGAGCAAAACGAACTAACCATCTATCATCGCACTGCTTTTCTGTGTAACCTACATAATGTCTATGAATAGTCTCTTTGCTCTTCCTTACCAATTTCATTAGCTCTTGCTGTAATATAATAATGAATATTACAGTCCTATTTTAGTTTACAACTTAAAAAAACTATTGCATTTCAAATATACAAGTGTATCATTTCTCCCCCAGCACTAATGTATCATTTCTCCCTATCATGCCTTATTGGATTTTCAATCACTTTGTATAAATGCAGTTGCAAAATGCCTATCTGCTTTCTGGTAA
This sequence comes from Maratus speciosus, assembly GCA_963932465.1. Taxonomy (NCBI): domain Eukaryota; kingdom Metazoa; phylum Arthropoda; class Arachnida; order Araneae; family Salticidae; genus Maratus; species Maratus speciosus. Next base: position 242,361,719 of record OZ010788.1, on the reverse strand, counting down.
AACTCACCCTAAGAATGTGCGTTACAAATAAAAAAATATTCAAGATATTATCCTCGCAATAATAAGAGTTATGAAAGAAAATCAAAATTTAAAAAAAATTACATTAACATTCCAAAAGTCTTCAAAATTAAAAGAAAAAAAAGTTGTCAGTTCTTCACTGCTAAGTCCAGCTAATGATGACCCCTGCTAATAAAAGAAGACTTTACATCTGTTACAATGGCTGTTAATGCCATTTGTTGGGAAAAATTGTCAATGTATCAACCCTCCCTATGTATCAAACCTCCCCTAATACGTTTTTTCATCTTTTAACTAAGCAGTTAAAGGGATGGATAATGATATTAGCTACTTCAACATACAGTAGCGCTCAAAAGTATTTTGACAAAGATAATAATTGACTTAAATAAAAACAATAATAAAATACAAAAATCAATCATTTATTTTATTTAACTATTTTCAATGTTTTACAGAATTTTAGCAAGTTAACTACAATTTGCTAGAAAATAACGTGAAACCCAATAAAAATCCAAGAATATTAAACAAAATGGGAGCGAACATAATGTCGTCAAAATACTTTTGAGCGCTATTGTATGTTTGTATTTGTCCTAAAAAAAGAAATTAGCATAAAAAAAATATATAAAATTAGCACCCAATTTCTCCCCTTACCCTATATGTATTTTTTATTTTAACGATTAGCAATTAACAATATCAAGCAGCAATGTTTTTAAAATTTACGTTTAAGTTTAATAGAAGAATTAAATACGGCAAATTGAAAAAATAAACAATTTTTCTTTGTAAATGTTTCATCATCTACATAAAATTGAGTTATTCGTTTCTTGAAATTAGTATTAACTTTGCTGGTTAACCTTTTGCAAGCCAATATTCCCATCTGAGAACATCGAATCGAAAAAACACTTTAAAAATACATTTATTTCATGGTAAAGTAAAAAAATAAACAGTTATAATTGAAAGGTGGCTTGAATTTATTAAAATGAAAATTATATTAGATACATAAATGTGGAAATATACAGGAAATCGTTTAAACCAGAAAATCCCTTTTTTTACCATTATTCGTAGCATGTTTTTTTTTAATCATAAAACGGAAAAACATATAATGCTTCTACAATTCGGTTTTCGAAAGTAAAGAAATTGACTGCTTTAAAAGAATATAATACGAAATGCACTTTCTTTAATTCATTAAAATCTCATGTCCCAAGTGGGAATATTTGTCTCAAATGCAAGATTAGCTTGCAATCAGCAAAGAAAAATGACATTTAGGTAGCTTTTCAATGTACTATAGGTTATATGTTAAAGTAAAATGTTTATACCTGTATTCTATGGCATAGAACACAAACATAAAGAAAAAAATTATGACTTTTTTATTAAAAAATAGTTATTAAAAAATTATTCAAATTTATAAATTCTCAAGTGTTTAAATTTAAAAAATAAATCTCTCAAAAGGCCTTCCGACTCTGCTTATTATTTAATCTACTTATAGCAGTATTCCAGCCTGATTGAGCAGAAAAAAGTAATTCTTGTACCCGAACCGGTCCGAAAAGAGTGATTATCAGGCCCGGCTCGCACGTCCAAGCACGAGAAGCGTAAATGAAAATTTGGCGCGAGCCCCTTCAGACCTCTGTCGAAGCTATATAAGAGCAAGAACTCATCCGTCCAGCATCGATTATGAAGCACTTTCCAACACATTCATAATACTGTAACGAAACTTCACAATTTATTAAAGTAGAAGAAAGCAGTTTAGAAAATGCATAACGCCTTTGAAAACCAACTTTTTTGAATGGCCATCAATAATTGGTAAAATATCCGAATTTTTTGTGTAGCTCTGTATATGATCTATAGATCTGTGTGTATACTACATAGTATGCTAAAAGTTAGTTCAATTAAACGCATGGCACAGTTAAAAATTCCCATTCAGCAATTTCCGTCAATGAACGCAAATGTACTTGAGATCTTTTGTGTAGCCCTGTATTTGATCGATAGAATTTATACACAACAAGTATTACCCCCAAAAAAATTGTTAAATTTTAAAATACGTACTACAACTAAAAACACAATTCCAGCAATTATTCTTCATAGGCAGTATTGTAGCCAAATACTTTGTGTGTTCCTGTAAATGAACAACAAATTACAGTAAAACCTCCTAAGTTGACCACCTCTCTACGTTGACCACCTCTCTATGTTGATCGAAATTTATTAGTTTGAATGGTCACAAAGCATTGCCAATGGAGATTTATCTCTCTATGTTGACCACCTCCGTAAGTTGTATGTTGACCACTTTTTAGTAGGTTTTACTCTCTGTAACTTGACCACTGGTGTTTTCTTGAATTTGCTTTTTCCTCCGTTTGTTCTCCATCCGGTTTCCAGGAATTTCTTTATCCTTATCTGAGCAACACTCGCCCCCCTTGTGGTTTCATTGTTCACTTCCAGTATGATACAATGGGAGGGAAATACCAGAATTCTTGGAATCTGTCAAAAAATGTCAGAAAAATTGGGAATATGTGTGGCGGTGTAGCTATGCGGAATTGGAAAACAACGTGTATCGCTCACATGTATAACACATTCCGTTCTTTTTTCTGGATGTTGCGTTGTGAAGGGACCGGTTGTTTATTTGCGAATTTTTATTAAAAATGGCGCAAGGAAAAGCTCTAAAAGAACTTAAATTAAAGGAGAAAGTGGATCTTCTTAATTTTCTAGAAAGCAGCAGCCAAAGAAAGACAGCGGAAAAATTTGGTGTGAGCAAGACAACTGTGAGAAACATTTTTAAACGCAAAGAAGAATATCTGGAAAGATATTCTTCCGAAAACGGGGAACTCCAATGAAAACGCAGAAAAACATGTCTGGACGATGTGAACGAAGCCATGTTTCGTTGGTTTAAAGAGATGAGATCAATCAATGCAAGAATATCGGGACCTATGCTTCACAAAGTAGCAAAAAAAATTGCAAAAGAATTCAAAATAGAGGACTTCAAAGCGTCAGCAGGTTGGCTTGAAAAATTCAAACTACGATACGAGATTTCTCAAAAAGTTTTCTGTGGGGAATCAAATGAGGTTTCAGCTGAAGTGGTGGAGAAGTTTATTGAAAAATTCCCAGACTTTGCTAAAGGTTTTAAAGATGAGGACATCTTTAATGCTGATGAGTGCGGTCTCTTCTTTAAAGCAATGCCTTATAGACGTCTAGTAATGAAGGGTGATACCTGCAAAAGAGGAAATTTTCAAAACAGCGTTTTACTGTTCTTCTATGTGCTAGTATGACTGGGGAAAAATTGAAGCCTGCGGTGATCGGCAAATCCGCAAAACCTCGTGCATTTAAAAATGTAAAACCTGAAGACCTTCCTGTTTTTTGGAGAGCGAATAGATCCGCTTGAATGACCAGTGCCTTGTTCGAAGAGTGGGTTAGAAGAACTGACGCAGAAATGATGAAAAAGAAGCGGTCTATTCTACTTATCGTGGACAACTGCCGCTGCCACCCGAAATTGAATAATCTCACAAATGTGAAGCTAAATTTTTTGCCTCCAAACACAACTTCGAAAACACAACCTTTAGATCAAGGCATTATTCAGTCTTTCAAAGTGCACTACAGAGCTCAACTTCTGGAATGGGCAGGGGTGTAGTAGAGGGTATACGGGGGTATACGCCGTATACCTTCTGGATTTTTTTAAGGAACACCGTATACCCTATGTATCTCAAGATAGCTATAGTATATACACTGTAGGGTATACGCTCTGCTTTGAGCGTATACCCTTTGCTTTGAGCGTATACTCTCTGTGTTTTTTACGACTACACCACTGGGAATGGGTGATCACGAAAGCACAAACCTGTGGTCCTACTGCTCTGGCATCGTCAACAGCTGCATCAGTAAATGCTTTGAATGCTGTTCATTGGATTAATTCTGCTTGGAATAAAGCTACGCAAACTACGATTAAGAACTGCTTCAAGAAAGCTGGATTTGTTACAGCTACAACGTCGGTGCAAAAGGATGAGCTTCCTCTATCTACCTTGCCAGTTTTTGATGGAGTTGTTTTTAAAGATTATGTTAACCATGGACGATGAGTTAGTAACTTCTCTTGACCCAGACCCAGATCGAATCTTCAATGAGATACTCTCTGCAATTAAGCACAGCGAGGACTCTAAGGTACAATAAATGGACGGCGAAGAGGATGATGATCCAAGTGACGACGAAACTGAAAAGTACCCAACTCCCAAGGAAGGCGATATAAAGCGCATGATGGAACAACCTAAAGATTTCGCTGCAGAAAAATGCCCAAGCATGTTTAATGGGCCTGTAAACTGTGAAAGTGCTTTTATAGTTACCTAATGAACAAAAAGAGACTCAAACAAAAATCGAATTATTCATTCAAAAATTGTAAAAATGTGCTGTACATTCAGTAAAAATAAAAATGAGTAAATGATATTTTTTTTCTAAAATTTTCCTTAAAAAATACTAAAAGGTTGCCTAAATTTTTCTAATATAGTACTAAATAATTTTTTTTAATTCCATAAGTTGACCACCTATGTATATTGACCACTTAGTTACAGTCCCTTGGGTGGTCAACTTATGGAGGTTCTACTGTACATACACACCATATTCTACAGTAAGCTCTTTAAAATTCAATATTTTTAAATACTATAATATCACTACCGCAAACGATTTTTCCCCGTAGGTCGTAATGTAACAGATTTCTTTTGAATTCCCTGTAAATGAATTCTATATGCTCCAATAAAAGTGTCATTCTAAAAAAATCTGCAACCAAAATCGAAAAAGTAAAAAAGAAGAGATGTAGAAATGGATGTCAGCTATCCAATGCAAAAGAAATTATATTTAAAAATGTCGAAATACAAACGAGATATTAGAAAATAACCCCCCCCCCCCATAGGTCCCCATAGTAAATAATATGTGGCATATGAATTCTATATGCCACATACTTCATTTCCAATAGTGAACATATCATAGTAAACCCCAATAACATATATAAATTTCATGGTAATCTGACTATATTTACGCGAGTTAGAGCACGGACAGATAGAAAAACCGAATTCATAAAACACTTTTGATATGTTGGAAAGTGTTAAAAACAATAATTGTCTTTTAAATCTAAATAATGTTCAGAACTTGCAAAAATAAATAAACAAGAAAGAAAAGATCATGCGTCAAGCATAGGTTATGAAACTCTTTCCAACACATTTAGAATAATGCAATAAAATTGCACCGTTTAATAGGTTAAAATATTATGCCTAATTCAACCCTATGGAAACGCATAACACATTTGAAAACCCAATTTCAGCTGCTCCCATCTACAATCGGAAAATTATCCGAACTCTTTGAGCAACCCTGTATATGATATATAGATTTGTATCTGTTAACTTACGTGCATGCCAAAATATAGTTCAGTTAAGAAATACATATATACTTTAGTTGAAATTTCCCCTTCAGCCATTTCCGCTAAAAAGGAGAATGGTTAGTGAATTCTTTTGTGCAGCCCTGTATATGAGATACAGAATTTATATACAACGAGTAAGATGCAAAAAATAAGATTCAATTTAAAAGCGCATACCGAATTTTAAAACGCAATTCCAGCAATTACTACTCAAAGGCAGTACTGTAACCGATTTCTTTTGTGTGTCCCTGTAAATGAACGACAAATACTATCGATGCCCTATTGTATGGTAACCATCTTGCAGGGAAATTCAGTGATTTATATCAGTTTCAATACAGTTGAAATATCGCAATCTCATTAAAATGCTCTACAAAAGATTTTTTCCCGTATACCCTAATGTAATGGAATTCTTTTGGGTGCCCCTGTAAATGAACTATTAATCCCACATGCTTCATATACTACAGTACCAAACATGCCTTGGTGACCTTAAGGGGACCGGGAAAGACCTATCTCCGCCATGTTAAATTCACCAACTTGATGTACCTTTTTCTCAGAAATGGTGAAAGATAGAGGTCTAGATTTTTTAGAGTAGTTAGAATAACCTGATTAATTTATTTTAACAGACCATTTTCTTTCTAAGCGAAACTCAAAATTAATTACTAATTATTTATTGAAAGTCATTTTTAAATTAGCATTTTTGGTAAGGTTTCACTGCCTAAAATAAATAATTCTCAACAAATCATTAAAAACCCTGTGTTAAAGTATACAATATAACATAATATAAGCATTAAAAAAAATCTGAGATCTTAAGTTTAATAGATATTGAAAAAAAGGAACATAAACATGAAAAATCCAAGTTTTGAGAAAAAGTCAATTAAAGATTTAAATGGCCATTAAGCTGTTAAGTACTCTTAGACAGAATGAATAGTTTCAACATTTATTTTATATATATATATATACTAGGGGGCTCGGCCCCCTACGAGCTACGCTCGCCAACCCCCGTCCAGACACCGCAGACTCTAAATGCACGCTAATTTGATCGTCTTTAAAACGATTTCGAAAGATTGAATTATAATTTTAAAAACAGTGGCGATCTCCCTATAAACGAATTTCTATTCATTTCTCTTTGATTGGGGAATTGTAACGCCAAATCCGCTGCGGTACTACTTGATTATCCTGTCGACCAATTTCGCCAAATTATATAAATCGCCAAACCACTCGCCAAATTATACAAATTGATATAATTTTTATTTTAAATAACGAAAGAACAAATAAATTCGTACAATATTAATAAAAACACAAATAAAACGTCGAAATAAAAATAACTTGATGACGTATACACGTGTAACAATATTTCAAAATAAGTTAATATAAAAGGAATTAAGTAAAGAGAGTCTTTGTCTCCTGGTATTTTTTAACAAAGCGAAAAGAAAGTTCTTTTAAATGAGACATTTTAAATTAATTCTCAAAATATCAAATAAATGTCTTGCGCAATTTCTAAATTTAAACTCTTTTGCAATATTATTTTGTGTTCATTTTATGTAATAACTATAATGTGACGTAAATATGACGTAATTTCTCCTAAGACTTCTAACGCATGTTAATGAATTTATTATTTTACAATATCCTTTCTCTTTTAAAATTCACGTGTATACTTTTTATGACGTAATTTTTAATAAGTTCCTGCTTTTTATACGTAATTATTTAATTCTAATTTGAAAGTTTTTTTCCTGTTTATAATAGTCACGTGTAAATAACTGTCTGCATCAGCGTGTTTATCAAACATTTCTGTATAAAACCACCGATTTTCATATTTTTGTATGCAATTTTTTTGTTAATATTAACGAAGAAAGGCCTCCGGTCACAAAAAAATCAAAACCGGCGGCGGCGGTGACAGCGGTAGTTACTTTTTTTAGAATAGAGAGATATAAACATGTGTGACACACCGTTGGAAAGATAAAAGTTTAAACTATTTAATAATATAAAAAAGTAAAAATCGATTTTTTGGTTGAATTTTGCTTTCTTGGTCCCCTTAAGGCTCCTGTCTCTGCATACGAAGGCACCCGCGAGCTAATACTAAACCTATGGGGAGGTTATTTTCTAATATCTCGTTTATACTTCGACATTTTTAAATGTAATTTCTTTTGTATTGGATACCTCGGGTCCATTTCTACATCTCTTCTTTTTTACTTTTTCGATTTTGGTTGCGGATATTTTTAGAATGACACTTTTATTTTCGGAACGGGTTTGGAAAGTGAAAGTAACTTTATAAAAAATATGAAAATCCGAGTATATTTACGAGAGTTAGAGCGTGGACAGACGGACAGACAAACCAAATGCATAAACACTTTTGAACTTTGTTGGAAAGTGTTAAAAATACGTAATGATCCAATATTCAATTTTTTACAAGTGCTTAATGTTACGCAGGGATCCAGGTAAAGTTTTCACTATTTTTGAAACGAGATGCGTCAGTACTATGGATCATGCCTGTATGTTGCGAAATTTTGGGAAAAGGCAAAAATTTCGCAAAACGCAACCTTTTGACTGGCCTATCTTTACTAAAATAGCGATAAATTTATTAAGACTTCTACTTTGAGTAGATACATGCACTGAAAAAAAATCATAAATTTATAATTTACGATATAAAAAATATCCGCTGAATTTCCATCTGGAGTACTTATTATTGTTTCTCTCGATTTAACGCTTTCAGGGCGTGTGATGCATATATGCATCGTCAAAAGGTGCATGTAGAATTTGTTTTGACACCATCAATAAATAAATGTAATATTTGTCTTTTTTAATCAGAGCATTATTTGGTATTTCACCGGTAAAGGGAACTGTTTAAAAAAAGCGGCGCCAAGCAAATAAAATTTGTGTAAGGATGCCGTCTCGAAAGGATTAAGAATACTTATCAACTTTAAAACAGTAAAGTGTTTTTTACGGGCATCATAACTGTTAGACACTTTTTATACGATCCCCATTTATCTATGTGAAAGGTCGAAGAGATAGGAAATTTCGAATGTGATGTTTCTTCTATGGCGCAACTTACCATTCTCGGAAACAGTGATTTCCTAGAGCGGAAGAAGATAAAATACAATTCGTAAGTAAATGAATTCAGTTCCAAATTTGACAATATTGTCTGCTTATTGAAAGGATGCAGACTCATCTGATATCTGTAGCAGTGTTTTTGGCACTTACTTTACCGGCAGTTCAGAGTGGTATGTACTTTCACTTTCATTGTTTACAGACATGTTTATGCTTTATTCACGAATTTTCTGTAACTTAAAACATTCTCTTTATGTACCAAATTACGAGTTAATCCAAATTTCATCTTCCAAAGCATTATTTCTTCCATTTTCGTAGGTGCGTTAGAATGGTTGTGTAATTAATAAATAAATTTGAGAAATATCTCTTCTATTAAAATGAATAAACCAAATCGGTATTCCTAGATGTTTTTTGGAATGTTTACAACGCTACTCAAATCATTACTTTAAAGTATTATTTTTAAGGGTTACAGAACAGAGCTGAAAACCATATACATATCTCTCTATTCTAAAAAAAAGTAACTACCGCTGTCACCGCCGCCGCCGCCGCCGGTTTTGAATTTTTTGTGACCGGAGGTCTTTCTTCGTTAATATTAAAAAAACTGTTGCATACAAAAATATGAAAATCGGTAGTGTTATAGAAAAATGTTTGATAAACACGCTGATGCAGACAGTTTTCAAATCGAAGAATTACTTTAAGAGATATTTAATGCCAAAGTTGGACAAAATCGTTCCATTAAAAAAGTTTTATAGGAGCAAAAACTGTACATAGGAATTTAATCATTTTTAAATCATTTTATGCGTCAGAATTTCCCGGTGTGCAGATTGCAATTAGTTTTTTAATTTGAATAATTTTTCGAGGTTTTATTTCTATTTTAAATTCAAATTTTCAGCATTTCGGGAGATATTTTTTACAAATTTTAGAAAATTGTATTAATTTAAACTGTTGCCAACTGCATAATCAGCGAAAACAGTAATGTTTGCTTCAAATTAAAAATTTATTTTACACGTGACTATTATAAACAAAAAATATAAAAAGCAGGAACTCATTGAAAATTACGTCATAAAACTATAGTTACACGTGAATTTTAAATGAGAAAGAATATTGTAAAATAATAAATTCAGTAACATGCGTTAGAAGTCCTAAATAGGAGAATTTACGTCATATTACACTTATTACGTAAAATGAACAAACAAATTATATTGCAAAACAGTTTTAATTTAAAAATTGCGCGAGACATTTACTTGACATTTTAAGATGATCGTAATATTTCATTTCTAACAAAAGTATTTTGACGTGAATATTAAAAAGAGAAAGAAAAGTTTGGTGAAAATTACGTCAGAATATAATTGTCAGATTCAAATTATAATTCAATCTTCCGAAATCTTTTAAAGGCGATCAAATTAGCGTGCTGTTAGAGTCTGCGGCGTCTGAACGGGGGTTGACGAGCGTAGCTCGTAGGGGGCAGAGCCCCCTAGTATAGTTAAAAAATCCTTAAATTAATACCAAACGTTACCCTTTATATAATCTTTAAATAAAGTAAAAATTAGTAACTGAAACAAACGATAATTAATATATATATAGATATATATATATACACATATATATGTATATATATAATTTTTTACAATATTTATTATTATTATTTAACCCGTAACCGCTGTTAGCGGTCTCACAGACCGCTACAATTTTCAATTTTCACAAATTTTTATTTTAACTATAGATACTGGTTAAATTTTGTTTTATTTGGAATCCTTTTACTTTCACTAGAGACATTTGAATAGCTGAATTTTAAATACAATAGTACTGTACATGAAGTTTAGCACAGAAATAGTATTTGAGAGTTAATGAAGCATTTTATTCATCTTTAGATTAAACGGTCTGACAGACCGCTCACGGTAGTTATGCGACAATATTTTTTACTCCAGTTACAGGTTAATATTTTGTTACATTTAATATATTTGTTTAGATTGCAAACTAATGATTAGCTACTGAACGACAACGATTGAAATAAATCCTCGACTTTTTTCTATTTTTATGTTGCAAATATTTGTATCGCAGATATAGTATAATGTTTATACAAAATGATAAGTTACATGCAAAATACAAATCCTTAACAAAAAAAGCCCAAGGTTTATTTCGATTTCATTTGAACGGAATTTAAATTTTTCGGGTGGTTTAAATATCATATTATTTGAAATTTATTTTTATTTTTTAAAATTCAATTAGTTTAAGCATATATGTTACAAGAAATACGTTAAATGTAGCAGCAACTGAATGAAATATCTTATCAGTCCTTTCTCTGGCCCAAACAATGTGGGAAATCAATTGTCTTTTTATATATTCTGCAAATTATTGTTTTGTTTAATATGTAAAGTTTTTTTAATAAGTACTGCAATCAGACAATCAGTCAAATTTATCATCAACGGGGCTTGATTTATGCGGTTTCGCATCATAATCTGTGATGTAAATTTACGAATGTTCGGGTGTTTTAAGTATCAAATTATTTAAAACTTTTTTTTTTTTTTAAAGTTCAATTAGTTAAGCCAGATACGTTACAAGAATTTAACGTTAAATTTGATACTGAATGAAATATCTTAATATAAGTCCCTTCTCGGGCCTAAACAACGTGGGAAATAAATTGCTTTTTTCCTGCAAATTATGTTTTTATTTAATGGATTTATTATTTTAAATGCCCTTTAAGCGAGTGCTTTTTTCTAAAATCATTACAAAGAAGGCAAGTTTAGTTAAATTAAAAAATCTGAGGAGAAACAACCGACTTTCCTTGACCCCCCCCCCCCCACCCCCCGCGTACCTTACATTAGATGATTTTAAAAGTATTGATTTTCAGATTTATAATTAGTATTGTTTGAATTATAAATTTTATTTTATCTTTAAAAAGATTCTTAATTTTCCTGGTGATTTTTAAATATAGATTGTATTTTTTTTTTTTTTTTTTTTTTTTTTTTTTTTTTTTACTGAAATGTGTAATGCAAAATATTCATTTTTTTTTCTTTTACTTGTGTTACGTTGTTTTGTAGCATATAATTATGGCTTTAACACACTTAAGTACATTTTACTGTCAACTGTTATTTGATGTTAATTATTGATATTTCTTCGAAGTAATTCAACGCGTATGGCTTTCTCATCAAAGAAAATTCTTCAAATTTAAATATTTATATTTTTGCTCGTAAAAATATTTTTACACCACTTATATTGTAATAAATTCTAATGGTAGTGATACAAATTGTTTCTAATGAAAATCTTTACCTCACTTTAAAAATTTATATTATTAGTAGTTTAGGACTTCACTAGGTTATGTAACATATTATATTACATAACCTATACGGGGTGTCCACTCTTAACGGTGTCCAGTAACTAATTTCTAAACCGTTTGTCATAGACCCCTAATTCCAATTACAAAAATGTTTTAAATGAGGTAAAGAAGTATTTTAAAAACGATTTGAGTCAATAAAAGCATTTATTAAAAATATACGAGACGCAAACTTTTATACGGTCCCCCGTTCTTATAAATTATATTTAGTGAAATTTTCCTATTACACTGACAAGTAAGACAAAAAAGCCCCATTATTCTACGATTAAAATTGACCGAGTAAAGCTATTTAAAGTTGGAGCGTATATTTTGCAGCGAAATAGGCGCCATTCACAAATTTACTAGAAATATATATAATCGTTAGAATATATTTAAAAAAAAAAGGTTTGTTGGGGTAACTGGAACCACGAGGTAACTGGGCCATAGGCTATTTTATTAAAAATTGTTGGTGTTTTTTAAGTTTTAGCTTTTGTGAGCAATGCCCCTTTATCTCTACTTCCTAAAACAACGTGTATTAACTCAATCATAACTCTCACTTTGCTGTGATAGGTTGTCAAAAATTTACGTTTCTTTTTTTAAAAACAACGTCAATATGGTTGAACTTCCTCGGATTTTTATTAAAATACTGTAAGTACTTTTATTGAACAATCTTTTTTTTAAAGATTAGACATATAACTACATTAATATTATTGGGTATCTGTACATATTTACTTCATGTTTTAAATGTAAGCCCGGTGTCCCAGTTACCCCATAAATGTTTCAAGAATGGGGTAACTGGGACATGTATGCTGGGTAACTGGGCCATGCTGGATCCAGTTACCCCAATAGTTATAAATAATTTTTGTGTTTCTCTTACTACGGGAAGTAAATTTCTCCATTGTTTTTTGCTCACAATAAAGAAAATGATACAATACCTTATTAAAAAAGTCCTTCCGGCCAGTGCCGGGAGGAAGAGGTAGCTTTCATAATCCTTATTTAAAAAAAGCCAACTTATATCATGCAAACACACGAAGCTCAATTTAGTGGAAACCGAATACAGGAGATTCAATTCTACTTTTTATCAATATAATGAATGAGAATTTCGCGAAATTAGTCAGCTTTATCCAAGCTGCTTTTCTTTAAAGTAACTTATATTTGGCTGCCAAATTCGGCAATTTCTTAAAGTGCCTGTCATTTTAAGACAACATGGTGGATGAGGCTAAGCAGTGAACTTGGTCGAGACCTTAGTAATTGCTGTGCACATGCTCACTCACATCGGAATCGGTTAATATATAGGAGTGCTGTCGCATGCAAAAAATCAGATTTTTCAAAATGTCACCCACAATAGAAATTGAAACTGCTATATCTGAGCCATTTTTTAAAGTAAAGACAAACAAAAAATGCTCCTGAATCCTTATATCAAGACCAAATACTTAAGAAAGAAACCTTTTTCAATTTCTAATTTTTTTGCACCTCACTTTAAATATATATATATATTTTAATTTAATGGCCGCCATTTTGAAACAAGATGGCTGATGAATCTGGCCAGCGAACTTGGTCGAGGTGTTGATGTATACTATCCACATGCCTTCTTACATCGAAATAGGCGAATACGCGTGTTATCGCGTGACAAATACGAGATCGTTTCAAAATGTTAGCCATGCTAGAAATTCAAAGAGCTATAAATCAACCATTTTTTAAGATATCAACAAAAGAACAAATTTTCAGAAACAAAAACTGCTCCGGAATCTTTGTATCAAGACCAAACACATAAAAAATATCTTTTTCATTTTCCAATTTTTTAATACCTCATTTTGAATTTTAAATTTAATTTTTTTTTAATGGCAACCATTTTGAAACAAGATGGCGAATGAAGCTGGCCAACGAACTCGGTCGAGACATTGGTATGTACTATGTACAGACCAAGTTACATCCAAATAGGTTCATAAATACGCCTGTTATCGCGTGACAAAAATCAGGTCGTTTTAAAATGTCAGCCACAAGAGAAATTCAAAATGCTATTACTCAGCCATTTTTTTTAGATATAGACGAAAGAAAAACTGTTCCGGAATCTTTGTATTAAGGTCAAACACATACAAAAAAAATCTTTTTCATTTTCAATTTTTTGGTATCTCATTTAAATTTTTTTATTTTATAATTTTTTTAAATGGCCGCCATTTTGAAACAAGACGGCGGATGAAGCTGGCCAACGAACTCGGTCGAGATATTTGTATCTACTATGTACACACCAAGGTACATCCAAGTCGGTTCATAAATACGCCTGTTATTACGTGAGAAAAATCAGGACGTTTCAAAATGTCAGCCACGCTAGAAATTCAAAATGCTATAACTCAGCCATTTCTTAAGATATAGACGAAACAAAAACTGCTCCCGAATCTTTTTATCAACGTCAAACACATAAGAAGAAAATATTTTTTCAATTTTCAATTTTTGGTACCACATTTCAAATTTAAATTTTTCTTAAAAATTTAAATGGCCGCCATTTTTAAACAAGATGGCGGATGAAGCTGGCCAACGAACCCGGTCGAGACATTGGTATGTACTATGTATAAACGAAGTTACATCCAAATCGGTTCATAAATACGCCTTTTATCGCGTGACAAAATTCAGCACGTTTCAAAATGTCAGCCACGCTAGAAATTCAAAATGCTATAACTCAGCCATTTTAGGTAGCTTTCTTTACAAAAAGCTACCTATTGCAGCCGTTCGGAGGAAAGCGATTTCAAAAAATTTTGGTATATTTTCATCGATCATGACCACCAGACCCCGAAACCACCCTCCGTTCAAAATTGATATATATATATATATATATATATATATATCAATATATATATATATATATATATATATATATATATATATCTGACCTATGTCACACTGTAACTCTCGTATTTATGAACCGATTTGGATGTAATTCGGTGTGTACATAGTACATACCAATGTCTCAACCGAGTTCGTTGGCCAGCTTCATCCGCCATTTTGTTTCAAAATGGCGGCCATTTAAAAATTTTAAAAAAATTTAAAATTTGAAATGTGGTACCAAAAAATTGAAAATGGAAAAATATTTTTTTCTTATGTATTTGACCTTTATACAAAGACTCCGTAGCAGTTTTTGTTTCGTCTATATCTTAAAAAATGGCTGAGTTATAGCATTTTGAATTTCTGACGAAGCTGACATTTTGAAACGTCCTGAATTTTGTCACGCGATAAAAGACGTATTTATGAACCGATTTGGATGTAACTTCGTTTATACATAGTACAGACCAATGTCTCGACCGAGTTCGTTGGCCAGCTTCATCCGCCATTTTGTTTAAAAATGGCGGCCATTTAAAATTTTAAGAAAAATTTAAATTTGAAATGTGGTAACAAAAAATTGAAAATTGAAAAAATATTTTTTTCTTATGTATTTGACCTCGATAAAAAGATTCGGGAGCAGTTTTTGTTTCGTCTATACCTTAAAAAATGGCTGAGTTATAGCAATTTGAATTTCTAGTGTGGCTGGCATTTTGAAACGCCCTGATTTTTGCCACGTGAAAACAGACGTATTTATGAACCGATTTGGATGTGTACATAGTACATACAAATAACTCAACCGAGTTCGTTGGCCAGCTTCATCCGCCATCTTGTTTCAAAATGGCGGCCATTTAAAAAAATTTCAAAAAAATTAAATTTAAAATGAGATACCAAAAAATTGGAAAATGAAAAAGAGTTTTTTCGTATGTGTTTGACCTTAATACAAAGATTCCGGAACAGGTTTTGTTTCGTCTATATCTAAAAAAATGGCTGAGTTATAACATTTTGAATTTCTATTGTGGCTGATATTTTAAAACGACCTGATTTTTGTCACGCGATAACAGGCGTATTTATGATCCGATTTGAATGTAACTTGGTCTGTACATAGTACATACCAATGTCTCAACCGAGTTCGTTGGCCAGCTTCATTCGCCATCTTGTTTCAAAAGGGTTGCCATTTAAAAAAATGTAATTTAAAATTTAAAATGAGGTATTAAAAAATTGGAAAATGAAAAAGATTTTTTTTATGTGTTTGGCCTTGATACAAAGATTCTGGAGCAGTTTTTGTTTCTGAAAATTTGTTCTTTTGTTTACATCTTAAAAAGTGGTTGAATTATAGCACTTTGAATTTCTATCATTGATAACATTTTGAAACGATCTTGTATTTGTCTCGCGATACCACACGTATTCACCTATTTCGATGTAAAAAGGCATGTGGATAGTATACATCAATATCTCGACCAAGTTCGCTGGTCAGCTTCATCAGCCATCTTGTTTCAAAATGGCGGTCATTAAATTAAAAAAATATATATTTAAAGTGAGGTGCAAAAAAATTAGAAATTGAAAAAGATTTCTTTCTTAAGTATTTGACCTTGATATAAGGATTCAGGAGCATTTTTTGTTTGTCTTTATCTTAAAAAATGGCTCAGATATAGCAGTTTCAATTTCTAACGTGGGTGACATTTTGAAAAATCTGATTTTTTGCCTGCGACAGCACTCGTATATATCAACCGATTCCGATGTGAGTGAGCATGTGCACAGCAATTACTAATGTCTCGACCAAGTTCACTGGTTAGCCTCATCCACCATGTTGTCTTAAAATGGCAGGCACTTTAAAAAATCGCCGAATTATGCAGCCAAATATAAGTTACTTTAAATAAAAGCAGCTTGGATAAAGCTGACTAATTTCGCGAAATTCTCATTCATAATGATGTAGTATTGATAAAAATTAGTATTGAATCTCCTATATTCGGTTTCCACTTAATTGAGCTTCGTGTGTTTGAATAATATAAGTTGGCTTTTTTTAAATAAGGAATATGAAAGCTACCTCTTCCTCCCGGCACTGGCCGGAAGGACTTTTTTAAGATATAGACGAAACAAAAACTGCTCCGAAATCTTTGTATAAAGGTCAAATACATAAGAAAAAAATATTTTTCCATTTTCAATTTTTTGGTACCACATTTCAATTTTTACATTTTTAAAAAAATTTTAAATGGCCGGCATTTTGAAACAAAATGGCGGATGAAGCTGGCCAACGAACTCGGTCGATAGATTGGTATGTACTATGTACACACCGAATTACATCCAAATCGGTTCATAAATACGCCTTTTATCGCGTGACAAAATTCAGGACGTTTCAAAATGTCAGCCACGCTAGAAATTCAAAATGCTATAACTCAGCCATTTTTTAAGATATAGACGAAACAAAAACTGCTCCGGAATCTTTGTATAAAGGTCAAATACATAAGAAAAAAATATTTTTCCATTTTTAATTTTTTGGTACCACATTTCAAGTTTTAAATTTTTTTAAAAATTTTAAATGGCCGCCATTTTGAAACAAAACGGCGGATGAAGCTGGCCAACGAACTCGGTCGAGACATTGGTACGTACTATGTACACACCGAATTACATCGAAATCGGTTCATAATTACGGGAGTTACAGTGTGACATAGGTCAGATATATATATATATATATATATATATATATATATATATATATATATCAATTTTTTACGGAGGGTGGTTTCGGGGTCTGGGGGTCATGATCGATGAAAATATACCAAAATTTTTTGAAATCGCTTTCCTCCGAACGGCTGCAATAGGTAGCTTTTTTGTAAAGAAAGCTACCTAATAACGTAATGAAATTTAAAAAAAGCATATTGAGTGGTATCAAACCAAATTTCTTGACCCCTTGAAAGGCGGTGATGCCGTTATGGCATCACTTAATTTTAATTCCTAATTGGCACCTGAATTTTATAATTAAAATTTAACCTTTATTAAGTACGCGAAAATATACTTTTACATGTTTTCAGATAGATTCTCTTGTAAATATTGCTGTCATTAAATTTTTTCAACATTTTACGAATGCAAGTACCTTGCCCCTGAAAGCCAGATGGCCAGACCTTGAAAATGTACTATACACAGGGGTCGCATTCTATAGGCATAGCTGCCAATTTTTCGCTTTCTTGCTACCACTAAAATTTAATAGAGATTTTCGTTTTGTTTAATCATAAGATTTCGACGATTAAATAAGACAACATTTAATATAATATTTTAGTGGTAAGAGGAAAGCGTAAAAGTTGGCAGCTATGCTATAGGGAATCTTTTATCGTCCCTACCACTATTTTAAAAATAATATCTTCATTGCACCTTTCTTTAAGCAACAATAAAATTTTCCCTATATAATGCGACCCCTGGATAAAGACAAAGTACTTAAGTACTTACGTAGCCTTTTGTTCAGAGATTTACCTTGCTATTTTTTCCTTAAAATACCCATGTGACTTTTATACTTATTATCTATACTAAAGTACATAAGTTTTTACTTAAGTTTTATATTTTTGGTATAAATAAATCTAATATTTTCACTTTTAGTGCTTTTTTAGGCACACTGACAGCAAAGGTTTCCCTTTCAACGCTGTTTATTGACATATAATTTACATGATCTGCCTGGTTTAATTTTTTTTAAGTTGTTTACACTTTTTCAAACAGGACCTGATATCCGATATGAAAAAATATAAACGCGTGTGGAACATAGACCCCCCTGGTCCAGTTACCCCATTTTGGGGGGCAACTGGATCCATGAGGAAAGAAAGATGAAATATGCATATTTTTATATTTTTAAATATTAAAATGTAATTTTGAGCATTTCTGTCTGATAGAGGGAACCTAACTGAACACATTTACAGAAGTTCAGACTTTAATTGAAATGAACATTAGCTTTTTGAAGATGAATTGTCAGAAGCTCCAGAGTCACATTGTAAAATCATGTCCCAGTTGCCCCAACTAACCTTACTTGATGGTTTAACATTGCGATATAAAATTGATATCGATAATCATTCTGACATATTAATGTACTAAACACATAAGAGGAAAAAAATAACAGAATTTTTGTTAAATAAAATGTTGAAAAGTAACAGCCTTAATTCTTTACAAAATGATACGTATTTTAAAGTGCTGTTAGATGACAATAGTCTGCAAAATTTGGATTATGTCACGGTTTTTAGCCATTGACAATTGTTTCTTATGCGTTTTGTAGCGCTGAATCCTAAATGGACCTGTATTTTTTACCATCACGTAAAGATTTTTTCCAAAGTGTAAATTTCAAAGTTAAAGAAACCAAAAAATAGCAAAAATCTGATACTATAAACTAGGTGATGGTTGTGATTTTAACTTATGATAAATCATTTCGTTGTATTTTTTTACCGCTGAATACGAAAATGACCTTCATTTTTAACCATCACATCAGGAATTTTCGCAAATCGTAAATTTCAAAGTTAAAATTGAACCCCCCCCCCCACACACACACACACACACACCCAATACCACCACCACCTAACCTCATAAGCCCCTGAGCTGTTTAACTGTAAGAATTCCAGTATAAGCCAAAACATTAAATAAATTATTGAATTAAATAAAATTAAACTAAATTAACTTTTAAATAAACTTTTGATAATTCCTTTCTGTGTATTTTTTACCGCTGAATACGAAAATGACCTTCATTTTTAACCATCAAATCAGGAATTTTCGCGGATCGTAAATTTCAAAGTTAAAAAGTTCGAAGTTAAAATTGCACCCCCCATTTTTTATTGACCCAAATCGCTTTAAAATACTTCTTTACATCATTTAAAACATTTTTGTAATCGGAACTATATGTCTATGACTAACGGTTAAAGAATTAGCCACTGGACATCGATGAGAGTGACACCCTGTATAAAATGAGTTTTTTGTAGGGGTATGCAGGGCATGTCCTAAACATTTTATGAATCTAACTCGAAGAAATGAAAATTTTGTAATTTTGTAATCCCGCTAGACCAGCTTCAAAGATAGGTGAATCTAAAAAGTGGAAATAAGAATTTATAAATTTTCGAAATCCTGTTAATCCTCTTCAAAAGTATTGTGACTATTGATATGATTTGTTAAGTTTTATGCTTCGGTTGTTAGAACAAAAATGTTTATATTTAAAATTATTATGAGCGGGATGGAGTTTTTTGTGTAATGAAAAGACTTATTTTAGCGCTGAAAATGCTGCTGAGATCTCGTGCACTATTTTTGATCGCTTAGGTGCAGACAAACACAGATAAATTTACAGCTTGGATCCAGGGTGAAATGCTAGAAAAAGGAGCACTAAAATGGTGGTTTTCTTCAACCGGACAGTTACGGAAAATTGAATTATAATTAAACAATCAATGGTTACCTTCTGTAATCGGATTTTCATTCATTTCGCTTTGACTAATACATTTTAAGGCCAAATCAACTGCTGTCGTGACAGCTCACCGCTGTCTTGGGATGGATTAAATAAGACCAATTAAACATTTGAAAATCAACTCGTATAAAATTTCTAAGTAAACAATGGCACTGCCGCCTAGAATTTTATAACGACGCTATAAGACATTTGCTTTAAATGAGGTGTTTTAAATGTATCGTTTTCAATATGACGTAATTTTCACCAAAGTTTTATTCTCTTTTAATATTCACGTGTAAATACTTTTCTTAATGGAAAGGAAATATTGTAATATTGTTATTTGCGTTGTTTTAAAATTTGATAACACTAGATAAACAAATAACTTTTTCAAAATATGAAAGAAATTTCTCTTCAGGTAATGAAATTTGAAAAAAAAAACACTCAAAAACTTAGTCAAATATTTAAAAAAAATTATAGCATACTGCACACCGCAAGCTCGTTAAGTATCTGCCTACTCTATAAAAAATAGTTGGAACACTTAGTATTCTAACAGGAACGTTTCTGATAGTATCGGATATGTGAGAGCTAATTCCATTTTCCGAAACAACCCGGAAATTTCCCGAATGTTTCGGTTTACTCTCCATGAAATAGTGAAAGCGCCTGTACGCATGCGCTCCAAGTATTTCTCCACTATTTCTATTTTGAAAAAAAAGCAATATTACAATATTTTTGTTACATTTTGTGGGTATTTTTTATTGTGTTTTAAAAATACGCAAGAAATGTTAACCATGGACTTTTTAAAAGCTTTGGAAATTTATTATTATTGAAGACGGAACAATCGTAATTCTGGGTAAGTGTTTTTTTTTTTTTATCATCTACAGTATTACTTTTACTTACTTTATTTATTATTACTTACTTCTTTATTAGTTTTCTTTGTTCCAATACACGGAAAGAATTAATAATATATTTATTTTGTAATATATCACACCTTGTTTTTGTCTGTTTCTTTATTATAATATATATGTATATACACATGTGTGCATGCAAATAAGATAATATAGTTAAACTTGATGTTAATACTGATTTCGGTATACGTATTCTCCTTTTCAGAGCGTGTTCTTAACAAATTATTAAATGCGTTATAACTTAAAAGAAAAGTTATGTATTATATTCTTATCAAACAAGCTGAAGGCTCATTAACATTTTACTTCTTTATTATTGCTTGCTTTTATGTAAAAAATACAGTATTGTGAGTAAAAATAAACAGTAAACTACTCTTAAAATTAAAGGATTTATTTTTATAAATCCCTATAGTTAATAAATTTGATTGATTTGTTTTACTGTTTCCTAAAAAGCTTTAAAAAATTCGTAATAGCGTTTATATGTCAGTAACAATACATAATATAGATACCAATAATTCAACTATATGTATATGTTTAATGTAATAATATTTTACCTCTAATTACACATTTCAGTATATTTTCGTTATATATAAATTAAGTTACGATGTACGCATTATAAATGTACCGGATAATGTTAAACATATTCTGTTAATTTAATTAATTTTTTATATTTACCTTTTCTCTCCCCAAATTTTGATAGAAAAAAAGAACCGTTTTAAGTTCATTAACTTGTTTAGTACTCACAAGGGAATCACTTTTGGTGCTGCTCGCACCTAGCATTGATACCTGGCGCATTTTAAAGCCCTATATTACGAAGTTTGAGAATCGATAAAAATTTTTTGTTAAAATAATATTTCTTGATTTTACAGCAGCATAACTTTCTGAAAAGCCAATTTTCGAGACCACTTATAGGACTATTAACATTGAAGTTTTTTAAAGAAAAGCATTAAAAAATAAAAATTACTTAATAATAAGTATGAAATATTGAAAAAAGTTTAAAAATTCCTTCAAAAACCCACGAATTTGATTTTGAAAATTTGCAACATCATATTCACATTTTTGACGTGGAAAAGGTTGGCGCTTTTTTTTCAAACGAAGAGCTCTCCGGCAACCCTAGCCAAATGTCGTAGCTGTTTGCTTTGTGTGAGAAGAGGAACTTCACTAGAAATTGTAATGTCTGGCCTCATTAGCTACAGTAATTTTTCTAAATTGTGTAAAAATATTAACTTACTTTACGATTACTTTTACCAAAGGACCATTTAATACAGCAACATTTCATTTTAAACTTTCGAAACTTTATTCCATTTATTTGATTTCAAAAGAAAATAGTTTTCTTATTTTGTATTTCATTAAAAATAGTTTTCAATGATCTTGAAAGCTTTTATTGAAATATATTTACTATCTATATATTTATCGTCCGCATAGAAAAAAAAAGAAAAACCAAATTCTTGTTTCCTATGCTATCAATTATTATCATACAAATCGCAATCTGAGATAATTCTAGTAATATGTACTCTACATTTACACTTTGGATAAAGCGGGCGGACAAATTGTAGCGCCATATTTGGAGACTTAACTCACTTTTGGCGTGAAATAAACAAAAATGTAATAATAAAAAATTAAAAATATAAAAAAGTGTATAAAATGTTATTTTAACAGAGAAATTTTATCGGTTCTCTAACTCTTATGTATAGGGCTACAAAATGCACCAAGTCTCAATCTTAGGTGCGAGCAGCACCAAAAGTGGTTCCCTTGTCAGGTTCAGGTATGTAACCCCTCCCCCCCCCCCCCACACACACACACTTTTTTTCAATGCTTCGTAAAAGTAACCATTGCGTTTTTTGCGATTTGAATTTCACTTGTTCATTTAAATGTTCTTGCTTGAAAAGAAAAATCTTTTCTTCTGATTTTGCAAGACTGGATTGTGAAAAAGAATAAAAAAAAGATACTATTGTTGTTATTTAACTTATGCACTTTACAATAAACAAAATTGAAAATTTCTAGATTATTAACCATCAGCTTGTTTTATGAAAATATAGTACACAAAATTTCTTGCTTTAAGTTATAACGCGTTTTAATATATTAAGATTATGATGTGAAAAGCATAATACGATATTGCGTCAACATTAACATCAATTGCAATCATATCTTATGCACAAATAATAATAATGTTATGCACTAAAATGTCTGTGCAGCAAAGAAGCGCTAATAAAAAACTAAAATAATAAGTAAAAATAATGCTATAAATGATTAAAAAATTAAGTAAAACACTTTTGAAAGAATTTATCGTTTCATTTTCAATAATAATACAGTTCAGGAACTTTAATGTTACCTGTTAATCCGCTTGGTTGAAAAAATATCACTGCAGGATGTTAAAACGCAATAAGTTTTATCTACATTATGAAAAAGGATATAATAATATTGATTTTTTTTTCAGAATAAATCCAAGCAGATATTAAAAAAAAATTCATTCAGAACCGAAGTTCCATATAAGACTCTTTCATAAAAATTCATTTAATAAAACTGGCTACTTCACAAAATCCATTTTACCAAACTAAGCCCCTTTCACAAAATAATCTTCAATAAATGAAAGTTAAAATACTAGTGCTAAATTAACCTTGAGTAAATAATTAAAATTCATATAAAAAAGCAAAAATAAATGTACTAAAATAACTTACATAATATAAAATTATTTAAAATATATTATAAATATCTTAAAAATAAATTAAAAATCATTATAAAAATTTTAATGTATTTTTGAGATATTCCTAATGTATTTTAAATGATTTTATATTATATGTATGCACCTACAAGTAATTTTAGTACAGTTATTTGTGCTTTTTTATATGAATTTTAAAATAATCCTTGTCTTCAGAAAGGTTCCATACATATTCAGAAACCATTCCGATTCGTAATGAAAGATTTCCTGTATATTCAACATTTCCTCCTCTTCAGAAAGATTTCATATGCATTCAGAAACCTTTTCGATCCGTAATGAAAGGTTTCCGATATATTCAGAAACCTTTCATTGTGAATCGGACTTGTTCCGTATTATAATCGAAACAGTTTTCTGCTCGAATCTGAAACCTTTCCGTTAGTATCGTGCAGCATAGGTCTCCGTTACTTTCGGAAACGTTTCTGAAAATTTTTTACAGTGTACGGAATATAACTAAATAGCTATGCATAATTTTTTATCCTATACAACATTTTTAAAGGTAATATTTTTACGGACTTCAACATTAAAAGCGCTTAAAACAATCATTCGATTGTTAAACTGTCTGCTTCAGAGACTTTATCGAACATTTATGTGTAAAACTACAAATTTTCATATGCAATAGTTTTCTTAATATAAGCCTAGAAATTTGAATTTATGATTATGGTTCAATACAATGTGGTTCCACTAATGGATGGATTATGAACAAATTTGCAACGTGCAATTCTGCTGACAATCCGGCGGTTGCCGCACACAGGTCTTAGAAGTCAGAGTCCCTTGCTAATATGTAATTTTTAAATTTAAAATGCAGCTTGTAATATTATGGTTCTTTTAAGAGTACACCAACCTTTCTTGCGTTGAATAGATCTGTAAGGAGGCAGAGTCCCTTGTTAAAATGTAATTTTAAACTTACGTTTGAGCTTATAATATTATGATTCTTTTAAGAGTTCACAAACCTTTTTTGGGGCGTTGAGTAATTCGGTAAGGAGGCAGAGTCCCTTGTTAAAATGTAATTTTTAAATTTAAACTCGAGCTTAACCTTCAGTCTTGCTTTTTCTAGCACGCTGTTCCTTTTTCCCTATCATGCACTGAAGATTAATCTCGCTAGTAGATTCGAAACAGCTGTTTGCTGCTTTTCAGGTTTTATTTGTGCATTTTAAACGTTGGTTTTTCTGCTTTTTAATATTGTTACACAAAGGCTTTATTTGCTATTTTTATATAATAATATGGTTTGTTTTTTTTAAGTTCACCAACCTTTCTTGGGTTGGGTAGTCCTGTAATAATGTCTTTCAAATTAACACCTTAAATATCCGCAATTTCTGTGTAGAAAACCAGTTATGTATTTTCGTTCCTTCAGGGTTATTATTGAACTTTACACTCGTCCCATCTAATTTGTACCACATAACAAAATAACAATAAAGATTTATTTTTCTCTTCTTACTTTATAATTGCAATTTTTTTCCTTGTTGTTCTGAATGGAAGTATTTTCCTTATTAATCTAAAGTGGGGTTTTAGTAAAAATTTTCATAAAGTACACCAATCCTATATTCCTAACCTCTGAAACCCCATTCTTCATCTGCAGTAACCTGCATTTTCTTGATTGACATTATGCGAGAACTTTTAATATTGATTTTTTTTCTTCAGTTGTCTTTATATACTACAGCCATCTCAATGCGTTTATTTTATGGGCTATTAGTAATTTGCTGATTTCATTCTTTTTAATTAATTTAAATGTATGCTGTTTTATCAAACTTTATTCCTAAATTTAATGTATTAATAATAATTCAAGTCTTTGTTCCATACTATTGAATAATTATCTTCGATATACATTTCTTAAATTTAATAACTGAATAAATGGATTAAATTATGTTAATGTCAAAGTTTTATACATGAATTACTATTTATATTCTTTAAATATCCTAATAACTCATAATTTTCTTGAGTATATACGAGGTATGTCTGATAAGTATTCAACCTTTATTTTTTCCCGCACGCAGTAATTATTCTAAAGCACTGTGCACATTGGTAGAAGATAGCTTTATGAGCATGCTTAATTTTTTCCGCGGTTCCAGTTAGCCAGTCGTTGTCTGCTGGCCGCCGAGTGAGGTACTGTCATACATGTTCGTCAGAATTTGATTTCTCTCAAGATGACTAAACGAGCTCAACCAAGGTACTGTAGGAAATTTTGTCAAAGCTTGGAGATGTCTCAAAACGAAACAATTCGTAAGATTCATCATGTTTCGTGGGATTCATCAATGGGGATTCAGCTCATTCATCGCACCTGATCCAGACTTTCTTGACGAAACATGGGATTCCAGTCGTTCGCCAACTTCCCTACTCTCTAGATATGGCTCCTTGCAACTTCTGGTTGTTTCCGAAATTGAAAGCATCATTGAAAGGATCCCGTTTTGAGAATAGAGATATAAAGAATGCGACAGCAGAATTGAATTCCATTTCAAAAAAAGCCTTCCAGAAGCGTTTTCAGAAGTGGAAGGAATGGTGGGCTAAGTGGGTGGAGACGTAAGGGCCCTTTTTTGAAGGGGATTAGTTCCTCAATCCCGTGAAGCAACTTCTATATTTTTTTCGGCCAAAAATCAGATACTTTTTTTCAGACAGGCCACGTTCTACTAATTTTATTATTTTTAACTCAATGATACTGATTGGTTATGATATCATATGATCGTAATTTTTCCCTTAGAGCAAAAAAAAATCCCAGATCTTGAGTCGAATATCCAAGACCTCTGACCTAAATTACCAAAGTTCTACCTATTGCGCTACATGAGCAATTTTTCGCTCAGTTAGAAAAATTCAGTTCATACGAGGATGTGAGTTTCAAAATTCGCCTTATTCAAAATTTTAAAAAATCATGTTTTCTCAATCAATCTATTCCATTTGTAAACCTGCACCGGTAAAACACAGCAATATGCAAAAAACTAGTTTTATCCTGTGTTTCTGCCATTGTAATATCTTAGTTTACAATGAAAACCAGTGGATGCAGTTAGAGGTTTTTCGCGATTTCCAAAAATTTGATTTTTTGGATAAGGCGAGTGAGTTTTGAAACTCACATCCTTATATATAATACTAATGTCCCTTTCATCTCCAGAATACACGATTAGACAAAAATAGGCCTAAATAGTATTATGTGTGATCATAAAATGGAAATCCGGTAGCAATAATTTACAGATCACTTAAATAATATTATGTAACCGCTATAAATTTGTTTTAGCATTTAGAATATCACGGCACTTTTTAATATATAATTAAAGATAATATATATATATATATATATATATATATATATATATAATTACTTTGGGCTACTTAAAACACAAATCTTTTTCCAACTCCGAAACTGAACAAACAATCCAACTGCAAATTTGAGGTATAAACTGGACAAAAGTGACACTTTATCTGAAAAAGTATGAGCAATTTGCGTATTTTAGTATGAAGCGGGCAATATACCGTTCATCCCCACTCTTCCCTATTTTTATCTACCATTTATAATTATTTCGCTCTTTGAAAACAACGTGATTTGCTAAAAGTAACTTTCAATAATTAAAAATTGTTTTTTGAATATTTTCTTCTATTAAAATAAAATTTAAACATCATTGAATTTTTTTTTTTTTTTTTTTTTTTTTTTTGTAGATGGAATATATTGTGGAGAACCTCCTACTATCCAGTTTGCAACTCTAGAAAAAGAACCTTCGGAACAATATTCAGTAGGTGATACTCTAACCTATACATGCCAGTTTGGATATACTAAAAGAGGGAAAAGTAGCACTTTGGAATGTGCATTATCCGATTCTGAACAAAACGCAGAATGGACACAACCACGATTCTCATGTACACGTAAGTTAAATGATGTTCTTTCTTTCTAACCGATGGCCAGGACCCTACCTGCCAGGTTGTCCCAGCTTTACGGGTTTAGTACCTGGCATCGGGACGGGTGACCGCCTAATCGCCGGGAAGCTGCAATAAACCTGACATCATTGCCTCGATCGTCATCCTATCTGCAGTGCCTACTGCTCGTTTTGTGCATACTATGTTTTGCCGGTTACTTAAAGTTATATCCTGTTGTTTGGCACCTGCACATTGCCACTCAAGTTGGTTTCATAATTTAAAACCTTGATCAGATGACGAGACCTTCACCTGGCAAGGCATTCCCAGAGGTATAATTCGCAGGTAACTTGGAGGACCTTGCACCCACGACGGATTTTACATGCACCAGGCGCCATTAGCGTACATGACGGAATCTTAGCCGGCTGTTAGCCTGGGTCCTGCGACCAACGGCTACGAGTATAATGCTGTAGGTGGCTTGGCCACCGCTGCCCGATCTAATTGGGGTAGCTTGGAATTTTTTTAAACCTAATTGTTGATGTATACTTGTCAAATGAAAATGATAATTTTTAGTAAGGGGGGGCGGGGTAGAGAAAACAAAGAATAGGGCTCCGCAGATAGACAAGTTGCACCGTGTGTTAATTTTGAGCCGAATTGTTAGACAAACTTAACGTTGCAAGGGGGATCAGACCAGACTCCGCCTTTCTACCGTAGTTAAATGATGATCAAGCAATGTCGAGGATCCATAAGACAGCTTTTTGGCCTAAACGAATTTAAAGAGTCAGGTATCTTTGAAGGTGACATATTGCATGAAAATGAGAACCTGATATGGATTGCTATAACTCCACATCTGATTAACTTTTAGATATGAAATTTTAAACATACATTAAAAGAGATATACAGTCGAACCTCGTTATCCCGACACTCTAAAGACCAGAACAAAATATCGTCATAAGCGGGGTGTCGCTTTAACCGGAGTTGGAGAAAAAGGTTTAGAAAAAGCTGTATTTTTAAGTAATTTAAGACAATTTCAAATTCATAACTGTTCTTGCAGTTTTAAGCAATAAAACATTATTATTAAACAAAATAAGCACAAAAACAAAATTGAAAAGAATAAAAATCAGATTTATGGTGACATGTTTTTTTATTGTTAGATGAAATATTGATGAATTAAGGTTTGCTTATCCCTAGATGTGCTTCCCACAATTCTTTTTTCAATACTATACAATGAATTGTAATCAATAATCGTTGTTTCAGAAGATGTTTGATAATTTCTGATCGTTTCAATGCAATGCAATGCTTCGCTTTTAGTCGGATGGAAAATGCCTTGTAACCAAAAGAAAGCGCCACCTGACCAGAACAAAAGACCGCGAGTAGACTGATACGTCTATCTGGAGCTTAAGTGGCTCATTCATAGAGTTTGGATTTATTTATTCAGATAAAGGATTGAAGTAAATTTTCTGATTTATCTCAATGGGTATTTTAGACACTTTTGTGAAAAGTTTTGCTAAGACATTTCTTACCGCTTAATTTCAGTGCTTATATGATGGATTATAAAAAATGGACAATTTTCCTAAACCGTCGGGATATCCGGAGTTGAAAATTATACAACGACGTAAAACCCGGAGTTTATTTACATTAAAGTCATATACAGAAAATCGGGACTTTGAAAAACTGACGTGATAAGCGGAGTGACGTGAAAACCGGGTGTCGGGATAACGAGGTCCGACTGTATGATGATAGTTAATGTTCTGGGAAAAAAGTCTAGATGCATATACAGTTTTTTAATTTCATTTGAAATTTAATGCTTATTTAATAAACGAACTCATCTTAAATACCTTGCGCGCAGAATTTCTCATAATTGAATTGTCACAGTGAGCGCAATAGTTTTCATTCAGTAGACTTATATATGTTTATAAAATGACCTACAGGGAAAAAAATATAAAGATTAGTTCTATATATATATAAACTCGGTTTATGGCGTCATATGCCGCCATCCGAAGAATCTACAACAGTCTTTTTCCATTTTTTCCGGTTAAGGGTCCATTCCTCCTCCAGACCTCTATCCCAAATTGACTTTGCAATATCACCCATCCAGCTCTTTAGTGATCTTCCTCGTTTCCTTTTTTTGTTTGTTTAATAATTGAATATAATTTTGCGTAGTCTTTCATCGTTCATTGCTTTTTTTTTAATATCATCTAGTATGGTTCTTTTTATTTTCATCGTTTATTTGATTCTTTCATTTCTTATCCTTTCTATTCTTGATACTCTGCATGATCCTCTTAGGGCCTCAGTTCTACTGCCGCTAATTTCTTTCTTTCTGTCTCCATAATTCTCCATCCTTCTGCTCCATATAACAATATGCTCTTTACTATAGAGTTGCATATATTATACTTCTTTTCCTATAGATCCCCTTACTCAACCAAATAGAATTTAACAATTTTACAGCCTTTCTCCCCTGACAAATTCTGTATTTAATTCCCTGTGAGTCTCTTCCTTCTCTATTAATGTCTACACCTAAATATCTATAATGCTTACAGCTTTCTATTTTTATGTTCTTATTTAGATTTAGGTCTGTCTCATTTCCTCCTATACATAGGTATTTGGTCTTGCTGACGTTCACGTGAAGTCCCCATCTCTCATATTCTTCCTTAATTTTTACCGTCATTTTCTCTCAATCATTCTTACTTTTTGCAATTATAACTTGGTCATCTGCGAATTGAAGAGTAAAAATTGATGTTCCATTCATATTAAGTCCCATTCCCCTGCATTTCGCCTTCCAAATTTTCAATGCTTCTTCATTAGTTCATTTATTACTTCATATTAGTTCTTGAAGAAAAAAAAAATTAAATCAGAAATCTCAACATTTTGAAATATTTTGAAATATTTTTTGTATAAAATAATAGTCATAATTTCTATATTTCTTACTTGATTAACGTAATAGTGGGTCATTTTGTGCATCTATGTGGTTTATACCTTGAGTGAAAATTTTATGAAATTATATCATACCATTTCTTAGAACTCATGCGCGCAGTGACCAAAATCAACGTTTTGAGAAAATTGACATGAAAAATCGAATTACCCCTTGATAAAATAAAGACAGTTCAGACTGTTTTTGACGCAATTTCCTTTCTAAAACGAATTTCTGCATATGGTTTCTTTTAAAAAATTCTTTAAGAATAAAATTTTAATACAAGGTATTAAAATTTTTTTTAATTTGTGGGCACTTTCAAACGTACCTGACTCCTTAAGTTCTTATCTTGCGTGTATATACATATGTTAACGTTATAATCATAAACAAAATAAGGGAATAAATAAATTAGGTCAAATATAAAATCATAATTAGAAAGTAAGAAACCATATTCAAAATATTGAGATTTCGTCGATTTCTCTCTGCTGTCCTAATAAGGGGAGCCATTTCAAAACTTTGTTGTGGTGGGGGGATTCTGTTTGAGTGGGGAGGAGAAGAAAAAATTTAGTTTTATTTTGTTGTGAACAGCTGAGAAGCGATTAATACACTCTTAGTCTCACATGTATTTTAAAAGTTAGTCAATGTATTCATAAATGATAAATATGTCTAATTTGTATAATGTTGTTGCAATAGCAAGGCTTTCGCAAATATTACTGGTAATTACTAATTTCTGTGCTTAAAGTATTTATTTATATGCTAATGTTTTAATGGTAATCAAATCTGAAAAGTTTTTTTAAGTTTTGTCCCATCAGTGATTTTTTCAACTATGAGGTATGATACTCTGAAGTATCAAGTTCCTTTAAGGGGCAGAAGGCTCTTTGCCCCCAAACCCCTAGCCTCCCCCAAATGACGTCCCTGGTCTTCATAAAATGAAATCTACGTAATAATTATACCTTACTACATGTGCTTCTAATTTGCGTTGGTAATACCAAGAAGAAATTGGTGGAAAACAATTGTCCAAGCATTATATATTTTTAAAACAGTATGTCGAGATTATAATTGAAAAACCTTCCAAGGCATTTTTAAACTATGTCAATTATGAATTCCTTTATTAATAAGATACTGAACAGTGTATGGATTCGTAACATTTTGAGCATTAACTGATATGACTCGCTTCAATCAGCAACAAAAAAGTTCTTATTTATTTTTTCAATAGGTCTCTTTTTATATCATTTACGAATATTACTAACGCAAATACACAAGTGTCAAAAATTAAAAACACAAACACAAAACCTGTGATAATTGGAGAAATATAATTGGTTTATTACAAAGAAATTTGCAATTTAGAGATATTACTACGGTAAAGCATATCGCAACATAACAATATGGAAAACAGCTGAATTGCTAGTTAAAAGACAGCTCATGACCAAATCAGTCCAACCATGGTGCATTATGTCTCGGAACAGTCCATCTAATATAGAGTGTAGCCACCGTGTACAAGCCGTCATCTGTTAATGAGGGTGTCGAGAGATGCTTGCGACAATGAATCTCATTATTCTAAAAGCGCTAATTTTGAACGCCTATAGGGCCCTGAGAGGAAAGTGACGTCATCCAATGGCTCTTCCTAACATGCTCTATACGATTGAGGCTCGCAGGCTAACAGGTCATTACATATGGTGAATATCCTCTTCTTCCAGAAAATCATCCACAATGTGAGCTATATGTGGCCTCGCTTGATCGTACATACGGGTAGAAAGGAAGTCCGGATTTGCAGCAGCAGCACCACGGGAAAACCTCACGTGGGCTTCAAGAACCTCAGCTCTATAATGCTGTGCAGTGACAGTTACGCATCAAATGCGTGCAGTGGAGGTTTGTTCCTTTAAGCCCGAAAAGTTTAAACCCGAAAACCATTAAGAGGGGGAAATATAATGATCATATAACGAGTCGCATAGTGTCACCGTTCAGTTCTGAATCCCTGTGAATCCATCAAAACCACAAAGAGTTACTCAATCTTAGTCCCAACCCCCACTTCTGGTCAAATTCGACGTACAACTGCGCAACATGATGCCGCAGAAGACAAAGATTCCTCTTCCCCCGATGTGGTCGATTTCTCTTACGTTGGAGTGATGATATTGTGCTACAGGTTCTCTTCAGATAAAGTCTGAAAACAGAAAAAGGAAGGCTATTCAGAGGAATGAGTAAGTGATGTACATGGAACGGAAATTGTTACAGTATTGTGATACAATAAACCATCTTTCTTGCCATTACCCTTTGTTGGTCAAAATCCATCTCAAAAAGTCAATGCTGCGATCCTTCCTCCTTCTGATGTAAAAAAGGATGGATTTGAAAGTTTCCATTTGTGAAATCTGAAATGCCAAGGCTGCAAGTTTCTAGAGAAGTTTTCACAGGGGAAAACATTCATATCATGAGAAAAAATGTTAAGTTGAACTTTGTGTGAATAAAGACAATAATTACTTTCGATGGTTAAATGAATGAAGGAAATTGTTACTTATATTTATTATTTATTTATTGAAAATATTATTATCATTATTTTATTCAGTTTTTTTTTTCATAGCCGTTCAATCTTAACACTTTCTCGACCGGTAATTTAATACGAAATGGCTTATTTAATGCTGTTTTTTCATTGCCACTATTTTTTAAAATTTTTGCCTTACTTAATCGTAAATTTTTGCAATTAAATTAAGCAAAAAATATTATTCAAAAATAGTGAAAATTAAAATTCGTGAACGTTAGAAGCTCTGTAAATATCAGTACATTCGTGACTGGTCAACAGTGTGTTAAAATAACTATATATTTCTAGTATTTAAAATTTTAAATGCTTGATATGATCAAATATTTATGTGTAATATTAAATAGGAGTAATGATAATATCTCGCACATGAAACGTAATAAAAATTTAAATTTTTAGATAAACTTCTTATTTAATTATATTTCTAATAGTTTAAAGCATAATCAAAACCACATATATATTTTGCAGAAAAATATTTTTTTTAATCGTACATTGTAGGCTTAAAGTGCAAATCTCGGACACCGATACAATTATTATTTTTTTTTTTTATGTGATGCTCGATATTTTTAAAACTATTTAGTTACACTGTTAAAAATTTCAGTAAAATTGTAGAAAAAAAACGAGGCTGTGTAAATTTACGCTGGTTCTTGGTTAAATGCATTCGATTGAGTTTCTCTGTCATCATCATTTTACAGACATTTACCTTTTCTTACATAAAATTCCCCGTAGGGATTTCTTGTAGCCTTGTAGTCTTTCCCTGTAATCTTGTGTATTTTTATCGATGTAAATTTATAGTCCATTGTAAATTTACTGAATACATAAAAGTTAAGATAATGGATTACCAGTAGATTCTCTGTAATTTCACAGTTGTTTTTTTTTTTTTTTTTTTTTTTTTTTTTTTTTTTTTTTTTACAGTGTGTATATATGTGTGTGTCTGTGTAATAAAATTGGTTTTCTTCTTTTTGTTTTAATCAGCGCAGTCATGTGGTGACCCTGGCTACATTAACAATGGTCGAAGTATTGGATCTCTTTTCACATTCCCTAATTCTGTAAAATACGAATGCAACAATGGTTACAAGCTAACAGGACTGTCGACTCGTTATTGCCAAGCAAATGGGATGTGGAGCGGAAAGCTACCTGTATGTGAAGGTACGTTTTTGTAAATTTTTATTTGCATTTGGGGTAAATTTGGGGTACTTTTCCAATATAGGAGGGTTAGCGGATTTGTAAAAGCTTGGCTTCAGAAAGTAAGATTTGTTGCCACATGATGTAAAAAGCTATCAATACAAACCTAATGAACTTCTCTGCTTGTTTATATCTGGGAGCACGGCAGTGCGTCCGCCAAGTTCGCACAAGCCGTAAGCTACCTTTTACTGAACCATTTCGACATACTTTTCACCCCCACATAACGTCGTTTTAGGTTGAGATATAGAAATTTTTCTTTTATACACATGTTCGTATGGTCAAACTGAACTAAGGTTCCACGATTTCATGTTTCTATATTTAGTAGTTTTCGAAATATTAAATTCCGAAAAAGCGCTTTTTTGTCACTGACTCACTTCGCATCATCAAATAACTAAGGTACTTCTAAAAATCGTAGAATCATGAAATTTCACAAGTAAGTCGGGTTTGTAGCACAATTAACCAGAAAAATCTGAAAACACAGAATTTCCGCCTCTAAACCCTTCAAACAGGGGGTGTTCATTTGGCCGTAAACAGTTCCTTAACACATTCAATTGTGCCAATGTTGGTCGCCAAAACTCGATTACAGCGTTTTGAAGGGGGTCACGTGATTTCAAGCAGAATAACATTTTATATATATGCTTTTCCAAAGATGTTTGCTAAATAGAAAAAATGAATATATCTAAAAATTTTAATCAGTGTAGGTTATGATATATTTACGATATTAAAACAATAAAACATTTAAGAAAATATAACCGCAATTCGGTACGTTTCCGATATAGTAGCATTGGCGAAATACAGAAAATAGCCTTGACGAGAAAAGAAATTTGATAATAACGTATTTTCTGGTAACCTATTCACTGTGTCATATACACAAGCAATTTTTTCCATATGTATACAATTTATTTAATGTAAGGAACCCGTTTATTTATTTTTATGTACCAACATAAATAATTTGTACATAAAAAATATTATTTTATACATGTATAAATAAAATGTTTATATGGTAATGGGTTAAATGTTTATATGGTAGCTTTATATATAAATACATATATAAATAACATAGCTCATCAGGTTTGTTTTCACAGTTGTTTATATCATTTGGCAACATATCTCAGTTTCTGAAGTCCGAATTGCGCCAAAATTTAAAAAAAAAATGCCAAGGTCCCTATAGTGGAAAAATATCTTAATTCCATATGAAAGTTTAAAAATCTCCTTTTAATTAAATGAAATGTGTAACTAATAAACTTTCTTTAACGATGTGCGACAGATGCGGCGTCCGAAGTCCGCTGCTAATGTTATTATATTGTATTATTAGCCTACTTATTGTTAATTTGAAATCTGTAAAAGAAAGATTATAGTTATAGATAAGATATGTTGGTCGCCAAAACCCGATTACAGAACATTAGCGTGAGTTATAAAGGTGTTACATGATTTCAAGCTGAATGAATTTTTATATGCTTTTACAAAAATCTTAATAAATCAAATCTTTCAGTTTATCTGTCCATTTTCTATCTTTTACTTCCTTAAAACAAATTTTATTAAAGACCGGGAGTCGTCCGCACAGAGACCTCATCGAGTTGACGGCTGAAATTTTAGGATTAGTTAAATATCGATTAGCGTATTGAAATGTAACTGGTCTGCCAAGTCATATCATTGTGGAAACCACCTACAGACCCGATTTTACGGGTTAATTGGTGGATTTTCCATTGTGTTTTCCCGCACAAATTCCTCCATGTTTCCAAACTTTTGGATGCAGGAAAATACAATAGTAAACCTATCAGTTAACCACTAAATGTAGGTCTTCATGTGGTTTCTACCAAGATATGACTTAACAGACCAGTTGCATTTAAATATGCTAATCTATTTTTAACTAATCCTAAAATTTCAGCTGTAAACTCGATGAGGTGATGGTGTGTGCAGACGCTTCCCGGTCTATTATAAATGTCGGAATTCTAATCTCAATAGCACTCTGCTCAAT
The DNA here is from genome assembly GCA_963932465.1 of Maratus speciosus. NCBI lineage: Eukaryota > Metazoa > Arthropoda > Arachnida > Araneae > Salticidae > Maratus > Maratus speciosus. The sequence continues at coordinate 242,325,701 of OZ010788.1, read as the reverse complement.
CTGGCAATTATCCCTACTATTTATGGAACACTGTTCCTTTAAGTGCGTTTTAGTGATGTTAATGAACTTATGCATATGCATCATACATATTATACATATGCATATAATACGTAATACATTTGCATCATACATATAATAGGTATGTGTATAATACATAATATATATGCATCATTATGACGTCAGAATAAACAAAACATTTTTTGTCGCCAAATTTGAGAATTGACATGATAAATTACCAAATTTGGCGAAACTTTGCTAAATGTCGCCAAGCTGGCGAATATTTGACGCTAGTGGCTATTTTTCAATGAGTTAATTATTAATGCGAGCCATCTATTTTTATTTTTCCGCATATCATCTGAATGGTTAAATGATATAACGTACTAATATTTCCAAAGTGCTAATAGTTTCGTCACTGCCCAAAACCTCTGCTATTGTTATTATATTGTACTGTTATTATACTTACTGTGACTATGTTGTTAATCTTTACACCGCTAAAACTTCTGTATTATACAGGGTGTCCGGTCTCAACGGTGTCCAATGGCTAATTCCTAAACCGTTAGTCATAGACATATAGTTCCAATTACAAAAATGTTTTAAATCAGGTAAAGAAATATTTTAAAAGCGATTTGGGTCAATAAAAACATTTCTTAAAAAATTACGAAATTTAAATTTTTATACGGTCCCCGGTCCTATAAGTTATATTTAGTGAAATTTTCCTTTTCACTGACAAGTAATAAAAAAAAAGCCCGTTATTCTACGATTAAAATTGACCGAGTAATAGCTGTTTAAAGTTGGAGCATATTTTTTGCTGCAAATTGGGGGTCATTCACAAATTTAGTCAAATATAATTTCGTCAGATATAAAAAATGTTTGGGAGTAAAATTAACATTGCAATATAAATTTGAAATCTTTAATCATTCTGGCATATTAATGGAAAATATACAATTTGTAATAAAAATTTAAGAAGAAAGAAAAAACAAAATTTTTGTTAAATGAAATGATTCTAAATTAACAGCCTCAATTCTTTACAAAATAATACGTATTTTAGAATATTATTAGATTGCACAAGCCTGCAAAAGTTGGGTTATGTCATGTTTTTTAGCTTTTGATAATTGATTCTTATATATTCTGTACCGCTGAATCCGAAATTGACCTTCATTTTTAACTATCATACCAGAATTTTTCGCAAATTGCAAATTTCAAAGTTAAGAAGTTCAATGTTAAAATTGAATTTCCTCCCCATCTCATCGGACCACTCAGCTGTTTAGCTGTAAGAATCTCAGGATAAGCAAAAATATCGAATAAATTTTATAATAAAATAAAATAAAATAAAAAATGTTTTACATATGTTTTGTAGTATGAGATTTTCGCTATATTTTAACTTACACATTTGCGATTTGCAAAAAAATTCTAACGTGATGGTTAAAAATGAAGGTCATTTTCAGACTCAGTGCTAAAAAGTGCGTAAAAATCAATTATCAAAAGTTAAAAAACACAACCATCTCCTCTACTTTATAGTATTCGATTTTTGTTATTCTTTAAATTTGAAAATTTATGATTTGCGAAATATCCTGACATGATGGTTAAAAATTAAGGTAATTTTCAGATTCAGTGCTAAAAAATACATAAAAGTTAAAAAACCCAACAATCGCAGTCTTGTATTATCTAATCTAAAACTTTTTCTTAAACTCCTTGGCAGAAATCTATCCGAAATTTTTTGTGTTATCCTGTAAAATAAGTATAAATGGTAACCACCGGAAATCTTAATAATATTAGATTGTTATCGGATTTGCGCCAGTATGTAAAATGCAATCTCGATCGGATATTTAAAAGAGGGTTAAAGTTCGAGTACAAATTTTGAACTGGAAAAACATACATACGATTGTTCAAGTAACATAAAAACTTACAAAAAAACATAATTTTTGTTAAAAGAAATCATAAGAGAAACAGTCTCAAATCCTGACAAAATAAAACATATGTTATTTTAGCCAATTTGAGACATAATACTTGTAGGATTTTGTTTCAAAGCGCAGATACACATGAAGTAAGATCTTCGAATACTTTAAACACTTGGTATATGATCCCTCAAAGCCAAGCCGAACTCATTTGTTTTCAGAGTAGAAAAGTGGCATAAGTCATGCATTTTTAAAGTTTCATAACTTGCTCAATTTCAGCGTTATATGAATGGGACACTTTTTTTGTCTTATTTGCCAGTGTAATAGGAAAAAATTACTAAATATAACTTATAGGACCGGGGGGCCGTACAAAAATTTAAATTTCGTAATTTTTTAAGAAATGTTTTTATTGGCCCAAATCGCTTTTAAAATGTTTCTTTATCTGATTTAAAACATTTTTGTAATTGGAACTATATGTCTATGACACCGTTGAGACCGGACACCCTGTATAAAGAGAATTTACGGAAACTATTAAAGCATTTAAACTGCCAGTTCTCCTTATGATTATTATAATTCTATAATATGTAACCTATTAATCGATATGTACGTTAGAATGAATCTTCTATAATCCGGTTCCTCGCAATTTAGTTTTCAGGTTTCGAATAAAATTAGCTATAATCTTAAAACCATGTCACATTGACTAATTCATCAATACGATCAGATGAGAAGAATGATGGATTTTCAAATGGATCATGGCAGTGAGCCAGTAGACCTTCTATTCTTCCGTAACCGAGTCTATTGAAAAGGTTAACGTGAAACAAAAAGATATTAGCATCAATATGGTTTAATACAAATGCAGATATTGTCAAAGGATTTCATAAGAACCATTTCACTCTTACCCAGTCGTATCAGTTAAAATACAACAATTGGCAGTGAGCTCAATTAGAAAAGATTACTTAATAGGATTAAAATTCCCGCATTAGAGAACGAATCGTAACTGCTAAGGAAACATGCATATGTGAGTTAAAAGATATTTGTCACGAAAGATGAAATGCATAACACAAAATATATGATGTGCTTCCATGATCGCAAAGAGTTCTTGATTTCTCTATCAAAAGCTTCCGACTTGGCGAAAGAATGGGCAAGTAAATTAAATTATGTATAACAGTAACATGATGCAACGTTTAACGTGGAATTAATACGGTAAATACTGCTTGCTAGAGGCGGCTAGTACTTTAATATAAAAAGAAATAAAGTATAAATTTGTAAAGCTCAATAAAATAAATTTAGGTTTTTTTATGTTAGCCGGGCGCAAGTGACAAATCGCCAAATACTGTTCCTAACTCCATTGTTCATATTGCATTCATTTCATTTAAAGATATATACTTTTCAGTCATCTCATTTAAAATAGATGCATTTCCCTCATTATATTTAATAGAATATTTAACACAGAAATAAATAAATAAATAAGAAATAATAACATAAACCAAAATATTTTATTTGAAAATCAAAGCATTGTTTCTAATTTACACATGTGAAAAATGAAAACGGCTATTGGTGAAAAAACAAAAGGCTAATGAGGTGATTTGCTAACGGCTAACATAAAAGTATTGACATTTAAGTTTTTTCATATTAATATAGTTTAGAATAACAAACTTGAAAAAACATACAAAAAGTAGTGATATCCCAACAAAAAGTTTTCGGTAAAAAAAAAAAAAAAAAAAAAAAAAAAAAAAAAAAAAAAGCGCCAAGTTCTCCTTAATGTTTCGGCCAGAAAAAGTAGTGATATCTGAAGTTCGCACAAGTTAAAAGCCAAACATTCCAAATCTTTCATTGAAAATGGCTTCCTGCGACTTGACCATTAATGCTTTCGAGAGAGTTTTTCAAATTTTAAAATATGTACAAATGAACTACATGCCAACTACATTTGTTGATTATTTTAGGCATTTTGTGGCACAGAGTACAGAAATTAAATACACATATGAAAAAAGCATTTAAACAACTTCAGTCTATTTAAATGCTTAGAAGTTAAAAATAACAAAATACTTGTATTCAGGAGATAATATCCCTAATTGCTAAAACATAATTAGTATCAGCTTTTAACAGTTTATAAATCGAATACCTCTTAATGTATGCAAACAAACTATAATAAATGTCCAAACGAAAAAAATCTCTTTCGTCAATACACAAGATTTCAATATTATACAATAAAATATAATGTAACATATTGTGAGATTTGAAGTAAGTAAATTTTGTTTTATTTCTTGGGTTTTACGTTAATGACCTTAGCTTTAGACCGTACAAAATGGCAATTAAACCACAAGTGGACTAAATGATCTGTAATCAAAACTAATGTTTGTTGAAATTGAATGGCAGTTATTAGAAATCTTTTACTTATAATGTCTTTATGTGAATTTGCCTCTTTGCATTCTAATATTACTTTTAATATTTAAATAATTCATAAATGCGTAATTTCCAATCATTAATATTGAAATGATGTAGAAGGCATTAACGGCCAAGTCGCAGGAGGCCATTTTCAATGAAAGATTTGGGATGTTTGGCTTTTAACTTGTGCGAACTTCAGATATCACTACTTTTTCTGGCCGAAACATTAAGGAGAACTTGGCGCTTTTTTTTTTTTTTTTTACCGAAAACCTTTTGTTGGGATATGTATTTATTATCTAAAAACATTTTATTTATATATATTGTTATTAATTTATATGCAATTTAGTTCTGTTTGCATATAAAAGTAGACATAACATAAAAGTGTTTAACATTAAGTAAATAACATTAAGTAAATAACATTAAGTGTGTAACATTAAATAAATTATAGAAATATTGAAAAAATTGCTTGTGTATATGAGATAGTCAACAGGTTGCCGCAAAAATTGCATGAAAATTTCTTTCGCTTTCCAAGCTCATTATCTGTATCACGCCAAGATCCCTATACTAGAAAAGTACCAAATTTTGCATCCATGCATGAACAATATGGATTTTGAATATTTAAGTTTTACTGTTTTTTTCTTTATTTTAAAACTTTAAAAAAAATTTTCATAGTAAAATTTATGTACAGTAGAACCTCGATTATCCGAAGTAATTGGGACCGACTCCCTTTCGGAAAATCGAAATTTTCGGATAATCGAGAATGGTTCAATTTTAAGAATAAGGAGAAATATATGCGCTATTCCTTATTGAGGTAACAAGTACTTAATAAAAATAAAGCAATAACAAAATAGAAACAAGTTAATAAATTACCTGAATTTTAATTTTGAAATGAAGTACCTTGTACATATTTCACAAGAGTTTGAAACAATGTTTTGTTTGTCGCATTTTCGATTGCCTTTGCTTTGAAAATCTATCACGAAGTTTTTAAATATTATTAGTTCACGAGTATCACAGTCTTTCTGCTGCTCCAGCCATGTCAAACCTTTTGCAAAACATTCAAAAGCTTCAGAATTGCTAATATGTTCGTTTTCTTCGTTCGTTTTGTTCGTTCGGTATCTCCGTAAGCGGAGTGGAACCTTCCAGATTCAAACCTTAGAGTTCCTTCCAGATTTAAAGGAACTCTAAGAAAGGGATCGAAAATATTTGTATGTACTCGTAGTTCGGAATGGATCACTTGCACACAGGGAATATGATAGTTAATAAAAAAGAAAAAGAAAGCTTTGAAAATGGGTTTTGCACACAAAGAATGTGGCACTAAAAAAAAAAAAAAAAAAAAAAAAAAAAGCTTTAAATTTGGATTTTGGTTAATCGAGATTTTCGGTTAAAAGAGTTTCAGATAAAAGAGGTTGTACTGTAATATTTTTTTTTAATATTACTTTCAAAAACCGATTTTTTTTTTTTTATTCATGTAAATCCATTAATTTTTTTTTCTTTTTGTTTAGTCAAAACTGAAGAAATAGTGTCTATTGAGAAATAATTTAAGCAATAAAAAAATTTTAAGCATACAAGTACAATTACTACATTGCCAAGTCCTTTAAAAAAAAATTCCATAAAAACTATTGCGAACCTTTTCAAAATATAATGTTTTAAGTACAAAATTTGTAAAATACCTCTCAGGGCTGTTAACGTGAAATGGGGACATAATGACAATTTAACGATAAAAATAGTAGTTTATTGTACTATAACTTTAAAACAAGAAATAGCAGCAGAGTAACAAGTTTGGTTCTACATGTAACAAGATTTCGTCATGATACTTTAAAATTATATTCTTACACTAATTTTGAAATGTCTTTTTAACAATTATCTTTCCTACTAACAAACCCCGGACATAATATTTAATTAATAAGTAGGGTGAAACGCTTCCAGCAGCCTTGCCGAAAATCCACTATCCACGTGCCACGCAAATCTTCAGTACTTGAATCCCGGGAAATCTTCACGGCAATTCTTGATTGCAGCTTGAGTACCTTATCCACAAGTTTCGCGGTAAATCCGAAATTTCCTACTAACACTTTACTATATGTAACAGCTACACAGCCACAGTCACCTAATTAACATATCTTTTCAAAATAACCGTGACAACCATTTAAGAAGATTCATACACAAAGACAGAATATATTTTGCATTCACGCACAAATGCTGGCACTTCAAAAGAACAAGATAGCACTCAAAATCACAAACTCATTGTCCAATAGAAACTGAGGGCATGAAACTCATCCAACAGAAACTGAAAAAATGATAGAAACATTCACTCGTCTCTTATAAAAGAGTAGACATGCATCCTGCCATGATTGTATTACAAGTTTTATTCTTTACCTTTACATGATGGTTCCGACAGCATCTGTTCGGCTTTACGTGTATTCTTGGACAGATGCTGTACGAGCCAAAGAGTAAATTTTGTACAGATTCAAAAGGCGACTTAAAAGTCACATTTACTATTTTTATAAGTAAAGATCAAGCCTTTAATTAATAGATTGTATATTTTTTTCTCAATCAGTATGATCTAATACAACTTAATTTTAGCTTCAAAAACGAAAAAAATAGATTTTCATTTGAAAACTCTATTTCATTTTATTTATAGGGTTTTGTGGGTATTAGATTGAAAATTTTTCTTTAAATCTATAGCAATTAATACTAATAAATCTGTGACTTCAGATCAGTGTCCTAAACATGAGATGCGCACATAAAATTTTCATTGTAACCTCGTTTTATTATGTATCTAATCGCCTAGAATTCACTTTTTTTTTCACACTAGGGGGCTCGGCCCCCTACGAGCTACGCTCGCCAACCTCCGTCCAGACACCGCAGTCTCTAAGTGCACGCTAATTTGATAGGCTTTAAAAAGATTTCTAAAGATAATTTAATCAAAATAATTTGATGACGTAGACACATGTAACAACATTTCAAAATAAGCTAATATAAAAGGAATTAAGTAAACAGAGTCTTTGTCTCCTGATATTTTTTAACAAAGTGAAAAGAAAGTTCTTTTAAATGAGACATTTTAAATTAATCGTTTTTAATCTGACGTAATTTTGATCAAGCTATTCTTTCTCTTTTAAAATTCACTTGTATACTTTTTATGACGTAATTTTCAATAAGTTCCTGCTTTTTATACGCAATTATTTAATTTTAATTTGAAAGTATCTTTACTATTTATAATAGTCACGTGTAAATAAATTTTTAATTTGAAGCAAACATTATTGTTTCCGTTGTTTATACAGTTGGCAACAGGTTAAATTAGTACAATTTTCTAAAATAAGTAAAAAATATGTCTCGAAATGCTGAAAATTTGAATTTAAAATAGATATAAAACCTCAAAAAATGAGTCAAATTAAAAAAATAAATCAATTCTGCACACCGGGAAATTACAACGTATAAAATGGACTAAAAATTATTAAATTCCGATGTATAGTTTTTGCTACTATAAAACTTTTTTAGTGGAACGATTTTGTCCAACTTTAGCATTAAATATCTCTTTAAATAATTCTTCGATTTGAAAACTGTCTGCATCAGCGTGTTTATCAAACATTTCTGTATAATACTACCGATTTTCATATTTTTGTATGCATTATTTTTCTTAATATTAACGAAGAAAGACCTCCGGTCACAAAAAATTCAAAACCGGCGGCGGTGACAGCGGTAGTTACTTTTTTTTAGAACAGAGAGATTTACTTTATTCCACATAAAATTTCAAGCATTTTCAGAAACTATAATTTTTATCCATTAAAATCGTTTTTATGCAATAATTCGGTCTTTATTTTTGAAAATGTTTTGAAATAATTGTGTTTAAGGAATCTCTGCTCTTTTAACACTTATGTCCTATTCTCATTAGTTTGAAAATCTTAAAGCTCTGTAAATTTTACTATCCCTCTATTCTAAAAAAAAGTAACTACCGCTGTCACCGCCGCCGCCGCCGGTTTTGAATTTTTTGTGACCGGAGGTCTTTCTTCGTTAATATTGAGAAAAATAATACATACAAAAATATCAAAATCGGTGGTTTTATACAGAAATGTTTGATAAACACGCTGATTCAGACAGTTTTCAAATCGAAGAATTATTTTAAGAGATATTTAATGCTAAAGTTGGACAAAATCGTTCCACTAAAAAAGTTTTATAGCAGCAAAAACTATACATGGCAGTATAATCATTTTTAGATCATTTTATGCGTTAGAATTTGCCGGAGTGCAGATTGCATTAATTTTTTCATTTTGACTCATTTTTTCAGGTTTTATTTCTATTTTAAATTCAAATTTTCAGCATTTCTAGAGATATTTTTTACAGATTTCAGAAAATTGTACTAATTTAAACTGTTGCCAACTGTATAAAAAGCGCAAGCAATAATGTTTGCTTCAAATTAAAAACTTATTTACACGTGACTATTATAAACAGGAAAAAAACTTTCAAATTAGAATTAAATAATTACGTATAAAAAGCAGGAACTTATTAAAAATTACGTCATAAAAATTATACACGTGAATTTTAAAAGAGAAAGGATATTGTAAAATAATAAATTCATTAACATGCGTTAGAAGTCTTAGGAGAAATTACGTCATATTTACGTCACATTATAGTTAATACATAAAATGAACACAAAATAATATTGCAAAAAAGTTTAAATTTAGAAATTGCGCTAGACATTTATTTAATATTTTGAGAGGATATTTTCAACTATTTTTGTTAGGAAAGCGCAAATGATAATTCATTGCTAACAAAAGTCCTTTCACGTGATTATTTAAAAGAGAATAGCTTGGTAAAAATTACGTCAGATTAAAAACGATTAATTTAAAATGTCTCATTTAAAAGAACTTGCTTTTCGCTTTGTTAAAAAGTACCAGGAGACAGACTCTGTTTACTTAATTCCTTTTATATTAGCTTATTTTGAAATGTTGTTACACGTATCTACGTCAAGTTATTTTTATTTCGACGTTTTATTTGTATTTTTATTAATGTTGTACTAATTTATTTGTTCTTTCGTTATTTAAAATAAAAATTATGTCAATTTGTATAATTTGGCGAGTGGTTTGGCGATTTATATAATTTGGCGAAATTGGTCGACGGGATAATCAAGTAGTACCGCAGCGGATTTGGCGTTAAAATTCCCCAATCAAAAAGAAATGAATAGAAATTCGTTTATAGGGAGATCGCCACTGTTTTTTAAATTATAATTCAATCTTTCGAAATCTTTTTAAAGCCGATCAAATTAGCATGCATTTAGAGCCTGTGGTGTCTGGACGGGGGTTGGCGAGCGTAGCTCGTAGGGGGCCGAGCCCCCTAGTTTCTGAAAATTTCCTAATGCTGTATTTCAACCAGTGTCAAATGGTTTTTATTTATATTTATTTTACTTGTAATTTTTAACCCTAAAAAAATATAAAACAAAGCTTTAATGTATTAAAAAGCGTTGTGATTGTTGGATTTAATTTAAAAAATTAGAAATAATCATAAAACGAAATCTTTTCAAAAATGTCATTTTGCACTGGTAAAAACAGTGTTAATGCGAGTATCATCCAGAAAATAAGTTTCCCACGGCCCGTAAAAAGAACAAAACTTAATTACCTGGAAAGATTTATTGCAAGGGATACAGCAATGTTTCAGCCAAACATTGCTGGTAACTACCATTGTAACTACCAGAGTTGTAACACTTGTCATAGCGTAGGATACGTTTTCCTAGTCCAGTGTCATAGAAGTCTGCCGTCTGCGAATGGGGCCATCTTGTCACAGTTGTCAACCCGCGTCTCATCACCCGTAACGATCCTGTTGAGATACTCATTGTCCTCATCGTGGCATCGCTGCAGAAAAGTGCAGAAGAGATCGACGATGCATAAAATAATCACAAAACACCTGTTGTTCCGGAAATTGTGCGGCTTTTGGGTGCCGAAGAACCTTACACAAAACCGAAAGCACGGGAGCAGCATTGACTTTTTTGCAACGATACCACGAAGAGGGCAACGAGTACCTCAACAGATCATTACGGGTGATGAGACGTGGGTTGACAACTGTGACAAGATGGTTCCATTCCCTGGCGGCAGACTTCTAGGACACTGGATGACAAAAACTTATCCCACGCTATGACAAATGTTACAAATTCCGGTGGTTCTTATGTTGAAAAGTCTCTGAAACATTGCTATATCATTTGCAATAAATCTTTCTAGGTAATTATGTTTTGTTTCTTATTACGGGCTGCGGGAAAATTATCTTTTGGATGGCCCTCGTATGAACTCAGAGCTTATAGACGTCCTTTAACGAAGAAACAACTTTAAAAAATACTTGTGCCGCTGAGTTTGTTTACCGGACAAATATTTTTATCAAACTTCAAACTAATTCTTAATGTATTAGATGTAAATTTCCAACTGGGCGAAAAATGTCCGGACCAGGATTCGAACCCGGGACCTCCTGGCTTAAGCCGCCAGTGCTTTGCCATCTGAGCTATCCCGGACGATTCTGGTCGAACTTTTTCACCCAGCTAACCTTGAAGATCTATTATCTATTAATCTAGTGTAATTCTTAATGTTCCCGAATGCGTTCGTAGCGTGAAAAATATATTAAATAATATAGAAGCGTCCATAAATTATTGCCAGGGTTTTCGTACCTCACAACATTTGATTTAAGAACACGACGAAAAATTTTATTACATATGCATAAGGTACAATTTAAAAAGTATTTTTAATAGGACAAACAAAGTTATACATACGTAATTTTGCAACTCAAAACGCTATTAATTAAATAACGATTATAATAAAATGATTAATTAATATTGAAATTTTATCAAATTTATCAAAAGGTTTTTAATAAAATATGTAATGTCTATCTGATTTTTTTCTTATAATTCCTTAATATTTTTTTCATAGATAGAATCAAATTTCAATGTTAATTATTTTATTATAATCGCTATTTGATTAATAACGTTTAAATTGCAACTTTACGCATATGTAACTTGCGTTTTTAAAAAACTGCTCTATTTGAATAAAAATTTACAAAATTCAACGTTCAAAATTCAATGTTCAACACATTACTGATTTTTCATTAGAACGTTTAAACACGTTAGTAGTCTAACTCACAGTCATTTTCAAAAATATCGCAGATTTTTTTTAAATATATTCTTTAGAAGTAAAGATTTTTTTAAAGATATTATTTTTCTTTAAAGATATTAAATTTTTAGTTTGAATTACCCGATGTGATAGGATGAAGTATTTCGAATTAAAGAACTATTTTTAAAATTAGTTCTAATGAAAAGCTGTCTGGAATTTATTATTATTTAGAATTAGCTGAAAGTTCAGACTTCGAGCTATCGCGAATTCACTGTATTTGCGACATTTATGTCGGAACTGACAGGCGAAGATGAAAATCAGCTAATCACAACAGGAAATGTCAATAAACATTCCGGAAAAAAAGTTTCAAAATACTAGTGTATTGTTAATTTATTTATGTTTATTTTATGTTTTATTTCAGAGATTACCTGCTCGGACCCCCAAAATCCTGAAAATGGTTTTGTAACCTATACCACCTTACATTATGGATCCGAGTTGGATTATAAATGTGATAAAGGATTTCATCTTAATACCGAAGAAATGGTGTTCTGTACATCTGATGGAAAATGGAGCAATACCAACGTACAGTGTATTGGTAATTATATATATGAAGGATTTAATATATTACCTATCTAAATATTTAATTAGCTTATAGCTACAAGTAAAATCATCAATCAGTGATTCAAGTATTTACTTAATTTATTACTTAGACGAATCAATATGGGTTATGGAAATCCAGTTAACATTAATGATATAGTAACACAATTTTCACATTGACAAATATAAATATAGGAAATCACCTAGATTCCTCATTCAAGCCTTTTATTCGGCCATGGACAGCTATTTAAAACATTCAATTAATATTCAAACTATGGAACTCCTAAACATAAACACCTCTTGACATTATTCCATTCCTCTATCTAGCCGTTGCCACACCTCTTGCCCTTTGTCCACGCTCCTCGAGTTATGCTCTTTATTTTCCCTAATACTACGTATTGATCAAATAAACCCCTGAGTCTGTCAAATTACATTGTTGAAAGTATTTACAATCCCGTATTTATACATATACATAAGTTTTTATTTATTTACTTATAAATATCTTAACATTTATCAGTTATCCGTCTCTGGAAAACGCTTTAGAGAAAAAAAAAACGCACATCCCGAGAAATGATATTTGAACATCATTTCAGCATAGCTTCCAACTATCATGGTTTTGTCATCACTATTTCTGAATAGTAATCTTCGCCTTATTCAATCACAAATTTTTGACTAAATGAGGCGAAGGTTTAGGAAAAGGACTCTATTCCTCGCTGATGAATAAGCTCGAAGCCGACGCGGTTGTCCGACGACTCAACCCTACCCAACCCGCTGGTCAATGTTTTTAAAGTAAGATTTAGTTTCCGATGAGATCTTCCGTGATCCGGGTTGAACTCCTTTCCAGCAGTGTTTATGGAAAGTGACCTCGATTTACTGCGTAGAGCGAGCACCGCTGCAACGACTAGTCTGACTAGCCACGCGAAGAAAATGACACGTTGTTGTTAAGCCTGATGGAGCATTTTTTTCAAATTTTAATATTTTTAAATTATTTTTCTGCATAGGATAGCTGAGGTCAATCTCTAACCAAACTAGCTTTTACTTTTCGATTTCGGTTGCAGATTTTTTTTTATAAAGCTACTTTTATTTTTGGAACCGGCTCCGAAAGTGAAAATACTTTCATTAAAAAAAAAGAAAAGAACTGCAACCAAAATCGAAAAAGTACAAACTAACATCGTTAGAGATCGAACTCAGATATTATATGGGGAAAAAGTAATTTAAAAATATTAAAATGTAAGCTCTTAACTGACAGTGCAGAAAACAGTGAATGACAAAAGAGTAATCTATTTTGAAACATTTCTTCGTCATTTGTTCAAAACTTGAGTCAGCCTGGGGAATGTTTTCAAAATTCTGATAAGTAAAAAATGTAGCACACTCTGTGTTGGAAATTCCATTAATTTATTTCTTTCTTTTCACGTTTCATTTTAGAATCTGTATGTGATATGCCTCAGCAACCCGAACATGGCTCTTTGCAGATAACTGGATCGAACAATAAAATATTAGCTGGCACTCTTGCATTGTTTTCTTGCGATGACAATAGGATTGTCGATGGTCCTACAACTTCTAAATGCCTCGAAAATGGCGAATGGACTTTTCCACCACCGAAATGTCTGGGTAAGTTATTAGAAAACAATACAATTTGTCTTAAAAGTTTAACTTCTGAGACACTATATAATTAGATTCGTATGATTTTTATGAAAGTTATGATAGCATACGCATTTATACATTTTGATATGATTTGAATAAATCTTCAGAAGCTAGTAATTAAATAATAATTTTGTTTAATTTTATATTGTTTTTTAATAAACGACATTTTTTTGTTGCGTGTAAACTTTTGGAACAGACTGTACATGTACAGATAAAAACTGAAAGACTTTCATTGTTCTCTTTGTTCTGTGATTTTCCGATAATTTAAACGGTCTAAATTGATTCCTCTTACATACTGTGTAACAAGTACACGCAGGATCGAAATTAGCCTCTTTTGCATCCGGGGAAGACATGGATTTTAGAGCCCCCGCCCCCCTCCTCCGCAAAATATATTTACAAAGAGAATTTTACTAATTTTCTAATATCCGACTTATTTTAAAATTTAAAATATGTAATCATAAAATATGTAATACTGAACTACGTAATCTGCTTTGCCAAATATTGATTCATTGAAATCTTGAAAACAGAACTGAAAAAAAAATTCCGCTTGATACAGGATCCTTATGCCATATCATCCTTAGATTCTTCTATGCTTTGGCATGCAATGGGATGTTCCCCAGTATATGAAATAAAAAAAAACACAAAGAAATGTATTAAAGTAAAAATTATTATTCAGGGACATAAAAGTCAAAAGGTTGTGATAATGCCCCATATACATAAAACAACAAATACAATGCCGATTGTGGAATTATACTGATGATGGCAACGACCTAACCCATAAATTGTGTCTTTACTGAAATTTTTCTTAACTTATGAACATCATACAATTTCGTTTTTCACACTGTCGAACAGAAAAAAAGTTCTTTCAAATGAAATTTATTTGAAAATTCTATCTCAATTTTCTTATTTGAATGGATTTTAAAGTAATTTTCAATTATGGATATTTATAAATTTGCATTCAGCCCAAGTACAAAAGATATACCTGTTTGCTCTTAATGCAATATTATAAAGAAAAGACATTGCTATGAGTAACTCTAGCATCATATTGTTGGTGGCAATAACCTAACCCAGCCATAAGTTTAACTTTTACTGCAATTTGACCTTTAAACATCGCACATTTCACTGTTCCAATTTCTAATAGAATACAAAAAGTACTTTCAGTAATATTTGTTTGAAAAGCTTATCTGAATTTACAGATTTTTTATGTTTTTTAAGTAATTATCAAGCTTGAATTTTTTTAAATATGGCTGCAACCCAGTTACAAAAGATTAACTTAATTGCTCAAAAACATTGTAAATAATTCAGTATTTGTTTGTTTTCGTGTATTTGTACATAGCTAAATTGCAAATTTCAGTATTTATTTTCTTGTGGGAATCTCATTCCAGTTGCTTATAACTTGGGTTCTTCTAAAAAAAAATATAATTCAAATTGCACTATTAGTTTTACAGTTAAGCTTTTGGTGCGTAACATTGTTATTCTCTGATTAGTCATAGAATTGTAGGGGAAAATTCCATAATCATCTGGAACCCGATTATGAAAGATTAGTATTTTTAAAAATTCTGAATGAATTTCATTAAAACTTGCATTGTTTGTTGGATAATTTTACACGGATGGTTTTAAATTATTGCATATTGTTTTACGTCGCTTTGTTATAAAATTATTGAAGAAAGTTCAATAGTGAGGTGAGCCCGATCCTAAAAGATTAGCATTTTTTAAAAGTTCTACTGGACAGATTTTGATGACATTTGCATTGTGACTTTGCGCCCAAATTTTTGGAATGGATTTAGTATATAACATTTTGTTGTACATGCTTTGTTTTAGAATAGGCTGAAATGTACTATAATCAGGCGAAACCAATTCTGAATGGTTAGCCTTTTAAAAAAGTTAGATAATTTTTAAGAAAAAGTTTTAGTATATTGCATATCCGTCTATCATTATTAGACCAAATCCTACTGTTAATGATCAACTAAAAATTTTGTCCTTAACAGCCGAAATTTTGTCTTACACATTATAAAATATAATAGCACAGTGTTGATCGTATCGTATTCAGTAGGGTGGTGCGAAAAAAGTCAAGTCCGAGTCGCTATAGTGCGGAAAAGTTGCGATTGGTAAATACAAGAAAGACAAAAAAAAAATTCTTCAAATCGGACTTTATCTTCCGATCCCGCAAACCGCATAAAAATTCCAAAAAATTGAAAATTTCCGATTTTTTCAGAATTTTTCTTTTTTTTTACGTTTATATATTTTTTATCGCTATAGGAAAAAATATTTGCAGTTTGTACTGTTTAATAATAATAATAATAATAATTGTGTTTAGAGAATATCTTCCGATCGCGCAAGCTCAATAAAAATCGGCAAAAAATCAATTTTGAGTGATTTTCATGCATTAAGAATATAATCAACTGAGGTCAGTTTGCAGTCTCAGGTTAAGATTTAAATGATGTTAATTGATACTATTGAGCATATTAAGTTATTTTTAAACAACCTAGAACTTACCACGAAGAGTTCGTTTCAGGTCTGAAAAGTTTAGTAGTGCACCCAACTGCCGTTAGCCACGTTGGAAAACAGCGCTGAAGTCGGCGTACGCGCTCCCACCTAGTCTCACCTAACTCCATAAAATTTACAGAAAAGTCACCTGGATTCAGATCAACTACATGGCATATACTATTTTGACGGAAGAAAGGACGATACCCCAGTTAAAGAAAGTATTGCATCTAAACAGGTCCGTCGAACTATTAAAGAGGAACACTTTCCTGTCATAAAAGAACGTGACTCAGTTTATTTAGGCCATGTGCCTCCAAACTCCGGGCCTGCTAAGGACATTGTAGCTTTCATTGTATCATGTCTTACTGAACAAGGGGTTTCACTAGAATACTTAGATTTGGTAGGCTGTGATGGTACAAATACCAATACTGGATAGAAAGGTGGTACTATCAAAAAGCTTGAAGTTTATCTCTGACGACCACTGCAGTGGGTAGTTTGTTTATTCCATTTTGTTGAATTACCTTCCCGCCATCTTTTTCAACATTTGAATGTTGAAACTACTGGCCCAAGATCATTTAGTACACCATTTGGACACAATATCATTGTTGTGTAAAGCTCTCGGTGCTAAATTTTCAATTGACTGATTGTGAAATTCCAGAAGTGGACAGGCAACTGTTGAGCAAGGACCAAAGATATCTTCTTGGCGTAAGTCAAGCAATTAACAGTTACAACTTTCCAAATGACTTATTAAAGTGTGACTCCGGTCCAATTTCACATGCCAGATTGCTCACTTGTGCAAATAGAGTCCTTCGACTTTACGCGAGCGTGGAAAACCCATCGGATGCCTTAAAGCCATATTGACATTTATTTTAAAATCTTACTTGCCAGTTTGTTTTGAAATAAAATGCTGTAAGTGCATTACAGACGGGCCTATTCATCTGTACAGAGCAATTGAAACATCTCGATACTTTCGTGACAACCTGAAGAAAGTGTAGTCTTTGAAACTGAACGAAACTCGTTCTTTGCTCACCCGGAAAACCTACTGATGGCAATGGTCTTTTATAAAAGGAGGCACATAAGAGAGCTAGGGCTGTTAAAAGCCAGGCAGATTGTTTCAAAGGGTAAAGGCATCTGAATCTTTATCACTCCTACAATCCAAAATTAATTTGTAATGTAGCAAAATTAACATTTCCACCGCTTTTTCGGAGATTAACCCATGAAGAAATACATTTCTTCGTTCGATCAGGTCATATCTCAGTCTAGGATGATAAAAAGTTTTTCAACCACACGTAAGATGTCCAGTGGTGCATTAAATCGGTAACGGAAGCATCATTTAAGGTATGTGGGCCCCAATCAAGAGAGCATCAGGGCCACACTGAAATCAATGTCCATAATACCAGACATTACCACCAAATCGCAGTACAAAGTTGCGTCTAAAAGTCAGACTTAAACAGATGACATAACAAATTGTATATCTTATACTGTCACGACACTAGTTTTTTAATACAGTGTTTTGATTCTAGTATAACAAATTATGTATTTAAGTAATGTAAATAGCAAACACCCTCATTGGTTGGATGGAGGATAGGGTGTGGTTTGAACTCGAAGTGCAGCTACCTTCCTGTGGTGAGTTCTGGTTTGTTTAAACATTATCAAATATCTAAACAAGCAAAGAGTTGTACATTGTACAATTTATATGCAAATGTTAATATTGGAACGCAAACTGATCTCCGGTGATTACCTTCTTTATTCATCAAAATCACTGAAAATTGAATTTTTGCCGATTTCTATTGAGCTTGCGTGATCGGAAGCTATTCTTTAAACGCAACTGTTTATTTTTATTATTATTAAACATTACAATCTGCAAAAAGTTTTCACTATAGCGATAAAAAATATATATACGTAAAAGAAGAAAAAAATTCTGGAAAAATCGGAAATTTTCAATTTTTTTAAATTTTTAGGCGGTTTGCGGGATCGGAAGATAAAGTCCGATTTAAATAATTTTTTTTTTGTTTTTCTTGTATTTACCAATCGCAACTTTTCCGCACTATAGCAACTCGGAAATATAAACTTGACTTTTTTCGCACCACCCTAGTATTCAGCCATATGGAAGTATATTTGAGATAAATATACATATTGCTTTAAAATGGCAGATCAACTTCACCGATATATTTTCTTTAATTCAAGATTTGTTCGGAGAAACAGATGCCCGCAGCGGGCGAAATGTACTACTCAGATAAATAAGTGATCGCTAAAACGAAAATACAAAAAATACTTTTTCCTGTATTTGTTGAGAAATCTAACAAATATACTAAAGGTTAAAAATATATTCGTGTTTCAAATTAAAAATGATTTTTATTTATGTTCTATTAAAGGGCAGTATATCAGTCATCTTTAACACATGTATACAAAGATTCATTGCCGATCATTTTTAAATGGAAACTCATATTTCCATTCATAAAATCCAAATCTACAGCCGTAAAAATGAAAATGACATCAATTTCCATGTCATGAAATTTTGTTTAAAAAGAAAAAAAACTTACTCTAAAAAATAGTAGCTATGTTATAATTTTTATTTAATATAAACAGAAGAAAAATCGTGTTTTATGTAGCCGTATTCGATATAAATCGTAGGATGTTATCACTGCATTTCAAGTATTAAAATAGTTATCTAAATTATATAATTAAAGATTCAGCATTACAAAGAAATAGGAAATAAATTGTAGCCGCCGGTTTTTAGAACCAGTTTGAAATAATATTGACAAAATTGACTCTACAGCCGTAAAAATGAAAATGACATCAATTTCCATGTCATGAAATTTTGTTTAAAAAGAAAAAAAACTTGCTATAAAAAATAATAGCTATGTTATAATTTTCATTTAATATAAACAGAAGAAAAATCGTGTTTTATGTAACCGTATTCGATATAAATCGTAGGATGTTATCACTGCATTTCAAGTATTAAAATAGTTATCTAAATTATATAATTAAAGATTCAGCATTACAAAGAAATAGGAAATAAATTGTAGCCGCCGGTTTTTAGAACCAGTTTGAAATAATATTGACAAAATTGACGTCATATTTAGCAAAGCAAACGATTTTTTTATTATCTTTTTCTTGAATTGTTTTCTTGAAATTCAAACGCCTGTATTAAAATAGATTTTTTAACTTTAAAATCATTCAGATGAAGATAGTACGTCATTTCAACACACGGTTAGTTAAAATTTTTACACATACATAGGGAAAATTTTCGTTTCCTTATTAGAATTATTAGAATATTCGATTTCAAAAATGCAAAAATAAAGCGGGAAAATCTGAATTTTTATTATCCAAATACACGCGCTATCATTTTCTTTAAATTACTCTGTCGTTTTTTAGGGTGTGGCAACAGGAAAGAAACGGTTGAATTAGAAAAATTAAAAAAGAGATATTTCTATAATGTTAAATTTTGGAAGGCGGTAGAAAAAAGGGATAAAGACGGGTCTGGTGATTTTTTAAAGTAGACAGTGATCTTTTCTACGTTCTAAAACGTATGTACAGCAAGTTTCGCGCAAATCGGTCTAAAATTAAAGATTTGTATAAAGGACATACACACAAAGAATGGCTTTTATATAGAGGGATTTATTTTGTCGCCTTGAAAGTTGGCCCTATAAAATTCAATACAAATAACCTACGTTTGATCCAATCCTCCATATATTTTTAGTAGACTAACTGGGATTGATTGAAATTTGATATTCAGTTTCCTGGGCAAATTTTGATGCAATGCCCACATTTGACTGTCGTCGAAGTGGTAATTTTAGCTTCTCGAACAGGTAAAAGTCACACGGGACCATACCAGGTAAGTACGATTCTTGGTTGATGACATCCATTGCATTTTTACCAAAAACTCTTGCACAACGATAACTTTGTGCGATGGTTCCTTATTGTGGTACAAAATCCTCACAGAATTGTGCTGATTTTTAAGATGTTCGGCACAAGAAATTTAATTTCAAGCACAAAATTTGAGCAAAGTCTTTGCTCAACTAATTTCTCTATTGTCAAAAGTCGTAGAGCACTCAGAAGTAATGATTAAAAATAAATAGCTACTATCAACACATTTGGTCTGTTGTGTTTATCAACATGTGTTTATCAACACATTTATCAACACACAAATGGCACTCAAAATCCATTTTATGACTCGGTATAGTGGTAACCGCTAACAGAAAAAAAAAATGTCATGATATCTTTTACGGGCGTCTTTTAAATGATAAATTCCGGGTCCTATTCACACAGAATTTAGGAATTTTTATTTTCCACATAGATCAGGTATTTTTAACCAGTGGGCCGTGAGATGATGTTAAAGTGTTCCGCGAAAATTTTTAGTTGAGTTCTATCATGTGTTTTGGGTTTAACTGAAGCATTCTTTTTTTTTTAATTTAATATTTTAATGTACTTAGTTATTACTCATTTTATTTTGTGATGACGTTAAGTGCAAAGGAAGTTAAATTTCTTGCAGTTAAATTTCTTTCTTGTTTTAACACTTTTACTAAGAATGGTGGAGAAATCACGAAAATTTTCATGTCTATAGATGAATTTAATGTATTGAGAAAACAAATTTTGCTCTGAAAAGAAAACAGTTACAATAGAAAATAAAATTGAAATAGTTGAACTAGATAAAATATGTCACTTAGATAAAATTCTTAATAAATAAATTTTACAAGCTTTTGAATTATTAAAAGTAAATTTTTAATTATACAAGGTATTCGTGAACTCTCTTTACAAAATAAAATTGGTGATAGGACTCATGATGGCGAGTAATATTTTGTATATCAAGGATCGCAAACCACTTATTTTTTTCAAAATAAGAGAGGTGATAAGACTCATGATGATGATGAATATTTTGTATGTCAAGGATCGCAAACCACTTATTCTGTCAAAAATAATATCTCGATCTAACACAAATTGATTTGCATTGATACTTTTAACAATAGTGAACATATCATAATGATATCTCTCTATTCTAAAAAAAAAGTAACTAATGCTGTCACTGCCTCAGTAAATGATTTTTTTTTTTTTTTATGTGTGTGTGTGTGAGTGACCGAAGGTCTTTGTTTGCTTATATTGAGAAAACTACTGCCTACAAAAATATGAAAATTGGTAATATTATAGAGCAGCGTTTGATAAACACGCTGAAGCAGACAGTTTTTGCATCGAAGAATTATTTTGAGATATTTAACGTTAAAATTGGCCAAAATCGTTAAAGAAGTTTTCCAGGAGCAAATACTATGCATATGAATTTAATCGTTTTTCTAAGGTTATACTAACTTGCGGTGTGCACATTGCCTTTTTTTAATAAAATTTTTAGTGGTTTTTTTTTCAATTTTTTATTCAAATTTTCATCATTTCAAGAGATAATTTTTTTCATATTTTAGAAAAGGTTATTATTTTATATTGTTGCCAGTTGTAAAAACAGCGCAAAGAATAATATTTCATTAAATTAAAAATTTATTTACACGTAACTATTAAAGACAAAAAAAAAACTTTAAAATTAAAATTAAATCATTACGTGTTAAAAGTAGTAAAATATTGAAAATTACGTCATGAAAAGTGTGTTTACGCGTGAATATTAAAAGAGAAAGAAAGCTTTAAAATAATAAACTCATTAATATGCGTTAAAATCAGTAAATGGGGGAAATTACGCTATATTTAAAATGGTCGAATAATAATAATATTACAAAACAGTTTATTTTGTTTAATTACACGAGACATTTATTTCATATTTTGAGATGATCTTTTAACTATTGTTACCAATTCTAAGACAGCTCAAATAATAATATTTCCTTTCTAACAGCAAAAGTATTTTCATATGAATATTAACAAGTAATATAAAAATTTTGTTTTTAAAGTCAATTCCTACTTAGGCCATCAAAGAAAAATTCAATATAATCCCTTAAGCTAATATTAGTTTTTGTTGCATTAAAATATCTCAATTTGTTGATTTTCTATAAGCAACTAGGTTTACAATGGAACTCTATGGGAATTTGGCGAAATATTAGAGATATCGCCATGTTGGCGACAAACTTGGCGGTATTTGGCGACAAAACAGGGTCCCCCTATGGTAACCCCTTAATGAAAATACTTTCATTGACCTTCAATAACCAATGGCCGCCATTTTGTTTCCCATGCAAAACTAAAATTAATTAATTAAAAATTAATTAATTAATTAATATTTGAAAAAACTGTATTAACATCAATTGTCATCCAGTACAAGTTAAAAAAAAAATTTCAACTTGATAGGATGAATAATGAGTATTTTATTAACGATTGAAAAATTGAACAAGATAAATATATAAATATATAAATATATAAATAAATAAATATAGGGAGAGTGTGAGCTAATAGTAGGAATTGAAAAAGAGAAAGAAAATTTTAAAATAATAAAATTATTAATATGCGTTAAAATAAATAAATGGGAGAAATTGCGTCATATTTAAAATGGTCAAATGCTGTATTGCCGAACAGTTTAAATTTAAAAATACATTTACACGAGACATTTATTTTACATTTTGGGATGATTTTTTTCATATTTTAGAAAAGGTTATTATTTTATATTGTTGCCAATTGTAAAAACAGCGCAAAGAATAATACTTCATTAAATTAAAAATTTATTTACACGTAACTATTAAAGACAAAAAAAAACTTTAACATTAGAATGAAATGATTACGTGTTAAAAGTAGTAAAATATTGAAAATTACGTCATGAAAAGTGTGTTTACGCGTTAATATTAAAAGAGAAAGAAAGCTTTAAAATAATAAATTCATTAATATGCGTTAAAATCAGTAAATGGGGGAAATTACGCCATATTTAAAATGGTCGAATAATAATAATATTACAAAACAGTTTATTTTGTTTAATTACACGAGACATTTATTTCATATTTTGAGATGATCTTTTAACTATTGTTACCAATTCTAAGACAGCTCAAATAATAATATTTCCTTTCTAACAACAAAAGTATTTTCATATGAATATTAAAAAGAGAAAGAAAATTTTAAAATAATAAAATTATTAATATGCGTTAAAATCAATAAATGGGAGAAATTGCGTCATATTTAAAATGGTCAAATGCTGTATTGCCGAACAGTTTAAATTTAAAAATACATTTACACGAGACATTTATTTTACATTTTGGGATGATCTTTTTAAATATTGTTGCAAATTTAATGGCAGCGCAAATAACAATATTTCCTTTCTAACAATAAAAGTATTTTTACGTGAATATTAAAAAGAGAAAGAAAATTTTGGTGAAAAATACGTCAGATTTAAAACTATATATTTAAAATATCTTATTTAAAACAGTTTCTTATAGTATTGATAAAAGTACCGGGATTCAAAGACTCTTTTTACTTAGTTCATCTCATATCAGCTTATTTTCAAATGTCTAACTGATCTTATTTAATCAAACACAAAAACAGCCATTAGATTTCTTAAGAGCAGTTGATTCGGCTTTAAAACTCCTTAAGCAAAGGGAATGAATGGAAACCCGTTTACAGGGAGATCGCCAATCATTTATTTATAATTCAATCTCCCGTAATCTTTTTAAAGCCGACCAAGTTAGCGTGTTTTAGAGTCTGCAGCGTCTGCAGGACGGTGGTTGGCGAACGTAGATCGTTGGGTTCAGAGCCCCGTAGTTTACAAATAATTAACTTTGCCTTGTATGAAAGGTGTTAACATCACAAGAAATTCTAAAAAGGGCCCCATTCGAACCAACACAATGTTGGAGTATACATTCCATAATTCAGAATGTAGCTTACACTGACGGAATTAAAGTGCTCTACCACCCCTCATCAAGTTTTACATAAACTAAAACTAGTCTGTTGAAAATTTCTCTAAGATACTTTTAATAATGTTAAAGTTATGAAATAGTTAAAAATTCTTGCCAGAGAATAGGGAGAAATTACCGCATTAGTAAGTGAATGGCTTGTGTAGTCGCAATCCTGAAAAGAATTATGCAAGAAATGCAAGTATAACACGAAAATATCTGACTGATATTCTATGCAAAGAGCGTCTGATGTGTAGTAATTTTTTATTGTTAGACAACATTAAGATTCTTGGTCAGAGAGATTTCAAACTCCTCTCGCGAATATTAATCCTATGGGCGTGTAATACATTCGTATTTTTTAAATATCTCCTCGGGCAATGAATATTTTAATTTTTTTTTTTTAGTACTACTCTTACAGGATGTCTTTTTTATTTGCCAAAATGTTTCTAAAATACATACTTAATTTCGAATTTTGTGTGTTAGATATTAGCTAAATTGAGTATGGTTTTGATTTTTCGGATGCACTGCTCTAAACAATTATTGGATATTATGATTTCTGGTTTAAACTGCGGATGAGGAAAGGTTTTGTTGACTATTATATGATCTATATATTTTGTAAAGTGTGTGAAAAGAAAAATAAGCAACGAATATAGGATAGTTAAATGTTTATTAATAGGTAAACAAAAAATGCGCAGTTGGTACATATCATACGAACAAACAAAAAATGTAATTTATCGGATACTAATGAATTTCAATAAGGGGTATGGTTTCCCTTGACCGAAAGCAACGCCACACAACTACGAGGCATGGAATCAATGAGGTTATGAAAGCAACATTAGGGTAATCTCTCCCACTCACGTAGAAGAGAATTTTCCAACTGCTTAATTATTTGCAGGTGTGATTAGCTTTTCTCCCTACACTGTTAAAAATTTGCAGCATTCTGGCAGGTCATTTGACCGTTTTTTCCGAAAACGGTTACACAGCCGTAATTTAACACTATTCTGACTATATTATTGGCCATTTTATGGTCAGAATATAGTTAAATTATGGTTATGAAACCGTTTTTTCAAAAAACGGTCGAATGATCTGCCAGAATGCTGCAAAATTTTTAACAGTGTAGACGGTCCCAAAGATGTTCTATGGGGTTCGTGTTTGTGGAATATGCTGGCCAATCTATTCGAAGGATTCCTTCCTCGAAAAGAAAATTGTCCACTAGTCGAGCACGATGTGGCCTGGTGTTATCATCCATGACAACGAATTCATCCCTGATTACTGCAGCGTATGGGACCGCAATAGGTCTGAAGATCTCATCTCTACACTGTTAAAAATTTTCAGCATTCTGGCAGGTCATTTGTCCGTTTTTTCCGAAAACGGTTACACAACCGTAATTTTAACACTATTCTGACCATATTATTAGCCATTTTATGGTCAGAATATAGTTAAATTTTGGTTATGAAACCGTTTTTTCAAAAAACGGTTGAATGACCTGCCAGAATGCTGCAAAAGTTTTAACAGTGTATATCACTGAGCCATCAGTGCTCCACTCCTGAGAATGTACAGATCGCTGCGGCCATTGATAGACATACCGACCCAGATCTCTCCGCCTCCGTCAAATGGGATGCTACTTTTGTGCACAATTGCAGGATTTTTCAGAATACCACGTTCTCTCCAGATTGTAATCAACCTATTCTTAGGTTGTACAATGTACACTAAAGCGGTAGTCGTTCGTCATGATCACGTTGCACCAATCGCCACGTCCCCGTCTGAGATGCGCCTGGGCCCATTTCTGCAGGCAGCAATGTGGCCCGGTGTTAAAGAAACACAAACCATAGGTCTGCGAGCATACAAATCACATGATGGAGTCGGTTTCGAACAGTTTGAGTTGAAACTCTAGTACCAGCAGCCTTCTGAAGGGGCTAATGCAATAGAGTGGCATTCATACTGCGGTTTCTTCTGGCAGTTAATGTTAAACACCGATCGTCATTTTGTGTTTTTGCACGTTTACGATCTTGTCCTGTTCTTCAGCTAACATTTCCAGTTTCTAAAAATGGATTCCATTGTCTGGAAATGATGTTTTTCAAAGCTCCGAACGCTTCCGATACAATGGATTGCGTTTGACCCACCTCTAAACAACCGAGCCCCCCCCCCTCCCCCAGGCTACTCATTCAGCTAAGTCATGTTGTTGAGCCATTGTATTCACTGTTACGAAAAATTCAATACGTGTCAATTGTCTTTAATCTTCCCCTTATAAGGAATGCTCTGTCGCTTTTCACTCCTTATCTTGAACGCCTCATTTACTACGTCACAAACAAAATTGGCGAACTCCCAACTTTATAAATGTTATAATTTTCCTTTTTAACCTCTTTACTTTCATTTTTGTTAAAAATGTTGTCGTTTATATGGTCGTTTCCTACCAAACTCACAATATCCTCTAACTGTTTTGAGCAGTGTATTAAGAATATATTTTAGAAATATTTTTATAACTAAAAGAAAAAAAAAGAAGGCATCATTGATCTGTACACAGAAAAAGTTAAAAATATTAATCTCCTGAAGATATATTTTAAACGTATTATGCATTATACGTCCATAGGTTTAGCATTAGCGAGGAGAAATCAAAATTCCACTGACAAACAGCCTTAACATAATTTAGTCATCCATTTTATTCCTAATCTTACCTAACTTGTCTTTTTGCAATATTATCTAAGAAACTCAAACTAATTATTAGCTTAGAGCTCAAGATATTTTTACAATACTTTATTTTATGTAAGCTCTTAAAAGTATATATACTTTATTTTCAGCCCCATTCTGATATTGGATTTCATGTTTTCAGAACCATGTACAATTCCTTACTTAAGCAATGGTGTTATTGGAAATTATGTCCGAGAAAGATACTACCGGCGAAGAAATTTCAAACAGGTAAAATTATTTATACTGCAAATTGTGAAAATTATCTACAACTCTAGTACTTTTGTGTGTCGTGAATTTTAACAATAATTTGGGTTACATAAAATCTACAATATTACATGTTTTTTGGACGATTCGAAGATTAAGTGACTCGAACTTTTTTAAGGGGACAACAGCATTTTCAAATTCCTATTTGAGTATTTACGTGTTATTCGGGTCAGGTCATATTCACTGCGCCAACAATGGCACCGAAAATATTAATTACAGAAAGATATTATTTATTAATATCTTCATTTAAGTGTATTGTTAATATTACATAGTTGGCATATTAAAGGCAATGACATACGTGTGACATTTATACACGTATAACTATATAATATGATAATAGCACGGATATTGATATAATGTGTGATATTCTTTCTTGTGGGCACAAAGAACCACTGGAAGTAAAATTACCATCGTTTATATGACTTATTGCTAAAAACCGTCAATTTGATGTTACGTATTTAATAAATGTATGCTAAATTACTGTTTTGAATTATTTTAGTTTGCTTTTATATTGTTTATCTTTTTAACAATTTTATGTATGTATTAAATGTGCATTACATTACCATTTTCAAAATGATTGGCGATTGGCAATGATAAAAAAGTTGGCGATTAGCAAACACTTTTGGCGATCTATCCGCCAGGCGCAGACAATACGTTAGTATCCATATTTATATGCTCTTTCTTCAAGAATTAATCAAGGAAAGCCATTATTTATTATTTATTTATTTTTTTTTGTTGGTATTATAATTATACATGTTTCGACCATTTTGTTTTTCAGGAAAATCGATTCCTCTTTAGTAGCATTAGTTTAAAATACTACCAAAATTATTACTAAAAATATCGAAATCGCTTCATTAGTTCCCGAGAAATTTATTCATAATTACCAGCTGTTTTCCACAGGATTTTTAAAGTGCTATTTACACCTTAAACGAAGCCTGTTTGATTCCAAATACATTAAAAACCTAATGTCCGGAAATGCATGTTTTATCTTCCACTAACTATGATAAAATATAAACTAAATTTTCTATCTACGGTTTCTTGTATTTATACCTTTAAACTCTTTACATTTACATACTATCTACGTTTAATTACTTTATCCCTGACAAAAAACTAGAAAATTTCTGCCGATAAATATACAAAATAGGTGAAAGAGTAACTTGTTTAACACGTTCGCTGCCAAAACTGAGACGGTGCATCTGTTCATACACGCCAAGATCATATCTGCAATATAATACTTTTAAGTTATTTTCTGTTTTATTATTTAAGTACCATATATGTGAAGAATTACTTTTAGCAATAAATAAATTCACACGAGTATGCTCGTTGTGGGCATATGATACACTGCAGGAATTTTCTATGGCAGTGCTCGTAATCGGTGATTTAGATAAGAAGATCAATAACGAGTTATCTCGTAGTTGGCAAGGAAACCCATTTTGCCAATTACGAGTATTCCCGTAAATGGCAGCGAACGTGTTAAGGTTCACTTCTATAACAGCCCGATGGATTTCACTCTTATTTTAAGATGACATCGGACCTTCAGAATGAGAGAAATGTGTACCCAAAACGATTTTTGCTAGTTCATCTAATGCTCATGAGCTTTTCATTAAAAAAATAGCATTCAATTTTTATTAGGCCTCAAAAATACATTTCTAGTGGTATTATTTTTATTCTTTTGTGACATACATATTGTTTTTACAGAACTAATTTTCGATTCATTTCGACAGCTTTAACATTTTTCCAGTGTCTTAATTACAGTTAAATTTTCACAAAAGGTTGCTTCACATATATAACGATATCACTTTAGGGGGGGGGGGGGGGTGAGGAGTGTTCTGACACTTGATATCCTAACATATCTCGAGGGGGAGGAGAGGTTTGTTTTTTGATATCGTTATCATTTTTTATCCAAAGATATTATTTATTTATTTATTTTATTTTATTTATTTATTTATTTATTTATTTTTTGTAACCTTTTTTTTGCATCAAAATAGTCTGTTAACTTTTTGTTTTGCCTGTTTTTATGAAAATATAAAGTTATTATTAAAACCATTAAATAATTATAAAATCATTTTTTTTCCAAAATATCGAATATCCCAACATTCGGCATTCCTATTCTTCTGTCATGTGAGCATGTAATGCGTTGTTAGAAAAACTAGATTCGAAATTATACTTGTTATTCTTTTTTTGAATACATTATGTAACAAAAAGCTATTATTAACTACTTTTAAATAGTATTTCCTTAAAAATGGTATTTGGTGTAACGTTATTTCATGTATAATAATGATATTTTATTGACTTCTCTTCATTTAAATCGGTAAAATATGCGAATAATAAATGTTTATCATTCCAAACGTATAAAAATGGGAAAAGAAAAAATTGTAAAAATAAAAGAATTTTTAACTGATAAAGATATCATTAGAGAGGGGAGTGGGGTTCGAGGAATGATCGCGTATGATATCGTAAGGGGAGGACGGTGTCCAAAATTGCTAAAACATTAATAACGTTATACATGTACAACTCCAGACTGGGCAAAATGTTCTTTTAATGTATGCTAGAATAAAATTTAGTAATACTTTTTATTATCATTTTTTAAATGTCAAAAAATTGCAAATTTGTAATATTTTTTATCAATTTTTGTATGAAATCACCGATGCTTATGGAAAAAAAAAAATATCCTCTTATGATTATGATCGCAAATAAATTTAAAAAAAAAAAAAGTTTAACAACTTTTTTATAATTGTATTCTTCAGTAAAAATAACTTGAATTATGAGGTGAAAATTGACGAGCCTGGAGTTTTTTGTTAATTTAATGGTTAATTAATGAAATTGAATAACCCAGACATCTATGCTCAGAAGTTAGCTCATTAGTTAGCTATCACGCTACAGGTATGAAATTCGCCTCTGGACTTCAGTAAGGATCATAACATCTAATCTAACATTCCTACGAAGCCTATAAAAGGAGTACCATGCGTACTTGGGGAACTAAACGCTGGTGGTTCCACATTAGGCCGACAAATTGATTGGGATATATGCCATATAGCACCTCGGTGTTCATGCTGTAGAAAATCAAGGTTGGGACCTGCAAGACATTAATAGATTGTGATGTTGTTGTTGTTTGTTTGTTTGTTTGGGTTTTTTTTAATATTCTTTTCTTTCTCTTTATTCATTACACGACAGACAAAAACTATTATTTTAAGTGCGAGTTGGAGCGATATGTGGGATGTTTCCCGGAACAAGTACGCATTAGGCATTAACATTAGAAATGTAAATGATCATTTGACGCTTTCAGCTATCATATTTCTGTGTATTAAATTTAAAACTTTTGAATAGTCACTCGTAAATATATGTATCATTCGACTTTCTAAATATATATTTTTTTTTTATCATATTACTTTTATGCACTTTTATGTAGGCAACAGTGGGTAATAAAATACAAGACGATGAGATTTTACTTCTCCGCTGCTCTGTCGGATATGAAGTTTGGGGAACAGAGAAAAAGGAAGTCGGTGTGTCGTGTAAGCTCGGTAAATGGTCTCATGAACTTCAATGTGAACCAGGTACTGATTTAAAAACGACTTTTGTTATTCAAATATGGCTTTCCATCCATATTATTGATCCTTTTCAGCAAAAATAATATTTGAGAACTTTACTTTTCATTTTCAATAGATTTCAATCTCAAAACATTAAATTCTATTTTTACTACTTGTCAGATAGACAAATCCCCCTTTTTAAATAGAAAATAATGCTGTGTACAAATTGAGTTAAACGGAATTATAATGAAAATAAAAGGAAGATACTTAATCCTTCTCCCCCCCCCCCCCCGTATATGTTAAAGCTAAATGAAAAGTACAAGTCTTCTTCTATTTTTGTGACTGGTTGTATTTTTCAGCATACATAGTTTTTCGCTAAAAGTTGCATCTTTATGATTATTTTGTTGGATGATCCCGTGAAAAATCGGAGGACATTGCAAGCCGTACAAAGTGGAATATCACTGTTTTAATATTTGTCTAGAATATAAAGAAAAACAGACAATATAAAGAAAAACTGACATCATATTGACGGTGGCAACTACCTAACCAATAAATTTCGTTCTGAACAACGATAATCTGAAATTATCTGAAAAAAAAAAAAAAAAAAAAAAAAAAAAAAAAAAAAAAAAAATACAGCCGGGCCAAGAAAAATACAGCCATGGTCACACGATATGATTCAGAATTTACATCCATACCGGATCTGCATCAAATTACATATAACTACATGGTTAGAACAAAATCAGATTACCGACCTGAAGACGAATACTTTAATTAAATTGCTTTAATATGTAAATGTATGATCATGAAATTAATTTAAAGTGTAAATTTATAAATATCTGAATAATTCAAGTAAGTGTGTTTACAAATGTTTACATTTCTACACAGAAAGATAAATCACGCCTTACGAATAGATGATGATATACTTTTCAACACTAAAATAATATTATTGAGAAGCATTATACATTCATACAGTGAAAGGAAGACAACTGAACAAAAAATTTAGAAAACTCGTAATGCAGTTGAATGCATGCATTCAGATATTACCGCCCATAGACTATAATGAACTATCTTGCTATATTGATTTATGCTGATTTTGTTCATCACCGATGTTTATACACTCATGTTTGTGAAAATTGAAACACCATTTAGGAATCATCAGAATTTAATTTAATTTAATACATAAACAATTGGTATTGGTACAAACAAATGATTAAGTTTTCAAAGCAAAAAAAACAATATTAAGTGTCCGAAATCAGTATTTCGTGTAGCAGCAAAGCGCTGCAATAAGTGCTGCTATACGACAAAATCTGCTTGACTAAGTCAAACAGATTTTGAATGTTTGCCTTTGGAAAAGCATTCCATATTCTTTGTATGCTTATCCAAGTTCGTCTGTGGAAGCTATAGGAAGAGGATAATGAGCGAGACCCGCAATCAATGAAATTCCCCACATGTTCGATGGGCGACATATCCGGCGAATACACAGGCCACGAAGAAGCTGTATGATGTGTTCTGCTGACAAGCAGCCTTAAACATTCCTCGTAACATGTGGGCGGACAGTATCCTGTTGAAAGATAGCTCCAATAATGCCTTGAAGGAAAGGAACGTCTTCGGGCTTCAGCACTTCACTGATGTACCTGTTGCTGTTCAGATTACCCACAATGCAGCTGCGATCGCCCATGATGCACAATAGCATCCCAGACCATAACTCCCGGTGTCGTCCACTATGACGTTCGATAATGCACTCCAGAAGGTAGCGTTCACCGGAATGGCGTTTAACATGAATGCGGCCATGATAGTACAACAGATTAAAGCGGGATTCGTCAGATAAAACAACTTGTTGCCAGTCTCTATGTTTATGAGCACATTGCAGCCGCAGGGGCAGATGGCTTTGCGGGAGGGAGATCCTGTATAAAGGAGGTCTCTCACGCATCCCAAGGTGCAGCAGACGTCGACGAATTTACGATGACACCAGTGAGTGTGATACACCAGTAGCAGTTGACCAATGTGCTGTCAATTGTCTAGATGAAGCTGTACGGTCCGTCATTGCCATGCGTTGGTCCACTGCTTCCAAACTCGCAGCACTCTGCTGCTGTTACGCTGCATACGAGCTGATATTGCACGATAGGAAAATCCTTCTTAACAAAGCCGGTGATTCTATCCCATTCAAACTCCATCAGTTGTTGAAATGCCGCCCTCTTTTGTCGAAGAGGAATAGTTACATCTCACCTAACGTTTACCATTATTAAAAAACCATAGATAACAGAACATCTCGCTACAGCCCTCTATTTATACCGTTTCAACAGCAGTCCAGAGCGCGCTGCTTAGCCCACGCATGCGTGGTGACTCTGAAATTGGAATTATTTGCATAATAGACTAATACTTTGCACTCTCTCAAATTTTCAGCTGAATCGCGTCATTTCTTACATGGTGTTGCGATTTAACCATACATGAGTGTAATATAACTTTTTATAGACGCCAAAAAATATGCTTAAATGCTGGTTAATAATACATAAAATAATGTTTTGGATAATGTTTATAGTAAATTCATCTGAACAATAAAACAGTTTAACAGATATTTAGAAATGAGACAATTTTTTTTTTTTTTTTACCAAATTTTTACAAGCACGATTTAGAGCAATCAAGCCTACTTAAGATTTCTGTAATAAAACATCGTCATTTTCGTTCAAATTTTTAATGTCAAATGCTGAAGAAGAATCCTTTATTTAATATTTTTTATTCCTTTCTCCTATGACCTAGTAGTATATATTTTCTTTTTATAATTAAAACATTTTTTTCTTCTGATATAAGAATAAAAATGTCGTTTTATCAGATGGTTAATACACTGATATCAATGATAATCAAAAATAAAAAATAATTTCTCCAGTTGGCTCCTTTTTCTCTATTATTCATTCTTTTTTTTTTTTTTTTTTTTTTTTTTTTTTTTTTTTTTTTAGATTTATGGAAGTAACTTTTTTCCTGTGCTCAAAATACTAAGCGTAAATTTTAATTTAAGAAAAACATGCTTATTTGTAAAATGTAATTGCTGTTTCTCAGATTTAATTATACTTAAAATTAATCATTTTTAAAAATATATATTTCATTTGCGTGATTTCTATACCGTTAGATAATTTCTATACCGGTATATTTATGTATTTGTAGCCAGCATACTTAATTTCCCTTTGCAGCCTAATACATTTACAAATTTTAACTTAAAACAAGCTTAATCATTTGAATGTTTCACTTCTAAGATGTTTATGCAAAATATCTGATTTTAAATTTGCCATTTTTATAAAAAGTGCCATTTTTATAACGAATACAACATTTAACTTTCTTCATGATTTGTAATAGTTATCTTTTCGAATATTTAAAACATGCTTATTTCCAGCTTCTTGTCGTAATGAACCACCCTCTGCTCAGGATTCTCAAGCTGTAGTTCTAAATCCAGAACATGGCGGGAGAGTTTTGTACCTGTGTGATGAAGATTTTAAAAAGACTGAAAATGAATCAGTAGTGTGTGATTTTGGAATATGGAAAGGAAAACCTCCTGTCTGTAAAAATAGTAAGCTAATTTTGATAAAATTTTATTTTAATTATTTAGAATGTAGATTTATTTCACCGATTTCGTTGAGTGAAAATAGCTATTATATATTAGACTATGACATAGTTTTGGAAATTTGATCCATAATCTTTCACAGGAGTTGTATCCATTAAAGCTCCAGCAAAAGGTTAAAATTGCCAAGCTTTTTAGTACTTTACTCTGTAATGCCCCATGGTAATTCTAAAATATTCCAAAATTAAGAGAATATACGAATTTATGCCAAAAATTACAAATAGTAATTTTAGGAGTTTCCTTAATCACGGAATGTATGTCATTAAATAAAGCAAAGATTGTTATTCCGATTTTCTGGTATAAATAAATTTGGAATATGTGAATAAAGAAATTATCGAAATTGGCAGCACTGATGTTTGTATATATGCTACCATGGGCAATAAAATGTTAACATTACATATTGTGTACTATGTATTTTATATTTAAGTTTATTTTCACCTTATAGTATATTTGAAATTTAAAAAAAAAAAATTGCAACAATTTTAAGCTACCATTATGGTATACCACATGCAAAAATTCTAGATACATTTTTGTTGCCACATTAGTGATCGTAATGAATAATGCAAATTTTAATTAGAGCGTAACCAGAATTGCGCTTTTTATTGCAGTATCCCTGTAATGAAAAACATTTGAAAATTAATTCGACTTACACCAATTGGCCTATCATAAATAATCGTCAAATCTGGCTCACAGCTAAGTTTGCATTTGGAGGGATTCATTAACTAAAGTTTTCTCCTACAACCAAAGGCAGATTTATGAAACCCTTCCTCATGAAACAAAAAAAAATTCTACATAACACATTTTGTTACATTGAATACACAATGATACAACGAAACAGCACCAAAAAACTGGCGATATGAAGCAATTAAAATAATAAAACTTTGTAAAAAATCACCATAAAATAAAAAAAAAACAATACATAGGACGCGTTTCGAGCTAAAACTATAACAGCTCGTCATCAGCTACAGTAAACACGTGTCCGTAAGCGGACATGGTCAAAAATGAACTGAAAGGTAGAGAATGTTGAAAAGAATGCGACAGATGGCGCTAGCTGAAAGTTCACATGCAACTTTGTAAAAAATCACCATAAAAAAAAACAATACATAGGACGCGTTTCGAGCTAAAACTATAACAGCTCGTCATCAGCTACAGTAAACACGTGTCCGTAAGCGGACATGGTCAAAAATGAACTGAAAGGTAGAGAATGTTGAAAAGAATGCGACAGATGGCGCTAGCTGAAAGTTCACATGCAAAATAGAAAAGTGTTGCCAGAAAGATAGAAGAGAAATTGATAGGGAAAAAATAGAAATTAACAAGAATTAACAACTGAAGAGTTTTTCTTCAGTTGAAAAAAGTTGAAAAGGAAATTTATATAAACTGAAGAAAAACTCTTCAGTTTATATAAATTTCCTTTCTGGTTTAGGTATGTTGATGATACTTTCATTTTAATTCCCTCTGACCTGGATCTTTCTAATCTCCTTTCTCTTGTTAATTCTGTTGATCCTTGTATTCAATTTACTCTCGAAGTCGAAGAGAACAATTCTCTTCCTTTCCTTGACGCCTTGGTTTCGAAACATCCAGTTCGGTTCTCTACCTCCGTTTATAGAAAACCTTTCGCTGTATCTCTTCCTTCTCATGCTTTTTCAAATCATCCTCCTCAACAAAAAGTGGCGTCCTTTTATACTTTTGTTTTTAGAGAGTTGCGCATTTGTTCTGACTATTCTGCTCTGAATAATGAAATTAATTATCTCAGATCTCTTGCCCTTGCTCGTGGTTATAATCCCTCTTTGATTGATAAAGCTTTGTATAAATTTAATAAGCCTAAACGTCCTTTTTCTGATTCAAATAACCCTCCTAATTTTAACTCTACAATAGTTCTGCCTTTTTATTATCCTCTCTGTTTCAAAATTGCTAAAATCCTTTCTCGTTTTAATTGTAAAGTTATCTTCAAACCTATGAATAAAATTAAATTATCTTCTCTAAAAGATCCTATTCCTACTGAGAACCAGTGGGGTGTTTATTTTATCCCTTGCTCTTGCAATTTAGGTTATATTGGTCAAACAAAAAGAGCTTTAAATTTCAGATTAGGCGAGCATCAGAGGTATATTGCAAATCAAGAAATCTCTAAATCTTCGATTGCTTCTCACTGTTGGTCTTCTGGTCATTGTTTCAATTTCTCCATGGCCAAAATTATTTCTTCCCCTGCCTCTCCCTCTCACTTGGATTTTCATGAAGCATGTTTTATTTCTAAAAATTCTGCTAATCTTGTCAATGATCTCCCATCATCTCCTTTCCTATCTCCAGCGTGGAAATTACTTTTGTAATTCTTTTCCCTCTTCTCTTGTTTCTTTTCTTTTTATTTTGTTAAAAAAAGAAAAAAAAATGATTTTTTGGTTTTTTCTTGTTTTATTCTTTTATATTTCTTTCTCTATTAATATTATTATTTAATTTACTTCTTTTATTTTATTTTAATTTTGTTTATTTCTTTTATTTCCATTTTTCCCTATCAATTTCTCTTCTATCTTTTTGGCAACACTTTTCTCTTTTGCATGTGCGCTTTCAGCTAGCGCCATTTGTCGCATTCTTTTCAACATTCTCTACCTTTCAGTTCATTTTTGACCTTGTCCGCTTACGGATACGTATTTACTGTAGCTGATGATGAGCTCTTATATTTTTAGCTCGAAACACGTCCTATGTATTGTTTTTTTTATGGTGATTTTTTACAAAGTTTTATTATTTTAATTACACAATGATATCGAAAAATATTTCTTTAAAGTACCTCTTTATTGAAACTCTCCGATCATGAAATCCCATCTTCAATATTATGAAAACTTAAGTACATGAATACTCGTTACCTAATATAATTATCAAAATTCGGTTTTCACCATCTGAAAGTAGACGTTGGATAAGGACGAAGTGCGCTTTTAAAGAACATCTCCTTAAGTATAATTACCGTCGTTTAAAAGTGAAAGATGCCAAGTTGGGTATCGTCCTTGTAGCCTAATGGCATTCTTTGACGCAGGGTTGTGCGGTCATGAAAACTGTTACAGCTTGTGCTGCTGTTGCAGCGTTACCGACATTTAAGAGTGAGATACGCTAAGCTGGGTATCGTCCTCCTAACTTAACGGTAGAGCATTAGAGCGCTATTCCAGGGATCAGAGTTCGATTCCCATCTTGGACTTTTTTCACACCGTTGGTTTGAGCTTAGTTAGCAGCGTAAAAATATTCACGTATTTCGTGTTATTCCTGGCTGTAAAAGTTCTTTATGTTATTCCGATTATAATAGTATTTCGTATAATTCTTGGATATAATAGTATTTCATGTTATTCTCGCATATAGTATTAGTAATATGTGTTATTTCTGGATATAATAGTATTTAATATTATTCGTGGATATAATAGTATTTCATTTTTATTCCTGGATGTAATAGTACTTCATGTTGTTTCTGTACAATAGTATTTCGTGTAATCCCTGGGCATAATAGTATTTCTTGTTACTCAGGAAATAATAGTATTTCGTGTTACTCAGGAAATAATAGTATTTCGTGTAATTCGTGTATAAAATAGTATTTCGTGTAATTTGTGTATATAATAGTATTTCGTGATATTCCTGTACATAATAGTATTTCGTGATATTCCTGTACATAATGGTATTTCGTGTTATTCCTGGCTATAATAGTATTTCGTATTATTCGTGGATATAATAGTATATCATGTTATTCTTGGATATAATAGTAATACATGTTATTCCTGGATATAATAATACTTATTGCTATTCCCGAAATTTACTCTCTTTTTTTCTAGCTAGATGCTTTATGGATGATCTTACATTTCCTGGTCTTATGAAAGGAAGAAAATCGTTTTACAGACATGGAGAAGCATTCGAGGTCGAATGCGATTCTCGATATCGAATAGCGAATCCTAATCGAAAAGATTTACGATGTGAAGATGGCGCCTGGAAAGGATCTTTGCCACCTTGTGTAGCTGGTAAGATATAGCATTTCTAACAAGAATAATTGAAAAAAAGAAAACTTTTAAACGCAATTACTGCTTAATATAAAAAAATCCCTGATGGCCCGCCCTACAGGCGGAGGTAGATTTCGATGTTAACTATACTAATTTCACCAACAAAAAATAAATCATGATTAGAGATAAACCCACTTTAACAATTTTATCTGGCCGCTTTTGGCGAGTTTTTATTTCATTTTTATGTAACAGCTGATTTTATCAAAATCATGTTAAGGCGGTATTCAAAAAAATACTTTTCCATGCTCAACCACTCGAAATTTTCTGGCACATTTTCAGATTAATTTTTAATAGAAAAAATGTGAAACTTGCTGACGTGATGAGATTTATACGCGACCTGTATTTTTATTTTTTGTTCAATTAATTAAAACTTGACTTATAAACAATTATTTTCTCAGTAGCACAATATTTTTCGTTTCTAACACAATCGCTTCGGGAAATTCTGTTCAAAATGCCTACTTTGACATCATTTTTTGAAAGATATTCTGCCTCTATCAAAAAATCGATCATTGCGCTACATTATATAGTTTCTGAATAAGAGAATCTACCAATTGGATACGTTTGAGAGTAAAAATGAATTCAAAAATGAGTCAGAAGGTAAGCAGTTTGGGTTGGAATACACCCTTAATAAGATGATTTTTTTCTTCAACCGCTATGTATTTTTAATTTGTTTTTGCTGTAAGAATTGGTCCTATCAAAAACTTCTCCATATAAATATTGTAGGCAATATTAGGAAGATATATGATAAATTCAAGGGGATTTTATATCTTGTGAATTGACGGAGTTATGGATTTTTATATTCTTCAACCCCCCCCCCCCCTTTTTTTTTTGTTTTCGTTTTTTTTTTTTTTTTCTCCTTGGTATGAATTGGTTCGATCAAAACTTGTGAATATAAAAGTTGCAGATAATATTAAGGAGATTTATAATAAAATTAATTGGATTTGATATCTTGACAATTGACGAAGTTATGAATTTTTTTCTCCCAAAAACCCTATTTTTGAGCCCCTTGAGCCCATTTTTAACTTTATCAAAAATCTGTGATGCATAAATTTTTTGCCCTGTTTTTAGGAGTAATAAAAACTTTAAACTAATTTGATACGCATAAAAATTAAGAAATTATTGGGTTTTTTCTGTTTTCACACAACCCCACCATATTTCCATTCCCTTGGTCCGATTTTGCCCTTGATTTTATATATCAGTTTGGAAGAGGTTTGCATTGGACGAGAGATTTGCATATTATGCTTTGGACGAACTGAGTTCGGGCTTCACGGAATTTAAACACCAATTTTTCTCTTGCCCCGAACTCAGGTCGGGCATTCCAAAATTGGCGCATTTGCGTTGCCAGGCAAGGGATTGAAAAATCATTAATTGGAAACATTGTACTTTGCACTTACAAATCTGTACATTGTTGCAAAATATAAATAGCTAAAAGAGTTACTAAAAGTCTTTTGAAGCAAACTTTTATCTAGTATTGAAAAAAATAATTTGAAATTCTAAACAAAACTGAATTTATTGGAATCTTTTCATTGTAATTCTTTCGCAGTTTTTCCATCGAGAAATAACTGACATTTTCCTGACCTTACTTGTTTATGCTTTGACTTCCATTCCTAATAACAGGTGAACTTTCGTATTTTACGAAGGTTATTGTGTGTGGGGGGGAGGGAGATTCAATGAGTCTGTCAAACTTTTTGGAATTCTACCAAAA
Organism: Maratus speciosus; assembly: GCA_963932465.1. Classification (NCBI taxonomy): domain Eukaryota; kingdom Metazoa; phylum Arthropoda; class Arachnida; order Araneae; family Salticidae; genus Maratus; species Maratus speciosus. The sequence continues at coordinate 242,285,993 of OZ010788.1, read as the reverse complement.
AGTGGAGCAATTGATTCTAAAACGAAGTGATTTATTGTTAAAGTTAAATAAATGATCATTTCGATATCTTAAAAAAAAATCAATAATATTCTCATCAATTATATTTTTTAAATACCAGTGCACTCGTTCTGCAGTCTTTGAGATTATTACTGATATTTTTCTCTTTGTTTTTTTTAATTAATTGCAGATTTTAATCAAATGAGGTGTTTTAAAGAAATGTGCGTGTACAATTGTAATATCCTATATGTAAAACCCTTTCGAATGATACCTCGTTAATTGTTGTACGCTTTGCATCTGCATAAAAAGAGGGATGCTGAACTCAAATATATGTGTGATTTGTGAATTTTAATTAAAATGGAAACTCTTTTAAGCGAGAAGTTCTGACAAGCTTTAAAACATTACAGAATTTATTTTACGTTTATATAGATGGGTTTGGTTTTGGTTTGTATTTATGACGGCCAATTATCAAAACGTGGGATATAAGCCCGGGGAAGGGGGGGGGGTGCCCTTCGTGGGGGCCTTTCTAAGGGAACCTAACCCGTATTTACGCAATTTATGTAGATAGGAATTGAGATGCTAAACTTCAGTGGAATTTGTTCTAATAAAATAATTTTTGCGAGTTCAATGCCAATTTCAAGCAACTCATCACTATATGTTTTTCTCTTTCTTTGGCGATTAAAATATTTTCTCCATTTTTCAAATTATCAATGTTAACATTTCTATTTTTGATAACATAATAACCCGAGAAAACGCGTGCATACCCAGGGTTTGAGTTGTTTTTACTTTGTCAACAATAAATACAAATAGTAATCGTTACCTTGTTTAGCCAGAGATAATTGTTATAAATTCTGCGATAAAATAAGTTGAAGATTATTTTTTTTTTAAAGTGGTGACAATTGTAAAAACGATACGCACTGTGGGTCTATCAGGCCCGGCGCGAGTCCTCCCTGGTTAATAATCTTACCCTTTTGAAAAAAAAAAATATAGAAATATAATTACAGTGTACCAGATTCATATATAGGACTATGATAATTTCGAAAGCATTTTAAAGTAAATACATAAACCATAAATAAGAATAAGATATTTAGAAGTAGTGTTACTCAAAAATAGAATTGCTCGGCAAATGCTAATGCATAAATAGTTCTCCGTATAAATCAAATTATAACAATATTTTATGCATATAAATGCATGTAATGTCACTTTTTATTATCCTAAATGAACCAATATTATAAAATTATTATATTTTTTAAGTTCACCAGGTATTTTTTTTTCTTTTTTAGCAAGCTGTAAAGATCCTCCCCCAGAAATAGATCATGGTCAGGCAGAAGTTCGCTCAACAGTTCATAGCTCCATCGTTAAGTACACTTGTCGAGATCCATATATATTGAGTGAGAATTCCGAAGTTCAATGTCTATTTGGAGTTTGGACAGGCCAACCACCAAAATGTGAAGACAGTAAGTTGTGCTATTTTATGTCTTGACTAGTCACACACATAACGTAAAGTCTGGGTGCAAAAGGGAAATTAAAAAACTGCAATACAGTAATCCCTTGACATTCGCGAGTTTTGATTATTCGCGAAATAAAAAATGAGGAACATTTCAACATTCGCGAATACTTAACTTGGTTATTCGCGAATTTTGTTTTATAAATGAATATTTTTTTACAAAGTAAACGTGCTTTGTTTTACCTGTTCTATAAATTATTTGATACTGGAAAGCTGCATTATGTACTGTATAGCCCAAGTACCGAGAATTTCAATCCTTTTATTGAGGCAAAATATAGATAAGTATATCCAAGAAACCCAAAACGTGACTTGATTCTAAAAATAAAAAACTCCTAAATTTTCTAAAATTCTAAATTTTTATCCAAAGTGAAAATTTTCTGCAAATTTTGTATGGGAAATTTCAAAGCTTTAATAACAACTTCTTATAAAGCTATAGAATAAGATCATTAACTGGTGAGGAACCTTAAATTTAAAAGAGAAATCGAGACCTGCACCTTTTCCTTATATGGAAAATCATAAACAAATGATCTGTTCTTCAAAAAACAATCGTATATAAATAAATTAATTCAGCTATCAACTAGCAACTAAACTTTATACAATATGTCTATAATTATTCAAATTTACTTACAGTATGTACCTTTTTAATGGTTACTAAATGTATTTTTAAGTTTCGATTGCTTTTTTCCCTTTAAAAAAATCATAAAACGTAACCCCCTTTTAAAGACAGGAAGATAGTCTCAAGATTCGTGATTTTGACATTCGCGGAGGTTTCTATGACCCTAACGCTCGCGAATGTTAAGGGATTACTGTATTAATTTTTCAAAAAGCTTTAGAAGTCGATTATATCAAATAAAAGTAAATTATATGCATTATTCGGAACAAAATATTTCCGCTCAAAACTTTAAAGCCAAATTTCATTACTTTGATGGTATCGAAATATGAAAATTACAGTTGAATTTGCATTCTAATGGAGAAAAATGGAATATTTATCGTTCGCTGGAAAGAAACCAGAGGAATGAATCATTTTAATGCATATAAAAAACCTTTTAACATTGTGTATAGGAGGGAATTTATTACTGCTAGACCGCGATGAATTTTGTCAATAATAATATTCGAACAAAATCCCTAGATATAGACGATAACGTATTCAATATTTTTTCTCTAAGTCTCTTTATCTAAATACATCCATAAAAGTTTTTATTTTTATTACATATAAAGTACAGTTCTGCGATACATATGTGAGAAAAGCTATTGTTCCAAGATCGCGTGAATTTTGACCATAGGAATCGAACATTCACACATGACAGTATATTCATCAATTTTTATCTTACTTCCTTTATTCATAAAATGAACAAAAAAAAATGCTTTTTTTACCGAATATAACGTCAAGTTTTACACTGCATGTATCAGAAAAGTTATTACTTTATACTATGGACAATTTTGAAAATAATAATAATAAGATTCCAAAAACATAGACACATGATAATGCGTACAATAGCACCCCCCCCCCCTTTCAAATATATTCATTTATATTCCCCTTCGATTATAAAAGAAGAGCATAAACATAGTAAAATTCTCTCTCTTTTCATATTTTCTTTATTTTAAACTAGCTGACCGGCCTGAGTTGGCCGGATAATCTTTCTTATGGATTCTAATGCTGAGACCCTCACAGCCTTCGATAGCGTATACCCTCGATTTTTTTTTTTTCAAATGAAAATCCATTCAAACAGAGTTGCCGGCCTTACTGCCTTCAGCAGCGTATGCTGGGTGTGCTACGCATGTTCCGTCCTGTTTATATATATATATATGTGTGTGTGTATGTGTGTGTGTGTGTGTGAATTCTACTTTGTAATCTGATACCTCTCTTAGGAAATTTCATTAAATTTTTCATTCTTATCATCGCAAAGATTCACTTAATGATTTTTACCTTTCTAGTTATGTATTTTATATGTATTTTCTTGTTGTTATTGTATGATATTGTCTTATATATTTTAAATTTTTTAAATTAATTTTTTTTTTCTGTAGAGCTATTCTTTATATATATATACATCAATATATGGTAGCAATAAATATTTCTAATAATAGTTTTAATGTTAATATGCTTTAGTCATTTATATTTATATTTGATCTCAGAAGTCAATTGGGATAGCGTTTTGGTCGTCTTTGCATGGTTATTGTCGTTCTTGGTTTTGGATTTTAGAGGCGGTTATTTTTGACTAATTTGTTCTAAAAAGTCCAGTGGTTTCTTGCTTTTGTAGTTTATGCACTTAGGGTTATCATTATTTGGTTTTGGAACTATTAAATGTGGTTTTTGAGTACTGCTTCTCTGATTTGTACATATTGTATATAAATTTATATTTCATACTCAAGATATTTAATATTAAATTTAATCAAGACTAATTTAATTTCATTTATTATTGATTTTTATATTATTATATTTTCTTATTTTTTGCAATTATTGCATTTTCCAAAAAAAAATTTTTATATGGCAGTTCTTAGTAAACATCTCGGTCCTGGCGAGATACACTTAGCATCTATGCAGTGTAGTGCCCGGTACAGGAACAATAATTGGGTTGTTCCTAGATCGTCATCCAGTGACCATTTATACTCTCCCCCTCGTCCTTTACTTTTTCGTAAGTGTTTAGATGCTCGGTGCAAGACATGTCCATACGCTTGTCAGATGCAAATTGTCTCAGATCCTAATTATTCAAATTTTTGTAAAGCATTTAATGTTATTTATTGTGTAAAGTGCAACTTATGTAACATGAAATATATAGGTGAAACATCAAGTCCCATTCATAAACGTATCAATCAACATCGTTCAGACTCTAATAAAAACAAAGCAAAAAATATTCAGTCTACAGCTGAAATTGTACATTTTCATAAACATCAATTTAAAAATACGACAATTGAAATCCTTCAAATTCTAAAAAATAAATCAGTACGCCTTTATTTGGAGTCATCATACATGAAATATTACAACACAATTATTCCTTATGGACTTAATAGTGAAATAATAAATCGATTTTAATATTGTTTTATTTTCAACTGTGTGTTCCATGATTAATTATCGATTTAATGTGTTTGATTGTCCCACAATCATATTTTGTAGCTTTTTTTATGGCTAATATGAAAATAAACCACACACTATATTTGTGATCTTTAGGCAATTGGGAATTTAAGAATCTGACAATCTTCTATAAACATCCATTTTTTTCCTGTTCGTTTTATTAATTTATTATTTTTTATATTTAGTAGTAATTATTAAAGTTTTTTACATTTTTATTATATATAATCTATTTTATGTTATAGCATATAGCTATATACTATATATTATCATTGTTATAAAATTATTTAATTTCTCAGAGTAGATTAAATGGTGAAGGTAATAGAATATATTGAAAGCATTTTATTAACATTTGCATTTATTTAATTTTTTTGTGAATACTGATATGTAGTAAATATTATTTATATATTAGGATTTGTGTGGTAATGCAGTTGATATATTTTAAATTCGTTAGCTTTTATTAGGTTCATCTTGTGGCATTTGAATAATAATAATAGTATTAAAATAACATACTAGATGGCAGCACCAAAATTTTGTCTTTTGATGCTTCTATTAGAGTAATAATTTTAATTTTTACACCAGGTGGTATTGAACGATGATTATTGGCAATATTGTAAAATAAAAATTAAATAATTTAAAAGTGTTTTAGGTATTTTAAATAATGTAATTATTTTCTATTTATATTATATTAATTGAATTTATCATGGTATTTCAAAATGAATTAACTGAATCCATAGGTTTTAATTTCTGTGTCAACTTAACTGTTTAATTCACCTTAATCTTATCGTGCTTTTGGATACCATATGCAGGAGGATATTTTGAAAACAACTGGGATTTTATTCGGTATGTTGTGTAATATTTCTATTTTTTATGCTATAAATTAAATATTTAAAAGGTTGTATTGTTTTTTCCATTTCATGCCATTTGATGTTATTCTGTTTTCATCTTGAAACTATTCTCTTGGTCATATTGGTTGTTTGAATACAGGAGAAAAAAAATTTCAGCTTTTAGCTTTTTTTCTCACAGAAAATAACCGATTTGCATATATCATTGAATTCTGTACTCTTGAAAACGTAATTCAATATATAAGATTTTAATTATTTTTATCGGTATCCATATTCTTCTTTTTTCTTCCATATTTCTTGTAATAAAGTATAAGGCACTTTATTTTATACATACAGTTGTACATTATATGTTTGTGGTATCCATTTTTATTGTCATTTCATTCACAATATTGCGGTTTTTGATGGTGGTCGATAATGTTTAATTACTGGTTATATATATATATATATATATATACATAAACGAAAGGCGTATCTCGGGTCCAAAATAATAACATTAAATATAGTGTGGAATGAATTTATATATTTAAACATAAATCTTTCCAACCAAACCTAATAAGGTGACCCACTGCCTTCGGCTCCTAAAAGGTGTTTTCTTGCAAAAATATTCTTCACATCAGATCATTTAATATTAAAAAATAGTTCTTGTTGTCAAAATACTTTGAAATTTTTGTTGGTTGTAAGTTTGATGCCTTTGCAGCCCGTGTAAAAATTTCGTGAAAAAATAGTGATATCTAGTTATAAAAGAACTGTGTTTTCTTCTTGCTTTTTTCCGTGTTTGTGTCGGGTCATTTAACATTTAAAATAAATAGTTCTTATCGTTCGAATTCTTTGAAATTTTTATCGGTTATAGATATAACGGTTTCCAATTCTGCGTGAAAATTTCGTCAAAAAATATGGATATTTATTCTTGAAAATACATACCGAAACCGCGCCAACACCGCATGCGTTTTAGCGTTCTAAGCGAAAACTTCGCAGATTTTTTTTTCGCGCCGAACGTTTCGAAATATTTATTGGTGGTGCAAACTTGGTGTGCTAAGAAGAAGTAAAATATTGTATTGAAATATCGTCGATTAGTTACTTTTCGTGTAGAAAGGAGAGTGTCTCCGGGAGGCGGGACTTGATGTCGCGATTTTTTTTTTTAAGTGTCAAAATTAATTTTTTTTTTAAACTAATTTCACAGTCATAGAAAAAGAGGTCGCCTCTTTAAGTGGGTATCTTTTGCTAATTTTTATGTTTGAGAGTGAGATCAAGAGTCAGATTCTAACCTTTTTGAAAAGCAATTTGAAACGAAATTGAAAAACTGATTGCAACGTTTTAAACTCTTAAAAGTACAAAATTTAAAAATATGGCCGTTTTTTTTAAAATTTATTTATCGGTTCGTCCGTAGCAAGTTAAGGAAAACGGGGCAAAAAAAAAAAAAAGAACAGTCTTCATTTTTTCCATGCTACGCACTCCGGAGATGCGGTTGACTACATGATGCTATGCTGGTGCCTTCGATGTGTTTTTTTCCTTGGTTTTTATTTAATATCTCCGCTAATTATCATAAAATGACAAATCTGAGCCTCGAGTACGTCAGGACGTGCCGTGCATTATCCTAACCCAAATTTCCAGACTTCTACGTGCGGTAGATTTTCCAAGCCATTGCACACCATACAAATATCTTTCTTTTATTAGTATAAATACTGTTTTCTATTCTATTTTGTTTAGGCAGATGTTTTCTTAAAAACCTCCAGAATTCAGCGTATGTTGATGTTGATGTAACTGATTCAGTTATTCTTTCTGGAAACAGACTTGTTGCTATGTGTAAAGAAGGATATTCTCCTAGGTCAGACCGACCAGTTTGCTTGAATGGGAAATGGAGTGGAAATTATGCCTCACCTTGTAAAGAAAGTAAGTGTATACTATATTCAAAACTTGAAAAAGCGAGCAATTTTTGCGTAGAGACGAAAATGTAAGAAAATTTCAAAAGTGGGGACAAAAATGTAAAGGAACGATGTTGATCAGTGAAGGGGAGGGAGAATGAAACAATGCAAATGATAAAAGAAAATCAAGAAAAAAAAAAGTAAAAATTTAAATGTAGCAATAAAATACATAAAAGGCAAACAAAGAGTAAATGTTATTTTCCAATTTCCCTAACTGAAATGAGAAATGTAGACTCTAAAACTAGTTTGTAATAAGGATAGATAACAATTTTCGGAAAACATTAAAAAGGGAAAGAAGCTTTTCATTATTAACAAGGTTACTAGACTCTTAAGTGTAGAGGATTTTATTTTTTTAAATTTAAGTACAGAAAAATAAAATTATAACTTAATTTCCAGCAATGCAAAAAAAATTCTAATCTAAATTTAATTTTTGCCCCAGTATAGCCAAGTTTGCAAGGACAAAGGGGGAAATAAATACGGCGATTACCAATAAAAATACCGCAACGTACATTTAGAATTTCAAGTTCATTATGTAACGTATGAATACCATTTCAATTTAAAAATTAATAATTAATTTCCAATTTTCCAGATGACTGTGAAGTCCCTGTGCTTTATCATGGCGATATAAAAGAATTGAAAATTGGAGATTACTACTGGAGTTGGAAAAAGTTTCGTTACGAGAGAGAAATGAAATACGTAAAAGTAATATCAATTTAAGCTTTTTAAGAGTGTATTTATGTAAGGATTTGATTTTCTTTTTTTTAAATAATATGAATTTAAAATCGTATATATTCCGTAAGAATTTCCCAGTGGGAAATATTATTCATTGTTCCAAAATTACTTAACATTTAAAAATATATTCATGTAGTTATCTAAAAAAAATCTATCACCTTTAAACCTGATTTTAAGTTCAAAACATTTTATTATAGAAGAATATTCAAAACTCAAACATCTTTTGCAGAGTTAGTTATACCTGATATTAATATTAGAATTTATTATATTGCAGATGTTAAAGATTTCGTTGTTTCTTGAATTAAAAAATAAACTGCATGCTTCAATTTAAAATTGTAAGATTTAAATGGAAATTTCTAAAACCGACTATAATCGGCTAATTACCACTGTTTTAATCGTGCATATATGTATTATTTATTGCAGGAGTTAACATTCGGTTACCGCAGTGTAGTTGCTGGCAGATCAAAGTCTGCAGACTCTTACTCCAAAGAAACTCATTAGTAAACATAATTGGCATTTATTTGTAGATTTCGAATTTTTTATATTTAAATCCTGAATTCCTTTTTTATCAAGTCTGAATGAAATGATCGAATGTCCTGCGTATTCTATCTTTGTTTTCAAACTATTTAGACTCGGGATATCAAATATTACAAATTTTGAATCCAGTACTTTCCAATTTCAATTTCTGTTATCAATATCTGAAAAGATTCTTCTGTATACTTTGCATTCTCTAAATACCAAGAACGAAGTTATATCACACTGTATAAAGTAGAACACTGGTTTCACTTTTGCTCACTGTGTTTTTTAAGAATTCAAAAATGAATTTGAATGTCTAAATATTATTAAGAAAATAGGCCTTCCAACTGCTAAAACGTCATTGTGACATTATGAATGAATTATTGATATGGTTTCGATATCATATACATAGCATTTGTGTTGATTGCAAGAATAAGAAAATAATTATTGCCCTGTATACTAAAGGTGTTTGTAAATAAAGAAGTGTACCAAAAAGTTTGCCCCCTTTAGAAGAACAATTTTCCAAATTCAGTGTATAACTATTTCTATTTTCAAAGAAAACTAAAACCTGGGGCACTGCAATCCATGAAAGATCATAAATTACAATACCCAGCCTTATTTTCTTCCTGACAAGTAAAGGTGCTATAGTCTGTGGCGGCGAATTTCGATTTTTATAGCTCATTCGATTCGTCTCATCGAGCTTAGTAATTTTATGCCACGCATATCGGCTATTGAGTTTTTATAATGACAGGGGGCCGGGTCAAAGTTCAAAATTTCGTTCACTGAAAAACAGAGTCCTTCAAAGAAATAAGTGCAATTTAAGTTTACTAATTGTTTTTACAGTGCCATACATTTCCAATAACTAGTATAAAGTTATATTATTGCTGTTATTTTAAGAATTTATAATTGCAGATCAAATATTTGTATGCTACTTGACAGGCAGGTTATGATGTCCTCGTCTAGTTTTTTTCATCCTGCCGATACGTTTTCCCGAATTACGAGCAAAAATCTTTGCAACCACACATTGTCGGTTCTTTTGTCAGTTTTTCCGTCACTTCGTAACTTGCTGAACGTCTGCGTACGGTTACGTGCGAAGGAATTTTCTGCTACTGTTTTATTTTCGGCAGCTCGAATTATGCAAATTTTTCAGTAAATGTGTGACGAATGTAATAGATTGGCGTTTTTTACTTATTCTGTTGAAATGTCCTAGAATCTAAAAGAAGGTATGTGACTTTAGATCTGCCTTATTTACAAAAACTGAAGCTTCTTATGCAACAAGTTGCTACATTATGATTATTTTTTCTCATATTTTTCTTGTATTCTGTATTTTAAGTTTAGACTCTAAAGAAAGAATGTCTGTTTTTATTTTTAAATTGCGCAGTTTTTAATTAGCTGCTAATACTCTCCACTGGGATAACTCTGCTCTGATGCGCGTTTAAGTTGTTTGAGCCAATCTCTGTTACTGTTCAATTTTAAACTAAAATTTCTCCAATATTTTTAAAGATTGTACGAAGTTTCCTTTAAAGTTATCAGACTCTTGAAACTTGAAAAATAAAGTTTTGGACTTCGAGACCTATATAAACATCATATTCAATTGAAAGAACGTCGCTCGGCTTCTATTCAAGAAATATCAACATAAGTCGGAAGTCATTACCGTGAGAGACAAGATTGCGGCGAACAATTTTATTGAATTCTTTGAATCATGGATAAGTTTTGAGTCAGAAGGAACTCTTGTCTTGCAAACAGATAAAGAAGAACGACCGGAAGATGAAATTGATTTCGAGGAATACGTATACTGCACTAGCGGACGCTGCGTAGATGACGAAACATCTCAAATCTCATGCGGATCCTGATTATCAACCGCCATCGAGCCCATCAAAGAAAAGAAAGCTCAATTTTGACTACACTTCTAACGATGATATGATGAAAATTCTTAACTATGCAAAAACATCATCCGGTAAATGGAAAAAGGCTTGAACGAAGCCTTTTTTCCCAGATTACATTGCGTCAGATCAGATGTGCATGATCTTGCAGAAATGTGCAGATTACGTTGCGTCAAGAATTGATTCAAACGCATTTTTCCAGCTTTTATGCTAAATTCAACTGTCTAAGACAAGCTTCGGAGATTCAAAATGCTTGCTGATAAGAAAGGAATGGCGTTCGATATGCATCAACAAATTCATTATAGTGTCAGAAAGGAGTTTGAGACAGCTCTCTTTGAAAATAAACGGATTCGCGACATTGACCTTATCATTTGGGTTCTTCGAGCTAATCAGGTTGTCAAAGAACAAAATTTTAAGGCGTCTAGGATGTGGATTCAAAGGTTTAAAACCATCAATCGAGTTATGAGTGGTAAAGTCACTAGTGTTAAAACTCACATTAATTTTAAAAAAGAGCGTGCTCTTTGGGACAATGTGCAGATTACGTTGCGAATGCCAAGTACTTATCTAAAGAGTTTTCTCCAACTTGCATCAATAACAGTGATCAGTCTTCCTTCAATTACGAAATGCATTCCGGAAGAACTCTGACTTTCAAAGGCACCCAAGACGTCTCTGTTTTGATTCAATCCAAAAGTACCGTGGCTCATTCATACACCATTCAACCCACAGTTTCAATGAATGGTATTCTCCTTCCGATTATTTTTATCTGTCTTCAAGAAAGAAGGGGATTTCCTACTAAACCTCCTGTTCCTCTTCTAAAGCCAAACAATTCGTACGTTGTCTACACAAAATCAGGAAAATTAACTATTCCTCTATTAAAAGAGTGGTACAACAACGTCTTTGTGCCAGATGTGAGACGAGGAGAGAAAAAGGCCATTCTAATGCATGAAGCGACAAGTCTATTTTCCAATCCTGCTTCGTTTCAGATTGAAAACATGCAAATTATTCTGTAGTGTATCCCTACAATTTCAACTAGTCTCATTCAACCGCTGGATTTAGTGTGTTTCTAACTTGGAAAGTCTTTGTAATATTTATTCAAGACTACATTTTAGCCAACGAATTAAATATTAGTCTCATGACTAGGAACAACGTCATAAAGCTTCAGTCATTTACACATTATCAGTTTGTATCAGTTAAGTTCATTCTTTTGTTCAAATATGGATTTGCCAAAGTAGGATACATTGATTAATTCACCCCTACAGAATACTATTTTAAAATTCAAGAAAGAAAGCAGAGCTGTTTTGAATGCGTCGTCGAACCAGCTAAAGAAGCCTTGCTCGATGTGCGCACTCTGAGAAATATTTTTGTTTTACTCACTTCTTCGAAATGAACAATGTGTCAAAAATTAACTATCATGAATGCATGTCAGTGTAAGAACCATAAATAAGTTTAAATCTTACTTATTTCTTTGACGGCAACTGGTTTTCAATGAATGAAATTTTAACTTTGACACGTCCCCCTGCCATTATTAAAACTCAATAGCTGATAAGCGAGGTAGCAAATTACTTAGCTCGATGAAACGAATCGAATGAGCTATATAAATTGAAATTTGTCACCTCAGACTCTAGTAGCTTTACTTGTGAGGTACAAGACAGCACATGTCCCGGTCAGTTAGCCAGCTTAAAGCGGAACTCTCAGTGTTTAGTGCCCAATCCAGCTTGGTACACATTTTATCGAGCTCGAAGGAATAAAAATTTCATTGAACCTTTTTCCAGTCAGCAGTCGGATCGAACTATGGCATGTTTCGCGGTGGCGCGACGTGCAGATCAACAAACTATTGGGACTTTTTTTATAACATTAATTTCACTCTTACTTATGATAAAGGGGAGGAAAGGAGTGGGAGCGAGAATTATTTAGTGTGTTTTGTATATTTTCAGTAACGATTCAAACAGTTATTTATATATATATATATATATATATAACCATTAATTAAACATAACCTACCACCGTCAATTATTATGAATTAAAGCTGTAAGTATTAAAAAAAAATTATTATAAGAATTATTATGGAAGAAAAAAGAAAAAAGTGGACACCGACAAAAATTGAAAAGCTTATACATTGAATTACGTTATCAAGGGCACAGAATTCAATGATATAAGCAAAATGGTTGTTTTCTGTGGGAAAAATAAGCTAAAGCTAAAAATTATTTTCCCCTGTGCCCGAACAACCACTAAAATCAAGTGAATTGATTAAAAATGAAAGCAGAATAGAAACAAATAATATGAAATGGAAGAATCAATAAAACGTATTTAAATATTTATAGGATATAAAATATAAATAATAAACACCATACCGATTAATATTTCAGTATTTTACAAAAATCCATGCGCGCATGTCTACCAGTATATCAAAAAGATTAAGGCGAATAAAACAGTTAAGAAATCACAGTAAATGATACCAAAGGATGCAGTTAATACATTTTGAAATAAAATTTGAAATACCTTGTAAAACACATTTAATCTAATATAAAATAAATAGATATTAATTACATTATTTAAAATGCACTATTAAATTAATAATAATAGTTTAACAATATCGTCAAAATTTAGCTAAAAATACCCCCTGGTGTATAAATTATAACTGAAATGGAGCTAGAAAAATTAAAAATTAGAGCTATCTTAAAGAGACAAATATGGTGCTGCCATCTATTATTACTTATATTAAACATCTATCGCAAGATAAATATTTGTAAGCATTTGAATGTAAATAACTGTTTAAACAGCGAAGCCAAACATATCTTTATATATAGAGAATTATAAACCTAATATAAACCACACAATGTATTTAAAAACTATTGTTAATAAAATTTAAAAGCATACAATATATTCTATTAGCTAACTTATTTAAACTAAACTAAGAATTTAAATAATTCTAGAACATTGATAATATATAGCATATAGCTATATTCTATAAAACATAATAAATTCAGTAATAATTAATATAAATAATTATTAAAAATAATATAAAAATTATTTTTTAATGAATTATATATAAGATATTTATAAAATGAACAGGAAATAAAAAACATGTGGAAGTATATAGAAGGTTAAATGATACTTAAATTCCCATTACTTAAAAAGCACAAATATAGAATGTGGATTATTTTCAGACATCCATAAAAATCCATAAAGTATGAATGTGGGACATTCAAAAACATTAAACCGATAATAAATATTAAAAAGAATAGAGGAATAATAATAAAAATAATTACCCAATTTTAATACATACAGTATAACTATATTTATATTAAACATACTTATATGTATATTATACAGTATAACTATATTTATATTAAACATACTTATATGTATATTATTCACTATAAGAATGGCATACTATTAGTAATTAATATGATATTGTTCTTAGTAAATTAAAATTTAATAACAAATAATTGTAAATTAGATTAATCAATAATTAAGCTAATTATAATATTAATGAAATTCTCCAATTACATATAAAATATCAAATCAACATCCATATAAAATACGTAACAAAAATATAGTAATAATACAAGAGCCCCCATTTATATATATATATATATATATATATATATATATATATATATATATATATATATATATATATATATGTATGTATGTATATATATATATAATCATATATATAATCATACTTGTAGGTATACTTCCCAATATGCTTTTTCTTTTCTTTATAATTAATCTTTCCTCGGGATATGATTGTGATATATTTAAACACTTTGTTAAATATGAAACTTTTAACGGAGTTTACCAGTAAAAAATAGATTCTTTTATCCAGATTTGAAATATTTCAGATTCCTGCAGGAACTGTTTTACCATATGGTTCGACTGTGAATTTATTTTGCCACGAACACTTTTCATTTCAAGGAACACGCCTAAGAAATCAGGGAATTACTTGCTTTAAAGGCCAGTGGTTACCACATCCAGTTTGTCTCCGTGGTAAGTTGCATTTTTGTTTTTACGTTTATTTTTATTCATTGTGTATATAAAACAATACTAAACGGGTGTGACAAAACTTTCTTCTACCTCATACATGTCAATACTCGAAATAAAACCTAGTCGAAGTCGAAAATTAATCCTTGATTGTACACTTAACCCTTTCCGGGGCAAGGTACTTGTATTCGTAAAATGTTCAAATAATTTAATGACACCAGTGAACAAGAGAATTTATTTATAACAAGAGAATTTAATGAACAACATAATTTATTTATAAACAAGTAAAAGTATATTTTCGCGTACTTAATAAATATGAAATTTTCATAATAAAATTCCGGTGTCAATGTGGGAATTAGGGATTAAAATTATGTGATGCCGTCACGGCATCACCGCCCTTCAAGGGGTTAAATGACTCGGTATAATTATTTTCCATCTTCTCTGGTTAGTCTAATTTTACATCATCTCCTCACCCATCCATGGCTTCCTAGCATACCGCTCCGCGAGACCACCGAATTGTAAGCAACTGATATACAATAGTACAATATCTTGCTCAATTACTATATTATAATTTTTACAAAACAATATTGTAATTTTTAGTTGACAATAAAATTATTAAATTACAATTACAAGTATATTTATAAAACAAAAAATGAGAAAAACAAATGTAATGCGTTCCGGTATCGAACCCGATCCCGCGAAACAACGAGCAAATGCCGTACCAACTGAGCTAAGACAAGCATAGTCTTCTTGTTACAAAGTAAGTATTTAAGTTGTGTTATAATATTAGAACCTCCTGTTTCTCAAGCACTAAGGAGCATTGTATAAAATCCGTTGAACCTGAGGCTAATGGATCTCTACCCGTACAACACATATTAAATTAATCAAAATCTGTGATTACCAAGGTTGGCCCTCTCCTTATAAGACAGACTTGAAACCAATTAATACAATAACCCAACAGGAGTGATAAATTAGCCTGAGCCAGGATTCGAATCTGGGTCCACAGCGTACCATGCTATTGCTTTACCACTAAGCTACCCTGGCTGATATCCTCGCATGGAAATTTCTCACTAATAAACCATGTTGGGGAACGTCATCGGCCGGCAACCGCACGGCATTTTTCCGTTATCGTATGCCGTATGACGCTCCCCAACATGGTTTATTAGTGAGAAATTGCCGCCCTAAGATATCGGCCAGGGTAGCTCAGTGGTAAAGCAACGCTGTGGACCCAGGTTCGAATCCTGGCCCAGGCTAATTTTTCACTCCTGTTGGGTTATTGTATTAATTGTGTTCAAGTCTGTCTTAATATGTATGTACAGTCGTGGAAAAAAAAGTAAACACCCCCTACTAACTCCTCAACAAATTATCGTAGAAGAAAGTTACCCGTACCGAACGATTGGAAATAAAGTCTACTTTTAAATGGTGTATATAAATTTTGCTTAGGGGGCCATCTACACATTAAAACAAACCATAAATTCATTTTTTCAATGACAATACCCAATTCTGACAGCATAAATGAACTCTACACCTTTCAATTAGCCTAAAAACCAATTTTTATGCAATTCGTACCATAAGTTTCCGAGAAATTAATTATTATAAAACGTGCGTATTTTAAGGGCTGTATCCAAATTGAAGTTCCGTAGTCGATTGTTAACCGAGAGAGCCTCCTTCTTGATCAAGGCACCTCAAGCAGTCAATGAAGCCTGTTAGACAACGGGACAGCAGAAGAAATTTCAAAATATCTACTCACTTCTATCATAGACGGCCCCTTAAACCATCATTTTTCCGTTTTTTAAGCATAATTTGAAAACTATTTGGAAGAAAAATGTGAAATTTCGGATTTTCATAAAGCAGGACTTAATAAATCTAAATCCATCAAAAAAATTGTAGGTTGCAATTCATAATTTTTTCGAATATTAATTTTATAATTCGTAATTCATTTCATAAAATTATAAAAATTGCAAACTCAGCGTATTTATGTTTGGACACATTAGTATTATTGCTACACAAAAAATTAGCACATTAGGAGCATAATTTCAGGAGATATAAATAAATATATGAAAATGTAATTTAACATTAGAAGCACTAAATTTTGAATGTTTATAATTCAAAACCTTATCATTCAAATGACTTGAAATTTGGTGTCTGGGCATAGTTTGAACCGAAGATTTGAAATATCTCATTAAAATTGGGTATTGCCATTGAAAAAAATGAGGTTTGGGTTCGTTTTAATATGTAGATGGCCCCCTAAGCAAATTTTATATACATCATTTAAAAGTAAACTTTATTTCCAATCATTCGGTACCAGTAACTTCCGTCTACGATAATTTGTCGAAGAGTTAGTAGGGGGTGTTTACTTTTTTTTTTTCCACCACTGTACCTTTAATAATTGTCTACGTTTATGTAAAATAGGCTTTAAATTTGTATATTGCATACTATAATTGGTATTTTTATGTACTACAAAAAATATATTTATTAATTTATTGACAGAAACTACTAAGATTATTATTATTGTTATTATTATTAAACTAAGAATAATCGTACTTGAGGATTAAAAACAATCAACTTCATAATCATCTTAAAAAAGATTTTACATAAAATATTCTCTCTTAAATGACTAATACATAGCTGCCAACTTTTACGCTTTTTTGCTACCACTATAATTTAACAGAGATTTTAATCTTACTTATTCGTGAGATTTCGACGATTTAAAAAGAAAAGATTTACTTTAAAATTTTATTGGTAACAAAAAAGCGTAAAGGTTGGTAATAAAACTATGCTAATAAAACATGTACCCGTTCGTGCCTAGCGTCCTATATTTAGGACGATACAAACATCCACATAAAAAATAGGCTAGAATACATAATTTGACGCTTTTAAAAAATACGTATTTCAAAGAGATCTACAAGTTAAGATTATAACTTATTTATCCTGATCTTTCATAGAAAAAATACAAATAAACTTGCATTTTACATTTTGTCATTTTGAACAATGAAAAATCTACGACCGTTGAAAAAATGTTTACATTTAAGCAAGTCAATCTCTATCTTGTGCTGCCATCTCTCGATATAAAGGCATTTATACGTAATTATTTCGTGTAGTTTTCATGTTACAGATGTGTGTGGGGGGGGGGGGAGGGGGATTATACAAACTTATTAAAATTCAAAGTGTCCTAAATATGGGACACTAGGCATAAATAAGTTAAACTTTGTAGCCCTTTACCCCAAACTCTGTGCATAACGCTGACATCATTTTGACGGTGGCAACACCAGACGGTTAAATTTAGCTTTTATTGCAGATTTTTAAATTTTTAATGACGTACATTTTCATTTGTTACATCTTCGAATAGCGAAAAACTTGTACTTTCAAATGCAATTTGTTTGGAAACTGTATCCCAATTTGTTTGAAAATTCTATCGTCATTTACTCATTTTTTATGGATTTCGAAATATTTTTCAAGCGTGATTTTTTAAAAATCAATTTCTGTCGCGAGCAGACGATTACGAAAGTCAAATCCGTTTGTACTCAAATTAATATAAATAGCTTAGAATTTGCTTCCAGCTTATTTTTCATATTGAAATTAAAACTTTATCAATCAATAAATAAAATATAAATAAAACATACATTTAAGACACGCAGTCGAACTATGCGCTTACACTACTGAAATGAGTGGAATGAAAAAGCCTGATGTATTTGACGAATTCTTGCTTAGTTGCTTAAACTCCTTCTTTGGTAAAGTCTTGGAACGAGGCCAATACTAAAGTGTCGTTTTTATAAATTTCAAAACTTTATTTGAATGCAAAATGCTATTTTTTATATAAAATTATTTTTAGTATTGTTAGTAAGCATTCTAAAAATATATATTAAATTTAAAAAGTCTAATAGAGTTTTCAATTGCAAAAAATGGTTTTCACCTATATTCTGTAACCCGATTTGTTAACCCCTTGAGGGACGGTGGGATAAAATATATCCCACCTAATTTAAACAAGATTCTCGCCAGAAAATTTTAACTAAATTTTATATTTTTAACTTTGAAGGAAAAATTGCTTTTCTTTATTTAAAAATAAAATTCTTTCGATTATTCCGGTGAGAATTCTATATTTAGAGACATTTTTGCTTGCCCCTCAAGGGGTTAAAAGCAGATTGTTTCGGAAAACATATTCTCGTGCAGAACAGAAAGAAAATAATCAAAAGTTGATTTTCCAACTGATTATTCGTAAAGTAAATTGCTATCGATTACTGTATTTTACAAGCATTATGAAACTTTATGTGAAATTCATTTATGATGCAGGAATTAAGATTGAAATATGTATACATCACTCGGGATTGTTTTTCAAGAGAATCCCATATAAGGCTGTCACGCATGTAAGGTTTTATAAGCTTTCTTACCGAAGAAAGTAAATTAGTTATTTTTATCTATATAAAAATTTTACATTCACTTGATTTATCATAATGGTGTTAAGAAGCAAATGATAATTTCTAAAAAGCGCAACCGATTTTAAATATAAGTATATTTAGTATCTGTTAAATATAAGTATGTTTAAAAATAAGAAAAGAACTTCGAAAATGGCAGAGAATATCGATCTCACAATTATATGACCTTATAAAGGTACGTTATTTCGTGTAATATAAACAGTATAAACGAATATCAAAACAAAGTTTTTCAAATTTTTACCTATATGAAGTTAAGAAAATTCTACAAAAATGGTTTATTAGTTCTGAAGGATACAAACAGTATCAAATATGATTTATACAGATAAAATTTTATTGAAAATAACTTTGCCTGCTTACATCATTAAATTTCATATGAAGAAATACAAGCCTGTTGAGTACCTATATTATAAAGGACAAACATATCTGTGCGTAACGCATACGTCATTCTGCGAATGGAACACTTTGGAATTTGAAATAAAATTTTGGTTTTGTTTTGCAATTTTCTCTACTGCAAATTTTTAAACTTCTAAACATCGCATATTTTAAATTTTTACACCGTCGTGTAACGAAAAAAATGCTCTTTTAAATGCAATTTGTTTGAAAGCTGTATCTCAATTCCATTTTGAGATATTAATTTTTTTATAGCTTTTAATACATTTTTTGTAATTGTGGCAACTAAAGAACTCCATTTCTGTTGAAAGTCGTGGAGAGTTGAAAGTAAAGGGAAAATAATCACGGAGGAAAGAAAATAATATATTATTGTACCTTTTTGTTGCCATTTTCTCATAAAAACTGAAAAAAAAATTAAAATAAAATACGTGCTATGTCAGCAATTTTTTAAATTTCTAAATATCGCACATTTTCAATTTTTAAACCGTCAAATAGAGAAAAAAATATACTTGAAATGCAATTTGTTTGAAAATTGTATCTTAATTGGCTGAGTTATTATGATTTTTAAAATAACTAGTCACCCGTGGCGACCAGTTTGGCCTCCGTTAAATGTATGTTAGGCATTGTATCATGTTACTTTTATTCACAATTTAATTTACTTGCTCAATCCGTCGCCAAATTGAAAGATTCTGTTAGAGAAATCGAGAACTCCCAACTTTTATGTTAGTCGGGCACAGGTGATAAATCGCCAAACATTGTACCCGTCGTATTTTTTTTTTTTTCATATTTCGTTAATTCAGATTAAAATATAATCCTTTCACTCATTTTATTTAGAATGGATAACTTTAAAAATGAAACCTTTAAAATTCATGACTTTCACTTAAAAAAATTCTTTAAAAAAGAAAAGAAAAAAATTAAATAATACGATAAACCATTTAATTTCAACATCAAAGCATTGTTTTAATTTACCCCTCGAAAAATAAAAAATGCTGCTGGCGAGTTAAAAAAAAAAAAATGCTATTGGCGAGAATTGCGCCCAGCTAACATAAAAGTACGAACTCTCTTTGCGATCCTGGCAACTTTTATGTAGTTTTATTTGAACAAAAATATTTTGATTAAATCGGTTGCCAGAAAAAAATTTCTTTTCTCGCCATGGACCTTTTCTCTATTTCGCCAAGTACCTATACTGGAAAAGTTCTTTCATTTATTTATTTATTTATTGCATTTTAAATTAGATGAAGAAAAGACGGCACAGGTGTCATATACGCATACTACATTGGCGCGACTTTTTTCTAACACCAATGTCATATACGCCCCGGGGTACTTAACTCGCGCCAAAGTGTCGTTATTTTGCTTGATATGGTAACCCGGATGTTGTTGTTTATTTATTAATAAATTGTTTATTTACTTTTATTTTATTTTTTAAAATTATATGAATTGTTTTCTTCTATAATTATTAATTAAACTTTTTATTTATTTATTGTTATTCCCTTTTTAAAAATATTACACAATAACCAATGACATGCATTTCATTCAGGCGTTGCCATTAAACAATTAATAAATAATCGCGATTTCTGTGCCACGCACGATAGCGTAATATATATATAGATTTTCAAGCATAAATTATTTTTTAATTTATCTCTATCACGTGTAGCTCGATTACGAAAGGTTAATTCGCTTGCCCTTAAAGCAATGTAAAAAGTTCAGCAATTGTTTCCGTCTAATGTTCCATAACAAAATTAAAACTTCCTCTATAGAAAAATAAATTAATTAACGTAAATAAGAAACAAATTTAACAGACATGTGATTGAACCACGCGCTTATGCACCGAAATGATCGGAAAGACTGACGTAAGTCGCAAAATCTTGGGTTAATAACTCCTGGCATGCGGTGACATGTGAAAGTATCGCTTTTAATAAATTTCAAAACTTTATTTGATTGCATAATTGATATGTTTCATATAAAAATTCTTTTTGATGTTAGTGCGTAATCTGAAACATATATTACATGTAAAAAAATAATTAGAGTTAAAAAAAATGGTTTTCACCTATATTCTGTAACCCGAGGAGCTCGGTTTCGATCCCCTAGTTTCTTTAAAATATATTCATTATGATTAAAATTGTAAACCAAACCCCTGGATTAGGATTGGAGTGGATCATCCTGTACATTTCTGGTGGAATATGGGTGAAACAATAATTAACTAAACAATGTGTTGTTGTTTTTTTTTTGGAGGGGTGGGGGGTGGGGAGGGGGTTAATAGTTGTCTTATACACTGGTGTCCAAAATTAAGGACCAGTCACAAAATGCTAATTTTTAAGTAAGCGAATACTCAAAAGGAAATAATATAATTCAAATAATTACTATACCTACAGCACAACTAATCCATATAGCATCTCATTCATGTCACACATGGTCACAAATGTCACAGTCACTACGGTGAAACAAAAAATAGGAAATTCCACGCGTCTCATTATGAGTCTCGAATGGTCACTATATGTGACTCCACTGAGACGTCAATGTGACTGCTGCTTTGTGGCAAGTCACCAGGTGACTTTATAATGTAGTTACATTGTGACTCTCATGTGACTGTCATTTTTAGACTCAATTTCAAAGTCATCATGAACGTTGCATTATGATAAGTCACTAAATAATATCACATTATAGTCACAAGGTAACTTTTCACAATAGAGTACAATGGTGTCTTCACAGTAGTCTCTCTGTCACCTGAAAGTCATCATGTGACTTTAATGTGACATTATTTGGTAACTTATCACAATGCAGCGTTCATTATGACTTTGAAATTGAGTCTACAGATGACAGTCACAAGAGAGTCACAATGTAACTACAATGTAAAGTCATATGGTGACTCGTCACAAAGCAGCAGTCATAGTGACGTCTCAGTGGAGTCACATATAGTGATCATTTGAGACTCATAATGAGATGTATGGAATTTCCTTTTTTTTTTTTTTCGCTTCACTGTAGTGAGTGTGACCTGAATGAGATGTTATAGGGACTAGCTGTGCTGTAGAGATAGTAATCATTCGAATTATATTATTTCTTTTTGAGTTTTCGCGTACTTGAAAATTAGCATTTTGTGATTGTCCCTTAATTTTGGACACCAGTGTATTTACAAAATTTTAAATTGAAAAGGAAATTTATAGTTTGAAAGTTATGCACGAACATAAAATCGAGCCGAATAATAGACTTTGTTATTAGATTTCAAAATCGCCTAATTGTTTTAAAACTTTTAATTAGAGAATTCTATCGGCATTCAAGTAACAGCTTTTATTTAATTTTTTAATTTATCGCAATACTTGATACATTTTTTTTAATTTCTCAGAAATTAAAGAATGTAGTACCTATCTTATGAACTATCTAACAATGAATCTTTATTAAAAAGAACGTTTTAAAATTTATTTGAACAATCTTAATAAGAATTTTGAGGAAACATTTGGAAGACTCACTATGCCACACAGGAGTACAATAAATATCTTGATAGCTAAGTTAAAAATCACTGGGAGTTTTGAAAATGATTAAGTCGGAAATGTGTAAGCACAACAAATGCTTGATTTTAAGAAAATATTCAGAAGGATTCGAGGTAAAGCCTATGAGCGTGGTAGGTGCAGTTCAGTTCTCGCAGCTTCTTGTGAAGTTCCCTGGTCATAATTTATCGCTCTTCGTGCTGTACATTAAGTCCTGTCCTGTCTGTCCAGTTTGACAGCAATTCATAAACGACAGAAGGACTAAGTACACAAGTCGGATTATATGTACATCAAGTAATAACTAATAAATAAAATATTTTAAAAAAGATAATCAGAGTCAAAGTAAGTGTCTCGGTCGCAGTTATCTCAGAAACTTCAAATTTCTAGAACAAATGTTCATCTCACACACACAAGTATTTCATATAAAAATCATGCCAAATTTCAAACAACTATCAAGAAAAAAAAATGTGCTAATTATTCTCTTTGTTTTTGTATTTGTACAAAATTGAGATGCAATTTAAAACTTTTCATGTAAATAATTATTTTGCTTTGACTTATTGCAGTTGGAGAGACGTATGTTCCGCGAACAACAACTCAGAAACCGTATACAACTACATTAGCCGAAGTAACAGAGCAAAGCAATACAGTGGTTACTCCGACGAAAGTGTCAGAAAATTCTCCGTCTACAACTCGTGAAGTTACGACTGAACAAACTGACGAAACAGTAACACCAACAGCTGAAGAAACGCAAACTTCTCAAGTAATGCCGCCTGTAGAGGAATGTTATTGTGAATATCCCATAAACGATGAAAACTTGATTGCCCATGCTGATGAAAAGAGGCTTAAATTTCATGATAAAGTTAAAAATGATAGTGTTGTTGTATTTCGTTGTAAACACGTAGGATTCCATCGCTTAGAAGGTGCAAAAAGTATGAAATGTGAAGGATGTCGAAGTTGGCATTCATCAGAATTCCCCACATGCAGCGAACCAAAACGAGGTGAGAATACGTTTCTTTTCTGAATTTGAATGTAATTCATATATCTGTCTTTACCTTCTGGGTATGATATAACGTTCTCGAATATATGCTATAACAACTTTCTTATAATTCCATAATGAATTTTTCAATTCTAGTCTTGTACAGTTTTATTCTCAAAAGTTTCAGATTTTACATACTTGCTCTATCTTCACAGCTGATGGCTATAAGTGAACGAAAATTTAAGTTGGTGCATTTTCGATTATGCTGACTCTAATGATGTTCAAAAATGTTAATTTAAATTAGAAATTTTTTTATAAATTTATAAATTTTTTTATAAATTTATAAATTTATAAATTTATCTCATTACAAATTTTTATTTAATGTTTCAAAAAAGGTTTAATTCAAACTATGCAAGTGCATCACGTTTGAGAATTTACAAAATACCATATTAAGCAAAAATTAATGAAAAACATAAATTAAAAAAGAAAGAAAATCATGCAGTAAGCATATATTATGAAACACTTTCCAACACTTCCAGAATACATTCTCAAAACTTTGCCATTTAAAAAAGTAAAGAAGTATATATTTTAGAAAACACATTACACATTTGAAAACCAGATTTTAACAATTATCACCCATAGTGGGAAAGGTATTCCAATTTCCTTGTACAGCTTTGTATGTGATCTATAAATTTGTACATATTGCACATAGTATTCTAAAACTTTTTATAGTAAGAAAACGCATAATGCAGTTGAAAATTCACCTTCAGCAATTTTTACCAATTACCAGAAGTGAACGTGAATTCTTTTGCATTACCCTGTATATTAGAAATAGATTTTTACACACGCCACATATTAAGATAAAATTTAATTCATGTAAAAACACTCTTAAAACTACTGAAATCGCACTTTCAGAAATTATCATGCATTGACGTCCATGTATATTTTACAAAAATATCTCTCTAAATATAGTAGAGCTTGAGAATGCATAACTCATTAAAAAAAAAAAAAAAAAAAAACTTTTAACAAATTACGCTCATTCTCAGTAATTCTTACGAATTTTTTTCGCAGCCCTGTATATGGTCTATAGAATTTATAGACACACTATAGTATGCAAAAATTTAGCTAAACTTAAAAATGCATTACATAACTGAAAACGCACTTTCAAGCAATCATCATTAATAGACAATACTTGTATGCTATATACAGTGTGTCCACGTATAACCTGACCGACCTTTATTTCCGCAACCGTTGGTCCTAGATGCATACTTCCAATTACAAAAATGGTTTAAATAAGGTAAAGAATTATTTTTAAAGCGATTTGGGTCAAGAAAAACATTTATTAAAAAATTACGAAATTTAAAATTTTATACGGTCCCCCTGTCCGATAAGTGATATTTACTAAAAATTTACTGTGACACTAACAAGTAAGACAAAAACGGTCCCATTCCTCTAACATTAAAATTAACCGAGTTATGAAACTTTGAAATGCATGACTTATGCCACTTTTTTGCATATCAAAACAGATTATTTCGACCATGCTTTCTGGGGTCGTGTATAAAGTACTTAAATTTTTGTCAAGGTGTCTGCGCTTTGAAAGAAATCGTACAAATATTACGATTAACTTTTATTAGTTAAGTTTCAGATTATTTAAAATAATTGTATTTTAACATATGTTTTATTTTGTTAGGATTTGAGGCTATGATTCTTTTAACTAAAATTATGTTATTTTCGTAAGGTTTTATTTAACTTGCAATGATCGTCTTTCCAGCTTAAA
Organism: Maratus speciosus; assembly: GCA_963932465.1. NCBI lineage: Eukaryota > Metazoa > Arthropoda > Arachnida > Araneae > Salticidae > Maratus > Maratus speciosus. Next base: position 242,260,479 of record OZ010788.1, on the reverse strand, counting down.
ATTTGTACTCGAACTTTAACTTAATTTCAAATGTTCGATTGAAGTTAAATTTTACATAATGACTTAAATCGGATGACAATGCAATATTATTATGATTTTAGGCTCTTACCATCTTATAAATACTTATATTAGAGGATAACACAAAAAAATTCGGATAGATTACATTCAAGAAGTTTAAGAAAGAGTTTTAGATTAGATAACATAAACCTACGATGGTTGTGTTTTTTAACTTTTATAATTACATTTTATGTATTTTTTAACGCTGAATCAAAAAATTATCTCCACTTTTAACTATCATGTCAAGATTTTTCACAAATCGTAAATTTCAAGGTTAAAAAATAGCGAAAAATCTAATACTATAAAATAGATGTAAGACTTTTTTATTCAGTTTAATTTTATTTAATTCAATAATTTATTAGATTTTTTGGCTTATACTGGGTTTCTTACAGCTAAACAGCTCGGGGGATCGATGAGATTGGGAGGGGAGGGAAGATCAATTTTAACTTTTAACTTTTTATCTTTGAAATTTGCGATTTAAGAAAATTCCTGACGTGATGGCTTAAAATGAAGGTCATTTTCGGATTCAGTGCTAAAAAATACATAAGAATCTATTTTCAAAAGCTAAAAAATATGCCACAACCCAAAATTTAAAAGACAGTGTAATCTAACAGCATTTTAAAATATGTATTATTTTGCAAAGAATTGAGGCTGTTGTTTTTCATCCTTTTATTTAACAAAAAATCTGTTATTTTTATCCTCTTATAATGTTCAGTAATGTTCCTCTTATAATCCTCTTATAATGTTGTACATTTTGCAGTAATATGTCAGAAGGATTAAATATTTCAAATTTATATTACAATGCTAATTTTACTCTCAACCATATATCTGACGAAATTATATCTACTAAATTTGTGAATGACCCCTAATATGCAGCAAAAAATATACTCCAACTTTAAACAGCTATTACTCGGTCAATTTTAATCGTAGAATAACGGGAGTTTTTTTTTTTTTTTTTTTTTTTTTTTTTTTTTGCCTTACTTGCCAGTTTAAGAGGGAAATTTTACTAAATATAACTTATAGGACAGGGGGAGCGTATAAAAATTTAGATTCTGTAATTTTTCACTAAATTGTTTTTTCGCTACAAACTTTTTTTATCTTAACCTTGCACCTAATTTTAACCATTTTTGTAATTGGAAGTGTGCATCTAGGACCAACGGTTGCGAAAATAAAGGTCGATCAGGTTATACGTGGACACACTGTATATGCGAAACCTTTTATGTGTTCCTGTAAAGTTTATATGAACGTTAAATGCAATGCACATCGCATTCTACTGTAATCATCTTGTAGTAAACTTGCATAATATATGTCAATTCCATCATGTTTGAAATAGAGCAATAAAATTAAAATGAGTTATTCCATTTAGACAATTATATAACCGAGCACTTTTGTGTGTCATTGTAAACGAATTGTAAATTCTTGCATCCCATATTCTACAGAAAGCATATTTTAGTGTCCCTCATAAATTCATACGAGTTTCATTATGTTTTTACAACAGAGAAACAACATTAAAATACGCCGCAAATGATTTTTCTTCATAGACGGAATACATTTGAGTTCCTCTGTACACGTATTGTAAGCGCTACACATAACATTTTCTATCGTAACCACTTTCTAATGCACCTCAATAAGGTATATAAATTTCATTATGTTTAAAATAATTTATAATTATTAAGATACACCGAAAATGATTTTTCCCCCATAGATCATAATGTAACGGAATACTTTTGAGTGCTCCTGTAAATAAAATATAAATGCTACACTCTTCATTTTCAATACCGAACATTCCATGGTTTAACTCAATAACTTATATTAACTACATGGTAAGCCGAATGTATTTACGCTAATTAGATCAAGGACAGACGGACAGACAAACCCAATTTATAAACATTTTTCAACTATGCTGAAAGTGTTAAAAATAGCATATTTATGTACTACTCGAGTTCTTTCAAAATAATCGACGTTCAGCCTTACAATCGAATTTTTCTGTACCATTAATACATTCTGTAGAATGCAATTCCGAGATAATTTTAATAAAATCGGTATGAAATTAACTGCATTGAATTAAGTTATCTTCCGGATCTTAATACAACATTTAAATTAAATTTTAAATTAAACTTTTCTTGTGTTGATTGTGCTCGGCGTGTTAGTAAAGTGGTACATTCCGATCTTTTCAAAACTTTGGTGGTTTGAAGGTCATATTTATGTATAAAAAATACAGTATGAAACCTGTGCAAAAACAAAGTTTATGCTGATTAAATGTTTTAGGCTTTTATAAGTAAGTTATACCTTGTATCACTGAAATTATCTTCTGACTTTTATTACAACGTGTTGCATGAATTTACATTGGTGTTCATTCATTAAACTTGTTGTTAATTAATGACAATTCTATATTCTTTTACGCTATATATTCATTACACATATGAAAACCGATGAAAAAATTAAGAAAAGGGGAAAAAAAAACCTTAACAATACCCTAAGGATAACGATATCTTAATTTTAGCGACATTTACAGATTGTAATATCCACTGAAATGTTAACATTACTATTGTATTATCATTGTTTTTTAGTTATCTAGTATTAACCTCTATTCAAAGCTGTTAAACACCTATATATGGCAGCCCTAGTACCGACGTACAGGTTTTGTTACTTCTATCTCTCTCACAATCATTCCCACTAACATGGGAACAACCTGAGGTGCTAGTCACTGATTTTTATAAATGTGGTGTCGTTGGAAAGGTCTTGTCGTAAAAAACAAAAAAGCCAAATCTAACCGTCCAAAAACAACACTGCATTAACTGCAAAGTGATTTGCACAAGCATTCCACTAACAGATAAATAAATAAATAAGCATTTTTACAAATGCGACTGTGAGTAATTGGCATATGTTTGTAACGTTGTTAATATAGACAATGTGTTGTTGTCTAATGCAATGAAAGAAATGTACTGTTTGACGTGAAAAGTTATTAATGTGAACTTAACATAGAAAAAAAGGCCGCTATGCCACAAATGTGGCGATTAGTAAAGACGTTGTACAGCATATGACAGTCGGTCCATTTATGGCATTTGGCTGATCACATGGTTATTGGTGAAAGTGGGTATCAGTGTAAAAATGCTTAAAGCATGGGGAATCTTCACACCAGGCACATTTTATAAACTGTTGGGTATTACATCTGGTACAAGTTTTGGCTGTTAGTGTGAAACATACTTGTCTCACAGACCTGAAGGTTGGTATTTCAATTCGTAGTAATGCCTTTTCGAAAGCATATCGGCGCATGTCTTCAAATGCAAGGGCGGAGATATGGTTGTGAACCAAATTATACCATTTTACGATAGCTTCCCTTATCGTGAAATCTTCTCCACCACATATAAGCCGGTGAGTTTTGGAATACTCGCTCATACGTTTGACTATAAGTTTGTAGTCATGAAACGTTTGAACATCAAGTGGCTGGAAGTACTTCGTTGTACCTCTAGGTTTAATCATGACTTTGAAGTTTTCGCCCAATTTTCTGTGAATTTCAGGATCTACATGGCCTACCCACTAATCCAGATGAGGAGGCTCTTCTCTTCACATACAGTTTTTTTTAACGTTCCGAAATGCCATTCAGTCAACTTCTTTGATGTTTTCGCTGAAATGGAGCTAATTAGTAAAACGTTGGGATAATGCAGCTGTTATACACCTTTTTCGACTCGTGGCCCAAATTTGCCTTGCATCTCCTGTGGTGTTAATTTCAAACGGGTAGTTCCATTGGAATTTTTGTTTCTCACAACAAGACCTTTTCAACGATACCACTCTTACCAAAATCAACGACTTCAAGTAGTTCCCTTGTAAGATTAAAACAATGTAAAATGGTTTAGAGATGGCATTAATTAACAATGGGCTTAATAAAAGAATGCCAACATAACGTCATATGAAACATGAAAAACAAGGCGATTATTTCAGTGAATACAGCCCTAAAATACGGAAAAATTCAATCGTCTCAAACTTTTTATTTATGCATATCAGCCTAGATTCTTTTATGCGTACGTAGAACTTTCATTATACATTCCACAAAAGTTTGAAATAATGTGTAGCATCTTACTAAGTCTCCTTGTAAGAGATAAAACAAATCTCACACATTTCTGTGTAATTTCAATTAGAATTAAAAAGCGTATCAATCGAAGTGGACACTTTTAAATGTTCAGTGTAAATCGTGACAGTCTCACCTACTTCCGAATAATTATATAATTAGCTTTTTCCACAATTATAAGTAAATGTTTACTATAATATTCAAATATTTAAATTTACTTGCATTAATTTTTTCAGGTAGTGCAGTTATTATTTCTGACAAAACTTTAAATGTATCGATCGAAGGAGATCTGGAAGCAAAGAAAGGTCAAGATGTAAAACTCATGTGTGTTGCTGTTGAAAGTGGTCTGTATCCACGATGGAGTATTCCGAGTAAAAACGGAGTCACGATCAAGCGTAAGTTCATTTATAAATCTAAATGGGAAGTTAATAATTTGTAACATGAGATCGTATTTTTTTAAGTCAAAACTATTATTCTTAGGCGAGCGTATGGAGAGAGACACGTATGGAGATGTTCTTTATATTTCTCATCTTGCAATAGAAAACGTTGATTTTGAAAATGAAGGAAAATATGGTTGTGCCGTTGAAAATAATTCTATGAACGTCGTAAACCTTGTTATTAATGGCAAGTATAAATAGTATTTTTATTCGTTTTGGTGAATTAAGCTAAAGTAAGCTTTAACGATATTATTTGCATTAAAATAAACGTTTTTTCTCGATGTAGAGGGATTTTTCTCTCACTGTTCATAAGTAAATTTAAATTACATGTATTAAAATAAAGTAAGGTAAATTTTTCTTCCTTTAAAAAGCAATTTTATAACTTTTCTCAAGAAAGTTGGTATTTGGACGTTATTAATTTTAGAATAGAGGACAGTCGTACAGATTGAGATCGATTTTTCAAAAAAACGTTAATTAAAAGTTATATATAATCGACAGAAGAAATTTTGGCTATTAAATATAAATCTAATTATTTTAAACATCTTGCATACCTATTTTACTAATACACGTTAGTAGGAACAGGGAAAAAATTCCTTTAAAATAATACGATCATTCGTATGTGTACCACGAATATATAAAACGCATAAGAAGAGACAATGCTGGGTCTTTTATGCGATTCACAGACATATTCAGTAATCTGGAATATAACATGGTTATTCTTGAATTTCTAAGCATTCAGATATCAACAGCCATATTGTAGAATGCTTTAAAGGGTGCAAAAACTGATAAATCGAGTGACTGAAGTTTGTATCTGTTATGTGGTGTTAAGGTGAGAAAAGCTCCTCTTTTTTATGGGAAGCTATATCTCAAGGACATAAAAGTATATTACAGTAACATATGATTCAAATAATTCATTGTATAATATAAATAATTATATTTAAATTCAGTTTTACACCGTTTCAATTTGTACCAACATTTCATGTTTTTCTACCAATTAGACTGAACATATGATCCGTAAAACAGTTTAACAGCTTTCACTACATTATTTTTGCAACTTCCAGGTGACAAATCACCCACGCTTGAGATGTAATAAGCGAATGCTGCAAACAAAGCATCACTTAAACAGCCTGACATCAAGCGCTACAAACACAAAACTTTATCATTAAACCTTCTTTGTTTTACTATGTACGACTCTCCTATGTATGAAATAAAAGTATCTTACGTTAATACATACAAACTGGAAAGAGACAAAAATTGGTAACTCTGCATGTATTTTTCCATATATGCGCATTTTAGAATGGTTCAATGTTTATTATATTAGATAAGTCTCCTACCACCTTTTAGTTTCAAATAATTTTTATCAGAGTGTTCCTTTTTTATATCCTTTTGTAATTTTTTCTGAATGCTGTTTAAATTTATGTTGAAAAATTAAACACAAATGGACATAACTCACAACCGTCTCGCCTCTATACCCACTTTTAAACTTTTATGTCCTTATATATTTTTAATCCAATGGAAACTGTGTCCATGTATTTACATTCATTATTATTAGCCCTTTGCTTTCATAACACTACTGTCGCTGCTTACGCACTCATACGTACGAGGGTAGGCTGAAAAGAAATGCACACATGCTTGTAGAACACTAATTAAAACAAATAGCAAGATCGGAGAAAAAGTACATTAAAGTACAATTTTTAAGCTTCAAAGTCATATATTTATTTTTCAACATAGTCACCGTTAAGGCTAACAAATTTCTCGCAACGTGTAAGACGTTTCTTTTATTCCGTCAGTGAAATTTTCTTCTGATTTTTCTCGAATCCAGGACTTTTCACAACTTCCATCACCTCATCTTCCGAGGTGTGATGATTACCCTTGAATTCTCCCTTGAGTAGAGGAAAAAAATAAAAATCGCAAGGCGCAAGATCAGGGAAGTAAGGAAGGTGTGGAACCGGTTCAAACTTCATGTTTCGAAAAGCCTCTGCAGTTGCGGATTTTACGGTATCACAATTGTTCAATAATGAAGACGACACGTTCGCTGTATATTCCAATATTGTTTGCTATGCACTTTTGTGTGATTTAACCGGTCATTTTGAATAAAAATGGTTGACGAGTTTGCGATGTATATCGTCTGGACAGTTATCGGACGTTCGCTGCTTTTTTCATCAACAATTATGGCTTTTCTAGACTCTCAATCACAAAATTTTACTGCCGATCGATCAACAGCATCGTCATCTTTAAACGACGATGAATCTCAGCATGAGTCACTTTTTCAGCAGTTGAAAATTTGACAACAGTACGCTGTTTAACACCTTCTCTGTCGGCGTCGCATGTCATACGACGCGAAGAAAATTTCCATTCTTGTAAGTGAATTTGTCGCAACTTGCACGTCGGTATATTCTGGGATCGTTTTTTGTATTTCTACATAGTGCTAAGAGATGACGCAATTAGTTCTATAATTTTCGAATTTACTGTAATATCGGCGTTCGTTAGTAATTGTTCCATGCCAAAATGGCTTATATGGTGGATTCAGAGAGTGATTCTTCTGGGGGAACTGATTATAATATCTCTCAGTCAGAAGATGAGAGCTCTGACTTATATAATACCTATATATATAATATTTTTTAATCATTCTTTTTATACAGATATTTATCTAATATTATAATACGAGAAAATCTCTTATGTGCGTAAATTTTATGTAAAAAGCTGTTCAGAAAATCAATGTTGGCAAGATTTTGCCAAATTTGGCGAAATGTTGCCAACTTTGTGTTTATACTTCAAATAGATTTGATAACTATAGTTTCAGACTATTTTTTTTTTCATTTTAAACTTAAGTACATTGCAGGAAGATCTGGGGTTCAGTGACATTTTGATTTTTTTTTTTTTTTTTTTTTTTTTTTTTTTTTTTTTTTTTTTTTTTTTACCAATGGTCAAACAAAAATTGGTTACAAACGAAAATATTTTGCATTTTCCAATTCGGAATAGAACATATATTAATTTTCAGCAATTAAAAAAAAATGCTTTTTTGGGATTGGAAATCCGAAAAAAAAAACGACTGAGAAGGGGTTAACTCGCGTTGGCATAACGTTAGAACACGTCTCCATACTTTCGCTTCTCAAAACACACTGGATGAATTCAACGACTTCAAATCTGCACATGCGTATAGAGGGGGAATGTTACTTCCACATGCCATCGGTCGCGATTCTGAAGGTCATTTCATTCGCGCTCTACAAGTATGTGTGCACTACTTATCTGCCTACCCTCATATTATACACTTTTGGCCTATGTCACTTCACGCTGTTTATCATATGCATGTATATCGATTATCATCATGGGATTTTTATATTTCTCTAAGCTTATTAAGGTCAAGAAAGCTCTCGTTATTAGCACTGTACTGTTATCCTAAATGAGTATTGTTTTTTGAACTGTTACAGCCTAAATGCGATTTTACAGAAGTAAATTACTTATCAATTTCCGTATTTCGCTTTAATTAAACCAAACATTTTCATAATTAAATGGATTATTTGTCCATTATTACTTTTCATAATTAACAGACAATTGATAATTAATAATTTTCCATTTTAAAAACTATTTTTAGTAGAAGATTAATCATAGATAGTTGATTTATATCCCCTAGATTTAATATTTATATGTTAACACTTATGCATAAATTTCGTTCCCATTTTCTCACTTGAGTAATGAAATTTCTGGCCAAATAAGTTTCCCTTCAATATTTTCTTTTGAATTCTCTATTTTACTTGTCTGAAATTTATTTTAATAAGAAAAATGACGTTGAAAGAGCAATTTCTCAAAATTTTAGAACAACTGCTTCTTCAATTATGAGTATTTTCCACATTTCGAATAGTTCAGCCAGCATTTAGAAATAGATTGAGTAATGAAAAATCGTCTAAACTAGTATTTTTGTTTAAAAGAATAAATAAAAATGAACTATACTTTTAAATCTTCAGTTGGAATTTTTCAATGATTTAGATACTTAAATTTTTATTTAATTTTCTCTATAAATTCATCTAAAAATTCTAGAGGGCGAAAAAAAAGATAATTTTGTGATCTTTAACTTTTTTTTTCATCAAATCAATAAAGGCATAATCTTTTTTTTTTTTTTTTTTTTTTTTTTTGTTATTGTTGTTTGTGTGTGTGTGTGTGTTTAATTAAGTACTATTGCTTAAAAAGCTGATTTAGTAAATAGTATATGTAAATTTTGAAGAACTTGTTCTGTCATAGAGTAATTTAGAGTGCTTGTTGCAAACTTAAATTTTCCACATGTAAAAATTTCTTTTTGATATTAATTGGCGGGCTTTTATCTGTCATTACAATTTACAAGAGTTTTGTTAACAATGGATAAAATAATCCCGATTTCATGTATTTAATGCACAGTTTATCACAATCTATATTATAAAAGCCCAAGTCATGTGACTGTCATCAACAGTTCCGGGTTGACCGCTTCACTTTTTGTATGCCAAGAGGCCAATTTGGTAATTTAATGTTAGCCGGGAACAGGTGATAAATTGCCAAATATTGTTCTTTCTCCAAATATTGTAAATATCATGTCATTAGTATTATAATAGTCCATTTCATGCGACTGTCATAAACAATTTTTCACGTGGTAAATTAAAACAAAGCTTTGATGTTGAAATTAAATGTCATGGTTTATGGTATTATTTATTACTTTTATTTCTTTTCTTTTTTTTAAAGCAATAATTGAGAGTCATAAATTTTAAATAGTTCAGTTTTAAATTAAAATTATGAATTTTAAATAAAATGAGTGAAAGTACTATATTTTAAATGAAATAGGACAGGAACAATGTTTGGCGATTTATCACTTGCGCCGGGTTAACATAAAAATCCCCAGTTCAAGATTTCTCTATCAGAATCTTCAGATTTTGCGAAGGATTGAGCAAGTAAATTAAATTATGTATAAAAGTAACGTGACACAATGCTTAGCATATGTTTAAGGGACACCAAACTGGTCGCCAAGGGCGGCTAGTTAAATAATAATAGTGTAATAGAAACTTTATCGTTAATCATAATAAATTTAAACATAACTTAAAATAATATTGAATATTAATGACGTGAATTATCACATTGCTAACAAAGCGTAAACCAACTTAGTGAAAAACGTCCAAGCCGGGAATCGAACCCGGGTTCCTGGAATAGATCTCCAGCGCTCTACCACTAAACCACAAGGACGATGTCTAGCTTGGCATTTCTCACTTATATAAGTCGGTAAGGCTGCAACCGCAGCACAAGATGGAGAAGTCTTCATGAGCACACATTCCTAGCGGCGTAACATGAGACGCAAACAATCCCAGCATCGGTGAATATACAATTTTTAATTAATTTTTCAACTGCATTTCAGCAGTGAAATTACGCTTGAAATTATTGAATATTAATGTCGTGAATTATCACATTGCTAACAAAGCGTAAACCAACTTAGTGAAAAATAATATATTAATTTTTATAATAATATTTGTAAAATAATATATTAATTTAGTTTGTAATTTTTTTTTTTTTATCAGATAGTTATTTTCTTAAACAAATCGTGATTTTTGCCGACCCTGATATTAATACCAGACAAAGACGGTGCTCTAATTTTCATAACTTTAAATTCCATTTGACAAATGGGGGGCTCACAATCATAGTAGACCAAATTCATTTTGAAAAAAAAAATGAGATAATCGATTTAGAAAGGGCATAAAATCTGTTTTATCCACTCCCACAGTAAGCCAAGTGTATTAACAGATGACACATATGAGAAAGTATGTAAAAATAGACTTCGTTCACTGTGGGAGTGGATAAAATAGATTTTATGCACCTTCTAAATGGACTATCTAATTTTTTTCGAAAATGGACTTGGTCTACTATAGTTGTGTGCCCCTCAAATAATACTTCAAGGGAACTCTTGTTTTGGAAAATTCATTCACAAATCCAAATTAGTAGCTTTTTTAAATTTACCTTACGGATAATTAAAAACAATTGAAGAGCTGAGTGGATGAACATGTTATGCCACATTTTCTAAATTTTTATTTTATGTTTTAGATGAAAGCGTTATGAGGTATCCTATCACATGGTGAAGCTAAAATACTAAGATTCTATTTAGTCTTGAAGATTTAAGAGATTATTCATTAATATGTAATATTTTAATATTTAATAATGTCAATAATAATTTTTAATATTTGAAAATTAAATATGAATAAGTTTTTCTGAGAGAGCTTAGTACCATACCTGTTAATATTTTAAACACATGGTATCAAACAGAAAATAAATCATTAAAATTTACAGCAAAAACTTTCACCTCAAATTTCTTGAAATGTGATTTTTGTTACTTAACATGTTCTTCCACTTCGCTCTTCAATTATGGTGAAAGATTGTGAAACTCATAAAATGTAGAAACAAAAAATAAATATTGGTTACAGGCAGATTGAGAAACTATGACTTTGTATTTTCTTAGCATTATTTTGTACTAAACATAACTTTGCAGCTTTATATTCGCCAAATTTATTTCTAAACTAGCAGACCAGCCCGGGGTTTGTAAATAATAACCTTAAACAAAACTTAAATTTATATGATTTTATATCTTTGGAAATTCTTTTAAATGAACCTAATTTCAAAGGACCCGTTGCCTCCCGTAGCATCTGGTGTGTTCCCATCAAACTTCTTTCCGAACGAACCTGTAATCTAGATCCCCACTACCAATGGCAGCATTTATGGGATGTGCCCGCACGTGCCGGAGAAAATCGAAAACCAAGTTGAGTGAGCCAAACCTCGTAGGAATCAAGCCCATAGAATAAAAAAAAGAATGCACCATTAATGTTAGAAAATGCTCATAATTCTTACAAAAGCAGTTTTAAATATTTTAATTTGTAAAAGCATCTCCCCCGTTTACATAAAGAATATTTTTCTAAAAAAACGCAGCTGTTACTAAATTCTAACATTTAACTGGTGAGTCTCATCTTGTCTATCTCTTTTTTCTATTAGTAATTAAATCTATGCATCAGTTAATGTCACCGAATAATTATTATCATATTAATTGATAAATTAATATTTTATAATTATATTTAATTATTAAACTATATAAATAATAGATATATCAATTATAAACATTAAACTAATATTTACATATAAATATATAAAAAATAATAATATTTACTAAGTTATAACTCTTTCCCCAGATTTTCACTGATAAAAGCTAATTTTTCCCACGCCCTGGTAAAAACTAGATTTAACCAATTAAAACCTAATCCTAGCTTAAATTACGAAAAATTTTTCATGAACATTCTTTAACCTAGAAAACTAAGGAAAAGTTCTTTTTTTTTAGTTGACTAAACTGCATAATTCTTGGGATGCAAAGAATTAAAAAATTTAAAAGTTCTTACCTAGAGGAAAATTGTGTGAGATTTTCCATTTTTAACTTCTTGATTAGATAAGTATTTTTAACAAATTTTATTATCAATTCTTTTCATAATTTTAATAATTGTAGACTACATTCAGTTCACTAGAGACATTTCATGCTGGATTTACTTTTAGGTAGATTTCATAAGAAACACTACGTATTGCAGTCGTTACCATGGTGCGACTTTTGAAAAATTCTTTCATAACTTTTCATGACACTAGCAACCCCAACCCTCTCCCCCCCACGCACACACACACGCACACACACATATATATATATATATATATATATATATATATATATATACACTAAATTTTGTCTGCCGATAAAAGTCGCAATTGTGCACGGATCGTCTTCAAACTTGCTAAACACATTGAGACGGCTAATATCTCGGCGGGGATTCCAAATGAGCAAAATCAGCCCCAGGGAGTAGAAATGGGGGGAGGAGTTAAAAATTTTGAATACCGCCCTAACATGATTCTAATAAAACCAGCTCTTACATAAAAATGACAGGAAATTTAAACATTTTTCGTTATAGCAGTTGCCAACAATTAAAAAACACAATAAAATTCTTACCACAACAATTACTTTTCTATTGCAAGATTTCCACATGAAAAATGAAAATGAAATAAATAGTTTGACTAATTAAAAAAACAAAGTATATATTACGTCATAACTTTTCTAGCAAAATTTACACGTGAAAAATGAAAATGAAATAAATAGTTTGACGAATTAAAAGAAAGGGAATATTACGTCATATTGGAAATATAATTTTTAAACTGTGTGTATCTCTAATCTTGATTTAGTTTTTGTTTGTAAAATTAGTACTTAACTTCGAAATCTACCCCCGCCTGTAGGTCCAGTCGGCAGGGATTTTTTTTTTTTTTTTTTATAAACCTGCTTTGATATTTTTGTCATCTAATTTTAGAAGAAAAAAAAAGTGTAGCAATATTACTGATTCTATCCGATAGGACGACCTCTAATTTCAGACGCCCCGCCCCTACTTTTTATGAGAGGTAACAGTCGTGTACAAAGAACTATTCCATGTACTAAACGACTTTTATACAACGACATTTTTGGTATTTTTGTTAATACGCGCCTAAGTTTTTGGAGTAAAAAAATTGAGGAGTAGGGCGGATCTCGTCTGTTATTCGAGTAAATATGGTATTTTTTGACTTCCTAATTTAGTATAAAAAATACTTGTTGCTAGCGTATTTTTGAATTTTTTTTAATTTTGTCTTAAATAAAATTGTCCGTTTAAGCTCGTCATAACTTTCATCCTAACTACCAAATGATTGTCTGGGCTTTACAAAATATCATCCTATAATCGAAGAGAGAATATGTGTCGTCTCTGAGTTGTTCGAGTTGTTAAAATTAATCATTAAATAGAATTTTTAAAAATCATAATTAGAGATTTATTCGTTGATTTTCACTTTTGTAAACTACATTGACCCGGAATAATTACTTTAATGTTGTATTAAATTTACATAAGAAAAATGTTTTTACTAATGCCTTTAATGCATTGTTTTATCTAGATCCGGATATACGTTGCCCTAAATTTCCAGACGTAGACGGAATCAGTGTTGTATATGATATTGAAAGGCGTGTGAAAAGCCGAGCAATATTTTTTTGTAAAGATCCTAGTCAAAAAATCGATGGAAATAATAGTTTAATATGCCAAAGGAACGGTGAATGGTCAGCTGTTTTTCCTCAATGTGTTGGTGTGTATTTCCATTTTTTATAAATTGTTTTATCATAATTTTTTTGAGTTATAGTTTATTTATCTTAATACTATTCTCATGTATTGATACTAAATATCTTAAGCAATGTGTCACACATTTAATCAAAATAAAGTACGCGCGTACTTGTAGGAAATGTATCTAAAAATGTTTAGATATTCTTTTCACAAAATTTTTTCTACATTAATTTCAGTAAATTTCAGAAAAGTTATTATAGCAATGATAATTTTCCTAAAATGATAAACCTTTAAAATTTGAATTTAAAACTAAACAAAGGTGCTGTTAATTTATTAGAATTGCAATCAGTTAAAACATTTATAACCAAATAAGGATAAGATTAAATATCATTTTAATTCTTCATTTTTTATCTGTGTAGCATTATCCATTCTCTATATGCTTTTATACGAATAATTTTCGATGAAGATTAAAAAATGGGATAGAAATAATAAAACATTTGTTTGTGTTGCAGATATTAAATGCAGAGAACTCAAAGGTAATGATTTGTTGCTTATATCATATACGAATGAGAGAAAGATTGGAAGCAAAGCTGCATTCCATTGCTTTGCTCCTGGGCAGCGATCTGGAGAATCATTTGCAGAATGCTTAGATAATGGAACATGGTCTAATCAAACACCAAATTGTAGAAGTAAGTTTACTAAATATTTTATTGCGAAAATAGAGCATATGGGGCTGTGGATATATAATGTTATCACTTTAGGGGGAGAGGCGGTCTGGCACATGATATCGTAAAATATCTCTAGGGGGAAGGGGGATTTCTCTTTTGATATCGTTATCATTTTTGATCCAACGAAAATTATCTCTTTTTATTTGTAACTTGTACTTTACATCAAAATAGTCTGTTATCTATTTTTATGAAAATAAAAAGTGATTACTAAAATCCTTAAATGACTATGAAATTATTTAATTCTAAAGTATGGTATACCCCCAACGTTTGGCAATCCTATTATTCTGTCACATGTTTATGGCTATATAATCCGCTGTTCAAGAAACTTGGAGTGAAGTATGTTTGAAAGAATACTTATTGTGTTTACTCGTACAGAAAAGAGAAAGAATGATCTTCACCTGTTTTGTTGAAAAAAAGTTCTACCCGCCCCCTCCGCAGTGCGGGGGGCAATAGCAAGAAGACATTATTATTACTTAATGCATTTTGTAACAAAAATCCATTATTAAATGCTTTTAAATTGTAACTAAAGAGTTATCTATACTCCTATTATAAAGAGGAAAAAATTGTTTATTTGTCGGAGATAAGCTCTGGAACTACCGAACCGATTCAAAAAGTAATGGTATCAAAATGATGGTGTTAGTCCAACTTAGAACATAGGTTATATCTTATGTCGGTGCCACTACCACAAAGGGGTATAGGAGCAAAAAACGTTCTAAAAATGCGATTTTAGCATTACTGAAGGGCTTAGAAATATGAAATTTTGAATATTAGTTACTTATAAGATATAAATGATGTCTAAGAACAGTTCTTAAACAATTCGAAATTTAAAAGGGTTGAAAATGCACAAAAAGTGTTCTAAAAAACGTTCTAAATGGTAGTTTCTACCCAATCTCAGGAAATACCAAACCGATTTAAAAAGTATTGGTGTCAAAATGACGGTGACAACGCTTGCTCCAAGATAGGCTATGTTTTATGTCGGTGCCATTATCCCAAAGGAGGTGTAGGAGCAAAAAAGTTTTAAAAATGCAATTTTAGCGTTACTGAAGGGCCTAGAAATATGAAATTTTGAATATTAGTTACTTATAAGATATAAATAATATCTAAGAACAGTTCTTAAACAATTCGAAATTTAAAAGGGGTGAAAATGCACAAAAAGCGTTCTAAAAAACGTTCTAAATGGTAGTTTCTACACAATCTCAGGAAATATAAACCGATTTAAAAAATATTGATGTCAATATGATGGTGACAACGCTTGCTCCAAGATAGGCTATGTTTTATGTCGGTGTCACTACCCCAAAGTGGGTGCAGGAGCAAAAAACGTTCTAAAAATGCGATTTATGTGTTACTGAAAGGCCTAGAAATATGAAATTTGAAATATTAGCTACTTATTAGACATACAGGATTTCTAAGAACAGTTCTTAAGCAATTCGAAATTTGAAAGGGGTGAAAATGCGCGAAAATCGTTCTAAAAAACGTTCTAAATGGTGGTTTCTACACAATCTCAGGAAATACCAAACCGATTTAAAAAATAATGGTGTCAAAATAATGGTGTCAAAATGACGGTGACAACCCTTGCTCCAAAATAGGCTATGTTTTATGTCGGTGCCATTATCCCAAAGGAGGTGTAGGAGCAAAAAACGTTCTAAAAATGCAATTTTAGCGTTACTGAAGGGCCTAGAAATATGAAATTTTGAATATTAGTTACTTATAAGATATAAATAATATCTAAGAACAGTTCTTAAACAATTCGAAATTTAAAAGGGGTGAAAATGCACAAAAAGCGTTCTAAAAAACGTTCTAAATGGTAGTTTCTACACAATCTCAGGAAATATAAACCGATTTAAAAAATATTGATGTCAATATGATGGTGACAACGCTTGCTCCAAGATAGGCTATGTTTTATGTCGGTGTCATTATCCCAAAGGAGGTGTAGGAGCAAAAAACGTTCTAAAAATGCAATTTTAGCGTTACTGAAGGGCCTAGAAATATGAAATTTTGAATATTAGTTACTTATAAGATATAAATAATATCTAAGAACAGTTCTTAAACAATTCGAAATTTAAAAGGGGTGAAAATGCACAAAAAGCGTTCTAAAAAACGTTCTAAATGGTAGTTTCTACCCAATCTCAGGAAATACCAAACCGATTTAAAAAGTATTGGTGTCAAAATGACGGTGACAACGCTTGCTCCAAGATAGGCTATGTTTTATGTCGGTGCCATTATCCCAAAGGAGGTGTAGGAGCAAAAAACGTTCTAAAAATGCAATTTTAGCGTTACTGAAGGGCCTAGAAATATGAAATTTTGAATATTAGTTACTTATAAGATATAAATAATATCTAAGAACAGTTCTTAAACAATTCGAAATTTAAAAGGGGTGAAAATGCACAAAAAGCGTTCTAAAAAACGTTCTAAATGGTAGTTTCTACACAATCTCAGGAAATATAAACCGATTTAAAAAATATTGATGTCAATATGATGGTGACAACGCTTGCTCCAAGATAGGCTATGTTTTATGTCGGTGTCACTACCCCAAAGTGGGTGCAGGAGAAAAAACGTTCTAAAAATGCGATTTATGTGTTACTGAAAGGCCTAGAAATATGAAATTTGAAATATTAGCTACTTATTAGATATACAGGATTTCTAAGAACAGTTCTTAAGCAATTCGAAATTTGAAAGGGGTGAAAATGCGCGAAAATCGTTCTAAAAAACGTTCTAAATGGTGGTTTCTACACAATCTCAGGAAATACCAAACCGATTTAAAAAATAATGGTGTCAAAATAAGGGTGTCAAAATAAGGGTGTCAAAATGACAGTGACAACCCTTGCTCCAAAATAGGCTATGTTTCATGTCGATGCTACTACCCCAAAGGGGGTGCAGGAGCAAAAAACGTACTAAAAATCCACTTTTTGCGTTACCGAAGGGCCTAGAAATATGAAATTTGAAATATTAGCTACTTATTAGATATAAAGGATTTCTATGAACAGTTCTTAAACAATTCGAAATTTAAAAGGAGTGAAAATGCGCGAAAAGTGTTCTAAAAAACGTTCTAATGGTGGTTTCTACACAATCTCAGGAAATATTAAACCGATCTAAAAAATAATGGCGTCAAAATGTTGGTGAAAACCCTTGCTCCAACATAGGCGATGTTTTATGTCGGTGCCACTACCCCAAAGGAGGTGCAGGAGCAAAAAACGTTCTAAATTGCGGCTTTTGCGTTACGGAAGGGCCTAGAATCGTGAAATTTGGAATGGTAGTTAGTTATAAGATATCAATGATCTCTAAGGACATTTCCTAAAAAAATCGAAATTTAAAAGGGGGTGAAAATGCGCAAAAAGCGCTATAAAAAACTTTCTAAATTGCGATTTCTATGCAATCTCAGGAAGTATTGATCCGATTTCAAATATAATGGTGTAAAAATTATGGTGACAGATCTTGCTCCGATATAGGCTATATTTTATATCTGTTTCCACTACCCCAGAAGAGATGCAGGAGCAAAATGCGCGAAAAGCGTTCTAAAAACGTTCTAGATGCCGATTTGTCGGCAATATCTCAGGAAGAATGAATCTGATTTCAAACGTAATGGTAGGAAATTCATGCTGACAGCCTCTGCTCTAACACAGACGCTATTTTATGTCGGTATCACTATCACCAAGACGTTGCAGGAGCAAAAAAAGTTCTAAATTTCGATTTTTGTGATCGGTAGGGGCCTGCAACTTAAACTTAGGCAAGGTACACATTTATTAGCTATAAATGATCTTTAAGAACAGTTTCGAAAAAATTGGAAATTTAAAAAGCGGTGAAAATGCGCGAAAAGCGTCCTAAAAACGTTCTAAATTGCGATTTCTACTCAATCTAAGGAAATGCCAAAGCTATTTCAAAAGTAATGGTTGCAAATCAATGGTGACAGTCCCTGCTATAAATTAGGTTATATTTTATGTTGCTGTCACTACCATATGAGGGTTGCAAAAGCAAAACATGTTCTAATTTGCATTTTTTGCACAACTGAGGGGTCTAACACTTTGAAGTATGGCATGGTATTTACTTACAAGATGCAAGGGCTTTCTAAGAACAGTCGAAAGAAAATTCCAAATTAAAAAAAAATGAAGTGAGTGAAAAGCGTTATAAATTACAATTTTTAAGCAAACTTATAAATTACCAAACCGATTAAAAAAATAATGATGACAAATTTTGGTGATAGAACCTGCTCAAACATAAGCTATATTTTATGTCTGTTCCACTACCACCAGAGGGTTGCAGGAGCTAAAAACTTTCTAAATTGCGATTTCTGTGATACTGAAAAGGCTAGAAACTTTAAATATGACATGGTAGTTACTTATAAAATATAAATGCCCTCGAAGGAACGTCGAAAATAAATTCGAATTAAAAAGGGGTGAAGCGAAGGGGAGGTGCGAAAAGCATTCTAAAAAAGTTCTAAATTACGATTCTATGCAATTTCAGGGAATATAAACCGATTATAAAAGTAATAGTTGCGAATCAGTGGTAACAGTCTCTGATCCTACACAGGCTATATTTTATGCCGGTGATTCTACCACCTGGGGTTCACAGGAACAACAAACGTTCTAAAAAAGGGCTTTAAAAGCTTTTTAAATTACGTTTCTGTGGAATATTAGGAAATAACAAACCGATTTCAAAATTAATGTTGGCAAATTAATGGTGACAGTTCCTGTTTCAACATAGCCCTTTATGTTGAGAAAGGGGTAGGACTTGGAATTCGACATGATGGTTAATTTTAAGATGTAAGAAGATGGTTTTTAAAAAATTCAAAACTTCAAATGAATACTGAAATGAGCGTATTAATTGAGCATAAAAGTTTCAAAATATTTTCTAAATTATCATTTATTTAGTTTTATTTCATTTTATTAATTTAAGTCTCATTTCTGCCTAATACAGTGTAATAATGATGTTTAGTCAAACTGTGTTTTAAATAGTAATTTTTGAATTATTCCTAAAAGTAATAAGTACCTTTTAATAAAATAAAATATTACCTTTTAATAAAATAAAAATTTAGTTAGTACCTTTTGATAAAAATTAGACATATAAATATCACTTGGCATATTTCAAATATTACGCGAGCAAAGCCGCGGGGTTTGCTAGTTTGATATAAAGTTATTCCATATATAGGAGTGATCTTTTATTGGCTTCTGTTCTTTTGAATCAATAAAGTAGGCGAATAATAAATATGTAACCATATCTGTATATCACTGCAAACAAAAGAAACTAGTATGTTGTGGCCATCACAAAACTTTCTTCTACATAAATCTCGTCAATTTGGGCAATTTAATTTTTTTCTTGTCACATTTATACTGTACAAGAAATTAAATCAATTTAGCACCAATTCATATCAAACTATATCTGAATTTGAAGTTTGATGAAAATTCGTGCATTAGTTCTTGAGATAGAGCTATAGCGGAAATGCTGAAAAATGTAGCATAGCAGCGTCACCTGTTGAGCAATTTACACCAAAACATAAACAGCACTAATTGATATCAAAGTATACCTGAATCTGAAGTTTGATGAAAATTCGTGCATTAGTTATTGAGATAGAGCTATAGTGAAAAGTCTGAAAAATTAAGCATAGCAGCGCCACCTGTTGAGCGATTTGCACCAAAACATGAACAGCACTAACTCATATCAAGGTATATCTGAATCTGAAATTCGTTGAAAATCCAAGCATTAGTTCTTGAGATAGATCTATTGCGGAAATCGCAAAAAAGCAGCATATCAGCGCCGCCTGGCGAGAGATTTACACCAAATTGTATTAAATGTCAATTCATGTCAAGGACTAACTGATTCTGAAATTTGATGAAAATTCGTGCATTAGTTCTTCAGATACAGCTATAGTGGAAATTCTGAAAAATGCAGTGTAGCAGCGCCACCTGTTGAGCGATTTACACCAAAATCTATAAAATGTCAATTCATGTCAAGGGCTAACTCATTCTGAAGTTTGATGAAAATTCGTGCATTAGTTCTTGAGATACAGCTATAGTGGAAATTCTGAAAAATGCAGCATAGCAGCGCCACCTGTTGAGCGATTTGCACCAAAACATAAACAGCACTAATTCATATCAAGGTATACCAGAATCTGAAGTTTGTTGAAAATCCAAGCATTAGTTCTTGAGATAGAGCTATTGCGGAAATCGTAAATAATGCAGTATAGCAGCGCCACCTGTTGATCGATTCACACCAAAATGTATAAAACTTCATGCCAAGGAATAACTGAATCTGAAGTTTGGTGAAAATCCGTGCATTAGTTCTGAGATTGAGCTATTGCGGAAATCATGAAAAATGCTGCATAGCAGCGCCACCTGTTGAGCGATTTACACCAAAAACTAATCAGGACCAGTTCATATCAAGTTGTAACAGAATCTGAAATTTTGTGAAATTCCGTGCATTAGTTCTTGAGATAGAGCGCCCACAAAATTTTTGTCACATACAGACTCACAGAGTGATAGAGTGACAGACAGACATTTTCTAAAAACCATCAAATCGTGTTCAGGACATTCTAAAACGTATAAATCCGTCGAAAAGCGAAAGTCGAAAATTTTCACGAATCCAATACTTTCTTCTTGTAAAGATAGAGGAATGTTAAAAAAAATAAAAAATAAAAAAGAATTTTTAGACATTGATAACGATATCATCAGAAGGGCGCGGGGGGGAGGGTCCAGAATTACCAAAAAGTTGATAACGTTATATATCTACATCCCCTATGATGAAAGCCTTTCAATTTTACTTTATGCAGCCGAGTAGTAAATATCAGAGTCGCGGTTGTACTGCTGCGGTTTATTGAGATAACTTTACAATAGAGGAGATAGTAATCGATGGAAACAGCCTGTGGTTCAAACAAAAATCTTTCTGTCAACTCTTGTGATGATCCTTGTTTTTCCTTTCTTAGAAATTTCACAAGAAATGAAATTGTATAAACCAACAAGAACAAAAAATCATGCGTTCAGCATAGATTATGAAACACTTTCCAACACATTCAGAATACTGTAACAAAACTTCCCAGTTTATTAAATTGAAAGATGATGTCTAAAAAAAAATTTTTTTAACACATAACGCATTTGAAAACCCATTTTCTGCTATTACCATCAATAGCCGGATAAATATCCGAAATCGTTTTGTGCAGCCCTGTATATGATCTATAAATTTGTATGTACACTACAATAATACGCTAAAAGTTAGTTCAGTTAAACACATAGCACAGTTTAAAAATACCATTCAGAAATTTCCATCAATAAACGGAGATACATAAGAAGTTTTGTTCACAGTGCTGAATTCATGGGGTGGCCCGTTGGGATATCCCCCCCCTCCCGGAAGATTTGAGGTTTTGTGTTTTTTAATAGTCAAAAAATGGAATTTCCTCCCCCGGAACTCTATAATGTCCCCCCCCCCCCGGAGCCCCAGAAATCCCTTCCGGAGAAAAGTGTCTGAATTCAACATTGTTTGTGCAGACCTGTATATGGCGTATAGAAATTATATGCACCAAGTACTAATAGTAAAAAAATAGTTAAATTTAAAAACGCGTGCCACAACTGAAAATGCTTGTCCAGTAATGATTGTTTGTTCGTAGGTTTCGATAGTTTAATTTTTGTTCATTTTTCTCTGTAGCCAAATTCTTTTGTGTGTCCCTGCAAATTAATCAGAAAGCCTTCTTTTGTAACCCCTATAAACGAATAGTAAATGATACACAATTCCTTTTTAATATCGAACATACCATAACAAATTACAATAACAATGTATCGATTTCATGGTAATCTGACTATATTTACGATAGTTAGAGCTTAGACAGATGGACAGACAAACAGAGCTCATAAACACTTTTCAACTGTGTTGGAAATTGTTAAAAATTAGCAAATCAACTCGTAGCGTTTATTTTAATTTGTTTTCGTCTTTTTCCGTCGTGACACTAAAAAATTACTCTAATTATAGCAATTCCTAAAATAGCAATGGTATTCAAAATGCATGTTTTATTGATTCATATTCAGTAAATAATCTGGTCTCTATAAAATCTTTCCTTGTTTTTTCTTAGATGTGAATTGCATCATAGTCCCACCTATAAGGGTTCTAAAATAAAGAATTACGCCTCGCGTCGGATTTAACTGTTTTTAATATTCATATATAGCATATAAATTGATGCACAATGATTTTTTCTTTAAACAGTATTGAATGAAACATTTTTGATGGATACTTTTTTACTCGCCCTCCTTTTAATTTAATAAAGAAAGTTTGTTTTCGGTTTTAGGCTTTTATTTATTCATTTTTTGTACAAATTGTTTTAACTTGTTTAAATATAATTTATTGTGATCATATGTCAAAAGTCATGCAAAAAGTGTTATTTTCACCGATGTTTAAAATTGTGATTTTTATTTTAGCACCACCATGTGCCCTGGAAGATATCTTATCTGCATTACCTGAAAATGTTGTTCTGGACGTGGACGATATGAACAAGACGGTTCCGTATAATACAACTATAAAACTTACATGCACTGATGAAATGATTGTAGAGGGTGAACCTGTAGCCAAATGCAACAGAAAAGGAGAATGGATTGTTGAAAACGTTCAATGTAATTTATTATTATTATTATTATTACTTAATGATATAAAACCAGAAACTGTACATATCGTAGCATTACTATAGTTTTGATTTCACGAAAATTAAGTTAGTTTTAAGAAGTGCGAACATAAAACAAATTTCAAAAATAACATTATATTAAAAATGTACGTAGACAATCTTTGTTTGCTTACATGGTTGTATAGTATGTGGGAAAAAAAAAAAGAAGAAGAAGACGACGAATCCAAACGCTGCCTTTAATTTCAGATCTGATCAATGCATGAGGTGTCAGAAACACAATATCGTCTTAAACTGCTCATTTTCTATAAATGTATATACACTGGCCTCCAAAAGTTAAGGTACAGGGACTAAATGCTTTCGATTGCACACGTTTTGTCAAATATCTACCAACATTATTCGCGAATTGTTCTTGAACTTCTAGGATGTAAAGAACATGTTTGATTTTATATTTTTTGGTGAAGATTTACCGGGGGGTACAAATAGGGGTTCATAATAAATTTTAATAATAAAAAAAGCAATTTAACAAATTACAACGACCATTTGCAAAATGATTTTTTCAAAGACTAAAATTTAAGACATAAAAAATCGCACCGAGTTGATCCTACATTACGTACGCCATGAATTAAACATTAATAGTGTTATTACACGTAAAAATTCCAAGCGACAAATCCACCTGAAACTTACGGATTATCCAAGCATTTCATTGGCTGTTCGGGAAAAGACTTTTCCATCGTCAGATTTCCAAAAAATTTGACGACACATTTTAAATGAAATTTCATTCTTAAACTTCTAAACATCCGACAATATTACTTTTTACATCGTCGGATAGAGAAAAAAATGTACTTTTAAATGCAATTTGTTTGAAAGCTGTATCTTAATTTGTTTCTGAGTTATTAATTTTTTTTTTTTTTAGTTTTTATTCCCTTTTTGTCATAATGGCAACAGAAGGTATCCATCGTTGTTGAATGTAAAGGGAAATACAGATTACTGTATAGACCAATCAGAACACGAATAAAATGCGGATTAAACCAATAAAAACCTTCAGATATGCTTTTGATTTCCTACCCTGAAAGAGAACAATAACCATTTTTCCAAATGGTTAATAATATTTGCGATCACCTATGTAACAGAAAAGGCTGGAAATGGTTTGTCACTGTGGTAAATAACTATTTTGGTCCTGTTCAACGTTTGTATGGATTTGTGTAAGCATAGCACTCATATTCGTGAAGATGTTAACATTTTTGTGAAAAATTCAAAAGTTTTTTGTTTATAGCATACAGAGTTTTCAACCAAATTTAACACAACTTTCCAAAAACCTGAGAAAGAACAGTAGCAACAGTATACTGCAATTAAATCATGAATATATTGAATATTTGATGAGATATGGGCATTTGTATGAAATAATTGTTAACTGCGCATGCGTGGAGGATCCTAAAATTTTTATTATATAATTTGGTAGTCAGCTATTTAGGACTACTTATATAAAAAGTCCAGGATAAAGCTAGTTTTGTTGCCAATTCCCTAGTGGATAAGGCGAGTTCTGTAATCAAACCAATATTTTAAGAACCAAAAAATAAAGGATAAAAATATTTTTTTTTTACAGATTATAGGGTTTTTTCTGTGCAGGTTTACCATTAGAATAGATTGGTACAGAAAATTCGATTTTTTAATTTTTGTATAAGGTGAGTTTTGAAACTCACGTCCTCATGTTTATATATAATCTTTGTTCAGTAGGATACAAGATGATAGGAAGACACAAACAATTGAAATTAGTTTGCTGTATAAAAACGCAAAAATTTTTTCTTTTAATTAAATGCATGATATTTAAATTAATGTTAAATCAATGGTTTGTATACATATTTTTAAATTTATTTTAAAATATGTATTTCATTAAATTTACAGCGGTGCTATATGATACGAACTGCATAAATATTTCAAAATAGTAGCTCGTGATAGGTGAATATTTTGGCAATGCAAAAGATTCTGATTCTGATCGCATTCAATCAGTTCGTAAATTTTTTGAGGATGAGAACACTAAAAAAAAAATGATTTCTTATTTTGAAAAAGACCAAATACTGGTTTATAATAACATTAAATGGTCCCTTTAAAAAATTGCTAATAAAATTAAACGTTCAATGCCTGCCTTTTTCAATTTCAAACAGTCAGAATAAAATGGTACGTCATAAATTACAGGATAGGAATTCATTCAAAGCGGTCCGAACATTTGATTGGATGAAAATTTCGCAAGTAAATGAATAACAACAAAGGAAATTGGATCCATATAAGGAAGGATGCCAGCATCAGCATGAACTATAAGATGTCGGTAAACTGTGGAACAAAAAATGATGCCGTTAATACTTCGATATAGAAATTTGTATTGCCATAAAAAAAGATGAACTTGCTAGGTTTTTTTCTTTTTTAATATACATATTTTTACATTTCTATTACATTTTAGCTTTGATACGTGTACAGTCACCTCAAGGGAAAGGGTAGGAAGATAGAGACTGAGAAGGAAATGAGGCACTGAGAACCAGAATGTACTATCACACGTTTTTGTGAAAAATTAGTTTGAAATGTCAAAGCTTTGTATGGCATGCCATCTGTTTGCTGTAGAAGCATTTTATTAATTTGCAAACTATTCCACTAATACAGCCTGTTTAATAGGTGGTCCAACGTAGGTTGATATAAAGTTGAAAGTGCTAGAGGGGATCAGGTGGCTTGATCCACTCTAGCCCTGCCAACTTAATCACCATTTGCTTGCTAAAGGAACTTGGTTTCGTCTGGCACTAACAGAACTAGCTTTAAAGAGTTTAACAAAAATCGGTACAAATTTTGGAAGGCTATTAATACTCGTTTATCTTCAAATCGTTCTTCAAGAGCTTTAAACAAAAGTATAATCACTGATTCAAAAATATAATCACTTTTTTCTATTGCTCTGGCTTCTGAACGAAGCTATCCGCGTTAGTAGAAATTTTTTTATCATTAGCTTTCATTTTTTGCAATTAAACTGATAAATAATTTGAAAAATCCTCATTTTTGCCACTAAATCCTGGCAAATGAATTTCAGGGAGTTTAAGCAGTCTTTATTACTATGCTTTACATCTTCGTTTATTTCCTCAACACTATCGTTATTTTTTTTTAATTTAATTTAGAGAGGAAGCATTTTAAACTTGCCTGTAAGTTGCTTCGATGCTCTTCTGTATCCCACATGCTTTTATCACTCAGTTATTTCTTCATCTCACTTCATAGCTGGTAATTAATTAATCTTTAAAATGACGTTATTTCATCATTCGATTATAAATAGTGATTGTTAAATAGGTAAGTTAAAATATTGGTTATGTTTAATAAAATGCTTCCACGAGAACATTTAATATTTTAATGTATTTTGTTTTCTCCACTGCACACAGGAAAGACGCCTTGTTCCATCAGGATCAAATGATGAGGCGTACCAAAGATTTATAATGAAGAACCAGTTTATAAATGAATGAAATATTTTAATAAATTAAAGTTAAAATTCTAGTGCTAAATTCACCTTGAGTAAATAATTAAAATTCATATAAAAAAATACAAATAAATGTACTAAAATTACTTGCAGGTGCATACATGTAATATAAAATTATTTAAAATACATTAGATATATCTTAAAGCTACTTTAAAAACCATTAAAAATCCAAAATGTTTTACGCCATCACACGGCCGTCATCAGTGGGTATTTAAATGTTGTTATTACTTTTCTTTGCGCTTATTCGAGAATCGTCTAGAAGGAATCGTTGTAATTTAAAGCTTGTATAGCAGATAAGATGCCCGATAAATATATTCAAATTTCCAACAAAACAGTGGACTCTCCCATTTCAAGTTTACTTGCAGAGTTAAAACTACACCCGTTTGATAATAGAATCATGGAACCTATAAGACCGAGTCCAGGTCATTGGTTTAGATATGTTGATGATGTGTTCATTATATGGAATCACAGCGAAGATGAAATATACTCTTTTTAGATAAAATCTGAAGCCCAGTAGCGTAGTGGTCAGCACGCCTGTCTGTCACGCTACAGGTCGCGAGTTCAGCTCCCAACTGGGCAAGGTTGACTCAACCTTTCATCCCTTCGGGGTCGATAAAATGAGGACCAAGCTTACTTGGGAACTAAACATCGAGGGTCTCGCGTTGGGCTGATCACCCGGCCGGGGCACATGCTGCATAGCACGTCGGGGCCCAGGGTCAAGAAAATAGAGTTGGGGACTGCAGGTCCTGATCCTTCATGAATCATACAGCCACGGGTTTAGTTTTATTTTTTAGATAAAATCAATATGTTAGATAATAAAATAAAATTCACGCTAGAAAAATAGAACAAAATCAAAAACTTGCTTTTCTGGATGTCCAGCTCATCAGAAATGTAACTAAACAAATTCTTGATCGCACAGTTTTCGAAAGACTAACAAAACTATCCCTTTTGATTGCAGTTCACCTATAAATTACAAATTAACACCACCTAATTATTATAAAACAAGAACATTTGAGGTTTGTTCAAGACATCTCTTAAAGAAGGACTAGATACAATTAGAAAAATAGCAATAGAAAATGCAATTCCATTCTGTTTTATTGAAAAAAATTTAAACAAGTTTGAAGTAAAAAATTATGGTAAACGAAGCGCAGTTCCAGACAAAAGATTTAAATTTTGTAAAGTTAGCTACATTCCAAGGCTTTTTGAAAGTATGAGGCATATCCATTTTTAATTATGATGTAAAATTAATCGTAGCCCCTACCCCAACCCAAAACTTAAAAATCTGTTAAATACGAAAATTGATCCTGTCCAATCAATAGATCAGGAGTACACATTATACCTTTCAAAAAAGATAGTAAAGATTTTCTTTATTTTGGTATGGCGATGAGAAAATTTCGTGATAGAATTAAAGAACATGAAGCAGATGTCAGATTAAATAGACCCTATACTGGGTCATCAAGATTAAACTCAGCATATAAAAGTAGATTTTAATAAATCGAAAATTATCTTTCGTTCAAATAATTGCCAGGAAGCCATTATAAGAGTATCAATTGAAACAATTGCTAATAAAAGTATAGCTCGTAACGATGCACTATCATACAATATCCATGGAGTTATCCATGGAAAAAATTGCTGCGTAATAGATGAGCTTCTTTTGTTGGAAATTTGAATACATTTATCTGGCATCTTATATGCCGTATAACCTTTAAATTACAATGATCTCTTCTAGATGATTCTCGAATAAGCGCAAAGAGAAGTAATAGCTACATTTAGATACCTACTGATCACGGCCGTGTGATGGCTGAAAACGGTTTGGATTTTTAACGGTTTTTAATGTATTTTTAAGATATTTCTAATGTATTTTAAATAATTTTATATTACATGTAAGCACCTGCAAGTAATTTTAACACATTTATTTGTGCTTTTTTATATGAACCTTAACTGAAATATTTTATTTGTATTATCTCCACAGACGAAAGTGGTGAGTTGATGTTACAGCTTTGTTCTGACTGGCTGAGCCAATCTTAGGTAGCCATGAAAGAACGTACATGTTAGTGATGCAACAATGAATGTACAGTGAATTAATTTCATACGGAATTGCAAACATTCACATCAGAAGCGATACATTGTTGTAAAATGTAATCTTTAAATGCCTGTAACAAATTTATTTTTGCCATAAAAAAAGCGTTTAGTATGGAGAGAAATATCTAAAATAAGAAACAATTTGCTCTAAAATTAATTTAATGGTGAAAATACATTTAATTTCAATTATTCTGGAATGACTTTTCGAATGGAAAAGGACGTGATTTCCGTGCATCGTCAACAAGGTGGAGACTCGCTAATAGTTTTGGGCTGCTTTTTTCCTCTGTAGTTAAGCTGCGGATTGCTGTTCTAAAAGAACGACAAAATAATCTTTCATATACAGTAGCGCGTCGATTATCCGAACTCCAACTAATCGAACTTCCAATTATCCGAACAGGAAGTTTCTCTCAAAAATATTTTATAACCGAACTTCCAAATATCTGAACAGCCTATTTCTCTCGAAACATTTTTTAAACGAACTTCCAATCATCCAAACATCCTATTAGACCTGGATATCAGATTTTAAATAATGATGAGATTGTGAATGCGATTCAAAACGAAAAAGAAGCTGAAAACGAATGCTCTGAAAATGATCAAGGTCCATCACATAACGAAACCTTTGAATGCTTGGAAAAAGCTATGAAATGTCTCGAACGGCAGAAAAATGTTGTTCCTATTCAACTAACGTATTTAAGAAGAGTTCGAGATATGGCAGCATTGAAAAGAGTGTCTTCTTTGAAGCAAGCAACAATCGAAAGCTCTTTTGCTTAAATTATAATCTCTGGAGTTCAGAAAATGATAATAAAAAGCAAACACAAAAAATTAAAAAGGCAAAAATCACTTTTTAAACATGCCAGCATTAACTAGTGCTGTCAGTCTAAAGCGTAGATAAAGTGTGAAGATTTTAGTATAGTCAGGAACATCCGTTAAATTGTCTGTCCATTTATCCGAATTTTTGCTTATCCGAACTAGGGTCGGTCCCGACTTGTTCGGATAATCGGCGCTCTACTCTATTCACCTGTTAGAACAATATTTGTTGAATAAGAGTAATTTATATTTTTCAACAAAACAGCCATCAATTCAATCTGTAAAAGACAGAAAAGAGTGGTCAAATTTATAGTCTGCAGTAGTGATGGGCGATTTCGATTTTTTTAATCGATTTA
Organism: Maratus speciosus; assembly: GCA_963932465.1. NCBI lineage: Eukaryota > Metazoa > Arthropoda > Arachnida > Araneae > Salticidae > Maratus > Maratus speciosus. The sequence goes on along the minus strand of OZ010788.1, from coordinate 242,230,744 downwards.
ATCGATACTATGGCCAACTCGATTTAATCGATACTATGAATTTTTTAATCGATGTCTCTAAGACAAAATAAGGTAATATATTTTCATTTTCCTTCAAAAATTGAAGATAAAGTAGTTGGATGTGCCAATCCCAAAACTTTCATCTGCCTCATAAATGTTAAAACTTCAAAATTCGCTATCACGGTGTCAAATTTAAATGATAACATATGCGCATCATGAGTATTCAAAAAGCATAGGTTCGCAAATATAAGCATTGCATTTTCCTAACAAGTCATTGAATTTCGGCTCACACCCTCTTAGGCTAATGTCAGACGAACGTCTTTTTGCACGCTTTTTTCGCTCTTACGCCATCCCTACACCTTGGCTAGCATGTGTAGGGACGGTGTAAGAGCGAAAAAAAAGCGTGCAAAAAGACGTTCGTCTGATATTAGCCTAGATGTCTGCAACGGAAAATCCCAATTGAAAGAGCATAAAAGTGACAGCTGTTGGGCAGTATACACCCAAGCCCAATAAGGATCTATTTATCTGAAAGTGTAACAGAATATGAAGTTTGATTAAATTACGTGCATTAGTTTTGAGATACGGCTATCACGAATATCATGCAAAAAAACAGTATAGCAGCGCAGTCTGTTACATGATTAACACGAAAAACTCAGGAACAACTTATGTCAATGACACATAATATTAAGTTTGATGAAATTCCGGTCATTACTTCTTGAGATATTATCGCTAATATCTTGTAAATTCTGAAAAACAGTGTTAAATTCAGGGGCTGGTACTGGTGGACAACCACCCCCCCCTTCCCCCCCCCCCCCCACGGAACATTGAAATTTCCCTCATGAAGATTTCAGATTTTATGCTTAAGGGACAAAAGTCCAATCCCCCCCTCCCCCCGAAACTCTAGAATGTCCCTCTCCAGAACCATAGAAATCCCTCCCGGAGAAAAATGTCGGAATTCAACACTGCTAAAAAAAAGCAGCATGGCAGCACAACCTGTTATATCATTTACCCGAAAACCTAATCATGAACAACTTATGACAGAATATTAAGTTTGATGAAATTCCGTTCATTAGTTCTTGAGATATGATCCCTAAAATCGTTTAAATCCAGAAAAACGTGTTAAATTCCGGGGGTAGTCCGGAGGGACATGCGACCCCCCCCCCCCCCGTGCAACATTCAAATGTCCCCCCAGAAGGTTTGAGATTTTATGCTTAATGTACAAAAGTTCAATCCCCTTCCCCTCTGAACTGTCCCTCTTTGGATCCGCAGAAATCCCTCCCGGAGAAAATTGTCTGAATTCAACACTGCTGATAAAATCTGCATAACAACGCCCCCTGTTGGGCGATTTACACCGAAATCTAATATGCAACAATTTATGCCAACGTCTAACTGAATGTGAAGTTTGATGAAAACCCGTGCATTAGTTCTTGAGATAGAGCTATTGCGAAAATCGGAAAAATGCAACATAGCAGCGCCACCTGTCGGTAGATTTGCATCAAAAAGTAATCAGCCCCAATTTATATGAAAGTCTAATTGAATCTAAAGTTTCAACAGATTCCATGCATTAGTTCTTGAAATAGACCGCCCACAATTTTTTTGTCAGAGACAAACAAATAGACAGACTGACAGACAGACAATGTATAAAAATAGTCAAATCGTATTCCAGACAAGATCTTCTAAAACTATAAATCCTTCGAAAACCGGAAGTCGAGATTTTTCACGAATCCAATGCTTTCTTTTTCTAAAGACAAAAGAAAGCAAGAAAAAATGACCGCATCAATTCTGCCCGTAAATTAAGATCAGAAATGGCGAATCGATTCAGTTCAGATTCGATGCCGATGTCGATGTCGATCTTTAGATGCGGGCAGAATCGCTATATTTTGATTTACTTCAATTTTTTAGATTCGGGTGAATCGATTCAGTTCAGATTCGATGCCGATTTTTAGATGCGGCTGAAATCGTTATATTTTGATTTACTTCAATTCAAATCGCATCGCGCATGATCCACGATTCGGGTTGAATAAATTCCTCCAATTTTACTGTTTTAGTGGCAGAATTGCTGTAAAATTTTGTATAAGAGCCTTTTTTTTTTTTCTTTCTAGGTTCAGCGTTGAATGGCGGGTTGATTTCTTGACTGCTCCGGTCGGAATGAGGGGGGGGGGGGGGAGATTTTAGAATTCCGTAAGGGAGGGGATGCACATTTTTCCATTAAAAAGCATAAAATCTAAAAACTTTCGGGAGGGGCATTCCAATATTCCCCCGGGTCACCCCCTGAATTCAATACTAGGTTAAATCGTTATACTTTTGTTTAGAAGCCTAGTTATTCGGGTTACTAGTTTATTATGTTGTATTTTTCAAGTTCATCCCTTCTAATCCTTTCCGCCCCCCCCCCCTTCCTCGCCAATCTTAATTTACAGGGCCGTTCAAAATATGCATGCTATTTTAAAAATGCCCAATTCTCGTTCTATTTTATTATAAATCCACATTTTGAAACCTTGACCAAAGATACATTTGAGGTCGCTCCTCCCACCGTTTGAGACTTACCTACCCCCCGGGGGGCATATTTATTGTTTCTTCCAAACCATCTCGTGTAACATATTGTTGGAAAGCTTTTAACGTCCTCTTTTTTTTTCTGTCTTTCCTCCCCCTCCCTAGTTACACGCTCTTGGCACTTTTTAGCTCACAGGCTGTCAAAGCCTGAGATTTAATGCGCCCGTCGGTATTGTATGTATGTATGTATGTACGTAACGCGATAACTCTTGATAGAAATATCCGATTTGCTTCAATTTTTTTTTTTATGTTTATTCTGCTAAAGCGCTTACCTGATTAGTTTTGGGGGTTCATTGGTTAAGTATAAAGGGGGGAAGGAGGGCTAGTCCCCCCCTCCTTAACTTAGATAAATGGGTTTTTCATGCAGAATTATCAGATTTTCCTCAAATTTTGGTATACCGGTTAATTTTGATAACGAGTTTCTCTGATTATATTTGAAGGTTCATTGTTATAGTCTAAAGGGGGGAGGGGGGAACGAGAGGATAATACCCTCCTTAATTTAGATAGATGGGTTTTGCTATCCTATTTACTTCAAATTTGGTATACCAGTTTATTCTGATAAGGCGCTTCCCTAATTAGATTTGGAAGTTGATTGGTTAAATATAAAAGGGAAAGAAGGTTCATTGTTATAGTCTAAAGGGGGGAGGGGGGAACGAGAGGATAATACCCTCCTTAATTTAGATAGATGGGTTTTGCTATCCTATTTACTTCAAATTTGGTATACCAGTTTATTCTGATAAGGCGCTTCCCTAATTAGATTTGGAAGTTCATTGGTTAAATATAAAAGGGAAAACTGGGGCTAATACGCCCTTAATTTAGATAAATGGGTTTTTGTATCCGATTTGCTTCAAATTTGGTATACCGATTTATTTCGATAAGGCGCTTCCCTGATGACATTTGGAGGGTCATTGGTTAAATATAAAGAGGGGAAACGGGGAGGGGCAATTCCCCCCCTCTTCTTAGTTTATTTTTCGAGGGGCATTATTCTTTGAAATAAGAGCATAATATACAGTTAGTGTGAATAGCCTGTGAGCTCAATGCCATCAGTTTAACTGGGCACTTTTCTTTTCAGCTGACTGGCTATCAAAGCCTGAGAGCTAATGTGCCCACAGTTTCTGTATGTATGTATGTACATACGTAACGCGATAACTCTCGATAGAAATATCCGATTTGCTTCAATTTTTTTTTCTAGGTTCATTCTCATAAGGCGCTTCCCTGATTAGTTTTGGGGGTTCATTGGTTAAGCATAAAGGAGGGGGTACGGGGGCTATCCCCCCCACTTAGATAAATGGGTTTTTCATGCAGAATTATCACATTTGCTTCAATTTTGGTATACCGGTTAATTCTGATAAGACGCTTCCCTGATTAAATTTGGAGGTTCATTAAGGGTTCATTAAGGTATAAAGGGAGGAACAGGGGCTAACCCCCTTAATTTAGATATATATGGGTTTTTCTTTCTGATTTGCTTCAAATTTGGTAACTAGTTTATTCTGATAACGCGCTTCCCTGATGAGATTTGGAGGCTTATTGTTTAAGTATAGAGATGTGACGGGGGGGGGGGGGCGATTCCCCCTTAATTTATTTTTCGAAAGGCATTCTTTGAAGTAAGAGTATAAAATACAATTAGTATGAATAGACTGAGAGCTCAATGCCATCAGTTTAACTCGATACTTTTCTTTTTTATTTATTATTGTTTCAGTGAGTGCACTCTGCATGTCAGCGAATGAGTCAATAACTGTTTATGGTTTTCAGATTACTGCTGGGGAGAAAAAAAAAAAAGAAAAAAAAACATAGAATCAAGGAATGTACTTTTATTTATTTGTTAACCAGAGAAAAGTATGTTATTTCATTCTTCATGGCTCTAGGATGAGAACTTTTTTTTCTTAACTGCTAAATATTTGGTAAACATTAAAAAGAAAGATATTTATAAACTGTAAATGAGATAAGGAGATATATATTTTTAAAAGGGAAAGAAATTTTAGTTAAATATATTTTAAAAGGAGAATTTTGATTATTAATTGGGGGATAATTAGAATGTGATACTTGGTTAATTACATTCATCACAGCTATTTTAAAAGAAGATTTGCAATATTTGTATTTTCCCCACACTTATAGAAGACCCTAAAAAGACTGAAAAACCATTTAAGTTTTTAAATAAATTTAGAGCCTTCAAAATTTCGCTCATCTGCGCATTTTTAAGAATGAGGTTTATAGGAAGAAAGTCCCCAGCTGTTTGGTTGAAGGAAATAAGAGTTAGAGTAGAAAGTACATCTTTTCCGGATGAAAAAAAAAAATCATTTCTTTCTTTTTTTTTATCTGACCGAGATCTTTTTTTAAAGATAAATTTAAATATAATATAAATTATTATCAAAATTACATCTTAAAAATAATAATTTTAAAAGTTAAAAAACCTTATTTTTTGACTCAAAGGTCTGTAGTAGCTTACTTCTGGGCCGCTAACATTGTCTATGGCCCACATAAATGGAGGTGAGGGATAGTCGTTACGGCCCTGTTGATTCGCTACGTTTTGGAATTACAGTAAATTCTGTCTAAGGCGGACTCTGTATGAGCCGGAAATCTGTCTACCGCGGAAATTTTTTCAAGTCCCGGCGAACCCATAGAAAATTACATTAATTCATGCTGCATAAGGCGGAATCTGTCTGACGCGGAAACGGAGAGGATTTTAAGGTCCCACCGAAACCAAAATTTTGCATAGGGCGGAAAAGGGATAATTTAAAAATGAAAAGCGTTTTGTTTATTAAACTTTAAAACTGATAAGTCAAATAACTCAATGTCGAGCATGTTAGCTAAAATTCCGTAAGCTTTTAAAAAAGTTAATTCAAAAGAACAGAAACTTTAAATTTTAAGGAATTTATGCTTATGCCATTTTTTCATATGCAAAATTGCATTTAAAAGTTAATATTTCTAGTAAAATGAACATTTAGGAAAATGATTACGTATTTTCGAAAGTACAATATATTATACTTTAAGATTGTACTCAAATTCAAAATTATAGCGTTCTTTCTCATTCTCGAAGTTTTTTTTTTTTTTGTGTGTGTGTATAAACTTCCAATATGAATGTATTACAGCAATACTAAGAAATTGAATAAAGTTTCTCATTTATCTTTAAGAAGACAAAGGATCTTTCAGAATTTCAGTTTTCAACCGATTTTCTAGTCAGGAGAATCAATAAAAGATCGTCATCTTCCAGGGATTTTTTTTTTTGGGGGGGGGGTGGGGGGGTGGGGGGGAGCTTTTTTGGATAAACTGGAATATTGTCTACCACGGGAATTTTTCTCACTCCCGACCGATTCCGCCTTAGACAGAGTTTACTGTACTATTTTTCAGCTTATCTGTGTGAATCTGTGAACATCGAAATATCGATTCAAGTATCGATTCTAGAATTTGGGAATCGATTCTTATTGCGATCGATTCTGTTTTATACGATGTCGATTTTAATCGATTCTCAAATTTTCCAGAATCGCCCATCACTCTGCAGTGTCTACCGAGAAAAATTACCAACTAACACAATATAACTTCAAAGCAGAATTAAAATTTGCCATTTGTGAGGCATGGCATGTTTTGTGAATTCGACAAGTTAGAAATTTTATAAAATCTATAATAAATCTATCCATAACGATACATTGAAATTATTGATCAGAAAAGAAGTTCAATTTATATGTAATATTTCTATAATTATTAAGATGGAGCTTGATGCAGTATAATAAAAATGTAAAAATATCAACGTTAAAAGCAAAATTATTGGTGCTTTTAACGTTGATATTTTTCCATTTTCATAATATCTATATTATAAAGGACAAACATATCTGTGCGTAACGCATACGTCATTTTGCGAATGGCAACACTTTGAAATTTGAAATAAAATTTTGGATTTGCAATTTTTTCTACTGCAAATTTTTAAACTTCTAAACATCGCAAATTTTTAATTTTTACACCGTCGTATAAGGAAAAAAATACTCTTTTAAATGCAATTTGTTTGAAAACTGTATCTCAATTTATTTTTCAGATATTAATTTTTTTGTAGTTTTTAATAACATTTTTCTTATCGTGGCAACAAAAGTACCTGATTTCATTGAAAGTCATTGAAAGTAAACGGAAAATAGTCGAAAATAGGAGATATCTTTCTGTTGCCATTTTCTCATAAAACCTAAAAAAAAAAAGGTTGAAATTAAAATATGGGCTATGTCAAGAATATTGTCTGTTATTCTGTGATAATGACGTCATATGCACACTTTTCTATAGACGAAGATTAAAACTGGATTGTAAAAGTGGATTGCTTTAGCGGATGCAAATGACGTCATTTTATAAAAAAACGTGTATTTTATTTCTTAAACCTGAATTATGTTTTGTAGAAGTGCGTCATTTTTACAGCCCAGCTGCTTTGAAATTCTTCACAGGTGAAAATGCTTCACATTTAAAAATAATGTAATCGAAATCACACACTGATAAAACACAATGTTTTACAAAAATTTAGAGTATCTTTATAAAGTATATTTTTCAATCTTCTGACCATCGTTACATTTTCAATTTTTGTCGCATAGAGAAAAAATTTACTTTCAAATGCAATTTGTTTAAAAACTTTATCTTAATTGACTGATGTATTATATTTTCTAAAATAATTTTTAAGCATGATTTTTTTAAGTTTATCTTATCACGTGCCGGTTTCAATACATAATAATAATAAACATTTTTCACATAAAGCAACAAACATTTTTCAGCATTTGTTTCTGACTATTTTTGCATAACGAAATTAATACTTCCTTTATAAACAAATAAAAGAATAATATTAAAAAAACCACCGATCTAACATATTTGTGAAAGACAAATTAACGAAATTAATACTTCTTTTATAAACAAATAAAAGAATAATATTGAAAAAACAACAAATATAACATATTTATAATCGTACAATTTAAATTTTTAGATCACCAAATAGGATTTTTTTTAATGGAATAACTTTGCAAAGTCCATCTCTGTTTACTGATTGTCTATAGTTTTAAAAACAATTTTTAAGCATGAAATATTTTTTAATTTATCTATATCGCGCGGAGATCGATTACGAAAGATTAATCCGTTTGCCCTTAAAACAAAATACAGACTTCATCATTTTCTTACGGCTAATATCCATTAAAAAAATTCCCTATGAATAAATAAATAAAATAATATAAATAAAACACAAATTTACCAGACATGTATAAGCTCTGAAATTATCAGAATATAAAAGGATGCCATAAGTAGCAAAATCTTGGCAAATAACTCTTAGCATGCGGCTAATAAGAAAATATCGCTTTTGATAAATTTAAAAAATTTATTTGATTGTATAATTCGTATTTTCCATATGAAAAATGCTTTTTTAATGTAAGTTGTCAATCTAAAAATTTTATGGAAAATAAAAAAAAATATTAGTTTTCAATTTAAAAAAATGATTTCACCTATATTCTTTAACCCGGGAAGCCCGGGTACGATCTCCTAGTTTTCATAAATTAGAAAAGTCTGTTCAATCATTATATCATTTTGCTCTAATTGCATATTTAGTAAATATGTAATTCATTATATTGCAATAACATAAATTGTCTTTTATAGTTTTTAACTTTTAATATTGCCTATTTAATTTGATAAGGTCACTGGTTGTAGTTTATTTATGGATAATTTAATTTATATTTTGTCAATAAAATAATATGTACTATCATTTTACACCAACCACATAGTAATCTATCGTGTGTTTTGATTTTTCCAAGATTTGAAGAAAACCATTTTTTTTTTTTTTTTTTTTTTTTTTTACATAAATTTTAGGAGGAACTAAAACCATTTACAAGCATCACAATTCCCTGTAGAGTATGAAGTTCTTAATATTAGATTTTCGAATAAATTTTCACTGAAATCAATCCTTTAGAAAGGCACATTAAGTGCATATTTTAGTAATTTTTCTCTTTCAAGGGGAAATGCGTTTTAGTATATATTTGCATCGTTATGTTTTGACAATAAAGCATACACTTTAGGAAACCTTTCAGACTGATGGCTTTCGTAAATGTAGTGATAAAATAAAATATGTAAACTGTAAATGTTCCTTTAGGCTAAGCTAAAAATGATATATTTGAAAGTTGGCAATTTGGAAGTTTTACGTTTTTTAGCACCGTATAATATTTTATACTTTGTTTCATTTTTGTTATGTTTATAACTAACTTAAAATTTTTATGGTTTGATATTATTAAACTGTCCATTTTTATTTCAAGTTCAAACGTATTATTTACTGTGTCATTAATGCTGTGCGAATTTACATTAAAGTGTTAGACCGGGAGTCGGCAGCATAGACACATGGTTCGTACGGATACCGTTATTTCTCCAGGAAAATACCAGTATCTTTTTATAGAAAAAGAAATCTAGGTTAAACGCGCAAAATTTCGCCTTCTTTTAAGAAGAGATTTTCTATAAGATAATACTCGTGCCAAAAAATTTTCTTGTCTGCAAAATTAAAGGAGGCGTACGAATACGAGACAACCCCCTCATCGAATTGAAATTCCAGAATTACCTAAAACTTGATTCCCATATTAAAACGCAATCGGTCTGCCAAGTCATATCTTGGTGGAAAACACCTAAAATCCCGATTTTACCGGTTGACTCGTAGGTTTACCATTGTGTTTTCCTGCTCCCAGTCCGCCATGTTTCCATGCCTTTGGGTGCAAGAAAACGCAATGGTAAACTTACGAGTCGACCGCCCGCTAAAATCGGGTTTTTAGGTGGTTTCCACCAAGATATGACTTGGCAGACCGATTGCGTTTTAACTCTATCACTATGTCCTATCGAAACATGCCCTGTTGTGACCTGGGGTCCTCTTGGACCCCGTACACATGTTTAATATGGTTTAAATATCTTATAAATCACTTTTTTCATTTATTTAGTTAGGTTAAAAATAATTAACGCTTATTCTGATACTTTCATAATAAATTTTATTATTTATACCCAAAAATATTAAATTTACATTAATTTTAACATATTCTTGACAGCTTGTTGAAAGTGCTCTGGGTCCGCGTGGACCCCAGGACATAGTGATAGGGTTAATATGGGAATCGAGTTTTAGCTAATTCTGGATTTTCAGCCTCCAACTCAATGAGGTGGTTGTCTGTGCTGCCGGCTCCCGGTCCTATATCAATACCAGAATGAATTGTGATTTGTAAAATCTTTATAGGTTCTTCTGGCTGCCCAAAACTTCCGACTGATCCTGATTCTAGGTTAATAATTTCACCTCATAAGGAAGTCTACAAATTAGGTGATATGGTGACCTTCCTGTGCCCACCTGGAATGAGTGTGACAACAGAATCTCAGCTTATCATGTGTCTGAAATACGGATGGTCAGAAACTGTTCTACCAGACTGCGAATGAAAAATAACGAATTATTCATTATGCATCGTTTTTAAAAACTGTTTGAAAAATAATAAAAAAGAAAAAATTGCAATTTTATCTACATTAGAACTGAAGGATTTTTTTTTTCTGGCAACATGAGGGTTGGGTTGATTTTTTGACGGCCGATTATCTACTCGAGGGATATAGGCCCTAGGGGGAGTGCCCTCCGTGGGAGTCTTTCTAAGGGAACCTAATCCGTATTTATGCATGGAAATCCAAGGATCGAAGTAAACCACGAAAACTCCGAACGATTAGGCCGAAGGGCGCGATTGGGTTCGAACCTAGCACCTCGCGTCTACCAGCTTTTTTTTTTGTTGTTGTTTTTATTTTGGGGGGTGTGTCCCAGCTTACTCGTAGTAGTCATACACTGTTTAAAGTGTATGATCAGCTTCTCTATCAGGATTGATTGATGAATAACAGGATGATCAACTTCTATTTACAGCTGATCTTTTATACTCAAAACTTAATCAATTGTTCACCGTCTCCCTGTGCATCCCGCGGTTTCTACGGGTAACATAAAAATAGGAAAATTTGCGCAGCCCGCAATTTCCGCGATCTCTTTTTATTATGATCTAATTCTATATTAAAAAAAGAATTCTTTTACAAAAAATTTTTACATATTTTAACTCTAAAATATATGTAGATTTGAAATATGCAATAAAGTAAATGTGCAATGTTTGAAGCTATTTTGATTTTAAAAAAAATAATAATAATAAATTACGCAGTGAGAGAGTTAACAACCAGCTTAGATAAATACGCTATACATACTTTTATTCAGCTTATAAAACATAAAACATTCATTATTTGAGCATAATTTTATGATGACGAGAGGACCTCTAGAAACTGAAAATGTTCTTAATTGATCAGTTACTGGCGCAGTTACCCTAGATAAATAATTTTGTGAAATGAGTATTTTATTAAATTTGGGGTAAGAAGCGAGCTGAGGTTAAATAAAAAATTCCATTCCGACGCGGACTCTGTCGGTAAATAACTTTATTAGAATGTCTGAAGGCTTATTTTTTCCAACTCGTCCGCCATTTGCAGCTATGCACGTAAATTCACTCTAGTGTACTCACTCTAGTACTTGTATTGCTGCAGTTGATGGAAACATTGAACATATTTAACGTAAATAATTGAATTAAAATAAATTGTACCTTACTTATATGTGTTAGATTTTCTTGGATTTAGATATTTCCCTTATAACGCCACACTGCTAGAAGCTATTGGTGACGTGTTTAACCCTTTAGGCTCCGACGGTACTTTAAAGTACTATTAAAATAACTTGTTATAAAATTCATTACATCAGTTAGTAATAATACAGTTTAGAATGAGTTATAGATACTTTACTTTATCTTGTTCCAAAAGCATTATTGGTTGCACAAAACAAAAATATTTTTAAAAACATGATTTATTTTGCCTTTGCATCTTTTTCTTTCTTGACATTGAAAAATTCGGGGAGGGGGAGAGTTTCAGTTCGCGTATATTTCTATATTTCTATTGTAAGAACATTATAAATTTTCTTTTCCTAATTCTACAAAATACTAAAAAATATATTTAAAATAAAAGATTTGACTGGAGTTATAAATATTGCACAAAATCCCTATAAATGCCATTTTGATTAATTAATTTTGTTTGGCAAAATCCTGCTAAAATATGTTAAATGATTGTGTAAATCTTCTAATGTAGCTTCAAAAATTCACGAAAAATGCTTTAGAAGATGAAAATTTCGTGAATTCATAATTTAGACAAAAAGGGTTAAGCCAATAAATGGTTATCAAAATATTAACATTTCAGTGTTTCTAATAAAGCTATTTCTACATACAAGACGTCATTTCATACTAAGTAGAGGATGCTCAAGACTTTTTTAATTGACATTGTTTTCGCTAGCTGACTTATTTTTTTAAGATAAAGTCGATAATTTCCGAATTTTACCTCTAGGAGCCCTGACACCACTTTTATATGATAGCGCATAGTCTTTGACTATATGTAGACTAGTCCAGGCAATAGGGAATTTTACCTAGAAAAATTAATGGTAGTTCTGGAAATCGGCTTTCTAGATGTTTTTTGGGTCGCTGAATCCGAATTTGTAACTTCCCACTAAAATTTCCCCCGGCAAACTCCCCAAATTTTGGTAAAAAGACCCCCAAAAAAAGTTTTTATTAAAAAAATCAATTTTTTATTGTTTTAGAGAAAAAGTATCTAGAAATTCAGAAAGTAGACAAAATTTCCAACAAATTAGATATATGACATTATGACTTAGGCTGAAGAGGAAGGGGGGATCTGCCTCGGAACATGCGCGCGGTGCTGCGTAAACTAAGTTGCGTAATTCCACTTAATCAATCACACGTTTACATTCGCCTTCCCATCTCCTCTTCGAACTTTCTCTATAAGGTTTACTTTAAGATTTTTGGGTAGCTGAGTCCGAATTTTCAACTTTCCCCCAAAAATTTCCCCCCCGAAACCCCCTCCCAAATAGTTGTTTTTAACCTAAATTTCTTATTGTTTTAGGGAAAAGCATTACGAAATTCAGAAACTAGACGAAATTTGCAACAAATAGGATATATGACATTATAAATTAGGATGAACAGGGAGGGTGAGGGCTGCCTCTGAAGATGCACTGCGGCTCTACGTGCACTAAATTATGAATTTCAGGCAATTGGGGATTTTATCTGGCAAAATTAATACTAGTTCTGGCTTTCGACTCACTTTATGTTTTTGGGGTCGCTGAATCCGAAATTGTAACTTCCCACCAAAATTTCACCCAGCAACCCCCCCCCCCCCCAAAAATTGATATTTTGAAAAATTTGGTTTTTGAGAAAAGCGCGCGGGGAATGTTCCGAGGCAGCCCCCTCTCTCCCCGTTTATCCTACTTCATAATGTCACATATCCTATTTGTTGCAAATTTTGTCTTGTTTCTGAATTTCGTAATGCTTTTCCCCTAAATGAATAAGAAATTTAAGTTAAAAACAACTATTTTGGGGGGGGGGGGTTTCGGGGGGGGGGAAGTTTTGGGGTAAGTTAAAAATTCGGATTCAGCTACCCAAAAATCTTAAAGTAAACCTTATAGAGAAAGTTCGAAGGGAAGATGGGAGAGCTAATGTAAACGTGTGAGTGGTTAAGTGGAATTGCGCAACTTAGTCCACGCAGCACTGCGGCGCATGTTCCGAGGCAGATCCCCCCTTCCCCTTCATCCTAAGTCATAATGTCATATATCTAATTTGTTGCAAATTTTGTCTACTTTCTGAATTTCAAGCTACTTTTCCTTATTTATCTTATTTCTTTAATAAAAACCTTTTTTGGGGTGCTTTTTACCAAAATTTGGGGGTGTTGCCGGAGGAAACTTTGGTGGGAAGTTACAAATTCGGATTCAGCGACCCAAAAAACATCTAGAAAGCCGATTTCCAATACTACCATTAATTTTGCTAGGTAGAGTCCCTATACGGTCTCTATTGCCTGGACTAGACGTTTGTTCCACAATTCTAGCTTTATCCGATCAAGAGATATTTGACTTTGTCGGCACCTTGCTTCACACATGTATATAGTTGCGATTCTAACGTAACGAAGGTGTCAACATTGCTCTTTTTTTTTTTTTTTTTTTTTTTTTTTTTTTTTTTTTTTTTTACCTTATACTGAAGAGGTCCAAACTGAAACCAAAGTTTTCGTGTAAATGTGTCTACTTCCCAGTGGTAATAATTGTAATCAAATCAGAAAGTGTCTTTTTGAGATTACAGACTTTTGAAAATGGGATTGAATTTATGAATTTGTTTTTTTCTGATTTTAAAGATGAATATATTAGCATATACGTATGAAGTAGAAGAGAAACTACTTCAGTAGATCTGACATGTTCATGAGTAATTTAATGGTAAAGTAACAAACTTTTAAAGTTATTTGTTCTGTAGATGCATCTAGTTAAGAAAAGGATCAAATTTATCGCTGCAGGTTGAATGGCATAAGTTATGGCCAAAAAATAATGCCCATAAATAATTTATAAGCGATGAATGTATTGATTTCCGATCAATTATATTTTTAAGCACAAAAATTGTACTACGTCGCATATTTTCAATAAGTAAGGATTCTTGTATCATGAGCAGTAAGATGACAAAATTGGTGATTTGATCGTTTTTTCCTGCGATAGTGAAACAATGAATCTAAAAAAAAAGCAGCCCTGGCGTCATAACTCTGACTCTGACGTGAGGAGAACATACTGAAAAACATAGTATAAAAACGCCACTTTTTAGGCGATGTGCAGTCGTGGAAAAAAAGTAAACGCCTTCTACTAACTCTGCGACTAAATATAATAGAGGAAATTTACTGGCACAAAACGATTGGAAATAAAGTCTACTTTTAAATGGCGTACATAATATTTACGTAGGGGGCCATCTACAAATCGAAAGCAGACCCAACTTTGTTTTTTTTTCAATGGCAACACCCAATTTTGATACTTTATTTTAAATCTTTCGTTCAAACTGTGCCTAGAAATGAAATTTCATTTAGATAAGTTTTTGAATTATAAACATTCAAAATTTAGATCTTATAATGTTAAATTACATTTTCATATTTTTATTAACATCTACTTAAATTATAATCCTAATGGGATATATTTTTTGTCTGGTTATAATACCAAAAAACCCAAACATAAATACATTGAATTTGTAATTTAAAAAAATTGTGATATGAATTATGAAATTAATATTAATATGAATTCCAACCTACAATTTTTTTTTCGATAGCTTTATATTTATAATGTCCTGCTTTATGCAAATTCTCAGTTTCAAATTTTTATTCCGAATTGTTTTCGAATTATGGTCAAAAAACTTCAAAATTATGGTTTAAGGGACTATGATGTGCAGAAAAGCATAATTTGAAAAAAAATATTTTACTCATTTACAATATATTTTACAATATATTTTATTACAACATATTTTACAATACATTTCATTACAATATATTTTACTCATTGATTGACAATAGTCGAAACATATTAAGCGAGTGAAATAGTACTATTTGCAAGAAATAATAGATTAATAGAAGTGGAATAGTCATTCTGTAGCATTTCAACAATCGAGTTCGGAACTTCAATTTGGATACAGTCCCTAAAATAGGTTCATTTTAAAATAATTAATTTCTCGGAAACTAACAGTACAAATTTCATGAAAATTTGGATTTAGGCTAATTGCAGGATCTAGAATTTATTTATGCTATCAAAGTTGGGTATTGTTATTGCAAAAAACAAAGTTTGGGTTCGTTTTGATATGTAGATGGCCCCCTAAGCAAATTTTATATACATCATTTGAAAGTAGTCTTTGTTTTCAATCGTTTGGTACTAGTAACTTTCTTCTACAGTAATTTGTTGCAGAGTTAGTAGGGGTGTTTATATATATATATATATATTTTTTTTTTTTTAAGAAATATTTTTGTATCATACAATATATTTCTTTGCAACCACTTGTGTACAATTAAACATTCTGCTTCTATGAAGAAAAAAAAAATCACAGCTAATTTAAGAATGAGACTTTATTGAGATTTTGTCGTAGTCAATCTCGCGAGATTAGGTTCCGTCATTTCAATGCAGCCTGGTAATGCATTGGACCATGTGCTGCCCACACACATCATCTTCTCAACTCCACTCGTAAGTTTCTGCCCAGGAGGGCATGACAGAGTAATAGAGTCCCCCGATCTATAATAATCTTTTTCTGGGTCAACAATTAAATGTGATGTTTCGTCTTTATTCATTTGACAAGCATGAATACCTAAAATAAAAAATTATTATTTCAATCATTATCATAATTATGTAAAGTAACTTAATCATTTACGAGGTGTAACACAACGAAGTTTGACGAAATAAAAAAAGTTTTAAAATGTCCTCTTCAATCATTATTCGTGTCTTATATAGTGCATCCCAAAATTTTTTGGATTTAAACCATTGGCAATTTTGGCACAACCATTTTTTGGATTTAAAATATTACTAAACGAGTAATACAGATTAAATAATTTATGCAAATATTTAATAATGAAATAAAAATAATAAAATATCCAAACAACTTTTAACAGTCATAGATTTCCTTCTATATATAAAAAAAAGTTTTGATTTGGAAATGGACCAATGAAAATCTGCGTAGATATTCCGGGTAGAACTCATCCAATTTAAAAGCTTAAGCCAAGGCCTCCTTATCGAAATAACAGGCCTCGCAATCGCTAAGTTTCCTTTGTCCGCTGTACACGTGGTTAGAAACCACATGGTTTCCCGTGACTAGCTCTACCTAACATGAGAAACAGAAATATTTTTTAATTTGTTTTTATTTGTCTTTTACCATTTTCTTTACGATGTGCTTTGTAGTTTGCTAATGATAGTTGTTAATCTTAAAATTTTCATATGTTCTAGACATTTTACTTAAAAAATGAACTTATTTTACTGTTAAACAAAAAATGTTTACTGCTGTATTCCGTTATGTAAATAAATGATGATAATAATAGTAATAATAATCAGGAAAGAAAATTAGGTACAGATGTCATATTCGCCCCATATTGGCGCGATTTTTTTCTGACGCCAATATCATATAGTCAACGGGTACTTTACTTGCGCCTAAGTGTCGTTATTTTGCTTGATGTGGTAACCCGGATTATGTTGTTTATGCTGTTGATGTTTTCGCCAAATTGGCAACCGAAAAAAATCGCGCCAATATGGGGCGAATATGACATCTGTACCGAAAATTATTTTACCATGAATTTCTCAGTGATATTAGTTATTGAAATAAATGGATAGCATCTAGATCCGGAAAATGTAAAATATTTCATTTTCTCTTTTATATTTTCAAATATGTGATTTATTTTATTTCTGCTATTTCTTTTCTTTTCACAATTAATTTCGCCTTACAGTATTAATTTAACATCGCTCCTTCAATTTGTTTCAATGCACAGTCTCATTTATTTATTTATTGGCCTATCATTTGTTTTATTTTTGAAGGTATGGGGGATAATTTCAGTTTAACATACTTTAGATGAAAGCTTCACTGTTTTTTCATATAAAGTTTGTATGTATTAATCTATGGAAAGTTTCATAATTGGCTCCACAGCCAATTGGCATATCTTGGCGGGCATAGTTTGGTGCGTAATTAATTTCCTTGTTTTAACTCACATATGTTATGTAAGTTTTCCTAAAATGTATCAAAGTATTTTAGGAAAGTTTAAACACGCATAGATACACAAAAAAAAAACAGACTGAAGTCATAAACACTTAAAAAATTGGAAAAATAAAGTTTAATAATCACTTAAATTTATACATGTCCCTCAACTTTCCGCAAATACCTTATTCTTGTCATGCTACAATTTTGATGTTTGTACATCTTAATTTGAGTATTCTTCCTTAATCAGACCTAGAGCCAATTGGCGTAAGTGCAGTTTGGCGCAAAATTAATTTTATTTTTAAACCGTATACTTGGTACCACATTATTCCAGCATCGCGTTTTTGCAGTCAACATTGACTGTGGAACAGATTACAGAACATTAGCTAATACTACATTATATAATAATAAATCGGTATTTTTCAAGTATAGGGGCCTTGGCGGGAGAAGAAAATTTGGCAACGTAATTTCTGGAAGCATATTCACTGTTTCACATAAAGAAGCAATATTTTCCAATATTTGTACAATTTATTTAATATAAAAAAGGCATTTATCTATTTTATATACAAATATAAACAAATCGTATATAAAAAACAATAATAATATCTAGAAACTAAATTTATACATGTAAATTCGGCGCAGATGTCATATTGGGGCGATTTTTTTCTGGCGCCAATGTCATATACGCACCGGATACTTAACTGGCACCAAAGTGTCGTTATTTTGCTTGATATGGTTATCCGGATATAGATGATATGGTAACGAGGTTTTCGCAAAATTGGCGTCCGAAAAAAATCGCGCCAATATGGGACCGTATATGACATCTGTGCCGTAAATTCTTATAAAACAAGCTGACAGTTCATAAGTTTTGTTTTATAACTGTTTATATCAATCGGCAACAAATCGCTCTTTCCGAAGCCCAAATTGGGCCAAGATTTAAAGAAAAATAACCCGCAAAGTCCTATATACTGAAAATGGTACTTGTTAGTTATCCCGTCAACCAAATTACTGTCGCCAATTTGTAAGATTAAATGCCAATAATGGTTTGCCATAAATTAATTAATTTTAAGATTAAATGCCAATAATGGCCAATAAAAACAATATTTCGACGTTTTATTTGTATTTTTATTAATGTTATACTAATTTATTTGTTTTTTCGTTATTTAAAATAAAAAATTGTGTCAATTTGTAGAACTTGGCGAGTAGTTTGGCGATTTATATAATTTGGCGAAATTGGTCGACGGGATAACTAAGAAGTACCCTGATAAAATATCAATAAATCTTATATTTAAATCTTCATTTTTGATATGTTTAATTTTTTAAAGCCAGAACATAATTGTGCGAAATATTTTTTTTACGCCTTTATTTTACTGGAATTCGAAAAATATTTTATACAATTTTGCCAATAACATAACATTTTCAATTTTTTACTATGCATTTGTTTATGGAGTATTACCAGGAGTACAAGTACCAGGTGGCGTAACTTACGGGACAAAGTCAGCTAATAAGTTGGCAATTATCGGGGACATTTTCACCCATAGACTTTCTCCGGATCGTCAAGTCTGTTTTATGATAAGGGAGTCTTGGCTTAAGCATGGCTATAGCCTACTATGATATATAACGGCATTTTGCCGAAAAAGTGAAGTCGGATCCAACTTCAAACCCTGAACCAAAACTTCACAACGTGCTCTTTGTTTACATTTATACCTGCCCAGATAGAAGCTTGTTTCTCATCGTCGAGGTTTCAGAATCATTGATCGTATTTTCATGTAATAAATTAAATATTTATATTCTTCAATTTCCTTCGATTTAAAAGGCTATTGTACACAAATTGTAGCATTTTAGTGTTACACATACTTTTAAGATTAGCTAAATTATTTATTGTTTACCTTGATCGTTTGATTCATACATGAAAAATGCCGGTTCTGTTATTCTTTTTTGAATGTCCCATATTTATATAAAAATAGCTTGGTTTCATATACACGTTTTAAAATTAAAATTTGATTTTTATCAAACTACAGTTCTCATAACGGACTTGAAGCAGGTATTTTTGATTAATTTACTGTTACCGGTAAAATATTTGTTTTTAATATCGCCCGAACCAAGAAGAAGAAAAAAAAAAGCCGATCTTCCTTAAACATTAAATATTCTTATTTTTAATCAGAGAAAGAAATGGTGATCACGGATTTAAATATCGTTTCAATATTCTATATTATCCAAGCAATTTTGATTAAATCATGTAAGGGTATTTGTTACTTAATAAATTACATTTATTAATTACTAGCAAATCCCGCGGCTTTGCTCGCGAAATATTTGAAATATGCCATGTGATATTTATATGTCTAATTTTTAGTAAAAGGTACTAACTAATTTTTGATTTTATTAAAAGGTACTTATTACTTTTAGGAATAATTAAAACAATTACTATTTAAAGCACAATTTGATTAAGCATCATTGTTACACTGCATAAAGTAGAAATGAGACTTAAATTAATAAAACGAAATAAAACTAAATAAATAATAATTTAGAAAATATTTTGAAACTTTTATGCTCAGTTAATACGCTCATTTCAGTATTCATTTGAAGTTTTGAATTTTCTAGAAACCATCTTCTTACATCTTAAAATTAACCATCATGTCAAATTCCAAGTTCTACCACCTCTCTCAAAATAAAGGGCTGTGTTGAAATAGAAACTGTCACCATTAATTGCCAACATTAATTTTGAAATTGGTTTGTTATTTCCTAATATTCCACAGAAACGTAATTTAGAAACCTTTTAAAGGCCTTTTTTAGAGCGTTTGTTGTTCCTGTGAACCCCAGGTGGTAGAATAATCGGCATAAAATATAGCCTGTGTAGGATCAGAGACTGCTACCATTGATTCGCAGCTATTACTTTTATATTTGGTTTATATTCCCTGAAATTGCGTAGAAATCGTAATTTAGGACTTTTTTAGAATGCTTTTCGCACATCCCCTTCACTTCACCCCTTTTTAATTCGAATTTATTTTCGACAGTCCTTCGAGGGCATTTATATTTTATAAGTAACTACCATGCCATATTTAAAATTTCTAGCCTTTTCAGTATCACAGAAATCGCAATTTAGAAAGTTTTTAGCTACTGAAACCCCCTGGTGGTAGTGGCACAGACATAAAATATAGCTTATGATTGAGCAGGTTCTGTCACCAACAATTTGTCATCATTATTTTTTTAATCGGTTTGGTATTTGATAAGATTACATAAAAATTGTTATTTACAACGCTTTTCGCTCACTTCACCTTTTTTAAATTTGAAATTTCTTTCGACAGTTCTTAGAAAGCAGTTGCATCTTGTAAGTAAATACCATGCCATACTTCAAAGTGTTAGACCCTTCAGTTATGCAAAAAACGGAAATTAGAACATGTTTTGCTTTTGCAACCCTCAGATGGTAGTGACAGCAACATAAAATATAACCTATGTTATAGCAGTGACTGTCACCATTGATTTGCAACCATTACTTTTGAAACATCTTTGGAATTTCCTGAGATTGAATAGAAATCGCAATTTAGAATGTTTTTAGAACGTTTTTCGCGTATTTTCACCTCTTTTTGAATTTCTAATTTTTTCGAAACTGATATTAAAGATCATTTATATGTAATACATATGTACCTTGCCTAATTCTAAGTTGCTAGCCCCTACCGATCACAAAAATCGAAATTTAGAACGCTTTTTTGCTCCTGCAACGTCTAGGTGATAGTGATACCGACTTAAAATAGCGTCTATGTTAGAACAGAGGCTGTCAGCATCAATTTCTTAACATTACTTTTGAAATCAGTTTGATTCTTCCTGAGATATTGGTGACAAATCGGCATTTAGAACGTTTTTAGAACGCTTTTCGCTCATTTTACTCCTGCATCTCCTCTGGGTTAGTGGAAACATATATAAAATATAGCCTATCTTGGAGCAAGATCTGTCACCATCATTTTAACGCCATTATAATTGAAATCGGTTCCTTATTTCCTGAGATTGCATAGAAATTGCAATTTAGAACGGTTTTTACAACGCTTTTTGCGCATTTTGACCCCCCTTTTAAATTTCGATTTTTTTAGGAAATGTACTTAGAGATCATTGATATCTTATAACTAACTACCATTCTAAATTTCACTACTCAAGGCCCTTCCGTCACGCAAAAAGAGCAATTTAGAACATTTTTCTCCTGCAGCCCCTTTGGGGTAGTGGCACCGACATAAAACATAGCCTATGTTGGAGCAGGGATTTTCACCATCATTTTGACGCCATTATTTTTCAAATCGGTTTGGTATTTCCTGAGATTGTGTAGAAACTACCATTTAGAACGTTTTTTAGAACGCTTTATGCGCATTTCACACCTTTCAAATTTCGAATTGTTTAAGAACTGTTCTTAGACATCATTTATATCTTATAGGTATCTAATATTCAAAATTTCATATTTCTAGGCCTTTCAGTAACGCTAAAATCGCATTTTAGAACGTTTTTTGCTCCTACACCCCCTTTGGGGTAGTGGCACCCACATAAAACATAGCCTATCTTGGAGCAAACGTTGTCACTATCATTTTGACACCAACATTTTTTAAATCGGTTTGGTATTTCCTGAGATTATGTAGAAACTACCATTTAGAACGTTTTTTAGGACGCTTTTTGTGCATTTTCACCCCTTTTAAATTTCGAATTGTTTAAGAACTGTTCTTAGACACCATTTATATCTTATAAGTAACTAATATTCCAAATTTCATATTTCTAGGTCCTTCAGTAACGCAAAAATCGCATTTTTAGAACGTTTTTTGCTCCTGCACCCCCTTTGGGTTAGTGGCACCGACATAAAACATAGCCTATCTTGGAGCAAACGTTGTCACCATCATTTTGACACCAATATTTTTTAAATCGGTTTGGTATTTCCTGAGATTATGTAGAAACTCCCATTTAGAACGTTTTTTAGAACGCTTTTTGTGCATTTTCACCCCTTTTAAATTTCGAATTGTTTAAGAACTGTTCTTATACACCATTTATATCTTATAAGTAACTAATATTCCAAATTTCATATTTCTAGGCCCTTCAGTAACGCAAAAATCGCATTTTTAGAACGTTTTTTGCTCCTGCACCCCCTTTGGGGTAGTGGCACCGACATAAGATATAGCCTATGTTCTAAGTTGGGCGAACACCATCATTTTGATATCATTACATTTGGAATCGGTTCGGTAGTTCCTGAGCTTATCTCCGACAAATAAACAATTTTTACCTCTTTATAATAGGAGTATGATATGATTACAAGGAATTTTATGAGTATTTTAATATATGTAAAAAAATTTCCATCAGTTTTATTGTTTCAGCAGTGAAAATAGTAAATAAATGGTACTTAGTTATCCCGTCGACCAAAAATCTATCGCCAAACTATAAGATTAAATGCCAATAATGCTTGATCGTAAATGACACATTCACTTGACTGTAAGCAAGTTACACGTGTTTATGTCATCAAGTGATTTTTATTTCGACGTTTTATTTGTATATTTATTAATGTTATACTAATTTATTTTTTCTTTCGTTATTTAAAATAAAAATTACGTCAATTTGTATAATTTGGCGAGTGTTTTAGCGATTTATATAATTTGGCGAAATTGGTCGACGGGATAACTAAGTTGTACCAAATAAATTTGTGACATTGATGTTTTAGACTAAGCATGTGTTTTTTTATTTATATATTTTTATGTGTGTTGGTTTAACAGTTTTAAAGAGAAACACATTATATTAGACACTTAAATAAATAGAACTTTACATTTACATGGACAATTTATAATAACCCTTAACAGCTGTATTCGAATTAGCTGTCATTTCTAAGCTTGATTGGAATGGCAGCAGAATTGTAAACGTAATCATGGCGACATGACGTAATTTTGGTGTTTGTTTACATATCTACCCTTCCCAGATTGTATCAGTTACGGTCAGAGTCAAATTTCAATTTTGGGCAGGGTATCAGAACCCTCTGGCGAGCGACTTCATACACTTCATACATTAAACGCAAATCAGTCTGCCTGTAGTAGTATCTAAGTATGCCTTGAGTATGGCCTTTCTTCGTTAATATTAAAAAAACTGTCGTATACAAAAATATGGAAATCGGTGGTATTATAAAGAAATATTTGATAAACACGCTGATGCAGACAGTTTTCAAATCGAAGAATTACTTTCAGAGATATTTAATGCTAAAGTTGGACAAAATCGTTCCATTAAAAAAGTTTTATTGGAGCAAAAACTATACATGAGAATTTAATCATTTTTAGATCATTTTATAGGTTATAAGTTCCCGGTGTGCAGATTGCATTTTTTTTTTACTATTTTTGAGGTTTTATGTCTATTTTAAATTCAAATTTTCAGTATTTCGAGAGATATTTTTTACAAATTTAAAAAATATTATTAATTTAAACTGTTGCCAACATTATAAACAGCGCAAACAATAATGTTTACTTCAAATTAAAAATTTATTTACACGGGACTATTGTAAACAGAAAAAAAAATTTTAATTAGAATTAAATGATTACATGTTAAAAGCAGGAAAATTGCGTCAAAAGAACCATATTTACACTGGAATTTTAAAAGAGAAACAATGTTAAAATAAAAAAATCATTACTATGCGTTAAAACCTGTAAATGGAGGAAATTACGTCATATTTAAAATGGCCAAAAAATATGGCAAAACAATTTAAATTAAAAAGTATATCTGCGCGAGACATTTACTTGATATTTTGAGATAATATTTTCAACTATTATCGTGAATTCGAAGACAGCGCAAATAATATTTCCTTCTAACAACAAAAGTATTTCCACGTGAATATTAATAAGAGAAATAAAACTTTGGTGTAAATTACGTCATATTTAAAACGATACATTTAAAATGTATTATTTGAAAGAACTATCTTATAGCGCTGTTAAAAAATACCGGGAGACAATGACACTGTTTACTTAATTCATTTTACATTAGCTTATTTTCGAATGTTTAACTAATTTTTTTAATTAAATACGGAAACAGCCATTGTATCTTTTAACAGCAGCAGATATGGTCTTAAAAATCCCCAATCCAAGAAAAACGAATGTAAACCCGTTTACAGAGAGATCGCTACTGTTTTTTTTTGTTGTTTTTTTAAATTTTAATTCAATATTTTTAAAGCCGATCAAATTAGCGTGCTTTTTGGATTTTGGTGTCCCTGAACGGGGGTTGGCGAGCGTAGCTCGTAGGAGGCAGAGCCCCCTAGTAATATAAAAAAAATAAAAACAAAAAATGCTGTCCCAAAAATATAAGACAACCTGTGTTAAAATCTGGTTTAAGTACTGATATCCAAAATTTGCATATTCCATGATCATGTATACTTGTGACGCAATAGTTTTCTGAGATAAAAGCGAAATTGTCTTTCCGTATCGTACTGATTGCAGAGATGCCTCGCAATGTGTAATTTTCAAAAAGGAAAATTTTGTCAACCTATTATTTAAAGGCTCATGGATGGAAAGTTGCGGACATCGCAAGAAAAATTGGACGCAGTAGGATTGGTATTTACCGAATTCTGCCAAAAAGTGACAATTCTGAAACAAAATCTCTTTCTAGATGTCCCAAAAAAAAAAAAAAAAAACTAAACGGCAAGACAAAGAGATTCTGAGATTAGTTTCAACCGAGGACCTGCCTGTGCGGTCCCTTTCTAAAGAAGTAAGCTTTCCAATATCAAAATCCGCGGTCCATTGACGGCTTCATGCAAATACATATCGAAAAATGCGTCGTTCGCCAAAGTTTACAAAACGGTATAAAGAGGCTCATGCTCAGAGGGTACGAAATCACATGAATTGGACAGATAAATTGATTGAGTGTTCTTTTCAGTGATGAAAATAAATTTAATTTAGATGGCACCGATGGTTGTGCATATTACTGACACGACACGATATTCACAAGGAACCACGAACTTTTTTCAGCAAAGAGGGGGTTCATTCATGGTGAGGGGGGGGGCATTTTCTTATAACAGAACAACTGATATTGCTTTTTTGTAAGATCGTCAGTGTTCCGAAGATTACCAGAAAAGGCTTGAAGCACAGTTACTTCTATTTGGTAAGTTGCTAGCTGGGAGACAAATGGATATACCAGCAAGACAATTGCTCAATTAGCGGGTTCAACTCTACAATGCAGTGGTTTAGACAAAACCAAGTAACTATTATGGACTGACCAGCTATAAGTCCTGACCTGAACCCAATAGTAAACCTCTGGTGAAGATTAGCTAGAAACATACATGCTAATGAGCGTCAATTCGCAACGGTTCAATATCGACAGCTACAAATTGAAGAAAGTTGCTTTCTTTAAAGCCAGAATTTTTTTAAACTTTATTTCTGAGCATGCCTGATGAATTTTTGAAGTGATTAAAAAAAAGCTTTAAGTTTTCTCACAAAGTCTGAGATTGTGAATATTATTTTTGTATAGTACCATTATTGTCTTGATATTATTTATAATTATAAATTATGAAATTGTTACTCCTCTATTTCAATTGCAAACAAAAATAAACCATTGTCCATAACTGTATTCTGAACGCAACCATTGTTTTAAGCTAATCCATTTTTATGTAAAATGGAGAAATTATTTGACAATAATATAAAATCTGCATATGAGGCAGATATTTTCGTTGTATGGTTTCTTCGTTTCCTTTCCATAGGCAGAATGATTGTCCTTTTTTCCACGATAGAAGATCCTTTATCTCCTATAAAGTTACCACAATATATCTTAAAAATTAATAGTAATAAAAACAAGTTCCTATGAGACTCATCTATTAACGCAAGGTAATTTAAATGACTTCGTTCAGTGTTTGAACTTTGTCTAAACAAAAGTTGAACTTTCGGATTCAATGCTGAAAAGCTGGAATCTCGCTTACAAAGAAACTAAAGCATGTTTCTTTCATGACTACCAAAAAGAATTTAACTTTCTTCAGAGCGAAAAATTATTAAGGAAGAATGCCTATGAAAAATCTTTAAAAAAAATGAAAATTTTCTTTTTAGCCTAAAATATTCTACGTTCTTTTCCGTTTCCAACTTCGTCATTCACAGCGCACAATTTAATAAGACCACACTAAACAAATACCTCTCTCCAAACTTTTAAATGCGTTTTCTCAAAGTTGTGTTTTTAAATTGATAGACACTGTAGAAAATTTCGTAATTAAGCTATAGATTTCTAATTTGGACTGAAACTACATGAGACATACAAGGTGTGTTCACAAAGTTTCAAGACTGATCTCAGAATACAAAATTTATTAAACACTTTTGTACAGCGAACTAAAATTCTTTGAAATATGATCCTTGGGCATGAACACACCGCTGCCAGCGTTTTTTCCATTGTTCATAGGCTCCCTGGAAGTCCTCTCGCGCAAGGCTGTTAAGAAACCTCGTCGAAGCTGCCTAGATCACTGGAATCGTGTTGAATTGATTCCTTTTCAGGTCTTTCTTGACACGAGGGAACAAAAAAAAGTCTCTGGGAGCAAGTTCGGAGCTTGCGGTAGTATTGCCATGTTAAAATTAGACAAAACTTCGGCGGCGACGAGCGACGTGTGAGAGGACGCCTTGACGTGGAGAACAATCCAAGGGGATGTGCCACTCTGCACTTTGACATTTCGTTTCAGGATCGTGCTGTTAGACTGAGGTCTCATCACCAGTAACAAATTTATCCAAAAAATCGGAATCGTCCTGTAAGCGACTCAACCAGTTTTCGATGGGGATCAATGA
Source organism: Maratus speciosus (assembly GCA_963932465.1). Lineage (NCBI taxonomy): Eukaryota > Metazoa > Arthropoda > Arachnida > Araneae > Salticidae > Maratus > Maratus speciosus. The sequence continues at coordinate 242,203,902 of OZ010788.1, read as the reverse complement.
CATGCACTCACTCCACTGGCTATCCACTCACTGCTACGTCTCGGAGGCAACTGACACTCCTGCGCTCCGTTAGCTAACACCCCACACTATCTGACCCTGTCGGTGGCACGTGTATGCGCGTGCACCCCTACTCAGGAAAGGAAACAATCAGTCTTGAAACTTTGTGAACACACCCTGTATACAGCCGTCCAAAAAAAGGAGAACACACCACACATTTAATTCAACAAATTATTCCAGGGAAAAAGAAAATAGTCATTCGATTGAGGATTACGTCATTTTTCAATTTACGATTTACCAGAATTTTTTTTTTTTCATTTTGAGTATTTTACTGATATTTTTTTAACCAGAGCTTTTCAATTTTTTAAAATTTTACGCCACGATAAAGCTTTAGAAGAAGTTATTTCTAATGACAATTGGTGTCATTAGAAAGAACATTATTGAAACTTTCTAAAAAAATTTACGATTTTTTACGCAGTGTTAAAATAATGGTTAAAACGTATTTTCAAACCGCATCCTCGACAGTTTCAACTGCGATTAGCTAATGATACGTCCTAAAATAACTGCCGAGTTTAGTAAAAAATTGAATGTCTTTGCCTTTCTGAGGTTCTGGAAATTTTTTGAGTGGAATCGTTTTTCAGGTGTATTTGTAATTATATAAACGAGTTGGAACCCGTCGAAGTTCGACGAACTAAAATGTTAGAAAGGAACTATCCGATCGAATTTATAATAAACCTACAAAAATAATTACAATAAAAAATTCATCTTACATTGTTTATCTAACTCTATCTTCGAACACAATATGTAATTTTTTTTTCTCTTTTCAAAATTTGAGAAGCGATAAAAAAATTTTTCGCGATATCTTATTGTGATTTTCAGAGCTTTTTCGTAATTTCTGCTGTTTTTTGACGTACCCGGGCAACGCCGGGCAAGTTCGCTAGTAAACAAATAATATTTTAAACCTAAATTTACCAAAATATTATTTCCCCAAACTTCAACTGCTTAAATTATTGAAAAATTAAACTGTATTAGAATACGTAATCAAGATGAGTAATTATGATGAAGTTATCGATTGAGTTTATCGATGTTTGTTTTTACGGGATGAAAAATCAGTAAGAAGGATTTCTCTTTGTCACATCATAAAATTTTCCCCCATAAAATCTAAACTGTACATTATTTTCACTTTCTCATAATTTACATACGCAGCACTCAAATTTACAATTTGAAAGTATTTTAACGCGAAATAGATTATTAATGAATGTATTTCCAAACTTAAAGTCACGTTTGTCCGATACAACTTCTCATGTGAACATTCGCACAAACTTTAAGTTCTAATCTCAGTACCCGCGAAAAAAATTCAGAAATTTGCCTTTAGTTGTCATAGTATAGGTCAAATATTTAGTTTTATCAAAAAAATGATCGTCTTGTTTTAAATATGACATCATTTTTACTCACTGAATCATTTTGCCTACCGTCTTAAACTCGGTATCAGCGTAATGTAAAAATATTGAAATGTAACTGATTTATGAAAAAAAATGCGTGTTTTTTTTAATGTCTGACGTCATTTTCTGTTCAAAAATTATAAAAAAGTTACTTTTATTTGTAATGTGAAAATGGCATCAATAAGGATATAATCAATAAAAATAATAAACCATGACTATTTTCCCTTTACTTTCACTATAAATAGACTTCAGTTGCCACGATTACAAAATTTGAATTAAAAACTACAAAAAAATTAATAACTCAAAAATAAATTGAGATACAGCTTTCAAACATACTGCATTAAAACAGCATTTCTTTCCTTATACGACGGTGTTAAAATTTAAAATGTGCGATGTTTAGAAGTTTAAAAATTTGCAGTAGAGATAATTGCAAAACAGAAATTTTATTTCAAATTTCAAAGTGTTTCCATTCGCAAAGTGACGTAGTATGCGTTACGCACAGATATGTTTGTTCTTTATATGACGTATGCGTTACGCACAGATATGTTTGTCCTTTATATGATGTATGCGTTACGCACAGATATGTTTGTCCTTTATAATATAGATACGTAGCACCTATAGTCGTAGTTCGGTCCGTCGTCCGTCTGTCTGTCCGTCCGTCCGTCCGTATATAACAGCAAAAACTACCCAACCGAATGGTCTGAAATTTTAAATATATAATTGTTGCAAAATTTTGTCGAGTCATTTAAAATTTTATAAAAATCGGATGTATAGTTTAATTACAGGGACAGTCAAAAGTTTTCCGTTACATTACGGCCAATAGGAAAAAAATTATTTCAAGTGCATTTTAATGATGTTACAGCCTTTTGAACAGAATGAAATTGATATGTACTTATGAAGTGCACTAAAATAAACATTCAGTACAATATGCGGTGCAAAAAAATATTTATAAAACTAGTTATAGTACGAACGCATCTCATTTCCCACGTTTGACGTACAATTTCCAACTTGTTCAATTGACGGTTCATAGTGCCGTTTTCGATTATATGGCCTAAAAATTAAATTTTTTTCAACCACGTTTGGATGCAGTTTTTAGAGCAAGGGTAAATCTTTTGAGTTATAGGATATTTAAAAGACAAAACGTAAAATGTTACGTTAAACATTTAAAAAAAAAAAAAAGAAAAAAAAGAAAAAAAAAAGAAAGAAAAGAAAAGAAAAGAAAAAGACAGTTATGATACTTACTATGGAGACAAACTGGTTCAGGGAACCAATCACCATTTAAACAAGTTATTCCCTGGTTTCTTCTGGATGTTCCTTGAAAAGAATGAGTTTGGTGGCAGAATAACATTACGGCCGAACCATTAGCTAAAATAGACCCTGGAGGAATCTAAAATATAGGAAATCCGGAATTAAAAACGTATTTTTCCAATCAAAACGCGCTACTTTTTCTGTCAGCACGTTTCTAGTTGTAATGTAAAGCTTTTTGTGCATTCAAGAAACATTTCATCCGATTTGTACATTTCTTCATTTTGATGCAAAAAAATTTCTTCATTTATTTGTATACCTTAACTTTCGTTTAGTATATATTATAATAATGTTATTAATAGAATCATCCGTGCATGCTTTTGTCCAAGTTATACTGATCATAGTTTTGACAGGTGACTTTATGAAGATGATTTAACAAATTTACAATGAATAAATTTGTAAAGAATCAGATGAGGAAGCTTATTTGTTTGTTTCCAAAAGAATTAACAAGTTTTTGTTCAGGAGAAAAGCTATGAAATCTCTAGTCTCGTTGGCTGCATTACCTTTATTCTGCTTTTCTGTACTCTAATAGCCTGTGGCACAATTATGGATAAAACAGTTGCAAGATATTTTAAAATAAATAAAAATATTAATTTAGCAAGCAAATTATAACAATGTCATATCAAATAAATAATACATTCTTTAATGATACATATAACAGCTAAATAAGGCCAGTTTTGTTCTCGATATCCGATCAGGGGATATCCACAATCACTACTTTCATAGCTTCCGTTAGTGCATTAAAGAGTTCAAAAAACAATACATACAGTTAAATGCAATTGGGAATGTAAAATAATCCTGCTTTAGGCACTCTTTTTTAGTGTTATTTGATCTAAATAACATGCAGGTTGCTTAAGTTTTACTACCGTCTATGTCAGGTCAAAACTACATATTCAAATGAATGAAATTATCATATTGACATAAATAGCGATTTTAATCATGCTTTTTATCAACCTAATTTAAATTATCTTACCAAGGTGTAAACAGAATCGGTCTAAAACGGAAAATTTTCATGCTTCTGCCGAAAGGAATATCGTACAAATCGACCTTCTAATACGAAAACCTGTCTAAAAATAGTTATTTTTCCAGATATTGATTCTGTTTTCACATGTTTTAATGTACGTGAATCAGTAAAACCTGGGATAACAGAAGCTGTTTATAACGAAATCTTTTCTTAAATATAAAAACTTCACAGTCCCTACTGAATTCATAACTCACAATTGTAAATGCTCAATCGGGAACCTCTCCAAAATTGAATTTTGTTTTGGTCCCTAGCGATAGCACCCTTACAGACTTGACTTTGTAAGATTATTATATTTATGTCCGCTCAATCACCGCTATAAATTAGTAGGGGGTCTGTGTTTTGTGGTCAATCACAGCCTCCTCTCTTATTTGGCTCTCTGGTCGTCAATGGAATGTGGGAATCGAGTCTCAAATATATTGCACCTACATATAAATGGCAATTTCTTTTTAAAAATTACATTTATTCTCGATTTGTATAAACAATCAGTTTGGGGACTTTGAATGAACTACACTGACGTAAGAAAATGGCAACTCCTGCAAAGTGAAGCGTAGCGTATCTGTGAAAGATTAATACAACGGCTGTTAGTCGATTATCGACTGAAAAAGTTTTTGAAATTTTCATTGCAACCTTACACCTTTATGGTTGAAGTATCTTTAATTTTTTAATTAAATAAACACCAAAATCTTCAAACACTAAATTATTATCTTACATTAATACTAAAAGGCTCTGCTCCCTACGAGCTACGCTCGCCAACCCCCGTTCAGATTCCGCAAACTCTAAAAGCACGCTAATTTGATCAGCTTTAGAAAAGTTTCGGAAGGCTGAATTATAATTTAAAAAACAGTGACGATCTCCCTGTTAACGGGTTGTTTTTATCTTTGATTAAATGAGATCAGTGAAATTTTTTAAAATAAGCTAATGTAAAATTAATTAAATAAACAGAGTCTTTGTCTCCCGGTATTTTTTAACAACGCTATAAGAAAGGTCTTTTAAATAAGACATTTTAAATGAATCATTTTAAATCTGACGTAATTTTCACCAAAGTTTTCGTTATCGGCCGTCGAAAATCAACCAACCAACCTTTTTAATATTCACGTGAAAATACTTTTGTTGTTAGAAAGGCACTATTATTTGCGCTGTCTTAGAATTCGCAACAATAGTTTAAAAGATTATCTCAAAATATGAAATAAATGACTCGCGCAAATATAATTTTTAATTTAAACTTTTTGGCAATATCATTATTTGGTCATTTTAAATATGACGTAATTTCCTCCGTTTACGACTTTTAACGCATATTAATGAATTTATTATTTTACAATTTTCTTTCTCTTTTAAAATTCACGTGTAAATATAGTTCTTATGACTTAATTTTCTATACTTTCCTGCTTTTAAAACGTAATCATTTAATTCTAATTTGAAAGTTTTTTTTCTGTTTATAATAGTCTCGTGTAAATAAATTTTTAATTTGAAGGAAATATTATTCTTTGTGCTGTTTTAAAATTTGCAAGAATTTAAAATAATACCCTTTTCTAAAAGCTGTAAAAAATATTTATCAAAATGTTAAAATTTTGAATATAAAATGGAAATAAATCCTCAAAAAATGAATCAAATTAAAAAAATAAATGCAGTCTGCACACCGCGAACTTCTAATGTATAAAAAGATCTAAAAATGATTAAATTACTATTTATAGTTTTTGCTCATATAAAACTTTCTTAATGGAACGATGTTGACCAAATTTAACATCAAATATCTCTTAAAATAATTATTCGATTTGAAAACTGTCTGCATCAGCGTGTTTATCAAAGATTTCTCTATAATATCACCAATTTTTATATTTTTGTATGCAGCAAATTTCTTAATATTAACGAAGAATGACCCCCCGGTCACAAAACAATTTAAAAACAGCGGCATTGACAGCGTTAGTTACTTTTTTTTAGAATAGAGAGATACTTAGTATGGCTCTTACTCCAAAAATGTTTTGAGTTTTCCAAATTTTTCTATAATAAAATATTTTGAGATAGCAGTCAGGCTTACAGATGACAAAAAATTTCCATAACCTTTTTATTCTACTAAAATATATTAAAAGTCAAGAACTAATTTTCAAACAATATATAATATTTCATACATTTTTTATGGAACTAGGAGGCTCAGCCCCCTGTGAGCTAGGCTCTCTAACCCCCGTTCAGACACCGCAGTCTCTAAAAGCACGCTAATTTGATCAGCTTTAAAAAGGTTTCGGAAGATAGAATTTTAATTTAAAACTAGGGGGCTCGGCCCCCTACGAGCTACGCTCGCCAACCCCCCGTTCAGACACTGCAGTCTCTAAAAGCACGCTAATTTGATCGGCTTTAATTGAATTTTTTTGGAAGATTGAATTATAATTATAAAAACAAAGGCGATCGCCCTATAAACGGGTTTCTATTCATTTCTCTTTGATTGGGGAATTTTACGGAAAAATCAGCTGCTGTTAAAAGATACAATGGCATTTCAAAATCATCTAATATAAAATGAATTAAGTAAACAGAGTCTTTGTCTCCCGGTATTTTTTAACAAAGCGAAAAGAAAGTCCTTTTAAATAAAACATTTTAAATATATCGTTTTTAATCTGACGTAATTTTCACCAAACTTTTCTTTCCCTTTTTAATATTCACGTGAAAATGCTTTTATTAGAAATGAAATATTATTTGCGCTGTCAAAAAAAAAAAAAAAAAAAAAAAAAAATAGTTGAAAAGTTTATCTCAAAATATCAAGTAAATGTCTCGCGCTATTTTTATATTTAAACTACTATTTTGCAATATTATTTTTTGTTCATTTTACGTAATAAGTGTAATGCGACGTAAATGTGATGTAATTTCTCCTATTTAAGACTTCTAACGCATGTTAATGAATTTATTACTTTACAATATCCTTTCTCTGTTAAAATTCACGTGTAATTATAGATGAAGTAATTTTCAATAAGTTCCTGCTTTTTATACGTAATTATTTAATTCTAATTTGAAAGTTTTTCTTTTCTGTTTATAATAGTCACGCGTAAATAAATTTTTAATTTGAAGCAAACATTATTGTTTCCGTTGTTTATACAGTTTGGCAACAGGTTAAATTAGTACAATTTTCTGAAATAAGTAAAAAAATATCTCTCGAAATGCTGAAAATTTGAATTTAAAATAGAAATGAAACCTCGAAAAATGAGTCAAATTAAAAAAATAAATTATTTCTGCACACCGGGAAATTATAACGTATAAAATGATCTAAAAAGCATTAAATTCCGATGTATAGTTTTTGCTCCTATAAAACTTTTTTAATGGAACGATTTTGTCCAACTTTAGCATTAAATATCTCTTAAAATAATTCTTCGATTTGAAAACTGTCTACATCAGCGTGTTTATCAAACATTTCTGTATAATACTACCAATTTTCATATTTTTGTATGCATTATTTTCTTAATATTAACGAAGAAAGACCTCCGGTCACAAAAAATTCAAAACCGGCGGCGGCGGCGGCGGCGGTGACAGCGGGAGTTACTTTTTTTTAGAATAGAGAGAAACAAAGGCGATTTCCCTATAAACGGGTTTCTATTCATTTCTCTTTGATTGGGGAATTTTAAGAAAAAATCAGCTGCTCTTAAAAGATACAATGGCTGTTTTCATCTTTGATTAAATAAAATCAGTTAAACATTTCAAAATCAGCTAATATAAAAGGAACTAAGTAAATAGAGTCTTTGCCTCCCGGTATTTTTTAACAAAGCGGAAAAAAGTCCTTTTAAATAAGACATTTTAAATATATCGTTTTTAATCTGACGTAATTTTCAACAAACTTTTCTTTCCCTGTTTAATATTCACGTGAAATACTTTTCTTAGAAATAAAACATTATTTGCGCTGTCCTAACAAAAATAGTAGAAAAGTTCATCTAAAAATATCAAATAAATGTCTCGCGGAATTTTTAAATTTAAACTGTTATGCAATATTATTTTTTGTTCATTTTACGTAATAAGTTTAATGTGACATAAATGTGACGTAATTTCCCCTATTTAAGACTTCTAACGCATGTTAATGAATTTGTTATTTTACAATATCCTTTCTTTTTTAAAATTCACATGTAAATATAGCTTTTATGAAGTAATTTTAAATAAGTTCCTGCTTTTTATACGTAATTATTTAATTCTAATTCAATTTTTTTTCTGTTTAGAATAGTCACGGGTAAATAAATTTTTAGTTTGAAGCAAACATTATTGCTTGCGCTGTTTATACAGTTGGCAACAGTTTAAATTAATACCGTTTTCTAAAATCAGTAAAAAATATCTCTCGAAATGCTGAAAATTTGAATTTAAATAGAAATAAAACCACAATTAATGAGTCAAATTAAAAAAATTAAAGCAGTCTGCACACCGGTAAATTCTAACGTATAAAATGATCTAAAAATGAATTAATTCCCATGCATAGTTTTTGCTCCTATAAAACTTTTTTAATGGAACGATTTTGTCCAACTTTAGCATTAAATATCTCTTAAAATAATTCTTCGATTTGAAAACTGTCTGCATCAGCGTGTTTATCAAACATTTCTCTATAATACCGTCGATTTTCATATTTTTGTATGCAATATTTTTCTTAATATTAACGGAGAAAGACCTTCGGTCACAAAAAATTCAAAACCGGCGGCGGCGGTGACAGCATAAGTTACTTTTTTTTAGAATAGAGAGATACATAAAATTCTAAATTAATATTGATTGAAAAGGAAATTTTTTACAGAAGTACACTTAAAAAGGTAAAAATTATATTACTTTTACATATGTCGTTTTTCTTTCGTAACGACACGTCCTCCAATTCCAGTAGAAATCTCCAAATTTTATTTTTTTCATATGTCCATCATGAAGAACGGGGATTACACAGCCATCTAGATAATGTAAAACGAATTGTTAATTTTAAATTTCAAACAGAATATACAGATTACACAATGATCTTGTAATTTTTGTGTTCTTTTCGTAATTCCCTGATGAAAATCATTAGAAATAAAGCGTAACAACACCACATCATAGCTGCCAACTTGTATGGATTTTTCATACCACTAAAATTTGATAGATAATTTTAGCTAATTGAATCACCGAAATTCAAGTAATTTTATCGTTTAAGTAAGTCAAAAATTTCTATTAAATTTTAGTGGTAAGAAAAATCCGTACAAGTTGGCAGCTATGCCACATGTTGAACGATATACACTCAAACCATTTATTATTAAGGTCTAACAGAATATGGAGTTTGATCAAATTCCATGTATTAGTTCTTGTGATACAGTAGCCAAAAAACTTATATCTCACGCAGAGTAAGAGGCTGACAGGCAGAAAGACATATTTCAAAAATAGTGAAACTTGTTCGAGACATCCAAAAATATGTAAATCCAACAAAAAATGGAAATCGAAAATGTTTACGATTCTAATGATATTATATCTATTCTATTTCGGTTCTTATGTATATAGGCAAACTAAGTACGTGTTCCTGATCACTGCTGATCACCACACGGTGCACCAGGAAAGGGCCACCACGGCGTCCAAGCTACCAAGGGGACCATCTTTCATATGCGCTCGGACCCGCTCACAAAGGGTCGCTACCTCCCTTAGAGCACGTGACATGAGTATCACGGCCCACCAAGTAAACGGGTCAAGACCCGGATATGAGATCGCCAAGGCAGGAACCCCCCTTAGGCTTCCTTCCGGTATTGCACAATTTTTGGGAATATCGGACCCACACGTCCGCATGGGTCAACTTCACTCCCTTAAATTATTTACTACTTTGACATCTCACCATCACGACAGTCAACGAACACTGGCACATTCTAGCACTGCAACGGGCCAACATCCATGGTACTCATCAACATAGCAAGAGCCGAGACTCCTAAAGGAGGGCCTGCCTAGCTCGTCGACCCCACCCTCAAATTGGGCTAGTGCCCTGTGAAATAACGACTCAACTACCAAAATTTACACAACTTTATTATTCAACATACAGAGCACATTTGATATGGGTGGGATCCGCACGAGTGCGGATTTACAAACTATTTACATATATACACGGCCTTACAGCCAAAACACATGTTAGACTATCAAGGAATAAATTTAATGAGTTTATTTACATGCCATTCTTCTTTCTTCTATCTTCATTCTTCTTCATCTTTCTTTCCCCAACAACTTAAATAACTACAGCTGAGCGATCAACACCACCAAATGCCATCTCACTACATCCTATTAAGAGACCACTGTCGTAATGTTACCATAAATGAGGTTTCATTACTTTGAGAAAGGTCTCAAGAGACCGTCTCAAGTTCGAAACCGTGAAATAATTCCGAACTGAGGCTCGAGGGAACCTCGGACAGTATTTGTCTCTAAGTGGCCGAGTACCTACACACTCCAACAGAAGGTGTTCACTGGAAGCCGGACGTGGGGACGTGCAAAATGGGCATGCACGAGGCAGAGGTTTCACTCGAAATCTCCGGTAGTAATATGGGAACGGGCCATGTCCGGTTACCGCCCAGTTGAGTAATGGAGAAGTCCAAGTTCGTCCCTCCGAAACCCTTGGTATTATTCGGTAGACGCTTCGACTTACAGTCTCCTCCTCCCACCTCTCCTGCCAGGTCCTTACTATTTCCCTAGACAGGAAGTGCTTCACTACACTAGGTGCGAGTCAACATGGGCACTCACAACGTCAAGCTCCGCACCCGCTTTTGCGAGTGAATCGACAGCTTCGTTGCCTCGGACTCCCACATGAGCCTTGACCCAAAACCAATCAATCTCAAGATCCTCCCCCGCCTCGTGGATCTCCGCAATGAGCGGATCTCTACTATTTGGATTAGACAGCGCCACAAGCGACGACATTGAATCGCTGAGCACCGAGAATTTCTCATACAGTGAGCCGCACAGCTCCAACCCCCGTAAAATTGCAATCAACTCCGCCTGAAACACAGTTGCGTACGGCGGGAGGCCGTATGACCTCTCTGCAACTAAAACACAATGACCAAATATCGCTACGCCAGACCCGACACCTTGGTCTGTTTTAGAGCCGTCTGTATAGACCGTTACTCTTGAGAGGTCAAACTCCTCGATGTTCTGAGGAGCCTCAACCCAGTCAATGGCCGGAGCTCTCGAGGGATGCGTTCTGAATCTAACAACATCTCTTTGAATTTCTTCTGCACTAAAATGAATCGGACCATAATTAAGGTCCTCATTCAGCCTGAGAGACCGCGCGAGAAGACTCACCTTCTCGACCTGCAAATCCAGTGGAAGAGCACCCGCAAGTACCTGCACCGACGCCGTACTTGTTGTACGGAAACATCGGGTAATGGATAGAAGTGCCGGTCTCTGAGCCGAGACCAGTCTGTCACGCATGCACTTCGTACCCGTCCACCAAAAACTACAGGCATATTTTCCAAGTCTCTCAATTCCCAACTTATAAAGCTTTTTCAGAACTTCCCCTCTTAGACCCCAGCCCCGCCGACTGAGCGAGTGTAATGACCTAACATAATTAGCGACCGATTCCTTAATGTACGCAACGTGTCCCAAGCCATTCAACTTAGCATCGACCACGACACCTAAGTATCGGGCCTGCTGCACTGGCTGTATCGACTTTCCCAGAAAGTGGATACGAGGAAGGGCCCGCGGGTTTGCCCTCCTCCCTCTGGGCCTCATCTTTCTAAAATAGATGGAGGTTGTTTTCTCCGGAGAGAAAATGAGCCTGTGCTCCCTTGCCCACTGCGCTATTCTTGCGAGTGCCACATCAGCGCGCCTACCACACTGGTAAGCGTTTGGGGCCTCAATCAGAAGCCCAAAGTCGTCAGCGTAGGCTATCAACTTCACAAATCGCCCCAAATCCAGCTCAAGGAGTGCGTTGGCGACCAAGTTCCAAAAGAAGGGCCCGGAATTAGAGCCCTGCGGACACCCAACATTGTACTCATGCTCAAAGACCTGAATGTCGGTTCGAAACAAAACCCTCCTCTCAGACAGAAAGCTCTTCACTAGATTGAATAAGTTGCGCGGGCACCCCATTCTTATTAGGGCCTTGAAGATCGACGGCCACCACAAGTTGTTAAAAGCCCCTTTTACGTCCAACATGACGAGACAACAATCTTTGTCCCGATTATGACAGTCTCTTACTGTCGTACGCAATTCATGGAGTGCGTTCTCCGTTCCGACACCAGCCATGAAACCAAATTGGTTTCTGTGAAGGAAGTTATGGGACCTGGCATGAAAAGTGAGCCTGTTGGTCACCAATTTATCCAACATTTTTGACCAGGCCGGCAATAAACATATTGGACGATACGAACTAGGGGCCGAACGATCCCTGCCCACTTTATTGAATAGGACTAAATCTGCCCTTTTCCATGATGAGGGAAAGGCGCCTTCTCTGAGGCATTTGTTCAATAGTCCTATGAATAGGGGTTGATTGGCCCTGAAGAGCATTTCGATTATTTCGAGAGGTAAACCATCCAGGCCAGGAGCATTTCCTTTGTTCAAAGTCCTGAACACTGACTCGACCTCTTTTTGAGTGAATTCCGGGTCGTCGTCTCCGAGATTATGTGCCGATTCCCCAGTGATGTTTTGAACAAGGCGGTCTACATCATTCTCACTAGGAAAATGATATTGCAGTAACTCCTCAACTGTCGAGCTATAATCCGCGATTTTACTCCCGGACCGTGTCTCAACTCCACAAAGTTTGAGTCGATTAGAAGATCGACCTCGTGACCAGTCAAAATGCGGGCCAAACGGGTTGCTCTGATCGATTTCCTCTAAAACCGTACGATAATGGACCCATTTAGCCCTACGGACCGATCGTCTAAATCTTCCCTGGAGTTTACGATATAAGACATCGTACTCCTTTTTTAATACGACGTCACCACATCTTTGGTACCTACGGCGAGCCGCCTGGACCATCTTGCGTTCAACGGTCATTTTGGAGTTCCACCACGGCACAGCTCTTCTCTTGCCACATCTTTTCTTACTGCATGAATCACTGAGTCCTTGAAGGATCTCAGTCAGGGAATCAACACATTCGTCGACAGACTTCCCATTTAGCCAGTCGATTGACATGCTCCCTATCTCATGAGACAGGGCCACTCGAAAGTCTCGCAGGTTCAGTTCCTTTACTCTCACCCGGTATTTGGGCCGGGAAGGCGGCATCTTCGTAGAAAGAACCGTCCTTATACGCCTATGTTGGGTGCTCGTCTCACGAGGCTCCAATTGCCAAGCAAGCACTTTCGTGGGATCAACAAGATGCCCAAGAGCTAGATCAATCCAGCTCGAGCCATTGGCGTTCCTGAATGTCTCTTCACTGAGAGGATCATTCATTATAATTAGGTCGTTCTCCAAACAAAACTCCACAACCTGGTCTCCACGGGCATCAGACGTCTGCAACGAATTGCCCCACACCGTGCTCTTAGAGTTAAAATCCCCAACTACAACTACTGACTTACTTGTGTTTCTATCAAGCAAATCCTTGACCACGTCAAGCTCCGCAGAGATCTCGCCCCTGAGCGGAATATAGACTGATACAATCAGAATGGAAACTTCAGGGCCGAGGTCCACTGACACTGCAACCACATTACTCGCCGTCAAAACCTCCATGACCGGGAGAGATTTATTTATGACAGCGGCCCTACACCGCTTTAATGAGTAATGGGCCACTACATCATCGGGAAGTCCACCCAACTTCCCGTTCCCCAAGATGTACGGCTCCTGAAGACATAAAATGTCGTAGTCATCGAGATCCTTCTGCAGAGTATTCATGGTCGTTATTGATTTGCTCACATTCTGTTGCCCAATAGTCAACTTAACCATAGTCGACTCTCCGTTGTAAACGACTCAACTCCAAGGCACGCGTAGGACAAAAGGGGTCGAGAGCAGAATGATCTAAATTTGCCCTCTGATGTTCTGGGTAAAACTTGTTTACCACTTTACAGTTGAGGCAGGACAAGGATTTACACTTGCCCGCCTTATGCTTGGCGCTCCCACATTCCAAGCAGACCTCCTTATTTTTGCATGACGAACTGATGTGACCGTATCGACCACACTTATAACATTGCGTAGCACGTAGGTGCTCGCTTATTTTCGACCTCGACCATCCAATGACAAGCCGGCGTAGATCTAATAGCCGGTGGAAGGCAGAAAAGGCACATTCCAACACCCAGTTATTCAGTTCTCTTCCCTTCATAGAAAACTTGACTGACATAGAATCCACCTCCACACCAGCCTGCTCTGCAGCAGCTGCGATCACTTCACTCCCTTCGATGTCCCGAGGAACATCAAATATAACGATCCGGGGGCGTCGGAGCTTCGGAACAGAGCATCAGCCCCTCCGCCTCCTTCACGGCTTTCTCTAGAATTTCAGCGTCACTATGGGAGCTGAGGCGTACCAATAGACCACCTGAGCGGGTCGGCCTTTTCCCGAGGACTTCTACTCCAAGCTCGACAGGCTTTATGGTCTCCACCACTCTCTTCTCCACGGACTTGCATCCCTCCTTTAAATCCTTTGGATAGATCAGAAGGACATGGTCGGTGGACGGACCTGCGGTACGGGTCTTCCTACCACTCCCAACCGGACGCTTACTTTTCGTATGTCTACACTCTGTTTCTTCCGGAACCGACGTCCGAGTGACGTCCGCGAAGGAGGTTCGCTGGTCCCGTTCAGCCACTTGTGTGTTTAAGCCCTCTATTTCATTTCTGGCCTTAGCCAGAGCTGAAATAGAGGGCTCAACGAACATGTTCAACGAACAGCTCGTAGACGTCATCCAGATCTGCATTAATCGCAGCCAGCTGTGTTCTATCTTTTCGAGTTTTGCCTGGCAAGGCTGCCATTATCTGAACCTTTAACTTACCAATTAAATCTCTGGCAGCCAGCCTCCGGTCGGAACTCAAGGTGGACTCTTCAAGGTCCACTAAAAGACTACTTTCATTAGTAGCCATTTTAACAATTATAACTCAACTCCTTTAACTCAAATCCTTTAAGCTCCTTGACAGGTCTGCACTACCACTACTGGCTACTCTGGCTTCCCGGAATTTTAAAAAGACCGGGACGACGAGACGGATTTAGGCCTCGACGCTTCTCCTACGTCGAGGAGCCGGGTGGCCACGCCAAGGCACCGCAACTCGTCCTATTTTATGGTACGTGAAAAACTTAGAAAGTTTTTCAAAGAAGAAAAAAAATAAAAAGTTTCGAACCAAGTTCGAAACCTTGAACACAGGAATAAGAGATCTACAAATTAAAAAAAATTAAAAAAAAAGAAAGAGTGGATTTATTTCACACTTCACAACTGCTCTTGTGACCTTAACGGTTATCACGTAAAGTGAAAGGCGTACCGTTAGAGGGTCAATGCACTACCAAATCCGCTTTAGATCTCTTGAAAGCTAGAGTTCACGTACTCATAAAACGCCAGATAGTTTCCCACCCGGTATGTATATAGGAGAAAAAAAAATAAACTAATAACCACAATAAATGTTTGTTAATAATATGCGACTCAACCTTAAAGAAAGCATCTTATTATGCATTTGCGCAATAGTGATTGATCAGTCAAAATTTACCAAACTGGACGACGGAAAGCTGGTGAAAGATTGAAATACATATGTATCATGTTTTCAGATTCTTATAATCCGTCTATCTATAAATATGTGGCGTTTATTTCTATGTTTTTTTCAACGTGGATCATTCACGCTGATTGTATTTTATTTTTAGATCAAAAGGTTCAATACATAAAAGTAATTGTATTTTGAAAATTGATATTACGCTTTTGTAACATATATATAAGAAAATAAAAGCGAAAAATCATGCATTAAGCATAGGTAATTCATTTCCCAATTCATAACATTTTTCAACACTTCCAAAATAATGCAACGGAACTTCAGCGTTTAAAAAGGTAAAACAAGAATTCAGTAATTAAAGTTTATAGCTGGAAAAGAACTCGAATTATTTTATGAAGCTTTGTATATGATGTATAGATCATCTGTATATACACTACATAGTATGCTAAAATGTAGCGTAGTTACAATACGTATCACATAATCGAAAATTTACATTCATAAATTTCCTCCAATAGACAGAATTGCATTCGAATAATTTTATACATCCCTGTATATTATCAACAAATTTTTATACACTCCTCATATTAAACTAAAATTCACTCCAGAAATAAAATGCATAACATAACTGAAAACGCAATGTCCCATATTACCTTCCATACACGGCAATGTATCCGGTAAATTGAGTAGTCTTGTATATCAATTTATTCATATTCTAAAATATCTCTTAGTATATTAAATATAGCTCATCTGAAAAATGCACATTAAAAAACAACCTTATGCAATTACGTTAATACACAGTAATGCTTACGAATTATTTTGTGTATATGATCTGTAGAATTTGTGCACACAACATAGTACTGTTCGTTTACTAAAGCTGCGCCTAGCACTCTGGGACAATGGAGGATATTCCAAATATGGGTTCGAGGCTGAAAAAAGTCACGTGATAAATTTACCCAAAGAACTTCTAACTAATAAGAAGGGAAGATACTACTGCTTTGCCTCATGAACTGTTTCATTGGCTAGCGGGGATTTACATTACACGTCTACGGAGCCTTCCCTTCTTTACGCTAGAAGTTTTTACCTTGACCACGTGATCAAAACGGAGATGGAATATCCTCCATTCTACTTTCCAAAGGGATGTTTTGCTGAGATGGGCATTTTCTGAAGTTCTCGTCTGCGTTGTCACTAAAATTAGCGCTTACTTGTTTGTTATTTTTTACTTCCGATCAAAGTTTAAAATTGTATTAATATCTCGTTTTAATTCAAATTAAAACTTCTATATTCAGTTTTCAAATGGCTAGTTCGAGTAGAAATAAATCTTAAAGGATTGGTCGTAAGAAAATAATACAGTCAATCAGGATAACTTTGATCCGCATTTTCTCTATTTTCATATGGCACACTCTTATTTGAAGAATATTTTCGCAACTAGGAGCATAAAAGAGAAGAAATGATCCTAAATTATTGTTTGACTATAAAAAATTAAGGAATAATAAGGATAAAAGCAATAAAAAATGGATTTTTAGCCTGGTTCAAAGTTACCCAGCCATTTAGAGTAACTTTGCACCATATGATAAATTTTTGTATAAAATAATTAATTATAAAAAAAAAAGTATTGTAGTCAGGACAACTTTAAACACCAAAAAATGTTTTCAGATATGTAAAGACTGCGAATTTACATTTCCCAACATCATAAGATTTGTATAATTTAAGATATTACAACAAATATCAGGCATAAGATAGTGGAAGAAGAGAACCATGAACATTTAGAAATAAAAAAAACCTGTTTATTATTCATATAAAACATAAAAATGCAGTGAAAAACAATTTTCAATGTTTTAACTCTATAATATATCCATAGTTACAGTAATACATACAAATACTAGTATTATTCAAACAAGAATAAAAAACGTCGAACGTATGAAATGTCAAATTTAAGTAGCTCCGCCTCTAACCACGCCTGTAAATGAATTGTATGTATTTTACACATATTTGTAAAAATATTTACATGTCATATCTAATGCACACTTTCGGCATTTATATAAAATATACGTGCAAATATGGGAAATTTTCGACAGTAGCACCTATAATCAGTAAATTATAAGCATCAGTGTAACTTTGAGCCGGCTCAAAGTTACCCTGAAAATGCGGTAAAATGCTAGTGCCTTCTTATTTTACATTTTATTAACTATTAATAAATAAATAATCATAAAATATTAACACATTTACAACATTATAATAATAATATGTCTGATAAATGAGTATATTGATACTTACTATGAAAATTTAATCGGATATACAACAACTTCAAAACAGCATTCAAAATTAACTTGAAAACAGTACTTCACAAAAACAGTTAGATGATGCAATTAATTGCGCATAATGTTGCTAATTTATTTTCTAAAATAAAGAGTAGAAATCCCAGTTTAGAACCTTGCCAACACAGCACAGTTCTGGAGTTTATTTAGTCTTTTAGAGTCAAAAATATTAAAAAATAGGAGGTGGTGCAAAGTTACACCCCGTGGTTCAAAGTTACCCTGATTGACTGTATAATGTCATTCAATTTTGTGATCAAGAAGCAGAAAAAGGATAATTAATTGTTCCGATAGCTCATTCTACAAAATGAGCCAGTGAAATTGGCGGGGTTTCTAGTAGTACTACTGTATAGAGTCTCGATTATCCGTGTTAATATGGACCGAGCTCACCTCGGATATGCAAAAAACTCGGAAAACCGGATTTACACAAATCGTCAACGACTAAGGAAATGAAATATAAATTTTTACTTAATTCATTCAATTTTATGGTACTAGTAACATTTCTTCCGTTACTTAAATAAAAAAAAAAAAAAACGGGGAATGAAATTGTTTATTTGAAAAAGCGCTGAGATTTCTAAGATTTTTTGCTTACCACTAAAACTTGCCAGTAACTTTTGCCTAATTCAATCGCCGAAATTTAATAATTGTCAACGATTAAATATAGCAAAATTTTGTATTAAATTTTAGAACTAACAAAACCGTACAAATTGGCAGCTACGTTATTCTATTAGTGATATGAAAATTGGAGGTGTTGGTGTAGCCTCTTCTTTTTGCTTAAAGTATTAAATAGTTTTTTTCAATCGAACTTATACCTTTAGAATGGATCATTTTCTTCTCATGGAATGATGGCTTCCATTATTATGAAACAGTCATTATAAATGAAGTGTTAGGTGAAGATGAAAGAGCAGCCGTAAAAAGTTAGAACTCTGATTTCTTGGTCAGAATGGGAAAAAAATGGCCATTTTTTTTTTTTTTTTTTTTTTTTTTTTTTATTATAATGACTGTTTTATAATAAGGGAAGCCATCATTCCATCAGAAGAAAATAACTCGGTTAAAGCTGAAACTCGGTTAAGCGGGACTCGGGACTCTACTGTATTAAAAAAGATCGCCGAGAATTTCAGAAGATGAGGAGGCTAACATTTAAAGGTATAATTTAACAAGTAAGCTTTTTTAATATAATTTTAAAAATAATAAAAAAAACTATTTAGTTGTTGTTGTTTTTTTTTCGCGAAAAGCAAAATGGTTCGATAACTTTTAAAATTTTTAAGCGTCTTCGTTTTTAATAAATATTGACTACAAAAACGTTTTTATATAAGTCGATATTATTTCCCCAAAAGCGCATTCTTAAAAAATGCAGCTAAAAGATCACCCCCATTTTGATAAAATCAAACCAGACCTGACGCATGTGCAATAGCGCGGAGGGTGTTGCTATCCGAAAACAAACAGTGTGCAAAAAATTAGTTAAACATAAATATTCATACACTACAACTGAAAAAACACCTTCAGCTTTTATCGCTCATAAACTGTGTGTACTGTAACAAAAATATTTAGTGTTTGAGGTAAATGAACAATAACTGTTAGCTATATCATATTCCACTGTAAGTATCTTGTAGTACACCCCAATGATATATATATATATATTTCTTTATGTTTGAAATAGTGTAATATTATTAAAATACGCTGCAAACGATTTTACCCCGTAGACCATTATGTAACCGAACTCTTTTGAATGACCCTGCAAATGAATGATAAATGCTTTGTCACCATACTACTGAAATTATGTTTCAGTTCACTTCATAAATACACATCAATTTCATTATGTTTCAAAAAGCGTAACATCATTAAAATGCACCGCAAAGGATTTTGTCCATAATGGAACGGGATTCTTTTCAGTGTCCCTGTAAACGAATTATAAGCGCTACACACTCAGCTTTCAATAGCAAACATGCCATAGCAAACTTCTATCACATGTAGCAATCACATAGCAATGCGAGAGACAGGCAACAGGCAGACAAACCGAAGTCACAAACACTTTTCAACTATGTTGGAAAATGTTAAAAAATTATACAGGGTGTTTCTACGATCATGCGACAAACTGTAAGAGAAGGTAAAGAACACATAAAGAAGGAATTTGCAATTTTGGTATAGCAATGTGGGGTTCGAAATGAAAAGTTATGGCGAAAAACAAGAAATGCGAAGGAAATGAAAACTCGCTTTTTATTGGCATAACAATTGCAGTAATAGCTCAGATGTACCACTGGCAGCGACTAGTAAGTGATTGGCGTAACTTTTCGTAGATTCCAAGTATCTCATGAACATTTGCAGCAACGACTGAAATTCTTGCAATGAGGTCCTCACCAGAGTCAACTGGCGTCTCATAAATGAGACATCTGAAACCTTCGAAAGAGTACATCAATCACTTGCTAGACGCTGCCAGGTATGTATCGATGTTGGGGGTGGCACATTTGAGCACTTACTGTAATTGTTATGTAAATAAAACACTTGTGTTCATTTCCTTCGCATTTCCAGTTTTTTTACCAAAACTATTCATTTCCGACCCCACAATGCTATTCCAAAATTGCTTCTTTATGTGTACTTTACCCCCTTAAAGTTTGCCCCATGATCGTAGGAACACCTTGTGTATTCCTTTCACTTATGGTACAACTTTAAGTATCTATTTACTCATAAAATAGGAATAAGTAGGGAAGATTGGGGATGAATGGGACATTTTCACAAAAATATTTATTTTAAATATTATTTCTAAGTTATTATCAATGTTATATATCACATTTCATACATCAGATATTTGACTACATCTATGCACAATATATGTGGTGACAGAGTTTGAACTCTGCACTGCAAAGCCTAGCACATTCTTAGATGAGGCTCGGGATGATCCACCCCAACCTCTGAGTCAACGAAAAAACTGCTGAACTTACACAAACTATCGTGAAAAGATAGAGTTGACTGTTGGTTGCTCGTGAGAGCAGACGTGTTGAAACGTCGCTGTTCGACCGAATACCGGGTCACGGACCTGAGTAAGGCGGAGTGCCGCCACCCAGTTATAATTATCATGTTCAATCTAAATGTAAATACCCCGTCTGTAAATATTTCACCCACATAATCAAGAGCATTAAAGTATTAAGATTTCATCAAGAATCTGCCTGGACTAATTACTTCTAGACACCGACCATACGTTACATTGATTCGTCAAAATCAATGTGCATAAAATTTCTACATATATAGTCTAGATTATTATTATACAGTAAAATATTATAAAATTTTAAAACAGTTCATCTCTGTCCCAATCATCCCCATAGCAGGGATGAATGGGACACTAATAGGGATGGATGGGACACAAATATTTTAATCCATGTATTCAATGACACCTAATAAAAATTTATATTTATAAACTTATGTGTAATTATATTTGTAATATATGATCTTATAATATGGCTATTATATCTCATCGTTGCTAATCACTTCTTTTATTTCAGTGTTAACTTGTAATGCAAACTTTGACTGTCTATATGTTCCCTTTTCCCACTTTCGAGACATTTTAGATGTGAAATCAAAGCGAAAAATATCTTTGAAATACGGCATAGCTAATATTTTTCATTCACAACTTATTAATTAACCCTTTGTAACTCAACAACACCGATTTGAAAAATTCTTACACAGATATTAAAATGCATCATTTTAAGCATGGAAAAAATAAAAAAATATCAGAACAGAAAAATAAAATTTTATTTGGAAAAATGGGTTTGTTGCATATCTGCAACATCTTGCCAAATGGCACAAAAACTGAAAATATTTAAAATTTTAATTTGCACGAAAATTTTTGAAACAGTTGTTAGTTTTGTTGTAGCAAAGTCCCACACCACATTTCTCACAAACAGTTTGATTAAAGTTTTTACAATCGGGGTATTAACAACGTATTCTTTTTTCTGCCCAATATGGCCAGTGCCCAATTTCGTCTAGGCGCACTTGTTTTGGTGGAATACGTTTAGTAGGCGCTCTATGCTTTTTCTGTTGAATTCTTTTTTCTACGAGACCTTTCCCTTTTTTGCTAGCTTTGGGCTTGGTGTTAATTTTACAGAAGGGGGGGGGGCTAACTTACCCTATAGCAATTAAATATAAAAACAGACTAATGTTTCCCCTTTTCAACAATTTTGCTCTTCTGAAAGAAATGCAACTGAAATAACCATTAGAAGATATTTTCGATGCTCTTTTGATATTTTAAAAAATCCATTACAAGAGAAGATATGGCGCGTTGTTGCAGATCTGCAACAAACAGAAGTTTATGTTTATTTTATACATATTATAAATTTCCTAGCTCAAAAATGGTCTTTAAATAAAGAATTTAAACTCACCTTTGAAACAATATACTTGTAGACGTCTGCAGACTTTTTAAACCCCAGTATTTCAAACCTTAATTCAGCAAAAATCACGTGTAGCTGATCAAGCGATAAATCAAACTTTGGCGCGAAAAAAAAAAAATCAGTATAGACATTTGTTGCGGATTTAATTAAATAATTATGTTAATAGTAGTGTAATAAAATAACAACAATCAACAAAATCGTCTTTTGAAAATTACTGTTGAAATAACAATGACGTTTTGTGTGTGTTGCAGATCTGCAACACGGTTATACAAAGGGTTAATTAAGCGTATCTTAGATATCATGCACAAATGAAATCATGTTAGAGGAAGTGCGAGTAAGGATTTATTTAAACACAAGTTCAAAATTTAATATAATTTCCCTCATTTTATCAATAAACATATACTATTTTTAACAATTTTATATATTTTGATAAAGCTTCAATAGTAATTTTTTAATAAACAATTTAACATTTATTACAATACAATAATTAAGATTCAGTATATTTTTTAATAATAAACAACCTATATGATACGAGTACTGTTTAAAACTAATAATTAACATAAATTATTAATTTATAGACCTATATAATATTGTTTTAGTTAATAAATAAATGTTTCAACATCTCTAGGGAAGAATGAGACTGTCCCATTCAACCCCACTTGAAATTGTCCCAATCATCCCTATGATGCATAGATTCAATTGTCCGCCATTTTGCCTCAAAAATTATTTTGTCACAATAGTCACATTCATTAATTTTGATTACGAATATTGAACCTTCAAATAAAATACTACAATATATCTTATTTGTTTATATTCTGTAAGATATTTGAAAACTTCAAATGCAAAGAAAGTTACTTTTTAAGCAGAGTTTCAGAAAACCCAACTTTTCAAAAAAACGACACAGCCATGTGGTTTTGCTTTTGGTTCTAAAGCACACTATGGTAGCGCCATATATTAGAATAGAAAGCAACTAGAAAAAAAACGTTCATTCTCTGAAACATTGAGAATGTCCCATCCATCCCTTGTCCCATTCATCTCCCAGCTCCCCTATTTAATTTTCTAAATTTCTTTTTCTTGAAAGAAAGTACTTCTCAGCTATATCAACGTAAATGTTATCAAGACATAATATTTTGCTAATTTCGCTGTTGATACATTCCATGAAATGTCTTTGGAATATCTTTTCAAGTGAAGTTCTGGAATTTCTATTTAAAAAGTATTCGCAGTAATACCACAATTTTACATACACCTTATTTTAAACAAAGCAATATTAAAATATCTGTTATTGTTATCATTTGTCAGAAAATACAAGTTTTGTTTACCCCTACCCTTTTCGGAGAGTACTTAAATTCCTAAGTTTCTTAGAGAAAATATTTAATGTACAGTGCAGCCCCGATTATCCGCAGAATTGGATGGCAAGGGCATCGCGGATAACCTGAAAAAGACAGAAAATGGAGTGCAAGCTCGAAAAAAAGGAAATTCAACATGAAAACTATGTTTTAGTGAAAAAAAAAACATAATAAAATGTTTAAAATACATACATATGCACAGTACAGCCGAAACCTTGGCTTTACGTCAAAATCACTAAAAATAAAGAACAGTAAACAAGAAACAATGTCATACATACTGTACAAAAATTGTTGAGTTACACCTTTAAAAAAAAAAAAATCAGTCATTTATTTTTGCCTCTTGCTTTAGAAACACCTTTTCTGTCTCAAAAATGAAGCTATTCTTGATATGCTCCCCTGGAATTTATCATAATATTCTTAGTTAATTGTTAAATATTTTAATAGCTGTGCTTACGTTTAGTTTATAAAATCAAGAAAATACATCAAAACTTTATAACTGATATTTTAAATATGGCAATCGAATCTAGAAATATTCTTCTATTACTTTCGAATACATGAATTTTTCTGTTTATATTTATTAGTAGGGCTTACTGTATTTTCCTTGCTTAAATTTAAAAATTTGGCTTAAATTAAAACTTGACTCAAAATTTGGCTTAAATTAAAATATATATATATATTTCGCTTCGCGGATAAACCGCACCGCGGATAATCGGGGCTCTATTGTACTTTTTTCTATTGTGATCTATTTTAAATATAATATCGTACTCACTTGATGTTGACGAAATTGTACAGTCGTGGAAAAAAAAAGTAAACACCCCCTACTAACTCCTGAACAAATTATCGAAGACGAAAGTTACTGGTACAGAACGATTGGAAATAAAGTCTACTTTTAAATTATGTATATAACATTTTCTTAGGGGGCCATCTACATATTAAAACGAATCCAAACTTCATTTTTTTTTATGGCCCAATTTTAACGAGATATTTCAAATCTTCGGTTCAAACTATGCCTAGACACCAAATTTCAAGTCATTTGAATGATAAGTTTTTGAATTATAAACATTCAAAATTTAGTGCTTCTAATGTTAAATTGCATTTTCATATTTTTATTTATATCTCCTGAAATTATGCTCCTAATGTGCTAATTTTTTGTGTAGCAATAATACTAATATACCCAAACATAAATACGCTGAATTCGCAATTTTTATAATTTTATGATATGAATTATGAAATTAATATTCGAAAAAAATTATGAATTGCAACCTACAAATTTTTTGATGGATTTAGATTTATTAAGTCCTGTTTTATGGAAATCCGAAATTTCACGTTTTTCTACCAAGTAGTTTTCAAATTATGCTTTAAAAACAACAAAATGATGGTTTAAGGGGCCGTCTATGATAGAAGTGTGTAGATATTTAGAAATTTACTCTGCTGTTCTGTAATGTAACAGGCTTCATTGATTCCTTCAGCCGCGCTTAAGGTGCCTTGATCAAGAAGGGGCTCTCTCGGTTAACAATCGAGTACGGAACTTCAATTTGGATACAGTGTTTAAAATACACTCGTTTTAAAATAATTAATTTATCGGAAACTTATGGTACTAATTGCATAAAAAATTGTTTTTGGGCTAATTGGAGGGTGTAGAGTTCATTTATGCTGTCAGAATTGTGTACTGCTATTGGAAAAAACAAAGTTATGGTTCGTTTTAATATGTATATGACCCCCTAAGTAAATTTTATACACATCATTTAAAAGTAGACTTTATTTCCAATCATTCGGTACCATCAGTAACTTTCTTCTACGATAATTTGTTGAGAAGTTAGTAGGGGGTGTTTACTTTTTTATTTCCACGACAGTACATCTAGTTTGTGTAATTATTTCTGTGTATAAAATAAAGGATCATTTGAGGCGACATAACAGCCATTGTAGCTGTAGGCCCCAAAGTAATTTCCATTTCGGTGGCCTTCAAATGTCAAATCGTACTTACTGTCTTTACAAAGAGAGTTATAATTTCCACTCCATTTCCCATTCAAGCAGATAGGTCGTTCTGAACTATGAGAGTATCCTTCTTTGCATTTTACATCAAGTCTGTTTCCAGAAAGAGTAACTGAATCAGTTGCAGCAACGTCAACATACGCTGATTTCTGTAGATTCCTAAGATGACATCTAGCTAAATAGAGTAAAAAATGAATTTAGAGTAAAGGTAATAGGAAAAAGGGAACCTATTCTACAGGGTTATACTTTCCTTTTTTTTTTTAATTGAAGGGAAGCAATATTGAATACACTATCTCGTTTGAGTTTTTATTTCAATAGTATTTTTGTTTTTTCAAAATTGACCGCAGTCCAAAGTAATAAAACTTCTGATATATCAAGTGTAAAACTGTGCAGTAAAAATAAGCATTAACAAGAAAGAAAAAATCGTGCGCCAAGCATAGATTATGAAACACCTTTCAACACATTCAAAATAATGTAACAAAACTGTACCGTTTAATAAGTTAAAATATATGTCTAATTGGAACTATATGGAAACGCATAACACATTTGAAAACCAAACTTTAGCTGACCCCATCTACAAGTGGAAAATTATCCGAACTCTTTCAGCAGCCCTGTATATGGTATATAGATTTGTATCTTTTAACTACATGCATGCCAAAATTTAGTTCCTGAAAGAAATACATATACTTCAGTTGAAAATTCCCCTTCAGCAATTTCCGCTAATAAAAAAAAGGTACCAAAATTCTTTTGTGAAGCCGGGGTATATAATTTATAACCAAAGAGTAACATCCAAAAAATTATTAAAATTTTAAAGCGCATCGAATTTTAAAACGCACTTCCAGCAATTGTTACTCAAAAACAATACTGTTATCGATTTCTTTTGTGCGTCCCTGTAAATAAACGACAAATGGTAATTTTTTATATAAAAATTTAAGGAGAAAAAAGGCAAATATGAAAAATTAGATTAACAAAATATGTGTAACAATATCCGATATCTTTATAATGCGTACATCGTAACTTAATTTATGTATAACAAAATATACTAAAATGTATAATTAGAGGTAAAATATTACTACATTAAAAAATATACATATAGTTGAATTATTGATATCTGTATCATGTGTTGTTACTAACATATAAACGCTATTACGAAGTTTTGAAAGCTTTTTAAGAAACAGCAAAACAAATGAATCAATTTTATTAACTTTAATGATTTATAAAAAATAAATCCTATAATTGTAAGACTAGTTTACTGTTTTTTTTTGTTTTTTTTTTTTTTGTTTTTTTTTACTCAAAATACTGTATTTTTACATAAAAGCAATCAATAATAAAGAAGTAAAATGTCAATACACCTTCAGCTTGTTTTATAAAAATATAATACATAAATTTTCTTTTAAGTTATAACGCATGTAATAATTTGTTAAGAAAACGCCCTGAAAAAGAGAATAAGATATCGAAAACAGTATTAACATCAAGATTAACTATATTATCTTATTTACATGCACGCATGTATATATATTAAAAAGAAACTGACAAAACAAGGTGTGATATATTAAAAAATAAATAGATTATTAATTTATTTCTGTGTATTACAACAACGAAAACTAATAAACAATTAAGTAATAATAAAGAATTGTAAGTAAAAGTAATACTGTAGATGATGAAAAAAACAACACTTACCCATAATTATGAGCGATCCGCCTTCAATAATAATAAATTTCCAAAGCTTTAAAACAGTCCATTTATAATATCCAAGGTTAACATTTCTTAGATAATTTTAAAACACAATAAAAAATACCCACAATATATAAAAAAATATTATAACATTGGTTTTTTTTTTTTTTTTTTTTTTTTTTTTCAAAATAAAAGCTAATTTGAAATGCACATGGTAAAATGCCTATACGCCGCCATACAGATACAGACGAGTTGACTTTCGGCCCTTCCGGTTGCAGCGTAAGGTGAAATAGTTGAGATATAACTTGGAGCGCATGCGTACAAGCTATTTCCTTAATTTCCGGAAAGTAAACCCAACCATTCGGAACGTTTCGGGTTGTTTCAGAAAATGAAAATAGCTCTCACATATCCCAAAGTATCGGAAACGTTCCTGTTAGAATACCAAACATTCCAACTATTTTTTACAGTGTACATAAATTTAAAAATATACATGACGCTTAAAATATGCATGACATTTAAGGAGACCAGAAAAGCCCTATCTCCGCCATGTTAAATCCACCAACTTTATGTACCTTTTTCTCAGAAATGGTGAAAGATAGAATTCTAGATTTTTTAGAGTAGTTAGAATAACATGTTTTAGATATTTTAATTTTTTTTCTAAGTGAAACTAAAAATTAATTATTAATTATTTATTGAAAGTCATTTTTTAATTAGCCTTTTTGATAAAATTTCACTGCCTAAAATAAATAATTTTCAACAAATCATTAAATCCTTGTGTTAAAGTATACAATATGACATAATATAAGTATTAAAATTAAATTTGAAAAATCAAAAAACCCGACTGCGTAAAAAGCGAACTAATTAATTATTTCTCATTAATGTGAAACATTTTTTTTTTTACTTACCTATTTTTTTAATTTACTTGTATTGATGACTTTTAAGATGTTTTTAATTGTTAGTTCCTATCTATAAACACTGTTTTGATGAAGGTTAGAGTTGCAGTAAAGCTATAGATCCTCCCTCCACAACTTCCAGGCTGTGTAATATTTAAAGGGAGCTTCTGACTGTAAAATAGTCAATGAAACATCGTCTTCATTTTGAAAGAGCTGTCCAATGATATGTTACTCAATACGGTGCGTAATTTTTGTTTATTCGTCTCCACCGCCATTTTGAATTTATAGAAACAAAAACTAGCCAATAACCATTGTACGGTTAAGACGAATCGATAGAGACCTCCTTCATTAAAATCCATCCAGCCGTTGGGATGTTTCGAGGGTATAAAAAAATCCACATACCCAGATACGCGTGAAACACATAATCCTTCTTGGCAGTCGGGTAAAAAATCTGAGTTCTTAAGTTTAATAGATATCGAAGAAAAGGAACACAGACGTGAAAAATCCAAGTTTTGAGAAAAAGTCAATTAAAGATTTAAATGGCCATTAGCTGTGAAGTACTCTTAGAAAGAAGAATAATTCCAACACTTCTTTTATACATACATATATATATATATATATACAGGGTGATTCAAAAAAGATGGGAAAATTTTTAAGAGGTGATAGTACACACCCAAACAAACATTTTGTATCAAAGAATGCATGGTCGAAAACTAAACGTAAAAAAGTTAGAGGGCGCCAAAAGTTATGTTCTTATACGAGGCAAAAGCACACAATGAACGATTAAGTTAAGTTACGAAAACAAATTTAATGACATTTGATTACAATAAGTGCTCAAAGCATTGACCGGCAGCTGTTATGCACGCAGTAACGCGGCGAAGAACAGATTGGCGAATTTTCTGAAACACACCAGGCATATCGCGAACTTCCCCTACAGCAGCCGAAAGCTTGGCGACAAGTTCTTCTGCGGATTCAATGGGAGTCTCATATACAAGAGCCTTTAGCTGTCCCCACAAAAAAAAAATTCGAGACATGAAAGATCTGGCGAGCGCGGTGGTGCCTGATGTGTTTCATGTATATATAAACATGTGTGACATACCGTTGAAAAGATAAAAGTTTAAACTATTTAATGATAGAAAAAAGCAACAACCTATTTTTTTTCCCCCAAATTTTGCTTACATCCCCTTAAATCACTAAAAGGATGTTAAAAATCTTCCCAACAGTTTCAGGCGGCTGAAACTAATAAAAAACATTGATACTATCAAATATTATAAAGTATTTCATTCTGACAATACATTGTCTGTATACAATATCATGATTTAAGTCACCGCCCCCTGAATACGAAGGCTAAGCGCTGTCACGAAATAGCGGCTGTCGTAGGCGATTGTTTTTCAGCGTTTGTACGGTCCCTTGAGATTAAATACCAGTAATTTTTAAAAGTTTTTTCTGCCTTATTTTTCTTATATTGAATAAGTCATAGAAAACTTTTATAAAATACTGGTGTGTAAATTCAGGGTACCATGCAATTGTGTTGCATTGTATATAACATTGTGTATATTGTATACAGACAATGTATTGTCCGAATGAAATAATTTATAATATTTGAAAGCCTCAATGTTTAAATATTTAGTGTAAAATGCTTTGAAAATATCGCAGCTTTACAAAGGAATATCGTGTAAAATAATTTGATTCGCATAAAAATCGGCTATATATCGGCTTTCGCGGCCAAATAGTCGGCTTATCACGATGTGAAGTTCCCGTCCATTTACGAGCCACTGGTGTACAATAGAACTACGAAAAATTAAGAAATTACACAAAAATCGCTATTACAGCCCCCCTTCCGACGGAATTTTCCAAATTCAGAGAGGAACTTCTTGCCATGCCAAAAACATACACATAACATTTGGTTCTATTCTGTGCATAACTTCATACACTTTTCGATGGTACAATATTCAAAATCTCACAAAAATCCGCTATTACAGCGCCCCCTTCTGGCAGATTTTTTCTAAATGAAGGAAGGACTTGCTTGCCATAGCCAAAAACTTAAAAAAAATTGGTTCAATTCCATGCATAACTTCATACACATTTTGATGGTACAATAGCGACAGACACACGAACAGACAGACCTTTTCTATAAACCTGTTTTTTGGAATCTCTGATCCTTAAAAAGTGTAAATCCACCGAAAACCGGAAGTCGAAAAAAAATGTCCATTACAATACTTTCTTCTATTGAACATAGAGGAAAGTAAAAAAAATGTCAGCATTGTAATTTCGTAATTGGAGAAAATGTTTTCCTCGCTAAGAAGTTAATATAGTATGGTAATGAATTGTATGACATTTAATATTCAATTCGCAAAACTTATTTTTTAGAAAAAATTCTCCTGCGGCTTAACATCTCAATTTCTAACTACATTAATGCAAAATAGTTTCTGTAATGTTTGAAAGCAAGTCAGACGTCCTCGCTTGAAATAATTTTCATTTTAGTTAATATTCATAAATCATATTCTTTATTTATGTTGTCAGTGTCACATGAAAAAGCAGAATGATGAATGAGGGTTTTGTACAGGCTTTTAGCAAAGTAGACTCTCACTTTGTAAAAAAACATTGTTCTGTTAAAAATTGCAGTTAATTACAATTTAATGAAAAACATATCAGCAAATAATCTTAAAGATTGCGGTGCGAAAGCCTCGTGCAGGTGCAATGGTATTTATAAAATGTTACTGAAAAGCAGATTTTTGTTTTCTTTTAAAGATATCGAAGGGATCGTTCATTTAACTCTAAATTTCAAGCCTAAATTTCAAAATCTACAGCTTCATCAATCTTTGGGGGGATTTTTAAAAAATTCCACGATCATTGAATTGCTCCCTCTACAATAACCTTCGTGAAATGCAAACTAGTATGTTGTGGCCATCACAAAACTTTCTTCTATATAAATCATGTCAATTAAATCATTTAAATATTACAAGAAATTACATCAATTTAGCATCAATTCATATCAAAGTATACCCGAATTTGAAGTTTGATGAAAATCCGTGTATTAGTTATTGAGATAGAGCTGTAGAGACATTCTGAAAAATGCAGCATAGCAGCGCCACTTGTTGAGCGATTTGCACCAAAACATAAACAGCACTAATTCATATCAAGGTATACCGGAATCTGAAGTTTGTTGAAAATCCAAGCATTAGTTCTTGAGATAGAGCTATTGCGGAAATCACAAAAAATGTAGCATAACAGCGCCACCTGTTGAGCGATTTACACCAAAAGGTACAAAACGTCAATCTATGTCAAGGACTAACTGAATCTGAAGTTTGATGAAAATCCGTGCAATATTTCTTGAAATAGAGTTATTACGAATATCGTGTAAATGCTGCAAAATGCAGCATAGCAGCGCCATCTTTTGGGCGATTTATACCAAAACGTTACCAACACCAATTCATATCAAGGATTAATTGAATCTGAAGTTTGATGAAAATCCGTGCATTAGTTCTTGAGATAGAGCTATTGCAGAAATCGCGAAAAATACAGTATAGCAGCGCCACATGTTGGGCGATTCACACCAAAAACTAATCAGCACCAATTTATATTAGGAGCTACTTGAATATAAAGTTTTATTAAATTCTGTGCATTAGTTCTTGAGATAGAGCGTCCACAACATTTGCGTCACATGAAGACAGACAGACAGCCATTTTGTAAAAACATGTTTTTCGGAATCTCTGACTTCTAAAACGTGTAAATCCGTCGAAAATTTTTACGAATCCATTACTTTCTTCTTGTAAAAATAGAAGAAAGTAAAAATAAATAAATTAGTATTACGAACATAATCCTTACAATAAGTAAGAAGAGTCTGAAAAATATAAGTTATTGCGTGTTCTTTGGCAAAACTGATGTAGAAAGAAAAAGGTTGAAAATATTTTGATAAAATCAGTTTATTTCGAAGTTATACAGGTTTTTTAGGTGGGTTGTAATTATATAAATATATGCACTTATAGTCGTCGTCTGCTCAGTCCGTCTGTCTGTCCATGTGTCAGCGCAAAAATGTCCCAACCGAATGGTTTGAAATTTAATATATATAATCTCTGCGGAGCTTTGTCGAGTCATTTAAAATTTTATAAAACTCGAATCAAAATTTAAAAAGATATCAATAAAAAATTTCTTCATTCTATTAAATCCTATCATACATAATTAATTCAATGATTTCCCACTATATGTAATCATTCTAGGTTGCAATGGTGATTACGTCATATTTAAGATGGAGTCTTATTTCTGTATAACTGAATTTAAAAACCGAATTTGATATATATTTGATCACATACAAACTGTTTATTAGTTGGAAAATACAGATAAAACAGATATTACACCCGTAAGAAACCTAAATATTGATTTTCTTTACTGAAAATTTACAGTAAGGCTTAAATTATTTGATGTAAGATTCAAACCGTTTCGTTCAGTATGTAATCACACATCGCCCTTGCAACCGTGAAATGTTTTATTTTATATTTCTTAAATAAATTAAAATATTTACCTCAGACAATAAATAGCTAATATGTGAAAAATAATTAAGATCTGTTAGTATTTATATTTTTATAGATCCTTTTCAAAATGCAATTAAAGTCACTTGCCACTTTCAAAGTCACTAATGTTGCCTGCCGAATTATGGTGTACACTTTAATGACTGTTTATTTTTAAAAGCGAATTAAGTAGGAAATCAGCGGAAATTAAAACGGACAATTATATTACGTACTTCCATTTTCTTGGAAGTAAAAATGCAACATGTCAAATATTTATATCGAAGAAGTTAATGTTATTTTTTATTGTCTGAATATATATATATATACATTTTTTTTTTTTTTTTTTTTACTTTAAACATTTTTCAAATTAGTTGAATTATTTATATATTTATATACATATTAAATCAGATATTCCATAACAAATAATATTAAATAGTACAATATTAGAAATTACTAAATAAATTTTGTAAAAATTGTTTCCAAAATACCATTCTTGAGTGTTCGAGATATTTGCAGACGATTTTATTTCTACAATTAAAATTTTTATATTAATTTATATCACGTAAGCTTAAAAAAATTAGACTCCAGCAGACGATAAGTTAATTGTTTTACCTTATACCGTTAATGATATTTTCGCGTATGCAGACGATAATAAAAATTTAATAAATTATAGTTGTCGTAATGTAGAAATGACACGAAGCAAATAGTCGTTTTATTTGTTCGATTACTTCAATGTATTTGATTTGTAATACAATATAATTTTGATGCAAATAATGATTTTTAATATTTTGTGTTCAGACAGTTCATTTTTGAAAAGTAAATTTCTCGAATTTTGTTCATTTATTAAAATTGTATCGTTAAAAATACTAAAAATAATAATGCATTTATTTAGATTTAGAACAAATTCTGAAAGCCATGCAAATCTTAAATGTTTTAAGACAATTAATTGATGTTAAAATATCAGTTAGTATTTAATTAGAAGCTGTAATAATTTCGATAATTAGAGATAACTTCTTTAGTCTGGTTTATTTTAATGATTTTTTGATTGCACCTATGGCCGTCGTCTGGTCCGTCCGTCTGTCTGTTCGCATATAACACCGCAAAAACTACCCAACCGGATGGTTTGAAACTTATAATATACATAATCGTTGCAGAATTCTATCGAGTCATATCAAATTTTATGAAAATCGAATAAAAACTGAAAAAGATATTAATAAAAGTTTTCTTCATTCTATTAAATCCTATCATATGTAACTAATTCAATTATAACCTATGATACGTAATGATTCTACGTTGCCATGGTGATTACGTTCTATTTAAGATCGAGTCATATTATTTACGCATTACTGAGTTAATATATATAATCGTACTAAATTTTGTATTCATGCCTTTTTGCATAAGACTGCAACAGCTATTGCACCAAGATCGGAATATTTATAAAATTAATAGTACGAACGTACCTCATTTTGATTTACATTTTACGACTTGTTTATTACAGATAAAAGTTAGAGCAAGGGTGGTTTTTTAGGGTTTCGTTCACCTGACGAAACCCTATTCGTCTCACTCCTCTGTCTGTCTGTCCGTCTGTCACAGAGTCCGTTTTCAGAAACTATATACGTTGGAGACTTGAGATTTTGCATACTTTAGATGAACAATGACCACCTCACATGAAACGACAAATCATAAAATTTCGAAAAAGTCGTAATTAACGGACGTTACTAATTAAAAAAACCCAATTACAACATCAGAAAGGCATTCATAATTCATCAAAAGCATGAATTTTTTATCAAATTACAAAAAGGATCTCTTCCACGGATTAAAAACAGATGTCATTTTAACAGCAGATAAGGACTGCCGATTTCTTTAAGGCGCGATTACTTTATTTCTACACATTAGAGATGTATCATTTGTTGAGGAACGACTCCAAAGGAACGATTCCGGCAGTGAAACTGAAGGAACGATTCCATTCTGTAAAAAGGAATCGGTCCTTTTCGGATTCGGTCCTTTTTGGAACGACTCCTCGGATTCGGTCCTTTTTGGAACGGTTCCTCGGATTCGGTCCTTTTTGGAACGGTTCCTCGGATTCGGTCCTTTTTGGAACGGTTCCTCGGAATCGGTCCTTTTTGGAACGATTCCGAAAAGGAACGACTCCACGGAATCGGTCAATTTCGGAACGATTTCTCGGAATCGGTCCAAAATGTACCGACTCCGAAAAGGACCGATTCTCGGAGTCGTTCCGAAAAGGACCGATTCCTCGGAGTCGGTCCATTTCGGAGTCGTTCCAAAAAGGACCGAATCCAAGGAACCGTTCCAAAAAGGACCGAATCCGAGGAACCGTTCCGAAAAGGACCGATTCCTCGGGAATCGGTTCTTTTCTTGTAGACTGGCCAGTTTTAATAAATTAAAATACGCTATTTTATTTCAAAATAACAGATTTTGATTCTATTAAAGCTGACTTTATTGCCAAAATATCCTTCTAATGTGTGTGCCACTCCCCCCCCTCCTCAAAAAAAAAAAAGAAAATAAAGTAAAGAAAAAAAGAAAAAAGAAATTGAAGTGCGGGGCGGAGTAGGGCGTTTAATAAACATTACTATTTCATCTTCTTGTGCTAAATTAATCTGAAAGAAATAATTAAAAAAAATATTTTATACGAATTGGATTTTTTACACCTGAGAGAAAAAGTGCCCGAGATGGGATTCGAACCCAGAAACTTTACGTGCTTTACCGATTGAGTACCTGGACCCCGAGGGTAATGGAACACCATGTGTACTTTAATACACTAATACATTTTCTAATTGGTAAATGTATCATACGAAATGAATTTTTTCTAAATGAATTCTTAAGGCTGTTCTCAAATCCAAAAGGATAAATTTGTGACAAAAGTTTTATTTTATTTTTATTCGGAAATGCATGAAACAAACAGGTGTTGTTGTTCAGAAACTATGTAATCGAGCTGTTTTTTCCGTTTTTTTTGCAAACGCAATAGGCCTTTCAGAAAATAGTGTCAAAGTGGGCGTTTTGAACCGAATTTCCGCGCGAAAGAGGCATAATTTCTCAAAAATGGGTGAAAAACATGTTTGTCACGTGATCAAAATCGATTATAACTCAATAGGTAATTTACTGATCAAAAGATGGAAAACACAGTTCGATTCCAAATCGCTTCCATGGTCAAACATTCCAATTTTATACCTTTCCGTTAAAAAATGAATTTGTAAATGTGTCAAAACGTTTTACGCTTGTTGAGCAGATCACTTAAGAACAGCCTTAAGAAAAACAAAGAAAATGCTTGTTTAATTACTAGTGAAAAATATTTTTTTAAATCTGATTAGAAACAGTTTTGAATAATGTAAGAAATATATCACTAGGCCATAAAAATTGCATTTTAATAGGATAATAATAACTGATTTTCAATTATTTTAATAATTGTAGAGTTACGGACTTTCATGCATATTTCACTATTTCATGTTTTTTCCTCAAACATAATTTCAATTTGAGAATCCTCTTTGTCAAAATAAATATATGACCAGCTACGAGCGCTCGAGTACCACTTTATTTCCACAGTTTGGCGTCTTGTTTTTCTCTCCTGAAGAAGATTTCATTTCAGAAGAATTCAGATTTCTTGATCGTTATTGATACTCGTAAATCCCGAAATCAATGCCACGATTAATGCCTGTTACTGTGGGGATGGATAATACATATCTGAGTTTAATTTCGATCAAATCAAGGCTCCCTTCATGCTAAACTAAATTTAATGTTTCAAGCCTAATACCAAATTTCCGTTTTTATTGAGGTAAAACTTACTGCAAATACGATACTAAATTTTATGTATTTTCCTTTCTTATTGTTATTCTTTTCACTTAGAAGATTTATTTATTTATTTTCTTTTTTTTTCTTAAATTACATAAAATTTTCTGAAAAGTTCGAATTTAACAAAATGTTTTATCTATTTTAAATAGTTTTGACAATAAAAAGTTTAACTCCGAATAAAAAATAGTCAAATTCTCAAAAAAATAAGGTTGGTATTATCTATAATACGTTTACAACAGATATCTTTCATTCAACGGCCGAAACATCGTCAAAAGGATAGTTCTTTATATAGTACTACACTCTGTAATAATAATGGACATACTTTTAATTTGTTTAATTTAATTAAACCAATAAACCGTTTTTCAGTTAAAATGTTAGCAAATTTCAAATTTAAAGAAATAGAACTTTGAAGTTTAGTGAATCACTATATCTTTTGGCGGAGATAATATGTACTATATATGAATAAAATCATATATATATATATTATAATATTAATGCATATAATATTATCTTATAAATATCACTAGCCATAGCCCTGCTAATGAATCTGTTTACAAATCATCTGAAGGAACTTCTACCCTTTCGTGTAACACAAGTGTTCCATGACTTCATGAGTTATGAAGCTCCAAAGATCCCAATCCAAACAAACATATTAGCATTGCAAATCACTCACACCGAACTGAGGTTCTGTATCATATAAGTGGAGAGAGGGTGACGGCGGATGAGGGTGTGAAATTAGAGAAATTCCGGTAGGTTCTCGTGAAATTGGAGATTCAAAAAGAGTTGTACGTTTATTGAAATTCTACGTAGTTAACAGCAGTTCACAAATAGCGATATTAGGGTAAAAGACAAGACATACATCAGTCACTCAGGAAAGACAGTGTGCAAAAACGTGCTTTACTTTTTAACTCTTTCCAATAAAGTTAGTGTTTATGAATGCGGTTTGTCTGTCCGTCAGACCGTCTGTTCACGCTCTAAGGCAAGTCACACACTAAGGCGACACATAAGACATGTCTCTTGAATTCGCTAGAAAAACTGGTTTAAAACAAGTTTTCAACAACTTCGTTCTTTGTTTCGACCGGTTTTTGCACTTCATGTTGCGCTTTGTGTCGTTCTGTGGTCTCAGTGTGTAATATACCTAACTCCCGTAAATATACTCGGATTCCCATGCAATTGATATATGTTAATGATGTTTACCATGGGATGTTTGGTATTCAATATGAAGAGTGTAGCATTAATAGTTTATTTACAGGGCAACTCAAAAGTATTTCGTTACATTATGGTCAACGGGAAAAAATCGTTTGCAGCGCATTTTAATGACATTAAGCTATTTCAAATGCATTAAAATTGATATATATCACTGAATTGCACTACAAGATGATTGCTATAGAATAGGGTGTTTCACTTCTGAACCAAATCCTGAAGGCGGTGATAATAATGTTGATGAATTATGCGAAATATCCTGTGTGCGTAAAGTTAGGGAGCTGAGGAGAAAGACGATAAAGGGCATAAAGTTATTGAAAGTACGGACACTGGAACAAAAATGTAATCTGCTTTAACTAGTTACATATCCAAACCAGTAGGGCCATCCAAATGAAAAATGAGATTCAGAATGAAAAATTAAATTAAGATTACCTAGAGGTAGATTTCGAAGAGGAATCTATGAGACTAAAAAATCCTAGATCCTGGTGACAAATATCAGAGCAATAATAAAATTTCCTATACAGGATGTCCACTCTCAACGATGTCCAATAGCTAATTCCTAAACCGTTAGTCATAGCCATATAGTTCCAATTACAAAAATGTTTTAAATGGGGTAAAGAAGTATTTAAAAAGTGATTTGGGTCAATAGAATCATTTCTTGAAAAATTATGAAATTTAATTTTTTATACGATCCCCCGGTCTTTCAAGTTATAGTAAAACTATCCTATTACACTTACAAGTAAGACAAATAAAAGTCCTATTATTCTACGACTAAAACTGACCGAAGTAATGGCTGTTTCAACTTGGAGCATATTTTTTGCTGCGAAATAGGGGTCATTTACAAATTTACTAGAAATATAAATAATCTTCAGATATATAAAAAATATAGTTAATAGTAAAATTAACATTGCATTATAAATTTGAAATCTATAATCATTCTGAAATATTAATGCAAAATATACAACTTGTACTAAACATATAACAGGAAAAAAATAATAGAATTTTCGTTAAATAAAATGTTGAAAAGCAACAGTCTCGATTCTTTACACACTGAATCCAAAAATGGCCTTCATTTTTTATCACAAAGTACAGATTTTTTGCAAATCGTAAATTTGAAAGCTAAAAAGTGAAAAATTTTTGGAAATCTGATTCTGATAGTATAAAATAGATGTGATTGTTATTTCTTTAACTTTTGATAATTGATTTTTATGTATTTTTTACTATTGAATCCGAAAATGACCTTCATTAGTTTTTGGTGTAAATCACCCTGCAGGTGGCTCTGCTATGTAGCATTTTGCAGGATTTCCGCAAAAGCTCTATCTCAAGAACTAATGCACGGATTTTTATAAAACTTCAGATTCCGTTAATCCTTGATATGAATTGGTGCTGGTAAAGTTTTGGTGCAAATCGCCCAACAGATGGCGCTGCTATGCTGCATTTTGCAGCATTTACACGATTTTTGTAATAGCTCAATCTCAAGAAATAATGCACGGATTTTCATCAAACTTCAGATTTAGTTAGTGCTTGACATGAATTGACGTTTTGCCCCTTGTGGTGTAAATCGCTCAACAGGTGGCGCTGCTATGCTGCGTTTTTTGAGATTTCCGCAATAGCTCTATCTCAAGAACTAATGCTTGGGTTTTCAACAAGCTTCAGATTTAGGTATACTGGATATGAATTAGTGCTGTTTATGTTTTGGTGTAAATCGCTCAATAGGTGGCGCTGGTATGCAGCATTTTTCACGATTTCCACAATAGCTCAATTTCCAGAACTAATGCACGGATTTTCATCAAACTTCAGATTCAGTTAGTCCTTGACATGAATTGATGTTTTGTACCTTTTCGTGTAAATCGCTCAACATGTGGCGCTGCTGTGCTGCATTTTTTGTGATTTCCACAATAGCTCTAGCTCCAGAACTAATGCACCGATTTTCATCAAACTTCAGATTCAGGTATACCTTGATATCGTTTAGTGCTGTTTATTTTTGGTGTAAATCGTTCAACAGGTGGCGCTGCTATACTACATTTTTTTTCAGAGTTTCCGCTATAGCTCTATCTCAATAAGTAATGCACGAATTTTCATCAAACTTCAAATTCAGGTATACTTTGATACGAATTGGTTCTAAATTGATGTAATTTCTTTTACTATTTAAATGATTTAATTGACGTGATTTATTTAGAAGAAAGTTTTGTGATGGCCACAACATACTAGTTTAACTTTGAAATTTGCCATTTACAAAAAAAGTCTAACATGATGGTTAAATATGAAGGTAATTTTTACATTCAGTGCTAAAAAGCACATACAAATCAGTCGTAAAAGTTAAAAAATACAACCATCGACTCTATTTTATAGTATTAGCTATTTTTTCAATTTTGAAATTTACTATTTTGAAATTTACTTGTTGCGAAAAATTCTGACATGATGGTTAAAAATGAAGATAATTTTCGGATTCAGTGCTAAAAAATACATAAAAATCATAATTTTAAAAATACATAATTTTAAAAATAAAAAAACACAACCATCGCAGTCTTGTGTTATCTAATCTAAAACTTTTTAGAAAACTTGTTGGCAGTAATCTATCCGAAATTTTTTGTGTTACCCTGTAAAATAAGTACATAATGGTAAGCACTGAAAATCATAATAATATTACATTGTCATCTGATTTACGTCAATATGTAAAATTTAACCTCGATCGCATATTTTAAAGTGAGTTGAATTTCGAGTACAAATTTTGAACTGGAAAGACATACATACGATCGTTTCAAGTTAACCCGTTACCCGCTGGTGTTGCGTTCACGCAACGGTCAAAATAATTGCTCATGCTTACATTAATTACTTTGTCACCACTATTTTACAATTAAAAAAATTGCCTTATTTATTGACAGAAATTTTGATATTTTAATAAAGCGGAAATTACCTTTCTGAATTTGTGGTGACAAGCGACTTTCAACAAGAAATTTGAAAATTCCTACTTATAGTTTTGGCGGTTAATAGGTTAAATAAAAGCTTATAAAAATAGCATAGTTTTTGTTAAAAAAATCATGAAAAGAAACAGCTTCAAATCCTTACAAAAATCTGTCGTAATACGATTTCTTTCAAAGCGCAGCTACACATGAAATAAATCCTTCAAATACTTTAAGCACTTTGTTTACGACCCCTAGAAGCATGGCTAAACTCATGTGTATTCGGATGCTGGAAAGTGGCATAAGTCTTGCATTTCGAAGTTTCGTATAACTTCATGAATTTTAGTGTTAGATGAATGGGGCTTTTTTTTGTCTTTCTTTTAAGAGACCAGGAAATTTTTACTAAATATCTCTTATAGGGCGGAGGACCGTATAAAAAATTAAATTTCGTAACTTTTTTAGAAATATTTTTATTGATCCAAACGACTTTCAGAATAATTTTTTACCTTATTTAAAACATTTTTGTAATTGGAACTATAGGTCTATGACTAACGGTTTAGGACTTAGCCACTGAACATCGTTGAGAGTAAAGACACACTATATAAAATAATAATATAAATGGACGGTCATTTGACGACATATTTTCAAGAGAAACCAATGATTACACTGAAAATCGAATAGACCTTGCACCGCCCTTAAATTTCCAAGAGGAATTATGCTTTATACCATAAATCATAAAGTTAGAAATAACTGCAAATTAATTGCACACACTGATCAATGAAATGAACTCTTAAAAACAAAATCATCTGTCCAAAACATTACAAAATTAAAGCGACTGGATGCCTAAGAAAATGGATGGGTACATAAGAAAATAAATTAGTAAAAAATATTATGGATTGCATGTGGTTCTCTTTATCTCGGAAGTGTTTTTTCCCCTTGGAATCCTTTATTTTTCAAAATCGTTCTTTTTTTCTCGGAATCGTTCCTTTTTTCTCGGAATCGTTCCTTTTTTCTCGGAATCGTTCCTTTTTTCTCGGAATCGTTCCTTTTTTCTCGGATTCGTTCCTTTTTCTCGGATTCGTTCTTTTTTTCGGAACGATTCCGAAAGGAACGACTCCAATGAACTCGTTCCTTTCGGTGAACGATTCCGGCTGGAACGATTCCTTAAAAGGAACGATGTTGCCCATCTCTACTACACATCCCATAAATTCGAAAGTATTACCACAAGACGCGGAAATAAATCAACTTTCAGAAATTCTAAAAATTATCTCGATAAAAACTCGAAAAATCGTTAAAAATCGAGAAAAAAATCTTTTTTTTCCTTCATTTGTGAAGGCGACATATGTCTAATGAGATGGAATTTTCGGCGATAACAAAACTGGTGCGTTCTGCGGTCAAAAACGAACTCAGAATTTTTATATAGGACCGAAATTTTTTGAGCTACGATATTTAAGCCATTCGATGTAAATTATCATTCTCTTTCAGAATATGTCTTTATTTTTTTATTTCGACAATCGGAAGCGAAGATAATTAATTCCAGAATTGCATTTTTTGCGCGGCAGGCCACGTGACAAATAGGAAAAGAGATAAATTTTTATACTATCGTTTGATAATCGCAGTACAAAATTTTTTAACTATTGATTTTACAAATTTGGTTTTTTTGCATCCGGGTGTTATTTCGTACGCTGATTCATAAATCTAAATTTAAAAAAAAAATCGGACCACAACTTTCCACTTTATGAAAAAATCAATTTTTAAACTTATAAAAAAGATGCTTTTTTGCACAGACAATTCACGGGAGTTTGTTAAAATTAAAAAAACTAAAGAAACGATCGATTTTAAACTTTAACATAGATTATGACAATTATCTCGGTCGTACCATAAAAACTCGAAAAATCGTTAAAAATCAAGAAAAAAATCTTTTTTTTCCTTCATTTGTGAAGGCGACAGATGTCTGATGAGATTGAATGTTCGGCGATAACAAAACGTCTTGCTGTCAAAAACGGACTCAGAATTTTTATACAGGACCAAATTTTTTTTATATCGATTTTTCAGCTGCGATTTTTACGCTATTCGATGTAAAGTATCATTCTTTTTCAGAATATGTCTTTATTTTTTTTATTTCGACAATCGGAATCGAAGATAATTAATTTGTTGGTAATTAATTCCAGATTTGAATTTTTTGCACGGCAGGCCACGTGACAAATAGGAAAAGAGATATATTTTTTTTAATTATCGTTTGGTTAACGCAGTAGAAACATTTTTACTTTCTTCTATCTTTACAAGAAGAAAGTATTGGATTCGTGAAAAATTTCGACTTTCGGTTTTCGATGGATTTATACGTTTTAGAATGCCCAGAACACGATTTGATGGTTTTTAGAAAATGTCTGTCTGTGAGTCTGTCTGTCACTCTGTCACTCCGTCACTCTGTCACTCTGTCACTCTGTCTGTGAGTCTGTATGTGACAAAAATTTTGTGGGCGCTCTATCTCAAGAACTAATGCACGGAATTTCACAAAACTTCATATTTAGTTAGACCTTGATATAAACTGGACCTGATTAGTTTTTGGTGAAAATCGCTCAACAGGTGGCGCTGCTATGCGGCATTTTTCACGATTTCTTCAATAGCTATATCTCAAGAGCTACTGCACGGATTTTCATAAAACTTCAGATTCAGTTAGTCCAAGATATAGTTTGGTGCTGATTACTTTTTTGTGAAAATCGCCCAACAGGTGGCGCTGGTATGCTGCATTATTCATAATTATCGCAATAGCTCTAACTCAAGAAAAAATGCACGAATTTTCATCAATCTTCAGATTCAGTTAGTCCCTGATATAAGTTAGTGCTGTTTAATTTTTGGTGTAAATCG
Organism: Maratus speciosus; assembly: GCA_963932465.1. Taxonomy (NCBI): domain Eukaryota; kingdom Metazoa; phylum Arthropoda; class Arachnida; order Araneae; family Salticidae; genus Maratus; species Maratus speciosus. The sequence goes on along the minus strand of OZ010788.1, from coordinate 242,160,696 downwards.
CCCAACAGGTGGCGCTGCTGTGCTGCTTTTTTCACGATTTCCCCAAGAGCTGTATCTCAAGAACTATTGCACGGATTTTCATCAAACTTCAGATTTAGTTAGTCCTTGACATGAATGGACGTATAAATTAGTGCTGTTTAATTTTTGGTGTAAATCGCTCAACAGGTAGCGCTGCTATGCTGTGTTTTTTGCGATTTCCGCAATAGCTTTATCTCAAGAACTAATGCTTGGATTTACAAAAAAATTCAGATTCAGGTATAACTTGATATCGTTTAGTGCTGTTTATTTTTGGTGTAAATCGTTCAACAGGTGGCGCTGCTATACTACATTTTTTTCAGAGTTTCCGCTATAGCTCTATCTCAAGAACTAATGCACGAATTTTCATCCAACTTCAAATACAGATATACTTTGATATGAATGGGTGCTAAATCGTTGTTATTTCTTGTACTATTTAAATGATTTAATTGCTGTGATTTATATAGAAGAAAGTTTTGTGATGGCCACAACATACTAGTTAACTATTGATTTTACAAATTTGGTTCTTTCGCATCAGGTTGTTATTTCGTACGCTGATTCATAAATCTAAATTAAAAAAAAAAAAAGTCGGACCACGACTTTCCACTTTATGAAAAAATAAATTTTTAAACTTATAAGAAAGATGTTATGAAATGTATGTTAACACATAATACGAATTTTATAAATTTAAGGAGAGGTGAATTTTTGTTAGGGGGGGGGGGAGGGGCAAACGAGGGCTCCGTCAAAAACCGCCACCCTCTCGAGTAGTATATCTACTGATAAGTTGTTTAACGGAGTTTCGTTCAGATATAGTTTTGTTAAGAATAGAATGCGCTCCCTAGTAATGGAATGTCGAACTAATAGAACGCGAGTTTGTTAAAATTAGGAGTTCTAACACGGTCTGTTTTAAACTTTAAGATAGTTCATAACACATGATAAAAATTATGAAAAAGAATGGTGCGTCACATTTCGGGGTGGGGGGGGGGGGAGATGAGGGGCGCGCAAAAAAATTAGGAAATATAACAAGGCGATCTGTTTGAAACTTTAAGAGAGTTTAGGGAGGTTTTACCATAATTTAGAAGGAGTTCCATGACTATAAATGTACTGGGCGTTTTGAAAGAAAGTGTTTTGAAAAGACTATTAAACGAAACCCTCTGTGCAATCTCTGATCACACTTACCCACTTGTTACTCGACTGCCAAGAAGGGTTATGTGTTTGACGCATATCTGGGTGTGTAGATTTCTTTATACCCTCGAAACATCCCAGTGGCTGAATGGATTTTAATAAATGAGGTCTCTATCGATTCGTCTTAACCGTCCAATGATTATAGGCTATATTTTGTTTTCATAAATTCAAAATGGCGGACGTAAAATACAAAATGGCAGTAGAGACGAAAACTTTTTTTACACACCATATTGAGGGCATATCATTGGATAGGTCTTTCAAAATGAAGGCGATGTTTGTTAGACTGTTTTACAGTCAGAAGCTCCGTTTAAATATTACACAGCCTGAAAGTTGTGTAAGTAGGATCTCTAGCTTTACTGTAACTCTAACCTTCATAGACATCTATAAGCCTCTTCAAAACAGTGTTTATAGATAGGAACTAACAATTAAACACAACTTAAAAGTCATCAATACAAGTAAATAAAAAAAAAATAGGTAAGTAATATAAAAATAGTTTCACATTGGTGAGAAATAATTAGTTCGCTTTTTACGCAGCCGGGTTTTTTGATTTTTTAATTAAATTAAATTAATCTTTTTTTAATTTAATATTTACTTGTTTTATTTATATTTTTAGTTTAAAATACGAAACATAAAATAAATATAAGAAAAAACATTTAAAAAACTTCTTTGCTACTTACCACGGAGACAACTCGGGTCTGGTAACAAATGACCATTTAGGCAAGTTATTTCCTTATTGCTTGTAGATGTTCCTTGAAAAGAATAGGGTGTATGGCAGAATGCCATTACAGCAGAACCATTTGATAAAATAGTTCCTGGAGGGATCTAAAATATAGCAAATCTGTCTTTTAACAGAGTATTTTTTACATACAAACTACGTTAAAAGTTTCCTAAATCAGTCTTGATTCAACACAAATGCTATTTATGTGATATCGGAATGTATGAACTATCTTCAGAACGATGCCCTGTTCTCAAAAATCATAGATCAAAATTGCTGGATTATGAGTTATAGGATACCAGGAAAATGATATTTTTAAGTTCTTTTCTTAACAATACTCGGGCTTCCAGATTAAATTTCAAATTCTTAAAAAGCATAGTGAACACAAAGGGAAACTGTTGTTCTACTTTACACAGTATGATGTGTTTTAATTCATGGTATTTTTGTAGATGCAGAGCAAACGAAAGAGACTTTCAGATGTTGATTTTAAAAAATTAAATTGGAAATATTTGGTGAAAAAATTTGAAAACAAATAGTACTGAATCCCCAAATTTAGTGGAAGCAAATATAGAAAAATATTTAGTGGAAGGAAATATAGACAAATATGCACTCTTAATTCAAAAGAACGAAAAGGTTTACGCTTGTTTTCGTTCTTTCTGAGTATCTATTTTATTAGAAAGAGACCTTTTCCACAAAAAACTGGTTTGCCAAATCCCCCTTTTAGGAGTAGCATCCCAGAACCGTTTTTTTTTCAGATCGAAACAGAAAAATATCTTTAAAAGAGCGATTTAAGAAGCTTCCCTATTGGTTGAAATCCTGTAACGCGATATTTAATTTGTCAGGGGGAGAACCGAGAACCGTTTTTAAAAGGGATTCGCTTCTTTGTTTCAAGCGTCAAAGCTTAGCGTTACAGGATTAAAACAATCTTACAATTATAATTTGATTGATTTAAAAATGGTGTAGAATAAGATAGAATAATTATGCCCACGAAAGCTGGGTGGGGGCGGGGGCAATCATCACAAAGAACTGAAGAAATTTCGTTTTTGTTTCCCAACTAAAACCAAGATGGCTACCAACGATTGTGGGATTTTTCTAATACTGAAAATTGTAAAGTACGTTGTTTAACTTCATCTTTCTTGGAATTCCTTCGTCATTCCTTGTTGTATTTTCACATTGTATATATGAGTTTTTGAGTTATTTAACGTTATTACTTTTAAACCGGAAATATGAATTTCTCAAATTACCTTTTTTTTTTTTCTATGAATATGTTCAATTTTTATAATCAATAAAATGCGCTTAGACATGTAGTTTTCTCGTATTCAGATTGTGTAAAATTACGCTAATTGATATTTATATTATTAGGATATACTAGGGAGGGTTGACCCACTTTTTACAAAATTATTTTTTACTTTTTAAATATTGAACGTAGAATAAAATTTTATATATCATTTTATTCGTTATACAATCAGTTATCAAAATGAAATTGCTACATAAGTGCAATATATAAGAAATTTGAAAAATGATTGATCTTAATCATGAAAAAATAATGGGTCAAGGCTCCCCCACATATGGAAGGCTTGACCCGCTTTGTTTTATATTGAAATATTCGTGAAGAGAAATAAAATCAGTTTAAAAAAAGCAAAATTATTTTATGCTACATGCTCTAATTATTATAAAGAAATATTTTTGAAAATATGATGCTTAAATAAACCTGTTTAGACAAAAATCGTAAAACAGAGGAGAAAATGTTTTAAACAGAAGTTTGCCTGGGCCGGTATAATTTTGCAAGAGAAATTTTAACATTTAAGACAGTATTCCGTTAGAGACAAGTTCCGTTTTCATAGGATTTCATGTATTATTACATACGGATTTAGGGACCCCTGTCCCGCTTTTTTTTTTTGTCTTATTGATCTACTTTTTGTGACACTCGACTAGACAACTCTAGTTGTCACATAGTTTGCTTTCTTCTCACTGTATTCATCCTGGCAAAATTTGTCTACATACCTTCCTAAAGTGTTTCGATCAATGCTATATTCTTTTGCAGCCGCATGAGCACTTAACTTATCATTAACAACTTTTAACCCTTTCAGGGGCAAAGTACTTTCAGTACTAAAATGTTAAAATAAATCACTGGCACCGGAATTTAAGAACAAATTTATTTGGAAATAAGAAAGAAGCCATATTTCGCATACATGAAATATGTGGAAAAGAATTTAATAAAATTTTTATGCCATTGTGGTGTTTGAGAATTAAAATTAAGTGCTTTCATAAAAATATCACTGCCCCTGAAACGGTTAAGACTGTTGCTTTCATACTTTCTAGTCTTTTCCACTGTTTCTATTTACCTATTGTAAGTAATATTGAAATTGAAAAAAATTCCTATCAAATTTCCCATTTGTATTTCATTAAATTTTTTCTTGCAGTGGAAACTATAGCAATTTTTCACATCTTTCTTTAATCAGTTTTAAACATTTTATTTTCCATCATCCCATTTTACTGTAGCTTTACAGAATAAATTTACATTCTTTTTTTTCATGTAACCATTAACCTTTCATTATGCACAGTGTATGATAAAAAAATTTCCAAAACCACTTAACCCTCTCACTGCGTAAGTAATTCTTTGCGATGAGCGTCTTTTATAGAATTTTTAATCTTTTATCACCGGTTTTTTAAAGCAGAAATTTTTGACTGTCCTAATCGGGGAAAATGTCCTGATTAAATCAGACAAAGTTTTCGCTAAAATATAACTGGTGGGAATAAACAAATAGTATTAATTAGATGAAAAAATGCATGCCCGAGTATTTCTCGGGTTGCGCAGTGAGAGGGTTAGCCCTCAAATACACGCGCGGCGTATTGTGTACCACAGAGAAAACTGTACGATGTCACCGATAAATTCAAATAAAAATCGCCATATTATTTAATTTCGGATATTTGATACAAATTCTACGATTATACAACTTGAAGGTTACTTTTCAAAAAATAGTGGTGACAAATGTACATACCGTACGTACTCTGGATATATCATACCTTGCGCGCATATTCCAGGGTCAATTAAGGGAAACTTGAGCATCTGGTCAACCCTCCCTCACATTGACTGAGTCAAGCCTCCCCATATGTAAATACTTAATTTTCTATGATATATTTTATCTGCAAAAAGCTTACAAAATATTTCTAAAAAACACAACTTTTAGGTTGAAAACGTCTCTCAATAGATTTTTTCCACACCTATTTCGATTATCTGTATGAAACAAAGACTGTTGTTTGAGCATTCCAGTAGCTTTGGTTGACACCTATTGATAAAACACTGAAATTCTTTTAAATATGAAAATTGATGTGTGAGTTAAGCCTCCCCTATGGTCAACCCTCCCTAGTCTCCCCTAAACACATATCATTTTGTGCTTATATTATTGATTATTAATATACTACTTTGCTCATGACACTCAGAAATATTTGCGGAACACAACCTATGATAATAAAAAATTATTAAATTGTTATTAACGTATAATATATGTTCTATCTTTTTTATGTTTCAGTAAGTACAAGTAAGTACATAGTTGTGCACATCTACACTTTATTTAGTATATTTTTTTAATTGACACAGTATTATGTAAATAGTACGAAATGTAAAAGATAATTAAAAAAAGTACCAGAAAATAATAGATTAGTAAAAAATATTATTAATTTATTTTATGGCACAACTAGCTTGCACAACTAGCAACATCGCTACGTTTGCTTGACCTTTTTTTTAAATTATGATTTTGTGAATTTTTATTTTTGTGTTATACTTCGCTCTGTTCGTATTCAAAAGTTTAACTAAAGAAAAAAGTCTGCAGTCATGCAACTCATTCATGGTCTTTAATTATTTATCTGTGTCATAAGTAAAATATATTAAGAAGATATAATAATTAAATAAATAATTAAAGAAATCCACATTTCCGGATTCAAACTAATAACGTCAAAATTATATATACAATATGAAAATATTAAAAAGAAAAAAATCATAATAAGAAAGATAAAGTAAAAACGGCGCACTTCAGGATATTGACAAGATAAAAAAATCTTGTCTTGGTATGGCGCGAACCATCTTTTATTATTATTATTTAATTTATCTTTCGGAAATGAAAAACAAAATTTCTTCTGTTCTTCTGCATCTGGATTAAAATAAAACAAAATGAAGTTTTAAAAATAATACATTTTTCAAACTAGGGATATGTTAAAAAAATAATTAAAAAATAATTAAAAAATAATTTCTGAAAATAAGAGAAAAATAGCCTATTTTGCCTATTAAATTTAACAAAAAAAAAAAAGGTTTAAAAATGACTTGTCAATAATGAGTGCAGTCACTCGTTTTGCCTATTAACCCTTTCAGGAGCTAGATATTTGCTTGTTTCGTAACAAATTTGTTCGTAAAATATTTAAATAATTGAATAACACCAGTATTTACAAGAAAATTTATTTGTAAACAAGTAAGCGTATGTTTTTGCGTACTTAATTAAAGTGAATTTTTCATTAAAAAATGTGAGTGCCAATGTGGCAAATAGGGACTAAAATTATGTGATGCCGTGACAACATCACCGCCCTTCAAGGTGTTAATTTAGTCGAAGAAACAGCTTATCCAAAAGGTATGAAAATAACCACTCCACAAAGTGGCTGAAATCCACTCTTATAGCGTAAGTGCATTTTCAATACTGGAAAAGAGTGAAAATACACTCAGTAAGAGTTAAAATCGCTGAATTTTTTTAAGAGGGTGGCGTATTTGCTCACTTTACTCACACCTGTCAAAACTACAGAATCTATAATAAATAATGTGTAAATTTAATATGCACTCATTATTGACAAGTGATAAACCGTGCTAAAAGTTTGAATACCTTAAATGTGCAACTTTGCTGCAATCCGAAAAATCAATCGTAGTGATGTCTGCGGGATACTTTCAAATTTCAATATAAACATTGTCTAGACTAGAAATCACCATGCAGTTTTAGAAAATGTCCTGCAGATGTCGCTGCGGTCGACTCTTTGGATTTCAGCATCGTTTGAAATTTAAGGAATTCAATATTTTAGCACTTTTTTAAATATTATTGGAATAGCCAATTTCCACACTATTTATTCTAACCTACGCACTATAACAAAACTGTTTGTTAGGAAGAGAACATTTACAAGGGATCCAGTCTCAAAAATTCTGCATCTGCAGGTAAATAGCAATTGCTTTTAAGAAATTACATTTACTTATGGTTTGCATACACAATACGTTCTCCTACTTTGACGTAACCACACTGACATAAGAGATTGGTAACTACTTCAAAATCAAGCGCAGCACCTTTGTGCAAGGTTAAAATAGCGGTAGTTTGTCCATGATAGTCGGTTTTGGAAAATTGCATTGCAACCATACAGTTTTATAGTGGAAGAGTAATTTTTATTTTTTAATTAAAGAAATGCCGAAACCTCCAACAACACTGAATTACTGAGTTATTCAAATTCTCATTCATTATACAGAATTAATTATACTGAATAATTCTATATGCTAAATTATTGATTAAACGCTGAATTATTTTCTTATATTACCATATCTTACAGTGCTTAATTTGCGCAGGTGCTCAACGGAGCTCAGCTCCGGTTCTTTATTGTTTTTAGCAAATATTTAAAAATTAGTCGGGATTCACCGGAGTTCATAAATACTGCGCTCCGGAGACCATCCCCAGCAAAGAGGAAATTGCTGGCCAGCAGCAAGATAGGTGCTGGCAATGACGGAGAAGTGCTGGTTGATGGTCCACCACCGCATGACTACTGCTGGACAGCTTCAGTGAACTTTGCTGTTGGAAATCATCAGATAAAATTCTGGTGGGCATCCATTTTATCTCCTGCGCTGGCCCACCACTACATGGAAGTGCACGAACTTTTGCAGTATCATTGCTGGGAACCCTTACGCTAGGTGGCGCTGCGAATATCGAAGACATTGAGTATTTGAACACAAATCTGAAATGAATATCTTAACACAATTTAAGCTGTGAAGCTAATTTTTTTTGAAACTGTAAAAAATATAGCACCACTGCCACCACAAAATAAATAAGTAAATGTATAAATAAATAAATTCTTTATTTCAACGTACTTTTCTTCTCCTTAAATCTGGTTTTACTAGGTTACAAAGGATTTTGGTTTTCATAATTTACGCAGTTCAGAATCAATAATAAAAAAAAGCGCATAAAAGGATTTCTATACAATAGAATAATTTCTATACCAGTTTAATGACTGGGAACGTAAATCACAAAAGAAACAAACTTGAAATAGTGTAATGAGAGCTTGAAAACCACGAGCAATCGTAGAGTACGCTGTAAGCACTTGTTCCTGTCCGATCACGAAAACCAAGCAGCATCGAACGCGGTCAGTACTTGGGAGGGTGACCACATGCAGTTCAAATATTTCTATAGACATTTCTATTATAGACCCTTCTACAGATAATCCTATAGCTCTTGTTAAAACTAGCTTATAGAAAAAAAGAGCCATAATACTTTGCTTTTTTATAGAATTCTATAAGACATTTTTGTAAGGGAAAGTGCTGGGCCAGCAAAGGAATAGCAGAGGGATACGTGCTTGCACTGCAGGAAAAGTGCCGGATTCAAGTAATGTGATGGCATACCAATGCTGGCCTGCTGTTGGTCATCACTGATGCGCCAGCTGCATTCAGCTTGGACACTTTTCGACAGGCTTAAGTAATGGCACCCTTACACTTTACCGCTGATGGCACTGCTGGCTGCCATCCTTTTTCCATCTGATGGCCCACTGTTTCTTTCTTTGCTGGGTCGGTAAAGCGCTTCCGAAAAGCCGACGCTTAAATTATCTTTCTTTGCGTTCTTTCCTACCAAAGCGATTACGTATGTGTCGTAGCGTGTAGTGATAGTAGGAGCATACTTCTATCTAGCGCTCGAAAGTGTAGACTCAGAATTTTTCTATCTCTGTGGTTTCCAAACGGTAACGAAGAATGCCATAATCAGAATTAACTGCAACCATATCTACTTTTTTACTCGTGGTCGTGTTATGTTTACTCGCTACTTTTTGCTTGTGCTTGTAAAATACTAAAATTTTTAGCTCCACGCGGTGCATAATTCTGTCGAAGCTCACAGCAGGGCAGTTCCAGCACTTCTTTATTTTTAATGGAATATTTTAATGTTAGTCGAAAATCACCGGCACGTATAAATACTGCGCACCGAATCAGCGTTGTGTGTTGTATTTTGCTAGTTGATACAAAGAAATTCTTGGAGATTTTTTGAAAATTCCCCCTGACTTTAATTAATAACAAACCTAACTTTAATAATAAACCCCCTGACTGCTCAGTTCTTTATTAGATTTTATTATATAAAAATTCATATAGATATAGTAAAAAAAAACTATTTTGCTGAAGACAAATTGCTTTAAATTTTGCAAATAGTGTGTGAAATATAAATATGAGGGCAGAGGTAACGGGGGATACTCTGCGGATGATATTACAGCAGAATATTAGAGCTCTGCTACTTTTTTGTTAGATATTAAGACCTCTTACTAGATAGTATAACTCTTACGAGAAAAATATTTTTATTTTTCCTTTTTTAGGTGCGTTCGTAATTATATAAATACGTAGCACCTATAGTCGTCGTTCAGTCCGTCTGTCTGTCCGTCCGTCTGTCCGTCCGTCTGTCCGTCCGTCTGTCTGTCCGTCCGCATATAACAGAGCAAAAACTACCCGACCGAATGATCTGAAATTTTTAATATATGATTGCTGCAAAATTTTGTCGAGCCATTTCCAATTTTATGAAAATCGGATGTATAGTTTAATTACAGGGACAGTCAAAAGTTTTTCTTTACATTACGGCCAATGGGAAAAATTATTGCAAGTGAATTTTAATGATGTTACAGACTTCCGAATGGTCTGAAATTTTTAATATATAATTGCTGCAAAATTTTGTCGAGCCATTTCCAATTTTATGAAAATCGGATGTATAGTTTAATTACAGGGACACCCAAAAGTTTTCCGTTACATTACGGCCAACGGGAAAAAATTATATCAAATGCATTTTAATGATTTTACAGCCTTCCGAATGGTCTAAAATTTTTAATATATAATTGCTGCAAAATTTTGTTGAGCCATTTCCAATTTTATGAAAATCGGATGTATAGTTTAATTACAGGGACACCCAAAAGTTTTCCGTTACATTATGGCCAATGGGAAAAAATTATTGCAAATGCATTTTAATGATTTTACAGCCTTCCGAATGGTCTGAAATTTTAAATATATAATTGCTGCAAACTTTTGTCGAGCCATTTCAAATTTTATGAAAATCGAATGTATAGTTTAATTACAGGGACAGTCAAAAGTTTTCCGTTACATTACGGGGAATGGGGAAAATATTATTGTAAGTGCATTTTAATGATGTTACAGACTATGCACTTATGAAGCGCAAAAAAATAGACATTTAGTACAATATGGGGTGCAAAAAATAATTATAAAACTAGTTATAGTACGAACGCACCTCATTTGCCACGTTTGACGAGCAATTTCCAACTTGTTTTATATAAAATATTTTAAGCTTGAAATTAAGCTTAAAGATGACAAAAAAGTAAAAAATCATAATTCTTTTAACTACATAAATATGCTACAAATTAAGACGAAATTTTCAAATAACGAATAATATTTCACACTGTGCAATTTTTATGTAATATATATGATTCTAAATTCAAATTGTTTGAAAAAGAAATTCTTACAGAAGTACACTTAAAATGCTTAAATTTATATTACTTTCACATATGTCGTTTCTCTCTCATAACGAAACTTTTTCCAACTCCAGCAGTATTCTCCAAGTTTTAATTCTTCTATATCACCATGATAAAGTACAGGAATTACGCAGCCATCTAGATAATTTAAAACGAATAATAAATTTCAAATTTTATATAGAATATACAGATTACATATAATTCTTGTAGTTCTAAATGTATATTTGGTGTTGTTTCCTAAAGTTATCTATAAAATCTCTACAGAAAAACGTTATTTTATCTTTTATGCTTGCAAAATTGGGTATACTCGGAAAAACATTCAAATTTAAAATCAAAATGTTTCTCATTTCTGGAAAAAAATCTGAAATTTTACATTTATTAAAGTTGCAATTTCTTTAAGTTCTATATGTTCTATCTTTCCCCTTATAATTTTCAACTTTTAAAAAGTCTAGAAATGTTTCCAAAAATGAGAAGTTTCTTTTCTTTTTTAACGTTTTTTGCAACTTATTATTTATCCTTAATATGTTTTATTTTTATTTATTTATGTATTCATTTATTCTTAACTGTGATTTATGCTATTTTTTTATTTTATTTTACTTTTTCCCTGTTTTTGTTGTTGTTTTGTCTTTTTTTTTTGTAATTTTATAATTGTCAGTAGTCTACGGCCATTGTTTCATTCTTTCTCTTCTTCACTGATCAATTTTGTTCCTTTATATTTTTGTCCTTACTTTGTGAAATTCATATGCATTCTGACTGCGCGACGAACACACGGTCAATATGTTTATATATGTTTTGTGTATTCGAAGCAGTGATGAATTCGTGAGGGGGACTTTTGGGTGGCTATTTCCGCCCCAGGAGCATGAAAATGTCCCCACACCGGCAGATTTGAGATTTTGTACTTGATAATGTTTAAAAGTACCCCTCCGGTAACTTCCCCTTCCCGGAGCTATAAAATTCCCTCCCGAAGGAAAATAACTGCATTTAACACTGGTTAAAAAACGAGCCGTTGTAAATTTCAGAACGTTGTGAATTACTGAGCTTCGATTACTTTTATTTTTCTTTGTAACTTTTTTATTCATTTCTAGGGAAGGGAGAGGGGGGTGGTCTGCCTTCTACGAACTAGGCTCACCTATTCCAGATTCTGCAAGGTGTAAAAACAAGCTAATTTGCTCTATTTTAAGAGAAAAAAAATAGTTCCAAAAGTAGAAACTCAATAGCCATTTGAAAATAAATATTATTTTAAGAAATGGAACTCAGTGACTGGAATAAGATTAAAATCGCTTTTAATTTAATAAAATGTCTTTGCTGGCTTTAAGAAAATATCACTAAAGCGGGATATAAATCCCTCGAAAAGAAAAGAAAGAAAAATCTAGTAAAAAATGAACTGTGAACAAAATTACTTGTGGAATTTAATGCCATTTGGTGGAATCGTAGTAAAATATTTTCTGAGAATATTTAAGTTCTCTGGACGTTCCATTTTAAATATGAAGACATTTATGTCAGCGGAAGCTGAAAAGTCACGATTTATATATGTGAATGCATGTGATCTGCTGAAATTTCGCGGCCTTCGCATATAAAATATATATAATTGATGTTCAAAAATAATGTATTGATGTAGAGATATACAGATCATTTTCTTTAAAAATACGGCCACAGGAAAAAATAATTAGATATGTTGGAAATAATATAAATAAATGTTTCAAATAATCTTTAAAATCAAAATTTCATAAAAATAAAAGTTTCTTGTTACCCATAACGTAATTTTCGACTTAAAATTTTCTTTTATGTACTATTTACCGTACTCGGTGTATCATTAAAAAATCTTATATCTATAAATATGACGTAATTTTCACCCTCAAATGTTTTTCGGGAGTTATAATTTATTTATTTTATTGTTTCAATATATTCCACATGTTTCAATATATTCCATATATTGCATGTAAATGCATATTTCAATTGAAAATACATTTTTTGGTAATATTATTATTCGAGCTTTATGAATTGCAGTGACAGCAAATAAAAAACAGTTATTTCAAAATATGCATTAAATCTCTACTCAGATACCGAAATTTTGTGTAAAAATTTTTAAAACACTCGAACTAATAATCGAATTTCAAAAAATGATTGGAAACTGCACACTATAATATAGTCAAGTATACGCCTACAAAATAAGATTAAAATGCAGTGCATATTTTTTGTTACTATAAAACTTATGAAACAGAACTAGCTATCATGCATTTTTTCTATAAAACTACCACTTTTCATCTACACTAATATTATAAAGAAGTAAACTTTATTTGTTTGCAGCAGGTAGCCTCTGGAACTACCGATCCGATTTCGAAAATAATGGTGGCAAAATGCTGGTGAGCATCTCTATTCCAACATAAGCTATATTTTATAACGACCCCCAAGAAGATGCAGGAGTAAAAAAAGTTGTAAAATTGCGATTTCTGTTTTATTGTTGGGGCAATAAATTTGAAATTTAGTTTTGTGATTACTAATAAGATGTACTTGCTTTGAAAGAGCTCTAAAAAAAATCGAAATGTAAAAGGCTGAAATGAGTTGAAAACATTCTAAAAATGGCCTGAATTACGATTAATTTGGAATTATTGGGGCTAGAAACTAAACTGTAGCATTGCTGTTACTCCAAAGACGTAGATACTCGCCAAAACAGTTTTATAAAACTCGAAATTTTTAAAAGGTGCTAGAGCAAAAAAGTTCTAAAATTGTGATTTATTTGATAGTTGGTATAGAAGCTTGGAATTTGGCATGGTGATTACTTTTCATGCTTGCTAAGGACGGTTTCTAAAAAATTAGAAATTTAAAAGAATGAATCAGAAAGAACATGTTTAAAAAACGTTCTAAATTTTGATATAATTTGATTTATTCGAGTTAGAAACTTTAAATTTAATGTAGTGGTTACTTTTAAGATATAGATGCTTGGCATAAAAAGTTCATTGAAAATTCAAAATTTAAATGTGTGAAATAGATAGAAAACATTCCAAATCATGGTTTATTTCGAATTGCTAGACATAGAAATTTAAATTTGACATGTTTGTAGTTCTTAACAAGTAAATTCTCGCACAGAACAATTTTAACAAAATACGAAACTTAAAAGGGTGCAGAAGCAAAACACTTTCTAAAATTGCAATTTGTGTTGCTGCTGGACTAGACAATTGAAATTTGACATGGTGGTTTCTTTAAGATTAAAGCGAACCTAAGAATGATTTCTAAAATAATTTGAAATTGAAATGGGTGAAAACGTTCTAAAAATCTTCTAAACTATGATTTCTCTGACATTGTTACGGATAGAAACTTGAAATTTGACATGGCTGTTAGGGGCTGTGCATATATAACGTTATCACTTTAAGAGGAGAGGGGGTCTGGCAATTGATATCGTAAGATATCTCTGGGGGAGGGGGTTTGCTTTTGATATCGTTATCATTTTTGATCTAATCAAACCTTTCTTTTTTCATTAACTTTTTCTTTACACCCAAATAGTCTGTAACATTTTTTATTATTTTTATTTATATTTGTTTTTGTGAAAAAAAAAAAAAAACAAAGCTATCGTTGAATCCATGAAATGTTTATAAAATTATTTCATTCGAAAATTTGGAATTCCCCAACGTTTGGCATTCCTGTTCATTTGCCATACGCGCATATAATTCGCTGTTAGAGAAATCAGGAGCATAATATTTAGAAAATAATACTTGCATTTACCACTATAGAAAGACAAAGAATGTTGTCCACTGTTTTGTTGATAAGTTTTACTTTTAACTTCCCCTGACAGGATTTGCAAGTGCAAGAAGACAATATTACTTTTGAATGCATGATGTAACAATAAGCTATTATTAAATACTTTTAAATAGTAACGAACTCTTTCAGATTTTATTTCATATAAATGTATTTCATGTATTGATCTTTTATTGTCTTCTTGAATCAGTAAAGTATACAGCTATACACAACCCTACGTTATATAGTTTTTTACAAAGTCTTGTTATTCTTTTAGCAATGATTTTTTTAATAATACAGTTAATAATTCATATACTTATTGTACGGAACCCTTTGAGTGCGAGTAATACTCGCACTTGACCGGGTTTTTTTTAACTTTATTACTAGTGTGGTCGGCGCCTAGATTATATATTCTGATATTCTATGAGTGTATCATTTTAATCTAGTAATGACACTTACTAACTTTTTATTTTTTATGGATAAAAAAGAAGCACTATACCAATACATTCTGGCTCGTCATTGCTCCAAAGGCCATCCTCATTGCAAATCCTGGGATGGTGGTTTTGTAGAATGAACCCTTCATCGCATTCATATTCAAGCTCAGCTCCGTATTCGAAAGAAGAGTAAATTACTCGTCCATTTTTGGGACCTAAAGGAGTGCGACAACGAATGGCTGAAGAAAGAACAGAAAAAACATTTTAAAATTTAAATAATGTTCATATAATTATTATTAAAGAATAAATTCCCGTTTGCTATCTAAATTGACTCCAACAAGAGCGCCTTCAAAATTTTTACATTAAACGCTATATTTCTTGCACTGTATTCTCACTTATGGAACTAAAATTTAAATTTTATTTTTACTACTGAAAGTACTTACTATGTATGCTTTTGTTAAATGTATATAATGCTTTTTGTCAGTTTGTAAAATGCATTTTATTCTTTCTTTTCTGCTATAAAATATTATAGTTTAACTATTGTGACGTAAAATGTACAGCACACACTGTTAAAACTGGATACTTAAAAATAAGCAAAATGTACTCACTTTTGAGTACTTTCCGATCTTATAATAGCCCCGAGTACTTAACTCTTAAATTTGAGAAACGCATGTACTCATTTTTTTAGTACATACAGGGACTCGAACATAAGTATGTATAAAAACACACATTACTCATATTTTTGAGTACATATAAGACTCAAGCATGAGCATTTAGACTTAAAATACAAAATATATGCACTCGTTTCTGAATACATTTATAAAAAAGTTTAAGTACACACAATTTCAATTATTTAATGTATGAACTATATATACTCACTTTTGAACACTTTTATTAATAAATTATTATTATATTAAGACTCATTTTTTAATACGTTTATGATTCAATGATGGTTATATTAAGTTTTAAATCTGAAATATGTATACTTTACGTACTCATTTTTCAATACATACATAAATCGTTAATGAATATATTCAGCTTAAAATTTTAAATTTATTTTCTATATGTACTCGTATTTGAATACGTATATCAATCAGTTATGATTATGTTAAGTTTTAAATATGATATATTAATACTTTTAAGTACTACTTTTTGAATATATAGAGGAATCGATAATGAATTTATTTGGCCTCGAATCTATTTTCTGTATATACTTATTTTTGAATTCATAAATTAATGAATTATTAATATATTTTTGGCTTCAAATTTGAAATACTTATGTATTCCAACATAAATTCAAGAATCTGCAACGATTACATTTGGGTTCAAACTCGAAATGTTTCTGCTATATATAAACTCATTTTTATATACCCACATAACTCTTCTATGAATCTTTTTAAAGTTTGAAATATGAGAACTATTTGTACTTTTTTTAGGGTAAAAAATGGTATAAATTATATACTTTTCAAATTTAATTTTTTTGATGCATGTACTCACTTTTGGATATAATCAGTGCATTTAGTTAAAGAATTAGGTTATGTGTAACATGGAAGCCACTGACAATATATTTTATTGGCAAGTTTTGGAATAATCAGGTTTGTTGTCAAATGCTGAACCACACAGTTATGACAAATAAAAGTATGAGATTTTACCTTTATAATTGGCACAAATGTTCCTCATAATAATTTATACATAATACAAAAATTTCAATCAGCAACTTCATTGCTGTATATTTCTTTCTTTTTTATAATAACATGCACATAATTTTACAGTAACTATTTCATTATGTTGAAAAGAGTTTCATAATCATAACTTTATCATATTTTCCCTATAACATGAATTTGTCTGCTAAGAAAGTTTTTTCAAGTCCTTTCTTTCAATATTTAATATTCATGTGTCTCATCTGGAAGCAAAATTTATTGTTCGGTAAATTCATTCTTTGCAGATTCCTTTGTTAGGCTATTTTTGGTTAAGAACATTTTTTCCAGATTAAGAAAGGACCACTCTTCCCTCAAAGGGGAAAAAATGAAGAATGTATTGGCTACAAGTAATTTAATAATATCCAATAATGCAAGTTTGCCTAAAGTGCTGCTATTGTTACACTACTAATCACAGAGCCATACATTTTACTTGTCATTCTGGTTTAATATTCATATCATAAATTCTCATACTTGAGAAATTCTACATTCAAAACATTTTACTTTCCATTTTATGTCTTTAGCAAAGATTAGCTAATCTATTTTTGTGTGTTGTAACATTTGAAAGAGCTGCAAGAATAGGAAGAAAACATATTGCTTTGAAAAAAAATATATTAAAAGTAACTTTACTTTATAATGAACTAATTTTATGAAACAAATTATGTATTTTGTAAGGATAAATGTTATTCCTTAAGTGAAATCTCAGTTTTACTTAGTTTTCTTTTTTTAATTAACCCTTTCGCTACTGGCGTCCTTTATCAAGCAAAAAGTACTCGTAAATTTTTATGCTTGTTTAGTTTTGTTGCAATACCATATTTTCCAATTTTTTAAAAGAAATCCTCCTTAGACTAGTGTCATATGACAAATACGCAAAATAACTACTTTCGTTCGATTTCAGCAAATAACATGTTCGATAAATTTCAATAAACCTTAACTTCTGTGATTTGGGTAGTTATTTTTAATTTTATTCGCATGAAAGTGATTTTTTTTTCCAAAAGTTGAAAAAAAAATCAGTAGCGAAAGGGTTAAAAATAATAGTCTATTGTTTTCCAATAAAACCAATATTAATGTAATAAAATAAAAATTACTTTAAATACATTCTAAAAGCGCTAGCTTTAATGAAATTGTTATTTACAAGAAACTACAACCAACACATTCTTATTTAATTTGAAAGCAGGTATTTAAGTATTGCCCGGCAGAGCAATACTTATTTATTTCCAGTGCCACTTCTCAATGTTAATTTAACATAGAAAAGCCTATGGAGCTCATAACATTTCATGTTTTTCTTCCCACCTTTTTGTCCCTGATACCACAATTTTTTTTTATTATTTACTAATACTAATGATATTATAAATTTAAAGTGTAAAAATGTTTCCCTGGCGTCAGGGTCAAAACGGATAATAAAATGTCTTTCCATATGCGTGAATTATTTTGCGCTATGTAACACATTTCTTCAAGATGTAGTTCGTAAATTTAAAATGCGCAACTTAAATATACTTCGCGCCATAATTATTATAGCATACACGTTCAGTAAATAAATTCTATTGATACCTTTAATATGCGAATAGAGTAACAAGAGATTGTATTAATATTTAATCACAAGCTTACTTTTCAGTCCGAATTATGTCACTTATTTCTGAAAGCATCATGTACTCATTTCTGAAGACATTCTACTTAAAAGAAAAAAAAAAACGAGTACATAGAAGTTCTTATTTTTAAATAGGACTGAAAAGTAAGCTTGTGATTAAATATTAATAATATCTCTTGTTACTCTATTCGCATATTAAAGGTATCAATAGAAATTATTTAGTGAACGTGTATGCTATAATAAACGTTATAGCGCGAAGTATATTTAAGTTGCGCACTTTAAATTTACGAAATACATCTTGAAGAAATGTGTTACATAGCGCAAAATAATTCACGCATATGGAAAGGCATTTTATTATCCGTTTCGACCCTGACGTCAGGGAAACATTTTTACACTTTAAATTTAAATAATATCATTAGAATTAGTAGATAATAAAAAAATTGTGGCACCAGGGACAAAAAGGTGGGAAGAAAAAAAGGAAAAGTTATGAGCTCCATATTCTTTTCTATGTTAAATTAACATTGAGAAGTGACACTGGAAATAAATAAGTATTGCGCTGCCGCGCAATACTTAAATTTAATCACAAGCTTACTTTTCAGTCCGGGTTACGTCACTTATTTCTGAAAGCATCATGTACTCGTTTCTGAAGCCATTCTACTTAAAAGAAAAAAACGAGTACATAGAAGTTCTTATTTTTAAGCAGATTATTTTTAACAGTGCATGCTCATATACGGCACAATGTGTGCATATTACCCATGTAACAAATTGCAGCGCACTTGCTGAAAGATTAATCCTAAAGTCTTATTAAGAGCAGCAATCACGAACTTTTATGAACATGGAACTCTTAGGAGATAGATAATTTGCCGTGGAAACCTATCTTACCTCAATCATGTTAATTGCACTTATATGATAGTTGAAAATTTTATAATATTTCTAGTTCAAGAAACTCTGGTATTCTTTTGTGGTATTTGTGTTTCGGAGTGTACGGCTTCGGAACCATTGACTTATAGCACTGCTGTTTTAACCATTTGTTCATTGCACTCGTACAAAAGTAGGAACTCGTGTTTTGAAATAATAATATTATTAGTCAAGTAAAATAAGACATAAAAAGTAAAGCATTTTTGACAAATTAATGATGTACCGATTTGAATGATTCTTGGTGCAATATCTTCCAAACGATGAGTACCTACTAAAAAAGCTACAGAAAACAAATTGGTTGTTTGATTGAAAATTTAATTTTTTATAACAAAAATATAAAAGAAAAAAGGAAAAAAGAAGTAGAAAAAAGAGGAAAATATGTATATTAACTGACAAAATTTTAGATGAATGATGGGGGGGGGGGGATTTTGCAAGAATAAAGTAAAAAATAAACAAAAATGTCATTGCTGAGATGAAGTATTTCGGCGGTGTCTAAAAATAAAATTTTTAGGTAAAGAATATAAAAATAAATAATGGACGAAAATGGGGCAAAAGTCTCAGCGGCACATGCTCCGCAGCTCCCGGCCTATACTTCGAATAGTCTAGCCCAGAAAGGAGCCTTTCGGTATTACCATCCAATGCAGGTGGACTGAGTCGGTTCTTAAATAGGTTGTGGTCGAAGAGGCGTAGCCATGGGAGGAGTTAGGTGCATGCCTCATGGTCTTGCTGCAAAGTGGCAGGAATTAGCAGATTAAGAATGCAACTTAAAAATAAAATAAAGATAAATAAAAATCCAGGAGTTATAAATTTAAAATTAAGGAATTAAAAAATATGGAGTGCATTTAAAAATTCTAAAAAAAAAGGAATTAAAACCAGAAAAGCTATAAAGATTTTCAATATAAATAAAGTTGCCTAGTAACAAATAAATTTTCTTAAAACCGAAAATTGCGTATTAGGCAAAGGGAAAGTTGAGAAAGTGGAGTGTTGCAACTGCGGGATGCCGCCAGTTACAGGAATTGCCCCAAATTCCCCAAAAACAGGAAAAATACCTTTACCTAAAATTTCAGAAACTTAAATCAATCATATGCCAATATTGTCTCCCCTCAACGCCCCCCCACTCAGCAGTCGCGGCCGAAAGAAATCAGCTTAAATGAATTAAAAGATATGTTGAATGAAATAGCAAAAGAACTTAAAGTACAAGATTTTTCTGAACTTATAGCTTAGTACAAAAAAGTCCTTATGGACATAAAAAACGCCACTGATGATGTCACCAAACTCACTATCTTTATGACAGCCCTCAATCAACAACCTACTAAATAATCATGGGTAGTAGAGGGTGTTTGAGTATTATCTCATGGAATTGCAATGGCCTTCTGGGAAAATTTTTAGAGCTCAGGGAATTTGTACAGGAGCACGCCCCTGATATTATCCTTTTACAAGAAACCCACTTGAGACCAGGCATTACCTTTAAAATCCCTAACTATTTTATCATTCGTAATGATCATATTAATAATAACAGCTCCCGCCCCATCCGGGGCACTGCAATCTGTATTAAATTAAATCATTGTTTTTATCCTGCAACCCCTGCCCCCCTTAATATCGTAGGCGCCACTGGGATCACCATTAAACCTCCCTCCGGTCCACACCTTACTTTCTTTTCGGTATATATTCCAATTGGTCAAAGCGCGAGTGACGTCACGAGCGATATTCGCCGCCTTCTCACGAGGCTAACGAGAAAGACAGGCTACGCGGTGGATCCGATTCTTCTTTTTTTACAGACCGCTGGAGTCACGTGATGCTCTTTTCGCATACCTTTATTGGTGCATTCGAGCATCACGTGACTCCAGCGGTCTGTAAAAAAGAAGAATCGGACCCACCGCGGTAGCCTGTCTTTTTCGTTAGCCTCGGCCTTCTCACTTATGACGTCAATACTTTCGTTATGGGTGATTTCAATGCTCACCATACTTCCTGGAATTGTAGAACTAACAACACTTATGGCAACAGTATTTACAATTTTCTTCTAAATTCAAATATGGACATGATTTTTCCGGACTCCCCCACCCGTTACTCAAATCATAGCAGTAGCACCATTGATTTTGGTTTGTTTAATTGTTTCAATTATGCAAAAAGTATCACTGCTCTTCCCGAACTGAGCTCGGATCATAATCCGATCAAAATCAACGTCCAAATTCGCATCCCCCCCCCCCTCCTAAAATTATAAACATTATTAATTGGGCTCAGTTCCAGCAAAACATTAATGAAATCCCCCTCCCCCCACCCTCCCAGAAATTAACAGCACTCACGATATCGAAACTCTGACTAATGTCATCACGAACGATATCAGAAAGGCGGCCAATGGTGCTACAAATAAGATTTTCAGCAATGAATTCTATCGTCTTGACCCTCATGTCCGTAGGCTTACTACAAATAAAAATAGGGCGAGGAAAATTTACCAACGGACGCGTAGCATTTTCGATAAAACCATTATGAACAGAGCACAACAGGAGCTTAAAAATTACTTATACAAGAAAAAACAGGAAATCTGGAGTTCTTATCTCACTTCCTTGTCACCAGAGGACGCCAGAATATGGAAGGCCACAATGAGAATCCGTAGCTCTGTCAATAATTTCCCACGGATCCTTATTCCAAATTCCCAAGACTACGCACATACTGATGAAGAAAAGTCAAATGCAATTGCCAGTAGCTTAGAATTACAATTCCAAGGAAACCCTATTATTGATAGTGAAACCGAAAGGGAAGTAAACATCAGTGTCAGGAATTTTATGTCTTCTGATCACCCCCCTCCCGATTTCCAAATCTCAAATGCTGACGTGATCAAAGAAATTAAAAAGCTTAAAAATAAAAAATCTCCTGATATTAGTACCATTACTAATGAAATGCTTAAAAATCTCCCCCCATCTTATATCCCTAAAATCACCCTCCTTATTAACAATATTTTTAAATTCAGCTATTTCCCCTTGTACTGGAAAACAGCCATTGCTATCCCCATCCTTAAATCTTCTAAACCTCCCGGTCTGGCAACTAGTTATCGCCCAATTTCTCTTCTTAATTCTCTCAGTAAATTAAAAGAATCTTTTATTACATCTCAAGTTAATACCCATTGTGATCAAAATAATATTTTGAATCCTGTTCAATTCGGCTTCAGGAAAGGGGTCTTGGCCCCACATCAAGTTTTCCGATTGGTGGAAAACATCACGACAGGCAAAATTTCTAAGAAAATTACTGCAGCTGTTTTTCTAGACATTGAAAAAGCATTTGATAAGGTTTGGATCTTCGGGCTAATTTTCAAGCTTATTAATTACAATTTTCCCCCTTACCTCATCAAATTAATTTACTTTTATTTACTTGATAGAAATTTTAATGTTAGGGTTAAAAACCACCTCTCCAGAAATATTTTTGCTTTTTTCGGCCTCCTTCAGGGAAGTAAAATCTCCCCAATCCTTTTTATTTTATTTATTAATGATATACCTTCCTATCCCAACACATCGCTAGCAAAATATGCTGACGATACTTGTGTTTTCTCTGTAAATAAAAATCGTAGGTATGCCATAATTGCAGTCACCAAGCATCTCAAATTACTTTCCACTTGGTTTAACAAATGGCGAATTGCCATAAATATTAATAAAACTCAAGCTATTCTTTTTAGTAATCTCCAAAAAGAAACCCGTGACAAACTTAAAATTAAATATAATAATACAGAATTGCCTTGGTCCTCAAGCTGCAAATACATGGGTATTATCTTAGACCAGAGACTCACTTTTAAACAACACATCCACTCTACGCGAAATAAGTTTCGAGTTTCTGAAAATAAATTATATCCCCTTCTTGCCCAAAAATGTGATCTTTCAATTAAAAATAAGTTGCTCCTGTATAGTTCCTATTTACGTCCCATTCTAACGTACGGGTCCGAAGTCTGGTCGTATGCGTCTAAGATACACATGAAACTTATTTTTCAAGCTCAAAATTCTACTTTAAGATTAATCTATGATGTAGCTTATTATGTCAGAAATTATCATTTATATAAAGAAATTAAATTTCCAAGGCTCAGGACTTTCATCCAGCACTTAAATATCAATTTTCATCTTGCTTTAGAAATTTCTGATAATATTGCTCTAAATTCCTTAGCAACTTATGATATTTTTGACCCGAACAACCGTAAACGTCCTAGAATGGGAATTATTTTAGATACTCTCATTTAATTTAATCTTTTTTATCCTTTTATTGTGTATTTTTACTAACTCTCTGCATTTCCTACTATTTTTGCTGTCAGTCTGCATTTGCAGGCTAAACCCCGCCTTTGACTCCTCCCTTTTCCTCTGTAGCCTATTTAAGAGGACATTCCAGCCAGCGCTCCCTCAATTCTACAAATGCTCATCGACAGGGCGTGGATTTGATCTTCAAATAGGTAGCCCCTGGAACTGCACTGCTGTTCACTGCGCTCCCTCAGTCGGACTCCAGATTCCACGCAGTGTACAGCGGATGGGCCGGTTCTTTTCAGAACCCACGGCATTTTGCCGAAGCGCTGCATCCGGCACTGCGCTGGATTTCTCCCACATGACTCCAGTAGCTGCTTCCCATATGTCGGCGATGAAATTCCAAGAGAGGGAGGGCCCTTTTCAGGGCCACGCGAAAGCGTATCTCCGCTCCCGGCATTGCCTCAACTCTTGGACAGCCTCAGCTCAATCAAAAGTTCCGGCACCCAGAGCGGATCCAAGTCACTCTTTTTCCGGCCGTTAGGCCTAGGCTACCATTCTTCCCTTTTCATGCTAACAACCTCACCTTCTACTGAACTTTTCTACTTTCTATTATAAATTTTTAAAAAAATGTTATAAAGAATTTTAAAAATATTTGAAAAATTTTGGAAAATACAAAAATATATCTTGTTGTAATGCTATACTTAATCTTTCTTTTAGACTCTTCCTTCCTTATTTTTTACTTTTTATTTGAGCTCTTTTCCCACGCACTCCCCAGTTAGATTTTGTACTTTTACGCCCTCGCTGCTACCAGCTATGAATTTTGCTATTCCATTTAACCTGCACAATCTTATGTGATGGGGATGTGGGGCAAGTGGATCCGGGCTCCTCGACCAAATCGTCTTCGAATTAAATTTTCTATTTACATGATATGACATTGATGGGGAGCCTTAAAGAGTACCGGGTAACCAAAAATTCCATACCTCTGACAGGAAAGTGAACATTAAATTTAAAACTTTAAGTGAAAAGCCAAAACAAGTTTGGTGGAGGGGTGGGGGATTTTCTATTTGGGACTTCTGACGGTTTAACGAGGTGCCTGGTACGGTCTGTCCCACATCCCCATGCCATAACAACTGGATAAGTAACAGGAAAAACAGTCAGTAGTGACGTATGAGATGGTGAATTCGGGTTGGTTGGGGCAAGCCCCACCCATCCGAGCATGCCAGGACGATCAGAACGAAAGGGGGAAAAGCCGTTAACTAAACCGATTAAAAAAAAGACCCTTTTCAGGGACCATACATTTTTTACATAATTATAAAACAATTTGCCTACATAATTACAGAAAAATACTTAATATTAAAATAGAAAAAATATATTTACAGAACAAAATAGAAAAATTTACAATATTTACAAAAATTATTCTTTTCCAGCTCTTTTAGAAAATCTGGACATTCCGTCCATAAATTTTAGTGCTTTTTTAGTTTCATCAGCTTCTGCTGAGATTTGCTCGTAGAGCTTCCCAAGGTAAACAGTTAAGTCATCAAAAGAATCTATTTTTAATTCTTTTTTAATTTTTTCTAAGATTGCAAAGAACTTGGAAATGCCATTTCCCATCTCGAAGTCTTGGTACACAGGCGCCACCTGGTGGGTGAGATTTGAGTTTGAGTTGCTATTTTGGATTTTGGGAGTTCTTAAAGTTTCGGGTGTAGTTTTAGTTTGAAGCGCATTTGCGAACGATTTTTGAGGGGAAACCTTTTGCAGCCTCTAAAAGAAGCTGGGTGTTCCTCTGAACAGTTTGTGCATTTAGGTTTGGGGGTATTTTCCGTTTTTTTTTTTCAGTTGTAACTTTCTTAGGGCAAGATGCGGAGTCATGATTTTGGTCGCAACTGACGCATTTAGCGTCTTAAAAACATAATTTCGGCGTGATGAAAAAACTTTTGACATTTGAAGTATTGGGTCGCCTTGATTTTCTATTTTAACATTAGGCAACTGTATTTATATTTAAAATATTTATAATTTTTCTGGTTTTAATTCCTTTTAAGAATTTTTTTATTTTTTTTTTACTTGTATTTGTTGAATGAGATCTTATTTCTATTCGCTCTGCTATATGTCACGTGAAGAAACTTTTACACATTAACTCTGTTGGAAGTACAATCGAAATATGTCAGCCAATATGTAATCGTAATCGTTTGAGATGCGTGCGCATCCTGTCGCATCCTGTCCCGAAACTGTAGAACAATTTTAGTTGTAGTTCGGATTCTGTATTTGTTGTTTTGTGTTCCGTGTCGTCTTCTGTGTTCTTCATAATAAACTTTCATGTTTAAAAGTAAAACCTGCTGTGGTTATTTAGTATTTAAGGCGCACTGTGTTACAGGTTATGGGCCCAGACCCAAACCTATTATTAGAAATATTGCGAAGTAAATATTAATTGAAATTTTTGTAAAGTTAGTTTTCCGAATGTTGTTTTGAAATGGCCGGAACCGAAACACAGCAGGGACAGTTTATTAAACTGAATGAAAGTAATTGGAATGTATGGAAATTCCAAGTTAAGGTCACGCTTATAGCTAAGGAACTATATGATATAGTAACGGGATTAAAAGTAAAACCGGAAGCAACTGATGCCGGATATTCTGATTTCATTGTCAAAGATGCAAAAGCGCAAGAAATTTTGGTTTCACGTATGGAAGCCGGACCGATATCGCATATAATTTCATGTGTTACAGCAAAAGAAATGTGGGACAAGTTACACACTATTTATGAAAGAAAATCAAATGTAAGTATTCATTTGTTACAACAACAGTTTTTCAATTTGAAGTTTGATGACAACGTGATGAATTTTTTATCTAAAGTTCAGAATATGGTTGCCGAAATTAAGCAACATAACGAAGTAATTCCTGAGAAAATGATCATTACAAAAATAATTATGGCTCTGCCCGAACAATATAAGCACTTCTCTTCAGCCTGGGAATCCGTAGCAGATGAACAGCGAACTTTAAGTAACTTAACTGCTCGTTTGTTAGTTGAGGAAGAAAGATTAAAAACGAAAGAAGAAACTGTTGCTCTTACAGCTAAAAATCAAAGTAATATCAAGTGTTTTTCTTGCGGAAAATTAGGTCACAAGAAATTTCAATGTAGGTATGGTAATAATGTTCCTAAGAACAGAAATATTGTTTGTAATTTTTGTAATAAGAAAGGGCACGTATTTAAAGATTGTTATTTTCGTAAAAATAAAAATATGAAGTCTAATGGTGAAAATGGCAAAAGTTTTGCACTTATGGGAATTATAAATTCTGAATCAGATGTAGAATTCTATTTAGACAGTGGAGCTTCAGAACATATGTGTAATGATGTAAGTCTATTTGGAAATTATTTGAAGTTGAAAGAGGCTAAACAGATAAAAATAGGTGATGGAACCTCTATAACAGCTATTGGAATAGGAACTATTTATGTTCAGTCATATAATGGTGAAAAATATATTAAAACTGAACTTCAAAATGTATTGCATGTCCCTCAATTAAAAGTAAACTTATTTTCTCAAGGTAAAGCTCTAGATAAAGGTTTATGTATGTCATCCAACTCAGAATGTGCTAAATTTATTCATCAAAAATCTAAAGAAATAGTTGCTATAGCTAAACGTGAAGATAAACTTTTTAAAATGATATTTCGCTTAGATAAAAGCAGAGTGACCATAGACGAAAATACCAGTGAGTTTGAAAATCTAAATAAATGTTGTGTTGCTGACAGTAGTGTTAAAAGTAAAAAGAAAAGTCTCTTATGGTGGCATGAAAAGTTAGCTCATCAACATTTTGATCATGTCAAGAAGCTGCTTACAGAAAATGAAATTACCTGGGAAAATTCTTCTGATATTCCATTCTGTGAGGCATGCATTCAAGGAAAGCAACAACGTAGTCCCTTTCAAGAAAGTAAATCGAAATCTACTGAAATTTGTAATATAATTCATGCAGATTTATGTGGTCCAATAGAAGTAGCATCAATTGGAAAGTCTCGTTACATGTTAGTGTTAAAAGATGATTACTCTCACTTTAGGAAGCTTTATTTTCTCGAAAATAAGTATCAAGTGTATGATAAATTGTTAGAGTTCATATTGATGTGCAAAAACCAGATGAATAAAAATATCCGAGTAATAAGATCTGACAATGGCAAAGAATTCCGGAATGATAAAATTAAAGAACTTTTGATTCATCATGGCATAGAGCATGAAACTTCTGTCCCATATAATCCACAGCAAAATGGCCGAGCTGAACGAGAAATGAGAACCATCATGGAAGCTGCAAGAACTATGTTGGTAGCAAAAAATTTAGATAAGAAGTTCTGGGCAGAAGCTGCGAATACAGCTGTATACATAATTAACAGAACAGGTACTAGCACAGTGAAAGGAAAAACACCCTATGAATTGTGGAAGAACAAGACTTTTGACATTAGAAATTTAAAGTTTACATTTGGATCTGAAGTATGGGTTCACATCCCAAAAGAAAAACGTAGAAAATTAGATGTTAAGAGTGAAAAAGGAATTTTTGTTGGATATGGTGAAAATACTAAAGGATTCAGAGTCTACTTCTCAAAAACAAACACAGTGACATTACATAGAGATATAATAATTAATCCAAATGAGAAACCTTCCTATACAGTAAAGAATGAAAATTTTGTTTTGGATTTAATTGATCCTGTGCAACATCAAAGTTCAGAATTTGATGAAGATAAGAATACTGACATGGATTCGGATAACTTGGCCAATAATCAACAAGATGATGATGAAAACTGCAGTACAGATTCACCTGCTCCCCAGTTAAGTAATATCAAAATGCACCTTCGAGCAAGAGATAACCTGAGGAAACCATCGAGATTTGAGGACTTTGAAACAAGCTATATAAGTATAACCGATGTGGAAGAACCTATCACTTATGAAGAAGCTATGAACTCAAGTTCATCGAAAAAGTGGCAAGTGGCCATAAATGCTGAACTGAAAGCCCTCTCTGAAAATGACACTTGGGACATTGTTGATGAACCAAATGACTGTAATATAATAGACAGTAAGTGGGTTTTTAAAATTAAGCGGGACAATAAAGGTAAGATTTCATTATTTAAATGCAGATTGGTTGCTAGGGGTTATCAACAAAAAGGGTTAATATTTGAAGATGTATATTCTCCTGTAGCTAAGTTAAATACTTTAAGAATGTTGTTAGCAATTAGTGTAAATTTTGATTGGGTTGTATATCAAATGGATGTATGTAGTGCTTTCTTACATGGGGAAATCAAAGAGGATGTTTTTATGTATTTACCTGATAATTGTAATTTACCTGATGGGAAAGTATGTAAGCTTAAAAAGGCTATATACGGGTTAAAAAGAGCACCAAAATATTGGTATGAAAAATTTCAGAAATTTATGTCTTCTCAAAATTTTGTAAAATCTGAAAATGATCAATGTTTGTATTTCAAATTTTCGAATGATTGTAAACTTTATGTATTGATATATGTTGATGATTTGATTATCACAGGTTCTGATAGCAAGCAAATAAATGATTTTAAATGTGAAATGAAAAGAAATTTTAAAAGGAAAGATTTTGGTCCTATTTCTTACTATTTGGGTATATCTATTTCTCAGAATGTAAATGAAGGTATTTTAACATTAGATCAGAGTAACTATTTAGAAAATGTGTTGAAAAGATTTGATATGTTTGAATGTAAAAGTATCTCTACTCCTATGGACACTAACTTTAATTATGAATGTTTAATTAATGAAAAATCAGAAAATGTAAATGTGGAAAATAAATGTAGAAAATTAATTGGTTGTATCATGTATGCAATGCTAGGAAGCAGACCTGATTTATGTAATTCTATCAGTATTTTGAGTAGATATCAAAACTATGCAAGTGAAAAGTTATTGTTGTTCTTAAAAAGAGTGTTACATTATATTAAAGGTACAGTTGACTTGAAGTTAGTGTATAGAAAAAATGTAAATGCTGAATTAGTTAAAGGTTTTGTTGACGCTGATTGGGGGGGTGATACTATTAACAGGAAATCTACAACAGGGTATTGTTTTCAAATTTATAATTGTACAATTTCATGGTGTTCTAAACAACAAACTTGTGTAGCTTTATCGTCTACAGAGGCGGAGTACATTGCCTTGAGCCTATGTGTAAGTGAAGCTTGCTGGGTTCGAAATTTATTGATTGAATTAAATTTAAATGGTTGTGGAAATTTTGTTATACCTCTCTATGAGGATAATCAGTCAGCTATTCGTATCAGCAAGTCATGTGAACAACCTAAAAGATTAAAGCACATAAATGTTAAGTATCATTTTGTGCAAGAAAAAGTAAGAGATAGAACTGTTTCAATTAATTACATTCCATCTACAGAACAGGTTGCTGATTTATTAACTAAGCCTCTAAGTAAAGTATTGTTTGAAAAATTCAGAAAAATAATGTTCGGTTAATTTTTTTTTTATGTTGTATGTATATTATATATATATATTGTATTGTATGTTAAGTGTTATGATTTTTATGTTGGACATATTTAGATTGAGGGAGGATGTTGGAAGTACAATCGAAATATGTCAGCCAATATGTAATCGTAATCGTTTGAGATGCGTGCGCATCCTGTCGCATCCTGTCCCGAAACTGTAGAACAATTTTAGTTGTAGTTCGGATTCTGTATTTGTTGTTTTGTGTTCCGTGTCGTCTTTTGTGTTCTTCATAATAAACTTTCATGTTTAAAAGTAAAACCTGCTGTGGTTATTTAGTATTTAAGGCGCACTGTGTTACAAACTCCTTAATTGCCGCTCCCGAGATATTCACGGACTGTGTGTGTTATTCAGATTATTTGATTCCCACCAGTTTTATAAAATAGTATAATTGGCTTTATTCTAATATCCTTTTTCTTGTCCTTAAATAAGGTAAAAATTTAAAAATATTAAAATGCAAACGAGATATCTTTAAAAATTTCTTCCATAGGATTAGCATTAGCTAGCGAGTCTTTCCAGGTGACTGACCCTTAACGGTAAAAATTTAGTCAGAAAATGTGTCAAAATTTCACGTTGTTGAGCAGTGAATTTAAGAATCACCTTAAGGTTATATTTCCAAAGATTATGTTAACAGAAGTTCATTATTGCTATTGATATTTTTTAAAAACATATTGCCTGCCCTACACATCCTGAGAACAATTAACTCCAGTTTTTCCCCGCTCGACTATGTAGAAAAAAATGCAAACCTGATCTCGGCCCGGCACGAATATGCTGAAAAAAAAATTAAGCCCAGGTCAGACACTTGCAACTGTCCGATGCCGATCTCTATGCTGGACATTTCTGTACACATATACATTTCTGTATTAATGTTGTCAAACTAGCGTCGGCTCGTGACGCACATTTATACTTATTCTCGCGGAAGTCATATTCATTGAAAATAGCTCATATTTTGTCGGTTTCGTTTAAATTTTTATATCGGGCGGTAGGGCCGCTAATTTTTTTTATCGGTCTGGCCCGGCCCTTTAAAAAATATGTCTTAATTCTGCCGGCCCGGCCCGTTTGAAAAATTGCCTTCATTTCTCTGGTCTGAGTATGGGCCACGGGCTAAGCCCGAGCCCGTGAGGACCTCTAGTTTCTGTGTCCGAAATCTTCCCGCCTATTCTAAATGAAGTACTAAAAATTAATTATAAAATGTATCAATGCTTTCGAATTTTTTTGTCAAACGTGAGAGTCTCGTCAAGAAATTTTGTGAAGATAAAAAATGGAGACCATAAAATACTTTTGTTTGATACTGAGGTAGGTCTTCAAAGAACAACAAAGCTCTTCTAGATACAAAGGCAAAAACTTATGACTTCGTTTCATTTATAGAATTAAGTTAAAAACATATTTGGGACAAATAGTTGCCCGTTATTAAGCTGACAAATAGTGTATCATATAAGAAAATATATCATATTAAAATAATAAGAAAGTATATGGTATAAATAGTGTATCTTATAAAGAACGTTAAAAGAATATAAATCATATTCTTTTAAGCTTCCTCTATTTGAATAAGAATTAACTTTAAAGAATTAGAAAGCACATGTAATATAGATGTGGGGAAGACATCATAATTTAACAGATGCTTAGGTGGGCGTGACTAAAAATGTAGGGAACCACAGCTCTCGCAATATGAGTATCTAACGAAATTAAAGTTAATGTGGGCAAAGTGGCAAGAATGAACTCATCCTCCGAATGAGACAAGTTATTGTATTACTGTTTATTATTATTTATTATTGTTGTGAGTTATTGTTTAAGCGTTATTCTTACTTTTTGTAATCATTATATAAGTATTTATTGTATTCTCAATTATGGTAGACTCTTCAGTCAATTTGAGAAATTAATCAGAGCATTGAATTTAAGCACTATTCTAGAGTATAATTAACAAGTAAAGTTATTTAATAGTCATTATCTCTAATATCTGCCAAAGTTGTAATATGAGTTAATGCATTTTTCTTCAGTTTGTAGGCGTTTGGATCTCCAAGCCTCATGGATCTATTTATTTTGGGTGGAAAATAGGATAATGTAATATATTTTAATATTCAATATTATTTCAACGCCTAGCAATTTTTCTTTTCCATTCCATTTTAGAATCCATTATCTGTTTGAGCTGCAACCCTATTTTTAACCCATTAACACCCGAATTATTTTATTCGTTAAAATTTTAATTTTGGATTTCCCACCACTTTTAAAAGAAGAGTAATTTTTATCTTATTTTATCAAGGAATTTGTCTCCTGAAAGAAAGTATATATTTATCTTCATATTTACTGGTGTGAAAAGCACTTTCCTGCAACTTTAGTCTAGCGATCTAAAAATATGTTACTGGGCGTTAATGGGTTAATTCTGAAAGAAATGCAATTGGGGAGTTTTTTAAAACAAAAGCGCAGCCGAATCGCATCAGTTTTTGCACATATCAGAAAGACTTCCACTTCGCTTTTTAGCAGAGCTCTTTACCCAATGCACTTTTTCGGGATTTTGTGCTTTTACGCCGTGATCGGTATACGGTAATGCGCGAACTCAGAGTTCCTTTTTTCGTGATCTCTCTGTCATCAAAAACTCATCAATATCAGTGAAATGATTGTGGTGAAATATGAGGGCGTAAATTTAAGTTCCGATAGAATTAATAACAAGTAGTGTGGAGAGGCATCAGTCGGAACTGTGGAGATGCCTTTCGTTAAACAACGGTTGTGCTTCATTTTCTGATTTTTTTCTCGGTGGGGAAATTCACTTATATTTTGTCTTCATGTTTTTCTCGTAAACAGCTTGATTGCGACCCGTAAGGCATGGTGACGTTACGGCGACGTCGTTGTGAAGTCACACTGTGACTTTGTGACCGTCGATGTGACGTCACGTGACGTCGATGTGAAGTCACAGTGACTAGAATGTGAGGTCGTTATGGCCGTTTTAGAGCTCATTTGTGACGTCACATTGTGACCAATTTGTGAAGTCACGGTGAGACCAATTTGTGAAATATGTGTCATTTGTGACGAAATTGTCATTAACACTGTGATGATTCTGTGACGACAGTGACAATGTTGTGAAGTCACTTTGTGACAATTTTGTGAAAATTGTGTAATTTGTGACGATTTTGTCATTAACTTTGTGACGAATATGTGACTACAATGACAATGTTGTGACAGCGTTAAGATGCAATATATTTATTGAAAAATGAAATCGCTATTCGAGTTCAATCAATGCACCATGGCAATGAAAGCAGGAATGAATATGAGTAAAAAAAAATTCTGAAGTTCACAGAAAATTTTCAGAATGTTTTTTTCACGATACTTTATTGAAATTTACGTTTTTTTTTTCGAAATCCTTCGGCGAAATTCACCTTATTTGTACGATTTATTGACAAAATTTTATGTTTTTTCACTATCATTTGACGAAATTCGCTTTTTTTCACTATGCTTTGAAATTCACAAAATTCACGTTTTTCTTCAATCTCTTGACGAAATTGCGATTCTTAGATGAAATTCACGTTTTTTTCTACGACCATTTCAAGAAATTTAGATTTTTTTTGCGATCGTTTGACAAAATTCACCTTTTTTGCGCGATTTATTTACAAAATTTCGCCTTTTATGTGGTCCATTGATGAAATTCGCATTTTTTGTACAATCTTTTGACAAAATTTGATAGATGAAATTCGCTTTTTTTCCTCGATCTTTTGACGAAATTTGCATTTTTTCGCGATCCTTTGACGAAACTCACGTTTTTCTTCAATCTCTTGACGGAATTGCGATTCTTAGATGAAATTTACGTTTTTTTCCACCACCTTTTGAAGATATTTAGATTTTTTTCGCGATCATTTGACAAAATTTGCCTTATTTGCGCGATTTATTTACAAAATTTCGCCTTTTATGCGGTCCATTGATGAAATTCGCGTTTTTTCTACAATCTTTTGACAAAATTTGCTATTCTTAGATGAAATTCGTTTTTTCCACGATCTTTTGACGAAATTTGCATTTTTTCGCGATCCTTTGACGAAATTCACGTTTTTTTTCAATCTCTTGACGAAATTGCGATTCTTAGATGAAATTCACGTTTTTTTCCACGACTTTTTGAAGAAATTTAGAATTTTTTTCGCGATCGTTTGACAAAATTCACCTTATTTGCGCGATTTATTTTTAAAATTTCGCCTTTTATGCGGTCCATTGACGAAATTCGCGTTTTTTTTACAATATTTTGACAAAATTTGCTAATCTTAGATTAAATTCGCTTTTTTTCATGATCTTTTGACGAAATTTGCATTTTTTCGCGATGCTTTTACGAAATTCATCTTTAATCAATCAAGTTATTCTTTCTTTTCTATAAACATCACAGCAAGTATTAAAAACTTTTGAGAGTAAAAGAATAATTAGGTAATATTTTCTCATTCTGCTTTTGCAATAATAAATTTACAGCAAATTAGAGCTAACAACTACAGTATTTACTCGCGTAATAGTCGCACTTTTTTGCCAGTTTTTCATTGTGAAAGTCTAAGTGCGACTATTATGGGGGGAAATCTACTACACAATATTGTACACTCTAATGCTAAAGCATTACTTGTATAAAAAAACACATTATAATAAAATTAGTAACTTATCATATGTTTCCAAACTATATGCTGTTTATTAAATACCATTTTTCTTTTTATAGTAATATTTTCATAGACGTAAAATTTACAAATAATCTTTGTGAAAATTTTGACAAAAAATTCTCATAATAAATCACTTTCACTGAAGGTAGCAGTACCACTATTGTAATATGAATCGGTGTATGAAGAATCTCCGTCATTCCATAAAATGTCATCTTTGCTTCCGTCCAAAGCGTCGGAGATTAATAGTAATATTCCTTTGTACAAATGCAAGATGAGCTGGAAACCATATTTGCTTGTTTTGTTGTTTGTGCCACTAATTAAGGGTATATTCGAAAAAATGTTTTTCCACCCTCAACAGCTCGAAATTTTCT
Organism: Maratus speciosus; assembly: GCA_963932465.1. Lineage (NCBI taxonomy): Eukaryota > Metazoa > Arthropoda > Arachnida > Araneae > Salticidae > Maratus > Maratus speciosus. The sequence goes on along the minus strand of OZ010788.1, from coordinate 242,125,988 downwards.
GAGACATTTTCAGACTCATTTTTAAAAGTAAAAACATGAAACTTGCTAGGAGTGATTTTTGAAGACATGTTTAACGTGCCGTGTGATTTCATTTTCAGATCAATTAATTAGAATTTGATTTTTAAACAATTATTTTCTCAGTATGACCCTTTTTTTCATTCCCAGATTGCACGCTTCGAAAAATTCGGTTCAAAACGCTAACTTTGACAGCGTTTAATACAGTATTTTCTGCATTTATCAAAAAATTGAGAAGCACGGCACATTATGTAGTTTCTAAATAAGAGAATTTCCCAGTTTGATACTTTTGAGAGCAAAAATGAATTTTCAAATGAATTAGAAAATAAGCAGTTTGGATCGGAATACAACCTTAAATTATATTTATTTGCTGTTTTTATTAATTCTGCAATTACTTACTGTTCAATCTAGGCCATTTTTTAAAGTTGCAGTACCCTGCTCTTTTTAAAATGGGCGAAATACATCCTTTTTTTTTAAAGTGAAATTCACCTTTAGTTGCAATCAGAAATTTCTTCTAAAAAACTACCTCATACAACATTATTCCTAAATCAGTGTGTCCAAGACCTTGCAAAAATTATAGAACTTTATTTCTTCAGAAAATACAAGATATTGTTAAATCATGTCGTTATTTAATTGTATTTTTCAATTTGTAATTCATAAAATCCTTAAAAATTAATGTAACTTTATTTATCATATTAACAAATTATATACTTTTTCTTATAGCATTACGAAACACATTACTATATTACATTTACTCATGAAGCTCTGTCATCATGCTCTGTTTTTATGAACTAGCATCTCTTTTTAATGCATTTGACTAATAACACCAAAAGCATTTTTATATGAAAAATATCAATCATTTATTCAAATAAAGTTTTGAAATTCAATAGCGATACTTTCATTTAAGCAACAATCCAAGAGTTAATAGTCGAAGAAATCGCCAAAGATTTTACTACCTACAGCAGTTTTTTTAAAATTATTATTAATATTCTAATAGTTTTAGTAGTTTAAGCGAGCAGTTCGATTACATGTTTATTAAATTTGTGTTTTATTTATTAACAATGTTTGATGACGTTTTTAATTTGTTATAAAGGTTTTAGAATAACGTGTGGTGAAAATTTTATATATACAGTCTGTTACAAATGCAGGTAATCATATTTACTTTTATATGACACAGTAAAATAAAAAATAATGAAAATAATGTAAAATAGTTAGTCATTTTTATGTGAATAAAGTATAAAAATTCAAACCATAAGCAAAAAATAGAAGCACACATTGGTTCATTATTACTATTATTATTTTTTATTTACAGGATTAGATGATAATCATAAATAACAAGCCGCCTTTAATCAGTCTGTTTTCTAATAGAGTGTATATTATAGATATTTTGAAGTTTATGCGTATAAAATCATTCAAAAAGTAAAATATTAAAAGTGTCTAGAAAAAAAATAATGAAATATATTTTACATTTTAGTTTCATTCATTCAAGTACATGAATATGTGTTTTAAAAATTAAAATCTTTCAATATAACCAAATTTAAATTCTCACTGGGTTGCATAATTTCTATATTTGTCAACAAATTAAGACACCGGTTTACTTTCAAAGCTTTTCGTTCATAATGTCTAACTGAAAAGTTCTTACCAGCTAAGGATATCTCTTTATAATTTTTTATAACTTTTTTCACATCGAATAATACTCATTGACACTGATTTTTCACTCTTAATACTACATATGTATGATATCCTTTAAATAGTACTTCTCCATTATGTAAAAATTTCCTATTTCTTCTAAATAGAATAAACAATCTTCTTTTCTTCCGAACATATATTAATTTTTAAATAAAAATGTGCAACGCAAATTGTTTGAGACAATCAAAAAATTTTATTCTATAAAAAGGCCTTTTTATTTAGTACGTTAAATACATTTAAATATTTGCTAATTATGTTAAACTTTGATTATAATATTTTTATATGTCATTTTAAAGTTTGAGAAAACATGTGATTTTAACCTATAATATTTTAAAAGAAAACAAATCTGATTAAAATAAATTTATATAATTGATATTAATCATCTGATTAAAATTGTTGAGACAGTTATTTATTTCAATAAATTAAATAATAAATCTACTAAACTGTATTAGGTTAATGAAATGTTTATAAGAAAATACTAAAAGCGTTATAATTTAAAGAAAAGCAAACTCTGGAATAAAATATTTTTTCATACCTTTTCTTTCCCCTTAACGTCATTCTTTAAATTCCGATGTAATCCATGTTTTAGGAAGAACAAATTTTGGCAGTAGAAAATATGTCAATAATACATACACTAGCAATGATGGGAATCATTTAAACCACACCAAAGCTAGTGTAAATATCTCGAACTCATATTTTCGTCTAAAGTATGACCTTGGGATGATTATTCCTATGAATTTTTTAGGTTAAATGTTTTTATCTGACAGACTGCATGTTCATAACGCTACCTATTGTGCAGCAAAAAACTCCATCTGCCTGTTCCAAAGGTTAAACGCAATATGTTATTTTTAATAGTTTTATCGTCTGCGGTTAGCACTGTTTCGTTTATCAAAGCAAGAACAGATGGCTTTTCCGTTTTTATACATTTATATGATATAATATTTTTATAAACTTACTTCCAATTAAAATTTCTTGTTTGAAGAATTTTTTTGATGCATTTAACTTTTTTTTATGTGTTTCAAAATAGTTCAAGTTTTGTAAAGCTATTTAAGTTTTGCAAAACAAAAAAAAAATATGAATAATTAATTACGCCATGAGTTTTACATATATTTTGTATACAGTGAAACCTCCCTGTGCAACCACCTCCATTAAGCGACCACCTCCCTCAACGACCATTTTGTCATAGAACGAAATTTATTCCCATAGGCTCAATACTAATTTTACCTCCATTCAGAGACCATTTAAGTTGAACTCCCTCCATGAGCGACCAATTTCTTTGAAGAAAATGAAATAAATTCCGCTTTTTCCTGGTCGCTTGAAGAAAGTTTTATTAGAAAATTAATTCCTGAGAGCGCATTATTCATCAAACTTCTAAAGTTAGTTTAGAATTTTTTTTTAAATATTTTATTCCGATAACTTTTAAGTGTTTAAACACCTTTGTGCCTCTTTAGGCAATGATTTTAACTCTGATGACAAATTAAGAATGGCGGTCAATAAACTGCCGTGCACTATTCTGTCAAGAAACTCTCAAAAATAAATTAGATAAGAGATAAATTAATGAAATCGTCATTATTTGCTCCCGTCCAAAAAAAGAAAAACAAATGCATTTATTTACTGAACTTCGAAAGTACTTGGAAATAAAATCTATAAAAGATAAAACCGTAAAATCACAAAAAACGTCAATATATTCATTTTTTATACTCTGCAGTAATTAACTTATGTAATTAACTTTTGTTTTGAAACCTAAATTTTCATATTTTTTCAAAATGTGAAAAATAAATTTTAGTAACATTAATTGTTACCTTTTTTTAACAATTAAAATCTAGATTTAAACGTGACCTCTATTAAGAGACCACCTCCCGGAGCGACCAATTTTTATTTGAACGGAGCGTGGTCGCTTTAAAGTGGTTTTACTGTATTTTATTTTATATTCGGAAAAAGTTAAATTTATTTAAAAAATGTGAAACAAGTAGCCAAATTTATTTTTTAAGAATAACTTAAAATAATTAAACACTAGCAGAAAAATTTATTACTGAAAATATGCAAGTGTTTTTATTTCTTATAATAAAGCATTGCTTTATTACAAAACTCCGTCCTTTCCCATACCCACACACAATTTATACATACAATAATTTATAAATAAAAACCATTTTCCCGGATTATAGAATACAGGAAGAAAACATTTTCTTATTATTGAAATCTCTACAGTTAATACATTTTTCTAGATTGACCACTAATAACACCACAAAACATTTTTATATGAAAAATATCAATTATGTATTCAAATAAAGTTTTAAAATTCAATAGCTATGCTTTCATATTAGCAACATTCCAAGAGTTAATAGTCGTAAATATCGTAAAATATTTTACTACCTACAACAGTTTTTTTTTTAATTCAAAAAGTTTTAGTAGTCTAAGCGAGCAGTTTGATTACATGTCTATTAAATTTGTGTGTTTTATTTATGTACATTTTTTGGTGAAGTTTTTAATTTTGTTGTGAAATATTAGTCGGAAACAAACACTGAATTATTTTTATTGTTTGATGTGGAAACTTTTAATCTTAACATATGTTTTGTTTTATTGCGAGTTTACACTGCGAGTTACACTGTGAGTATATGGTAAGGTTTTTTTGTCATATAATGAGACGTACGTTACATGTAATGACATAACAGTGACGTCACAATTTTTTTAATTGACAGAAAATTATCTTTTACAGTAAGTAACATGTTTTGAAGAATTTTTATAATTTTAAAAAGTTTTCTAAGAAGTTCACATATCAGTCACAGTGTGACATCGCTGAGTGGTGGCATTTTAGTCACAGTTGTGACGTGACCAGAGTGACTTACAGTGACGTCACAATGACGTCACTGTGACCATGCATGCTATGAGGGGACTCTTACGATACGACTGCAGGATTACCAACACGGCTGTTATTTTCGACATGCACATAATCACCTTTCCCCCCGATTTTTAAAAGATCTCATCTCCATTAAACGAAATCGTCACACACACAAACATATACATATACTACATACACAGAAAATATTTTAAATGTGTATGTGTATTTTGTTTCATTTGTCTGTACAATGTTTCATTTGTTTGAATGCAATAGGACACTTTGAAACTCATGAAAAAAAATAAATGCAAATTATAACTAGTTGGATGTGTCAATTCCAATATTTTCTTCTCTATCATATATGTTAATACTTCAAAATTCGCATCACAGTGCCAAAATTAAATAATCATGAGGATTCTAAAGATATGAAATTCGGTGCAATTAGTTTTTGAGATATGACTATCGCTAAAATCGTATAAATCCTGCTAAATGCAGCATAGCAACGCCACTTGTTGGGTGTTTTACACCAAAACCTAATCAGCAACAATTTATGTCAAAGTCTAACTGGATCTGAAGTTTGATGATAATCCGTGCATTAGTTGTTGAGATAGAGAAATTGCGGAATTCTTGAAAAAGGCATAGCATAGCAGCGCGACCTCTCGGGCGATTTACACCAAAACATAATCAGCAACAATATTTATCAAGGTATTGCTGAATCAGAAGTTTGATGAAAACCCGTGCATTAGTTCTTGAGATAAAGGCTATTGCGGAAATCGTGAAAAATGCAACATAGCAGCGCCAGCTGTTGGGTGATTTACACTAAAAACTTATCTGAACCAACCTATATCAGGGACTAACTAAATATATTTTTTTATGAAATTCCGTACATTAGTTCTTGAGCTAGAGCTATTGCAAAACTCGTGAAAAATTCCCACATAATGTGTGTCACATACATACAGACAGACACAGTGACAGACTGACAGACAGACACAGTGACAGACTGACAGACAGACACAGTGACAGACTGACAGACAGACATTCTGTAAAAATTCTGTCTTTTTCGGGATCTATGAAATCTAAAATGTGTAAATTCGTCGAAAATGGAAAATCCAAAATTTTCACGAATCTAATACTTTCTTCTTGTAAAAACTGATATTCTTTGCCTGAAAGCACGATTATGCTAAGAGTTTTTTTCTAGATATTTGTGAATATCTTCTGTTTGCTTTCAAAATGTTAATGCAAAATGTCATCATCAATTTCCTATGCATTATTCTTGAAAAATATAAGAGAAAATCCAGCTAACCTCATTATTCAAAACGTAGATAAAATGAAAAACTATATTATAATAGTGCTCACATCTCATTTTCCTCCTAGTTTTTTAAAGCGGTGCACAGAAAATTATATAACTTATAATTCCACGTATAGCATTTGCATGCAATAATCTACGCAATAAATAAAAGAAAGTGAAACTCACCGGACACGGCGGCATCAATCATATGGCATCTGAAAACGAGAGCACAAACAACAACAATTCTCAACATTCTGTTTCTGTGAATGACTAGCTAGATAACTAATTGCACTAGAAGTCAGGAACTACCAGTTATGCGGAAACTAATATTAGCCTATCATTTGCCATCTAGATTTATCGTTTATTAGTGGTTGCAATTTGTTTGTTTTTTTTTCCAAAAGCCGTACATATTTCGTCTCTTTTCGAATATCTTTACGCTGATAGTAACTCCTCTTTTTCACGCTTTTACAAAACTTAACTTTGTTCATTTTTATAAGGATGGATTTTTGTAATTAATTTTCTCCCATTTTCTGATGTGCTAGAGTTCTGGAAATTATGAATAGTTGTGTGCTTCCGATGACAATACAATCTATTACAGTACAGTCCCGATTATCCGAGTCGCGTTTAACCAAGTTTCCGCTTTAACCGAGTTATTTTCTTCTGATGGACTGATGGTTTCCATTATTATGAAATAGCCATTATAAATGAAGTGCTGGGTGAAGATGAAAGAGTAGCACGTAAAAAGTTAGAACTCTGATTTTCTGGTCAGAATGGGGAAAAAAATAGCCATTTTCGACAAATGAAAGAATGTCGCCAAATTTGGCGCAAAAAAACTGGCTTTCATAATCTGAAGAAATTTTCTAGAAATTCCCAATCGGAGCCGAGATACTTGATTTAATCAATCAGAGTTCAATTAAAAATGTAATTTGGAAGGATACCCTTTCTTTGTAAAATGTAAGTAATAATGCAAAATTTAGAAACATGTACATAGTATTAAAATTGCTTGTTTCTGCAAATAATGCTGTTAAAAATTAAAATGCATTACAGCAATAACGCGTTTTAAGAATTTATTGTTATATCGAGTTGGACACAAAGCTAATTTTAACAGAGTGTAGTTCGGTCTTCCCCGGTGGTTATTAACATTAAATATAAAGAATACTAAAGTTACATAATTTAATAGCTTAGAAATTATCATTTTAACTTAACTTATTAACTTAAGTTAAATAAAAGTGTTGCATGCTTTTTAGCCCCGATATTCTATTTCCTTGGGGCATCAATTAAAATGTCGTCCCAAAAATATAACGTTCCGTTACATAAGCCAACCGTAAAGCTAAGCAGATACATCATTGTATTAGTACTGATAATCTCAACTGCAATTTTTTAAACTTCTAAGCATCGCACATTTGCAATTTTTACCCCTTCGTATACGAAAAAAAAAAGTACTTTTAGCTTCCATTTGTTTGGAAACTGCATCTCAATTTATTTTTGAGATATTATTTTTTTTTTTTTGTAGTTTTTAATGAAATTTCTTTAATGGTGACAACTGAAGTACTCCATTTCTGTAGAAAGTAAAGGGAAAATAGTTCGAGAATAATAGATTACTATATCTTTTTGTTGCCATTTTCTCATAAAAACTAAATAAAAAATTGCTATAAGTGAAAAAATTACAATTAAAGGCATATAAATGCTTTTTAGCTCACAGGCTATCAAAGCCTGAGAGCTAATGTGCCCGCCCGTTCTGTATGTATGTATGTACGTATGTATGTATGTATGTATGTACGTATGTATGTATGTATGTACGTATGTATGTATGTATGTACGTATGTATGTATGTATGTATGTACGTATGTATGTATGTATGTATGTATGTATGTATGTATGTATGTACGTAACGCGATAACTCTTGATAGAAACATCCGATTTGCTTCAAAATTTTTTTCTAGGTTCATTGTGATAAGGCGCTTCCTTGATTAGTTTTGGGAGTTCATTGGCTAAGGATAAAGGGGGAAAAACGGGGTTAGTCCAACCCCTTAAATCAGATAAATGGGTTTTTCATGCAGAATCATTCGATTTGCTCCGAATTTGGTATACCGGTTTATTATGTTAAGGGACTTCCCTGATTAGTTTTTGGTGTTCATTGGTTAAGGATAAAGGGGGATAAGGGGGTTAGTCCACCCCTTTAATTCAGATAAATGGGTTTTTCTTGCAGAATCATTCGATTTGCTCCGAATTTGGTATACCGGTTTATTATGTTAAGAAACTTCCCTGGTTAGTTTTGGGGGTTCATTGGTTAAGGATAAAGGGAGAAAAGGGGGGTTAGTCCACCCCCTTAATTCAGATAACCCCCTTAATTTCATGCAGAATCATTCGATTTGCTCCGAATTTGGTATACCGGTTTATTATGTTAAGGAACTTCCCTGATTAGTTTTGGGGGTTCATTGGTTAAGGATAAAGGGGAAAAGGCGGGTTAGTCCACCCCATTAATTCAGATAAATGGGTTTTTCATGAAGAATCATTCGATTTGCTCTGAATTTGGTATACCGGTTTATTATGTTAAGGAACTTCCCTGATTAGTTTTGGAAGCTCATTGGTTAAGGAAAAAGGGCGAAAAACGGGGTTAGTCCACCCCCCTTAATTCAGATAAATGGGTTTTTCATGCAGAATCATTCGATTTGCTCCGAATTTGGTATACCGGTTTCTTATGTTAAGGAACTTCCCTGATTAGTTTTGTGGGTTCACTGGTTAAGGATAAAGGGAGAAAAGGGAGGTTAGCCCGCCCCTCTTAATTTAGATGAATGCGTTTTTCATGCAGAATCATTCGATTTGCTCCGAATTTGGTATACCGGTTTATTATGTTAAGGAACTTCCCTGATTAGTTTTGGGGGTTCATTGGTTAAGGATAAAGGGGAAAAGGCGGGGTAGTCCACCCCATTAATTCAGATAAATGGGTTTTTCGTGAAGAATCATTCGATTTGCTCCGAATTTGGTATACCGGTTTATTATGTTAAGGAACTTCCCTGATTAGTTTTGGGGGTTCATTGGTTAAGGATAAAGGGGAAAAGGCGGGTTAGTCCACCCCATTAATTCAGATAAATGGGTTTTTCATGAAGAATCATTCGATTTGCTCTGAATTTGGTATACCGGTTTATTATGTTAAGGAACTTCCCTGATTAGTTTTGGAAACTCATTGGTTAAGGAAAAAGGGCGAAAAACGGGGTTAGTCCACCCCCCTTAATTCAGATAAATGGGTTTTTCATGCAGAATCATTCGATTTGCTCCGAATTTGGTATACCGGTTTCTTATGTTAAGGAACTTCCCTGATTAGTTTTGTGGGTTCACTGGTTAAGGATAAAGGGGGAAAAGGGAGGTTAGCCCGCCCCTCTTAATTTAGATGAATGCGTTTTTCATGCAGAATCATTCGATTTGCTCCGAATTTGGTATACCGGTTTATTATGTTAAGGAACTTCCCTGATTAGTTTTGGGGGTTCATTGGTTAAGGATAAAGGGGAAAAGGCGGGTTAGTCCACCCCATTAATTCAGATAAATGGGTTTTTCGTGAAGAATCATTCGATTTGCTCCGAATTTGGTATACCGGTTTATTATGTTAAGGAACTTCCCTGATTAGTTTTGGGGGTTCATTGGTTAAGGATAAAGGGGAAAAGGCGGGTTAGTCCACCCCATTAATTCAGATAAATGGGTTTTTCATGAAGAATCATTCGATTTGCTCCGAATTTGGTATACCGGTTTATTATGTAAAGGAACTTCCCTGATTAGTTTTGGGGGTTCATTGGTTAAGGATAAAGGGGAAAAGGCGGGTTAGTCCACCCCATTAATTCAGATAAATGGGTTTTTCATGAAGAATCATTCGATTTGCTCTGAATTTGGTATACCGGTTTATTATGTTAAGGAACTTTCCTGATTAGTTTTGGAAGCTCATTGGTTAAGGAAAAAGGGCGAAAAACGGGGTTAGTCCACCCCCCTTAATTCAGATAAATGGGTTTTTCATGCAGAATCATTCGATTTGCTCCGAATTTGGTATACCGGTTTCTTATGTTAAGGAACTTCCCTGATTAGTTTTGTGGGTTCACTGGTTAAGGATAAAGGGGGAAAAGGGAGGTTACCCCGCCCCTCTTAATTTAGATAAATGCGTTTTTCATGCAGAATGATTCGATTTGCTCCGAAGTTGGTATACCGGTTTATTATGTTAAGGAGCTTCCCTGATTCGTTTTGGGGATTCATTGGTTAAGGATAAAGGGGGGCTAGTCCACCCCCTTAATTTAGATAAATGGTTTTTTTTTGCAAGATTATTCGATTTGCTCCAAATTTGGTATACCGGTTTATTATGATAAGGAGCTTCCCTGATTAGATTTGGAGGTTCACTGGTTAAGTATAAAGGGGGAAACGGGGGCTAATTTCCCTCCACTTATTTTTTTGAGTGGCATTATTCTTTAAAATAAGAGTATAATATACAATTAGTGTGAATAGCCTGTGAGCTCAATGCCGTCAGTTTATCTGGGCACTTTTCTTTTTTATTAACATTTTCCAACATAGATGACTTGGTGTCTCTACGTACTCTAACTCGGGTAAATATAGTCGGGTTTACATGTAATTGATATACGTTATTGAGGTTTGTCAAAGTATATTCGGTATTGAAAATGAAGTATGTAGCATTCATAGCTCAATTACAGGGGCACTCAAAACTATTCTGTTGCATTATAATCTATGGGGGAAATCATCTGCGATGTATTTTAATAGTGTTACACAGTTTTAAATATAATGAAATTTATATGCATTATTAAGGTGCCCTAGAACCTGGTTACTATAAAATATGTTATGTGTAGCAACAGCATGCGTACAGGGAACTCAAAAGTGAAAACCTTGAAAAAAATTCTTTTGTGGCTTTTTTAATGATGTTACTCTGTTACAAAATAATAAAGTTGATCTGTATTTTTCAATCATTTTTGTAGTATATGGGGTGCATATAAAACACATATCATACAAAGCATATATCATTTTTTACAGGGTCACACAAAATTGGTCTATTAGAATATGATCTACGGGTAAAAACTCTTCACAGCTTATTTTAACACATTTGCAATGGGAAACGAGAATTCTCATTTTTATTCAGAATACATCATTGGCTAAAGGCGTGACTTTCTACCTTACAGAAAAGGTATTTATATCGTATTGTCCATATTTTTTATAGATTGTAAGACATTATATATTACATCTGTACATTAAAAGACATTTTTACTGCTGCATATACATGAAAAACATATAACAGAAACCAATTTCCGAAAGACTTTCAGAAGAGGGAGGAGCTTCTACTGTTTTTAAACCCAGATTTAATAAAAAATTTCCCGTCGGCAGTGTGCTGCACTAATTCAAACATTATGAACATTACTGTGGTTTACAAGCAGTGGTGTAGTCGTAAAAAAAACAGAGGGTATACTCTCTAAGCAGAGGGTATACGCTCAAGGCCGAGCGTATACCCTAGAGTGTATTTACTATAGATTTTTTGAGAAACAGAGGGTATACGGTGTTCCTTAAAAAAATCCAGAGGGTATACGGCGTATACCCCCGTATACCCTCCACTACATCCCTGTTTACAAGAAGCTTGCCGTTGAATATGATTTGTATCGCATTTATCGTTCATTTACAGACTTACATAATAGATTTCGGATACAGTTCTGGTCTATTACGGGTGATTACTGAAGAGCATTTCCGATCATGGTATGCGTTTCAACGTTAACTAAATTTTTGTTTCCGATGTTGTGAAGGCGCCTACCTTCACATATTAATATTAAGACCTTTTCTCTTTCCCCCCTTTAAAATTACATTTTTTTTAATTCTTAAATTTAATTATCTGTCTGCATTCGGATTCAATCTGTTTTTAGTGCTCTTTCCCTTCATAAATTAAGCATTCAATTCTCAGTCTCTTTAATATTTTAACCGCAGCGCACTGCATTTTAAAGAAAAGAAATAATTTCTTCTTCTCGCCTAGCAACTCGATTCTAATTTTCATCCTTCTGCCTTAGTTTTGATGATATGCAGAAATTCGTCAGACATATTACTTCTACATTTTTAGCCGTTGGTCCAGATGTAAGATATTAGTCATTTCATTTATTAACCCTGTCTTTATTTTGTTTTGTTTATTAACGGGCGCTTCGGCTGCTTCAATCCCATGAGAACTTTGGCAAACCCTATCGAATGTTCTTTTGCGGTTTATGTGCTATAATTACTAAGTAATCATCTGGCGTTAAATATTTCTTATTAATCTTTTACATTCCCCATTCAATTTCAGTTATTGTACTTTGACCACATGTCTCTCTCTCTCTCTAATCTCGCCATATAGTATATGTATTTGGCGAAATTGTGTATGTACGCTTGCTAACACTCGAGCATTTTCGAGAAAATGTAATTGCATCACTTGCTTCGAAGATCTGATTCTGTGAACATAAAAAATGTAACTTTCTGCTCCCTTCTCCAACATCGGCCTTAGCCGTGTAATTTCGGCTATGTTCGAAACGATCCCGGTGGGCAATAAAGAACTTTAGATAATTTCTACCTTAGCAGTTTCTTGCCTTCCTTTTAAAATAAGTAACAGGTAATTTTTTAGCCTTGTATTCAGTATGGAACCTAAGCAAAAATGAACCACCTGTGCAAGACATCGTCATCACAGATGTGGTGTGTAAAAATTATATAGACCATGTACAGGGCTACACAAATGAATTCGTAAGTATTAATGAAAATGAGCGCGAATTGCTTTAGCGCGTTTTTTTATTTGAGTTATGAATTTTCAAGCTCAGCTATAGTATACTAACAGATGTTTTCAGAATTTAAATAGATTCATATACAGGGCTTTGCAAAAACTGGATACATGGTGCACACTATGCATAGTAATTCCCGGAAATGTGATTTCAGCAGTTTTAAGAGGATTTTTGTCTACATTAAATTTAAATGTAATATGTGGCGCGTAAAAATCTTCACGTAATATACAGGGCCGTAGAAAAGAATTCATGAACGTTTCCATCTATTGGTAGAAATTACTAAAGGACATTAACACAATCAATTGAAAATTACAAGTGTAAATTAAATTACACTACGGGGGGTGCAATAAAGCTACGGGGGGAATAATAAAGTAGATTTCTTCAGGGGGCAGAACTCCCCTGGAGAAATCTACTTTATTATCTAAAAATTACCAGAATAAGTAGCTCATGAGAATTTCAGAATATCATTACGTAATAGCGTGTTTAATTTAACGCTTCTAATGTCTGAAACCTTCGAAATATTTTTTCCTTTTGTAAATGTTTACGTAATTTAAAAACTTTAAATTTCTTTTTTGTAGAAATATTAATATTACGCAAAGTGTGCTAAAAACAGTGAGTCGCAAAGCTGACGTTGAGGCTCCTGATCTGCAGATTTACTAGTTATATTTCTCTAATGGTAGCAACGTCAGTACTCCATTTCTATGGGAAGTAAAGGAAAAATACACGAAAGAAAGAGATTGACGGAGATGCAGTATGCCGTAGAAACAGTTTGCAATATGATGCGCGTTATCGCTCAGATTTGTGTTTGGGCCAAATGTAGCGGATTTTAGGGTTACATTTTTGGCGTCACTCCAACCACCACACTTCGTCTCTATAGACCCTATCAGTGGTGAGTTCACAGACAACTCAACTCCGAATATCAACTGAAAATTGGTTCCAAACAAACAACAGAGTTCAGAGAAAGATAGAGAGGAAATGTGTTGGTTTGGCGTGAAGTTTAAATTGCAACCGTGAATCAGTTAAAATGGATCACAATTCGGCCCAAACACTTACGGCTCGATTTCAAAACTTCTCCTAGTCCAATAAATTCAGCCCTAGTTACACGTGCTTTGTCTTATTTTGAGCGATATTTGGCTTCATATTGAAAGCAATTTTGATAGTATAGGGCATCTCTAGTACATTCTGAACTCTATGGGTTTGTTTGGAACCCATTTGCAGTTGATAGGCGGAGTTCAGTTGCCTGTGACGTTACACTGATAGGGTCTATTCTTTCTCTTTACTCTATGGGGCAAATAACAGATTACTGTATCTTTCTGTTGCCATTTTTTCATAGCAACTGAAATAAATTGTAATTAAAAATGCGTGCTACGTCAAGAATATCATCGGCTATAAACGTGATGAATTTTGGTTTTATTTCGTTTTTATATATCAATAGACGCTTTCCGAGGCTAACGAAAAAGACAGGCTACCTCGCTGCATTCCACGTATCTTTTTTTACAGATCGCTGGAGTCACGTGATGCTCGAATGCACCAATGCAGGTGTACGAAAAGAGCAACATGTCACTCTAGCGGTCTGTAAAAAAAGACACTTGGGATGCACCACTGCCACCACGGTAGCCTGTCTTTTTCGTTAGCCTCGACGCTTTCAGTGTGACGTCAGTCACGACACGACGTTTTGGTTATAAATTGACTCAACAAACGGTTGCTATGCGTCATATTTTTTTAAAATATAATCGTAGAAAATGTTGCCACTACATATCAAGTATTAAAAACTTAGATGTGAGATATAGATATAAGATATAGCTATAATATACAAACAAAATAGAAAATTCAACATAGCAACCGTTTGGAGTCAGTTTCCAACCAAAACGTCATGACTGATGTCACGACTGATATCGTCTATTAAATGATTTTTAGTTTGTTGCAAACTTGTTTTACAAACAATACATCAATTTCTCTTTACAAAAAATGAATTTTAAAGAATATTTGTGTGACTATTTTCTCAGCATTTATTTAATTCGTATCAAAAATTCGATGGAATAAAATTTTATTAATGCGTTTGAAAAATATTTTCCCAATTTAGAAAAAATATGAATGAATGATTTCTGATAAAACATGGAGCTATTATAAATAAACAAATGAAGGCATATGAACCATTGGATAAACGATTTGTTTTGCCGAGTTTCTTAAATGACGACATTGCTTTTGTTGGGTTTGTGTGATAGTGACGTCATATGCATACTTTTCTATGGATGATGTTTAAGACTGGATCGTAAAAGTCGAAAGATTTAGTGGATGCAAAGGACGTCATTTTACATAAAAAAGGGTATATATTAAAATTCTTAAAATTAAAGTATGTGATATAGAAGTACATCATTTTCTCTCCAGCGATTTTGAAATTCTTCTCATTTAGAAATGCTTCACTTTTGAAAATAACGTAATTGAAATCACACTCTGATAAAACGCAATGCTTTACAAAAAATTTAGAGCATCTTTATAGAAGAGGAGTGACATACAGTGGGTATGCTCAGATCGGAAGTGTTTGTCCAAAAAATAGCAATTCGTATTACAGAACTTGGTGATTTCTTACTGGATGAATTCGCTTCGCCGAGTTAGACAAGCAAACAAAGATGTTCTTGGTAATAATTCCAGGTTTAAAATTATATCAGGTTCCCCTAGTTTCTGTCTAAAATTCTCTAGATTAATCAAATTTTATTGCTATTCTTTAAGACGTTCTACCATAATTTTATCAAAATAACATAATTTACTTATTGTAATTTTTCATAATTTTCAGTTAATCCGAGATTTAAATACAACTCCTTATTTACAATGAAAAAATATGTACAGTAGCCTCCCTCTTAACCGGGACTCCGCTTTAACCGGCCGACTTTTTTCTCCAACATCAGGCAAAATTCAAGGATGACGGCCTCGGGAACACAGCTTACGCTTTCGAGTTGAAGTGCAATCCCGAGGGAAACGAGGCAAAATTCAGAAAGGAGAACGTCGGTTCTAAATGGATACGCGTTGACCTTCACCATTGTTGAATTCAGGGTGTGGCCGGGGGGATGTCTCTCCAGGAATAATGAGATGTCCCTCTGGAAGATTTCAGATTTTGCGTTTTAAGGGCCAAAAGCGCAATCCCCCCCCCCCCCCGGAACTCTATAATGTCTCATCTATCTGCAAACTGTTTTGTACTGACATTTAAAAATCTTGAAATGCCAACAGATCACCGTAGATGTATAAGAGTTGTTTGTGTCTGATAACTATCTGAAGCATGAAACATTTGCTGAGGATATAATTAGGACAGTAACTGATGTTGTTCAATACGAAGACGATCCTGATGATGATCCTGTTAAAGTTGACACTGCTGAAATTCCTCATACGAAAGGGGTAAAAGCATTATAGTTGGCGCTACACTATGTTACGCAGCGGCTAACAGCTTCCTCGGTTAAACTTAAGATGTTAAATAGATAGAAAGATTATGCTGCAAAATGTCGGGCATCTTGCCTGCAACAGAAGAAGGTCGCTGATTTCTTTATGGTTGATTAACATAAATATACATAATGTAGAACAATTTCAACTTCTTATAAAGGTATGTGACACGATTTTCGACAATTTAATTTGTGTTAAATATTTTTCTTTTAAAACTACACAAATTGAAAAACTAAATGCATCGTACGGGTTTAATTAAGTAAATTACGCAGATATTATTTAAATTTTCTTACTTCTATTCTTTAACCGGTTTTTCTCTTAACCGGCTTAACCTCGGTCCCGTTTAGGCCGGTTAAGCTGGAGGCTACTGTATATATAATCTACATATTTAAAACGCAAAGCTGTTTTTAGTCATATGCCCTGAGCTTTCTATTGAACCAATTTCACTAATAATTATTTTAACTGAAAGCTGTTCATTTGTAGATGTGCCCGCACTAGCCTTTTTTTAAAAAAATCCCCATTTTTATACTTAAATTTCTGAAAAAATTATGAAATTTCTTCAAAATGGTGACAATTGGATCGCTTTCATTGTTTGAAAAGTCTACTTGTTGTATAGTGTTTAGTGGCACAAAATCCCATTAGGGTCATGGAACTAAAAATGACGTACTGCTTTTGAAAACACACATGCATTTTTTCTCATAAAGTTGTTCCAGTTCCATATTTTTTTCATACTGCGGATACTGAGTTTGAGATGCCAAGCGAAAGGCTTAAGTAAGTGAACATGACGTAATATTTAAAAGAAAACGGACATTTATTTAGATGAAACTAAATATTTTACCACAAATGCATCTTAAAGACATAAATTATACAATCTCAAATCAAGAGTGCGACTGTTCACATGCAAAGATACGCATGTTATTAGCTGACAAATGCACCTTCAAGTTTGGAGTTAAACTGATTTTAAAATGATCAAATTACAATGTCATTTTTTAAATGGTTAATACTGATATGAGAGGTGCGTATGAAAATTTGAGAAGGTGAATAAACTGTCAGGTTTAGATTTCATGGGGGAAAAAATCTATGATCGTGTAAAAGTGAACTAAATTTTACTGTTTTTCATTTCGGAATACCAAGTATAGCATGAATTGAACACTTCATCATAATAACTGATCTTTATTATATTTAACTGATTACGTATACGATTAAAATTTAATTTTCCAATAATTTGGACAACTGAGTTTTATAGAAATAGTATTTTGCTAACTATAGGTTAAAATAATATATCTGTTTGAGAGTTAGTCTAACCAATATAAGATACATTTTTAATAGTAACTAATTTTCTAGGTTTATTATAAAATCAATAAAACAGTTCCTTCTTAAACATTTTCTTTGGTTGAAATTCGAAGGGTTCCACCTCGTTATTATAAACTATATTTAATTTTAAGTAGCCATATTAATGTTAAAAACAAATGAAGGCCTACGAATCATTAGATACCCGATTTTTTTGTCGAGTTTATGAGATCGCTTTTTGCTGGATTTATATATTATTCCACGATAGTGACGTCATATGCATACTTTTCTATAGATATTGTTTAAGACTGGATCGCAAATATGGGATTCTTCAACGGATGCAAATGACGTCATTTTATATAAAATAAAAGCGTATATTTTAAGTCTTAAAAGTGAAATAAGCTTTGTAGAAATTTATCATTTCCACTCCAGCGGCTTCGAATTTCTTCACAGATGGAAATGATTCACTTTTGAAAATAACGCAACTGAAATCATACTCTGATAAAACGCAAAGTTTTATAAAAAATTTGGAGTCTCTGTACAGAAGAGCAGTGACCTTTAGGTTAAAATAATATTTGTTTGAGAGTTAGACTAACTAATATAAGATGCATTTTTTTTAAACTAATTTTGCAGATTTATTATAAAATAATGAACCAGTTCCTTCTTAAACATTTTCTTTCGCCAAAATTCGACGGTTTCCACCTTGTAATAATAATAATAATTTTTTTCTCCCTCATCGGGGGCGAAACTAAATTCTGAAAATGCAGAATTCCTGGTTCCTGCTTGTATTTAACTTAACTTGACTCATGTATATAAAAATGAAAGTCTGTAATTCAGTTATCAACCACTTCCGAATGTGCAAGAAGTTCTAGAAATTGTGTACAGTGGTATGTTCCCGATTATACTAGAATACTTTCATATTTTCATAATTTATTTATGAATTAATAGATTAATATTGGATGTGGTATAGTGAACAACTTTTGAAGTTTTATTTTTTTCTTCTAAAAACCACAGAGTAATATATTTGTCAATCGAAATTTAAAAAAAAAAAATGAATATACATTAATTCCTCTTTGTTAAAGCGTAAGTTTTAATCTATACTAATATTATAAAGAAGTAACGTTTGTTTCTAGGGAGTAACTTCTGAAACTGTTGAACCGATTTCAAAAGCATTGGTGGCAAATAGAGAATCGCTTAATAAATATTCCAACGTAGTCTGTATTTTATGGCGGTACCACTACCCTCAAGGAGGTGCAGGAGTAAAATACTTTTTTAATTACGAATTTTGTGGTACTAACGGAGGTAGAAGCTTGAAAATTGGCAAGGTAGTTACTTATAAGATTTAAATGTTCTCTAAGAATGGTTTCTAAAAAAATCGAAATTTAAAAAGACAAAATATGTTCTAAATTTTGATTTCTATGGGATCGTTATGGATATAAAATCGAAATTTGACATGGTTGTTACTTTTAATAAGCAAATACAGACAGAGAACAGTTTTAAAGAAAATTTGAAAATCAAAAGGGTGAAATGCGCGAAAAGCGTTCAAAAAAAATGTTCTAAATTACGATTTCCATGGAATTGTTAAAGATATAAATTTGAAATTTGACGTAGTTGCTATGTTTAAGACGCAAATACACACACCGAACAGTTTAAAAAAAATTGAAATTTAAAATTTAAAATGGTACTGGAGAAAAAGATGTTTCTAAACTGACAAATTTGTGTGATACTGAAGGTACCATAAACTCGAAATTCGGCATGGCTTTTACTTTTAAGATACAAATGATAGCTAGTGGTTTATTAAAGAAATAATAATTTTTAAAGCACAAAAAATGTGTCCTCCCAGTGTACTTCAGGTACAGTGAACCATGCATAGTAAAAGATAAATTACAATATCAATACATATTAAAAACACAAAAACATTTGTTAGAAACCCTAATCCATATTTTTCGATGTACAGAAACAAAACTTTTAAAAAACATTTAAAACAAATTTTGCGCACTATGGCGTTACATGTATAAATGTATTCATCGAGATTTTGCTTAGATATTTAACTTTAAATGAAAATCTTTTATATTTATTTTAACATTGTGTTTACAGGAAATTATCGGAAATCAATGAATGGATTTTGATTTTATATTCAAATTTTAAAGAATTGGACAATATACAGGGTTAGCGAAATTAAACTTCCGCTACTCAAAGGGCCCTGGAGGCCGTTATACTAGTCCGAAGAGAAAATTATTTGGACACCAGACACTTCGGAGTATGCGCTCAAGATTTCTGAAATAAAAAAAAATGTTTAAAAAATCGCCACTAGATGGCGCTACGAGTTATCTTGTGAACAGAGGACAAACTGAGATCTCGAAACACCGAAGGACCAATGGTCTTACACAAAAGGAGCACAATAAGGACAAAACGTGGACACAGAATTTCCATGGCCAGGAATCATCTACTGCCATTCTCGCGAGAAATTGTAGCGTGAATGGTTTGCGAGTGTTCGGGTCTTGTCGTTCCAACTGCTGAACCGCTTGAATCTTATAGAGGTAAAAATTCAGAATTCTACGCATTATCGGACAGTGGAGTAGGGCATATCAAAGATACGTGAAATCGTTGGTATACTGACAATTCCATGAGGCGATTCACTGCCCATTACCGTTGCAGCAATATCATCTACGATGGTGGTGGTACCTTTTAACTTCCACTTCCCGGCAAATAGCCTAACTTCCTGTTCGCCTGAATTTCACCATCATGTCTTTAAGAGCACGCTCCGATATTAGTCCACGTCGTTGGTTCTTGAGACGGTAGAACTCTCTCACGAATGCCTCTGCATTCTCACCGTTGAGGTAGCACAGTTTGACTAGCAGTGCTCTCTCCGGCAATGTCGGCATTTTGGAATGCTTGTCTGATTGGGGCACGAACTTCTTCCTTTTACCGTGCGTGAAATTTGCATATGTTGCTGCAATGTGCTGCTCCGCTGCGCCATCTGGTAGCGATTTTTAAACTATTTTTTTTTATTTCGGAAATCTCGAGCGCATGCTCCGAAGTGTCTGTTGTCCAAATATTTTTCTCTTCAGAGTAGTAGAACGGCCTACAGGGCCCTTTGAGTAGCGGAAGTTTAATTTCGCTAACCCTGTATATGTTCAATACAAATACTGGCTTTACTGAGCGTAGTAAAAGAGCTTATAATTCTCTGACGTAATCAATGAATGTGATTATATCTCTTTCCTTTACCTTGGATAATCAATATAAGAAATAAATTATGTTATTAAAATTACTTCTGACGTGTTCAATTGTGTTAATTACAGCAGCAGTAATGTTAAGAACAACTTATAAGTGGGGGGAAGGGGAGCACAATTTATAATTTCAGTTTTAAAAACCGCAAAAGTAAGTTTAATATAAAAAATAACTGTATTTTTTAAAAGTAATTTTATTTATTTATTTAGCATAAATATGTATGCAATATTATTTTAAAAGAATTTTAATTGTAGGAAGATGTTAATTAAGAAATGTAGTTTTTTCACAGAAATTGAGTCGATTCGTGTCGGGTTGGTCCTCAATTCATTGGCTGGGGCAGATTTCATCATGGGTCCGCCTGGACTTCAGTCTGTCAGTCTGTACAGTACTGTAATAGATGAGGTGTTTGCCTGTAAGCCAGAAATGTTATACGAAGGATAATTTCTGATTTTTATTGTTCCTGTTGTTCTTTCTTAAGGTATAAAATAAGGGGTTAAAGGTAGATTTTTCAGTATTTCATGCCAAATCTATTTTCCTAACTTTTTTTTTTTTTTTTTTTTTTTTTTTTTCGTTTGGCTACTGTTTTTTATTTCTTATTCGTCAAATCGCTAATGTTGATAAAAAGCTAGCGAGAACCCTGCTTGAAACCACAAAGCTTCGATCCTGTCTACTAGACTGTATATAATATTTTATTTTACCAATGTTACACCACTCTTACATTTTTCAACATGGCAATCAGTACTTCGGCAGGCTAAATTCATATCCCACATAATCTGGTTATGTTTAACACGTTCACGCCGGCGCGCTGGGTCACACTCGACTGTCTCAGAGTTGCCAAGTCTCCGGCTTTGTGGCTATCAGTATTTTAATGCAGAAAATGTTGTTTTATTTAATTATAACAATTGGGCGATTTAAAGGAACAACATTTTCTCTAAAATAACAGTGGTGTACAAAAAGCCGGAGACTTGACAACTCTGAGACAGTCGGGTGTGACCCACCGCCAGTGGCGTAGCTACATGTTCAGCGCCCTGGAGCAACTACAGTTTGTGCGCCCTCTTGTCAGTCTAAAAAATTACGTGTAATTTTGTTTTGTGGTTTAAAATTTATATGCTATTCTTAATTCGATTTAAAGACTTGCCTTCATTTGAAAGTCAAAGAATTTTAAAAGCATATTAAATACAAATAATTAAAACTAAATAATGAATAATAAAAAGTATTATTAATTTTTAAGTACAGAGTACCTTACTACAGTGGTGGGATTCAAATAATTTAACAACCGGTTCGCTGTCCGAATGATTTTTGCTGTACAAAAATTAAACATCACACATAGATAATGAAACACTTTCCAATATTATAAGAACATAGTTAAAAAAAACTTTGATCCTTTGGCACAGTGTACAGTGAAAAGAATCCTGAAACATGTTACCCTATAAAAGGACGTTAATAAATATTCGTGGTCATAATTTCTATCAAAAAATACATCAAAACAATCAGGGCTTCATTTCTAACAAAAGAAGTACCGGAGCCCTAATATTCTTCAATGCTAACAACCGTAGCGTGCTCTCCCCCCCCCCCCCCCATTTCCCCGTCACTCCAATCTGCATATTTATATTTCATACATTATTTGCAAAATTTAAAGCATTTTTTTTTTCTTTAGCAAAATAAAAATTATAAATATATTTATCTGCATATATTTAGTTGTCAACTATTTCCGTTTTTAGTTATCATTTCTTACGAATAGAAATCTTTTTTTTAATTTTAATGTTAATTAATTGAATAATTCAGAGATTAAATATGATAAGGATTATGATTCATAAATAATTTAATACAAAAGAGGAATAGTTCGCAGTTGTGCATTTTTTATAAAAAAAATGAATGAAACTTACAGAAATTAATATTTATATGCTGAAGAATGGAACAGCGTTTTTCAATTTCCTATTAAATATGCTTACCTTAAACTATAATCGATTCCTTCCGCATAACAATCTTTCGTGGTTAGTTCCTGAAAATCAGATTAAATGAAAATTTTGACACCGTTATGGGAAAGATTCGATGCTTTTGTAGAAAAAGATATCTACTTACAAATGTAACTTGTAAACTTCGTAAATCTGCATACCAGAGCCTTAGCATGGACATCGTTCATGTTACAAGACAAACAGAAAAGTCACTAACGTGATTTTTATACTCGTACAAAATAGAAGACTAAAAACCTCAAACGGATGCCCAATGACTAAAAACAGAAAATATTCTTTTTAGGTTCGATATCTAAATCAAAAAATAAAATAAACCAGCCAATTAAAAATTATCGGAATGTCACAAAAGAAAATTGAACTGTAAGCAAATTCATTGTTCAGTCTCTTGAGTGGCACGGTATCAACACGTCGCCGCCATCAATACCAGACATAATTTTTCAAATCGAATAGAAAAATACGATTCCTGTTTCCCTTTATTCTGACCAAAATAGCATTAAAATGATTTGAAATAAAATAGAATACGTAATTTTTAAGGAGGATTATTCCCCCTATATATGAATAAATAAAATTTTGAATGTAATTCAGATTGAGCTTGAGCCAGCCCAAGCCCAAATACTGATATAAAAATTGAGTTGAAACATCTCCTTACGTCACGTATAAGTTTTTTGATAAAAAATAATGCAAATGCTTGGAGATGGGAAAGAAAGGAAAGGGGAATTTAGGCTTCGGTTTTTCGGAAGCGCTATTGGACTGAGCTCCGGAGCCCTGTATTTATGAGTTCCTGTGAATTCCGACCAATATTTAAATATTTACTAAAAACAGAGAAATACCGGGGCTAAGCTCCGGTGGGTTCCGGCACAAAATAATACAATATAAAATTAGCAGAAATGCAAGTTTAAGAATTAATCCATGTTCATGACCTAAAGTTGTATATAACATATTTAGAAAAATATTATCCATGCTGTAGCTAGTGAGACAAATTTTTGCACGACCAAAACTTCTCGGGTTATGACATTTAGAAATTTTAGGAATTTTTACCATTTCTTAGTACAAATAAAAACAGGCCAGAAAACGCTTGAAATTCGTAAAATACAAAGTTTCATGATTCGGCAAGTTTAGATCATACAATGTCTTTTCATTTGTTAGAGCTGGGAAAATAGTTTTCTAAATATAATTTATAGGACTCGACGAACTCATCAAAATTTTGGATTTGTTACATTTACGAAAACAACTACTTTCATTTAAATAACTTCTAAGATAAGAACAATATAAAAAATGTGCTGTTGGAAGTATATATCTAAATCTGACAATTTAAGTATTAGCTATAGATCAGCGATAACAGGAAACATTCCGTGTCAAAGCAAAGTACCGTTTGTTCCAACAATACCGTTGCTCGGGCCGGTGGTGAGTGACCCTTAAATTAACCTGAAATTTGTATGATTTTATATCTTTAAATCTATTTTATCTGAATTTATATTTTTAGATGAAAAAATATTGAATTGAAAGTATATGTTATTTGGTACTTTACTTTCTGCGCAATTTGATTTGTGGAGTCTATGCGCAAAGAAAGCGAGCGAAACCGCGAAGAAACACTCAAGTTTTCACTTATTTCGTCGAAATTTCACACATTGTATTTTGTAAAAAATATTTCTACCCGTCCGAATGTTTCAAATTTCTTGCAGATGATGGAAATCTGATCTATTGAGAATCTGAATCTCAATTTGAGATACTCGTAAAAGATTGTGTTCAAATGCGGTCATTTAATTATTTTTAGCGTAGGACAATATCGTCTCCGTGAGGCGCGAAATGATCTGCATTTGTTGGTGTATTTGTAAGAGTTAAAATTCCTATTTTTTAAAACCGATTGTCCCATCGATAAGAAAGTGGTTTCAGATTTACGAACATATTATTGGTTTGTCAGTACCTCTAAAATTTCGCCCTAAAGGAGCGAAATCCCGACAAAACACTCAGATTTTTGCTGATTTCGCCAAAATTTTCACACATTTTATTTTGCAAGAAATATTTCAACCCATTCGAACGTTTCAAAGTCTTTGTAGGTGATGTAAATCTGGTCTATTGAGATGCTCTAAAAAGATTGTGTTAAAATACGTTACGTTTAGATATTTTTAGCGTAGAAACAATATCGTCTTCGTGAGGCGCGAAGTTACCTGCGTTTACAGGTGTATTTGAAAGGGTTAAAATTCATATTTGTTTTAAACCAATTGCACCGTCGATTAGAAGAGAGTTTCACTTTAAGAACATATTTTTGGTTTGTCGGTACCTTCAAAATTGCGCCCTGGAGGGGCGTTGCAATAAGAGAAAAAAAGTTTTTCGGAAAAACGACCCCTTTTGAAAATTGTTTTTCAAGTGGTTAACTGCGATATATTTTTTAATTGATTGCCTGCATTTGAGACGTAGATCTTTCAGGATATGTCTTTTCATTTTTAACTTTACTAAAGCGGTTTGGCCGATGTAAGTTAATAAATAATGACAAAATACCCCCAAATTTTTTTCTTTTCATTCTTCATTTTTAACTGATGCGTAAATAAGGCTTCTGTGCGTGCGCCAGAGTTTTTTCTTTCTCGCAAGGACTGAGCTGGGTTTTTAATGAGAGTGAGTTGCGATTTTTAATTAATTACTCAACTAATTATTAGAATTTTAAAATTCTGTGTATCAGGTGCATCAGGAGACATTTTGAGCTAGCCTCACAAAAATTTTCAGTCTCGTACGTGCCGTAAATTTTGCTAGCCATCGCACACACACAGACAGAGCAAAACTTTCTTTTGTTAAGTAGTTAGAGTAATTTTTAATAACCTTGCCATATAACTAGGATTAGCCTAGAGCTGTTAATTCAATTACCAAAATTCTTCCAAATTTCGTTTTTTTAAATTGAATTTTCTCTTAGAAGTTTAATGAAGAAAAAATATATTATTGTTCCAAATGAAATATTATTTTATTAAATGAAATTAATCAAGACTTATCACAGAGTTATGCCTAGAAAACAATGTTGTGCAGATAAACATTTAAAGAAAGCAAGTGCGATTTTCGCATTCGAAGTATAATTTTAACAACCGGTTCGCCGAACTCAACACAAATTAACAGCCGGTTCTATCGAACCGGTGCGAACCGGCTGAATCCCGCCACTGCCTTACTAGTATTTTCTGCAAATTGGGCGGGATTTTCTTTTAAAATGCGCCAATGGGCAAGTACAATCTGCCACTGTTAATATCTGTTTTTCTTTTAAAGTGTTTCAAAGCATTGCAGAATACTAATAAAACAAACACGCGTTTTTTATTCACGTTTTTCAAGTTTTTTATTTATTTATTATTTTTTTTTTTTTTTTTTTTTTTTTCATTTCGAATATGGATGAAACACGTCTTTCTGTTTTCAGTGCTAGAAAGTACTAAAATTCCAAGTTATGATAACTCGGTAAGTTTTGGTCGTACTAAAAAGAAATTTTTATTATACGGAAGAGAATTTTTTTAAATATAACGTATAGAACTCAGGCACCGCATTAAAATGTAAACCTCGTAACTTAAAAAAAAATAATTATTTTGACATAAATTACTTTTAAGAGGATGAAGAATGACTTTGAAACTTTTTACTATTGGAAATAGTATATTTCGACAGCTAGTGGTTTATAAAATTAGCCAATGGGCAACGATAAAAGTCAAACTCACTGGCTTTTGACTAATCTGAGCTATTTGGCGGATCACTGAAGAAAAACTAAGCCAAATTCAAATACTGATAGTAATAGATTCGTCTTGAAACGCTAATACCAAATCAGAAATAATGAGTTTTTCAGAAACGTTTTAATCGTACAATAGCACCATTGAGAATGTCATCGAAATAAAATAAAAAAAAAATCTCTTGCAATTTGGCGATTTCAGTGTTTAGTTTTCTCGCCAAATAAAACATTTTGGCGCAGTGGTGATCGGCAGCGAGAACCCTGATTGACACCTTTATATATTACTCAAGATTGCAGTTTGTACTTTCCATACACATACAGTGTAAAGAAATAAATAGAAAAAGCATTGTAATCACAATAAAATTAAATGGAAATAATGGCATACTGTTTCATTTTCAAATACTCTGAATCCGTTCTCACAATTTTTACAAGGATTCAATATGTATGTGTGCTTGTATGCCTGTATGTTAGAATGAGATTCCCAGAGCACGATTTGGTGTACTTTTGATGATGTCGGCAGATATGTTATAAATGCCTATCGCAAGAATTGTATTAATTTTCGAAGAAATCGGCCGACCACTTTGGTATCTAAACTATTTTCAATCATTCTGTGACAATAACAGATGAACATTTTCTCTTGCATCTCAATTAAATTATTTTTATAGCTCAAGTTCATCTTATATCTATAACTACAACGTTTCATCAAGCAGATAGTAGCTGCTCGACAAGAGATTCACAATCACTTTACTACCAATAATTTCATAGAAAAAATTCTCCTTGTTTGATATTAGAAAATCCCACGATTAAAAACAGATCAAATTTTATGTACCGATATTCTGGCAGAAAAGTGATTGTGAATCCCCTAAGATCCGTTTCTGCACGCAGGGCCGGACTCGGTCACTGTCAAATACGCAGGCCTTGGTTTTT
This sequence comes from Maratus speciosus, assembly GCA_963932465.1. NCBI lineage: Eukaryota > Metazoa > Arthropoda > Arachnida > Araneae > Salticidae > Maratus > Maratus speciosus. Next base: position 242,098,849 of record OZ010788.1, on the reverse strand, counting down.
TGGAGGGCACATTTCAGAGATTCATTATTTTACCACCTTGCTAGTAGAAACCAATAATATCCGTTATTATTTCAGTTTTTCTTCCTGGGGATGGTTTTAATTTCGGAACTGGATCCGAAATTGAAAGTGTCCTTTGAAAAAAAAAAAAAAAAGAAAAAGAAAGAAAAAGAAACAGTATAAGCATAAACGTTTAGACTTCGACCTCATATATTCTATGAAAAAAAAAAAGTTTTAAAATATTAAAATGTAAATGAGAAATATTTAAGGACGTTGCCATGGTTTAACGTTAGCTTCCGAGTGACTATAGGAGGGTAGGATTCTAAGTAAACAGAATTTTAGTACTACATAAAAATATTATGATTAATTAACCCTATTTTAACCTTTTTTTTTTGCAGCGGATGGATAAAAAATCTTAATGCTGCAAGTAATATTAAGAAATGTGTAAATATTATTAATTTGATTTTAAACCAAAGTATCTTTAAAATAGATTTTTATACAGTAAATTCTGTCTAAAACTCTGTATAAAACAGATTTACGCCTTGGGTAGAATGTACTGTATTTTAAAAAAAATCCTAGCAATAGGGTATAATCAAAGATGCGCAGAAAGAATGAGCAGTCCTGTTATATACATATACGTATACAAAATAGCTGACCGCTGCTCTGATTATCACATTTAAAGACTAGACAATATTGAAACAGTCCAATTTTCATATTAAAATGTAACTTTTAACAAAAAAGAATGTTTGACTTACATTTTCATTGCCGAAAATATTCTTTATGATCATTTTTGTGCATCAAGCGAAATAATCAATAGAATAAATATTTATATAGGGGAAATTACAATCACAGCATTGCACGAATGACACGAAGTCTACACGTTTCAAATAAATACTTTAATAAATGATTTTACAAAAAACTAAATAAAAAAAAATACGTGTCTATATTTTGAAATAGAGGCGACGCGCTTTTGTGCCATACAGGCAGAAAATTCTTAGGGCAGATCATTAAGCCATTGGTAACAGACAGAATTACAGAATATACATTTAAAAGATTTAAATGGTCCTCTGAAACAAAGAAACTTTCAAGAAAAAAAAATCAATTCTTCCGCTTTGTGAAGAGGGGGGGTGGGGGGATATCATTAATAAAAAAAAAATCTAAAAAAAAAAAAAGATTTTTTTTTAATTATTAAATAATTTGAGACTGTTCAAATCTAAAATTGTAGCAAATTTTGCAACTAACTATTAGTTTCACATGAGAGAGGGCGGAGTTTTACCTGGTTTAGGTCGGTTGCTCTGCGGGCCAGCCTGAGCCTGCCAGAATGTGACATAATTCAGTAAATCCAAGTGTTTCTTATTTTGTTTTTAATTTATAGGCCTTGTTTCAGCACGGACGGAATGAGAAAAATTTTATGATTAGAAAAATGTTTAAGCTTTGTGAATGAAAGTGCACGTTTTCTTTAAAACACGAGGTCTTTATCAGCAGTGGAAATATTTCACCTTTGTATAAAATTGGGATCTAAGTTTTTATTCATTGTTATACTGTTTTGAACACACAGTATATGTTAAACTGTTCGGAAAATTGAGCTGAATATATATATATATTACAAAATTTAAATTTTTGCGCCAAGTTTAAAGTATTTTATGTAAATTTTTCTTTTTCAGTAATATTCCGTATATTATACCGGCTTATTAAATTAAAACACTAGTCTATTAATCTCTAAGATCTTAATTCATATTTATTCCAAATTGCGTAAATCTAAAAATGGCTCAATTATTTATATTTCTTTAATAAAACTTTTATTATTTAAATTCCTATTAAATTCCGCTATTAAATCCCGGTATATCATATTCCCCTTAAATCTTTATTTAACTGCTAAAATATTATTCTGTCTTAAAGAAAAAACCTACTTATTTCAATTTATTCTTTTATTTAAAATATCCAGGTGTAATTAAAATATTTCAAAGATTAAAACTTCGCAGACATAAATTCATTTCTTTTATCGTCTGAAGAGGGAAAAAGGGGTTATTTTTGCATAATCTCGACTACAGATTTTAACATTTGTTTATGCTTTAGATAGCTGGTGCGAGGATATAAGAATTTTCTAGAACAATATTTGCAGCAGAGTATAAATACGAATGGCGGGAACCAGAGAGAAGCATATAGCATATAGGAGATGGGCTGTGAGCTTAGAAGCTTTTTAGTGTTTAGCATGTAGAGGTGAACGTGGTGGATTGCAGTCGTAGCAAACTGGATATTCAATGTGATTGCTCGATGGAGGTAGTAAAATGTTGGATGAATACTGTTTATTATGTGAGTAGAATGAGGAAGCAACGGTATCGTAATGGGTGATAGATGTTAGATATTAACGGATTAAAGACTAGAACGCAATCAAGAGATGGAGTGATTTTAAACTAATTGTGCCAGGAAGAATAGACTTTATTCTTTTTACCATGGAAGGAGAGAGCATCTTCCCTAGATTTAATCGAGAGTGTGGAAATAAAGTGAATAATGTTCCAAGCGACTGCCTTATGTTAATTCATCATTTTTCTTTATTATTTTAAAACCCCTCGGCTGCTACCTGTGCTGTGTAGGAATGGAAACCCTCATTTTTTTTTTCTACAATACCAACTACTTGCCGTCTAAATGTCACAGAGAAAAGAAAAGTCCGACAGGATTTAGAAGTGACGGCAATAAAAACGAGTGTGTCTCCAAAATTACAAATGTGTATTGGTACTGGTACACGATAGCTTATGATAGTTACTAAAGATCAGTGCCGGAAAGTTAAAAATTTACATCGCTAATGTGAATAGCAATGTATAGTGCTGGTGATTGTGAGACAAGATGACTGGAGTGAGTTCTTTTCAAAATATTTTTACACTTCTTCTGTTATTATTTTTGTTATTGTTTGTTATTTATTGAGATTTATTTATTATTAAGTATGATAATTATTTATTTATGAGATTTATTTATTATTCATTTATGAGGTTTATTTATTATTTCGTGAAGAGTATTTATTTATTTATTTATTTATTGTGAAGTTTATGATGAAGTCATGAGAATTATTTATTTATTTATTATTAAAGTCTGAAAGAGTACTTAATCTATTATGAAAAATAGAACTCTATTAGTTTAAATGTTGTTAAGGTCAGGTTGTATTAAAGAGAATAGAAGTGCTTCTTTTATTTTAATGAATACTGATATAATGGCTGAACCAAAATTAGTCAATTTTGATCCTAGTACTGGAATGGAAATCCAGGCTTGGTTAAATTATTATGATGATATGAGTACTAGGGAAAATAAAGATTTAGAGTGGAAATTTAAATCTATTCCACAGTATTTAAAGGGTGAAGCACTAAAAGTCTATATCAATGACTGTGTTAATTGTACTAGTTATGAACAGATTTCAAAAATCTTGATAGAAAAATTCATTGAACTAAATGTTCCAAATTTTTCTGATTTCTCAACTCTAAAATTAGATAAATTAGATAATTTAGAAAATTATTTTCACAAAAAAGTAGGAATTGGGAGGAAACTCCATCTTTGTGAGACTCTTCTAATACAAGGGTTTACAGATGGATTAAAACCAGAGTATAGAAATAATATTAATGTAAACCCTCCAAATAGTACCACTGAATGGTACCGGCTTGTTAAGCAATTTGTTGAAGTTTCCACTCCTCAAATTTCAAGCCAAACAGTAAATCAACAACCAGTTAGACAAAATCTTCAACAATTTCAACCACCTAGGCCTTGGACTCAACCAAGTAGACCTAATTTTCAGCCAAATAGGCCCAATAATGCACATAGGAATTGGATTCCACAAAGACAGTATCAAAATCAGGGGTCTAGAAATTTTCAAAATAATTACTTTCAGAAACCATATCCTTCTAGACCATGTAGAATATGTACAAATAAAGGTGTAAATAATGCATATCTTTGGGAACAAGAATGTTTATTTAGAAATGATGCAACATCTTCTGATACTCTTCCTAGTAATTCACCACCTACTATTCCTAATATTTGACAACTAATTGTGTATGGATTTACCAATAGTTATAATTTACCATGTATAGTGGACACTGGATCCACTACGGCAATATTACCCCTCAAATTTGTTAAAGAACTAAATGCTAAAATTGAAACTATACCTACAGTTATTATTGGTCAGGCAAAAGGGATGTTAAAATTAAATCAAAAATGTAAAATTTCTCTAAAAGTGGGTAAAATTACCAAATGTGTTAACTTTTTAGTGTGTAATACTAATTTAAAGTATGCTATTTTGGGGTTAAGGGAATGTTCTAAATATAATTTAACTATAGATTGTAGAAATTGTACTGTAAAACAAGGAAGGAAAATTATAAATAAGAGTATATCCATACATAATGAGAAATCTCTTCATTTTCATACTGTAGATATGAATAAAGTACAACAAGAGAATGATTTAGTAACAATTGATTATGATGAGAATTTGAATTTATATAATGATGATAATGTAATAACTGCTAATGAGAGTAGTGAAACTTTGAATTTATGTAAGAATGATAACGAATTACCATCTAGTTGTGAAAGTTATATGACTACTCAGGACTGTTTTGAGAATGATAGAAATGATTATAATGTGCAACCTGATTATGGACAGTTCATAACTTCTCAAAATTTTCGCGATGTTAATAATTCTGATTCAGATTTAATTGGGGATTTAAATTTAATTCAAAATGATGATTTAAGGGAGATAGTTCAAAATTATAGGGATATTTTTGCAAAACATAAATATGATGTGGGTAGGATTAATATTGAGCCACAACGCGTTCTTCTAAAATCTGACCTACCTGTATCTTTGAGGCCCTACAGAACTTCCCCCTTAGAAGAAAAAGAAATAAAAAGTCAAATCCAATCTTTATTAGTGGCTGGACTCATAAAAGAAAGTAATAGCCCATATTCTGCCCCTATCACTTTAGCTATGAAAAAAGAAGAAGGTAAAAAGACCCGATTATGTATAGACTATAGGAAACTGAATTCAATAATTAAAAATGATGCAGAACCCTTGCCCCGTATCGATGAAATTTTAGACAAATTGAGTAGTGCTCAGTACTTTTCAACTTTAGACTTAGCCTCTGGCTACTGGCACATACCAATACATCCAGCTGACACCGAAAAATTAGCTTTTGCTAGCAACTTTGGCCTCTTTGAATGGCTAGTTCTTCCGTTCGGTATAAAAACAGGCCCCCCCAATATTCAATAGAACTATTAGAAGGATCCTTAACAAATATAAAATAGATTTCGCGTGTCACTATTTTGATGATATTATAATATTCTCCTCCTCTCTAGAAGAACACTTAAAACACTTAACTCAAATCTTTGAAATCTGTAAATTAGAAAATATTAAACTTAAACTTTCTAAATGTAAATTAAGCCAAAATAAAATTAATTTCTTAGGCTACGAAGTCACCAATGGGACTTTAACTCCAGCTAATGCAAATATTGAGACCATTCAAAAATTAATACCCCCCTCTAATGTTAAAGAATTACAACGATTTTTAGGTTCTATTAATGTATACCATAAATTCATAGACAAATATGCTGAAATTAGATACCCCCTTAATAAATTACTTAGAAAAAACACAATATGGGAATGGAACTCAGAATGTCAGGACTCTTTTGAAAAACTAAAAAATGCCTTAATTGCAAAACCAATCCTCAAAATTTATGACCCAAAATTGCCCCTCCACATGTTTGTAGACGCCTCTCAGGTAGCGGTGGGTGCAGTTTTAAAACAACCTGATAAAGATAATTTCTTGCATCCTATTGCTTACCATTCTAGAATTTTGAAGAGTTATGAGCAAAACTATTTTATAACCGAGCTAGAGTGTTTAGCAATTATAGATACTCTTGATAAATTCTACAATTATTTCCATGGAGTCAAATTTACAATCCATACCGATCACGCATCTCTAGTATGGTTGAAGAGCGTTAAGAACTTAAGAGGTAGACTTTTTAGGTGGTCACTTAAACTTAGCATGTTTGATTACGAGATTAAGTATGAGAGGGGTTCAACAAATGTCGAAGCAGACATGTTGTCTCGAAATCCTGTTGCTTACTTCAATCAACATGTAAGTTTATTGTTGGACAGAAAAGAAATCATAGAGATGCAAAACAAGGATAATGTCTGTGATAAGAAATATAAAAAAGAAAATGGGATTATTATAATTCAGAGAAAGGGATTCAAAAAAATAGTTGTACCAATGTCATTGAGGAAAAAGTTACTTCATATTGCTCATGATAATTTTGGACATTTAGGAATCCAAAAAGTGCTTAACTTAATATCCCCTAACTATTATTGGCCTAATATGACTATAGACATAACACAATTTGTTAAACATTGCGACACCTGTCAAAAAAATAAAAAACCAAAACAAAAAAGATTTGGCTTGTTACAAGCTATGCCAGCCACAGATCAACCTTTTGAATGTCTTTCTATTGATACTGTGGGTGGATTTAACTATTACAACTCAACAAAAAAATTCTTACACATAATAATAGATCACGCAACTAGATTTGTTTGGGCTTTTCCTTCTAAAAATGTTACTACTGAAGCATATACAAACTGTTTAAAGCAAATTTTTAATGTTCAAACACCTCAAAAAATACTGAGTGATAGACATAAAGCTTTTAGGTCTCCAAGATTCAAAAAATTCCTCAGAAAACATCATATTCAACAGCGTTTTACGTCATCACACCATCCACAAACCAATAGGAAGGTAGAGCGCGTTAATCAGACAATAGTTACCAGGCTTAAATGTAAAGTCAATTCCACTTCTTCTAAAATACCTTGGACAAGATTATTAGACCAAGTCATCCAAGAATACAATAATACCCCACATTCCATAACTAAATTCCCACCTGCCTACTTATTTTATGGTCAATTACCCTATCAATCTCCTTTAAAACAAAATTATTACCCACCAGTCAGTAAAGCACTCAAAAGTGCAAAAGCGCGAACTCAAGAATTTCATCTTAAAAGTAAAAGACTATATGATAGAAATTTTGTTGAATCCCCATTAAAAATACAAGATTCTGTAATTTATGAAGAATTTAAGTATCCTAACACTCGAAAATTAGAATCTACTTTCTCAGGACCATACAAAATTATAAATAAACTTTCTGAAGTAACTTATGAAATAGATAAATTTAATTATGAGACAGGACTAAATTCAGTTATTGTACATGTTTTTAAATTAAGACCCTATTTTTCACCAAATGATTTCAGAATGTTTCATGAGCAACCCATAAAACAAACAAAACCACAACAAACATCACCACCACAATTGCCATCACAAAATCAAACTAAAGTAAAAACCATAGATTAAAATTTAATTCTGTAGATTTCTTTTTCTCTTCTTCATTAGTTTTCAACATTACAGGTATGACCTTGGGGCGCCACGAGGCTATTACTTGTTTTTGGGAGTTTTCGAGATTAAGTAGACAATCTATGCAGGCATGGGATGTGTATTTGATTTTGGGAGTTTTCAGATTGATGTTGAAAAATAAAAATAAATATTTTTAATTCTATATCCAGTTTATATCAAAATAAACTATATTTATTTTATTCCATTTTTTACCACTTGTTTACAAAAATAGTAAGAATTGACAATATTATTATAATTGTATAAACATAGAAAATTGATAATTGTGATGAGATTTTGTAGTGATTGTGTAGCAATAGAAAATTAAATACATAAACAAATTATCTTTTATTCCTATTTATTTTCTTTATTTTACCATTCTAAGTTTATCAAATGCAGGTCTATTCATCAAGAGTATCAGAGAGATAAATTATTGTAAAGAAATACTGGTTGAGAGTCCACTTTCTAAATATTTAGAGTTAAATTTATTTGGACTTTGGAATTATTATTATTTTTTTTTTAATGTTTCGACTGGCAAAAATACTTTCTTATATAAGTAAAAAATAAGAAAATTATTTAATTGCTATGTATTATTTTTATCCTCAACCATTATTTTCCGTGTCAATAAGTAAACAATCTGTGATATTTTCTTAGAATATAATATTATTATTAAGTATTATTATTGCTATTATTCAAGTATACTGTTGAGAATTTTATTATTATGATTATGAATTGAAAGTATTATATTATTTATTGAAAGATTCATTATTTATTAAAGAAAAAGAGAACATAACTTATAAGTGAAAAGTTATGATATTTACTAAAACAAGTGAGAAGTTGTAAAAGATGGTGAGTCCCAATTAGAATGGGAAAAGGAGCTCAAAAAAGTAGTTGATAAACAAACGTTAAAAGGTAGTTGAATAACTACTAGGAATTTGTTTATGAAAATAAAACTACTATTGTGATGACAAATAGTATTTAAACATAATGTAAAGAGTTTAGTAGGTAGAGTAGTCGAAACAAATTTAGTAAAAAATATTTATTGCAGCTGAACTTTTTACTTAAGGACTGTATCACTATTTTTGCTAAAGGACTTTTATGACCTACGAACTGATTAAGCCAATGGGACTTAAAATTTTACTTGAAGTAAATAAAGTGTTAAGCATTAATGGATTGGAAATATGTTTGTGATAAGAGAAATAAAAATACGCTAAATTTCCATAAGATAAAAGAATTTGTTGTTATTTATTACTATAGTTTTATTATTTCTTATTATTTATTTCTTATTGTATTTATACTTATTCTTTATTTATTAGTGTGTTTATATTTTCCTATGCACTTACAAATGGTAAGTGATGTTGTAACAATTATTTGTATTCTTTTACAGGGGAAATGCTCTCAGCTAAATTTAAATGCTCTTAGTATTTTTTCTTTCTCTTGCATTGCTAAATTTTACTTTTCCATCTCTTCGCTGACGTCTCTAAAATTTTCAATATTCAAAAATCAACTTCCAAATTTATTACAAGTCTGTTGTCTGAAATTGTAGTTAATTAACCACAAATTTCATACAAAGTCTTTGGGGAGGGGGGATAATATTACAAAATTTAAATTTTTGCGCCAAGTTTAAAGTATTTTATGTAAATTTTCCTTTTTCAGTAATATTCCGTATATTATACCGGCTTATTAAATTAAAACACTAGTCTATTAATCTCTAAGATCTTAATTCATATTTATTCCAAATTGCGTAAATCTAAAAATGGCTCAATTATTTATATTTCTTTAATAAAACTTTTATTATTTAAATTCCTATTAAATTCCGCTATTAAATCCCGGTATATCATATTCCCTTAAATCTTTATTTAACTGCTAAAATATTATTCTGTCTTAAAGAAAAAACCTACTTATTTCAATTTATTCTTTTATTTAAAATATCCAGGTGTAATTAAAATATTTCAAAGGTTAAAACTTCGCAGACATAAATTCATTTCTTTTATCGTCTGAAGAGGGAAAAAGGGGTTATTTTTGCATAATCTCGACTACAGATTTTAACATTTGTTTATGCTTTAGATAGCTGGTGCGAGGATATAAGAATTTTCTAGAACAATATTTTCAGCAGAGTATAAATACGAATGGCGGGAACCAGAGAGAAGCGTATAGCATATAGGAGATGGGCTGTGAGCTTAGAAGCTTTTTAGTGTTTAGCATGTAGAGGTGAACGTGGTGGATTGCAGTCGTAGCAAACTGGATATTCAATGTGATTGCTCGATGGAGGTAGTAAAATGTTGGATGAATACTGTTTATTATGTGAGTAGAATGAGGAAGCAACGGTATCGTAATGGGTGATAGATGTTAGATATTAACGGATTAAAGACTAGAACGCAATCAAGAGATGGAGTGATTTTAAACTAATTGTGCCAGGAAGAATAGACTTTATTCTTTTTACCATGGAAGGAGAGAGCATCTTCCCTAGATTTAATCGAGAGTGTGGAAATAAAGTGAATAATGTTCCAAGCGACTGCCTTATGTTAATTCATCATTTTTCTTTATTATTTTAAAACCCCTCGGCTGCTACCTGTGCTGTGTAGGAATGGAAACCCTCATTTTTTTTTTCTACAATACCAACTACTTGCCGTCTAAATGTCACATATATATTATTCATTTTATAATTCGAAAATTCATTGACTACTAATATGTGATATCGGATAGTGGTGTATGGCGATGGGGGAGGGGCAGAGCCTGATTACGGCCTTAGCAAACCCAGTATCCACATTACTATTTTCGAAAAATATGTTTTGCCTTATTTAATCCTAAAATTCTGCGATTAAATGAGGTTTAATAAGGAAAAATACTTTTAGAAAAAAGTGGTGTAAATTTGCATAGGCGATAATCAGATCCTAAGGAACACTGAATTTGATAATTTTTCTCTCTTTTTGAAGGAAAATGCTTATCAATTCTGCATTTGAGATTTGCCATATTTTCAAAATCTTAAAAAAACACGCACAAAATTTAATTTACCGCTTCCCCCCTCACCATCTTATTTGAAATTTTGTCACTGTGGACTGATGTGGAATATGCCTAAATCCGGCTCTTATTATTGTTTTGTAATCTGTATTGATGCATATTTAATTTCCACACAAAAATAAAATAAAATAAAATAAAATAAATAAATAAATAAAATAAAAAAGCAATTTAACAAATTACAACGACCATTTGGAAAATGATTTTTTCGAAGACTAAAATTTAAGACATAAAAATTCGCACGGAGTTGACCATACATTACGTACGCCATGAATTAAACATTAACATTCCTGGACCCATCGTGAACAACTTTTAAAAGAAATTTCAGTTTTACATTTTTCGATACTGTAAATTTTTAAACTTCTACGGAGCTGGTCATACATTACGTACGCCATGGATTAAATATTAATATTCCTGGACCAATTTTAAATTAAATTTCATTCTTAAACTTCTAAACATTCCACAATATTACTTTTTACACCGTCGTATAGAGAAAGAAATGTACTTTTAAATGCAATTTGTTTGAAAGCTGTATCTCAATTTGTTTCTGAATTATTATTACTATTATTATTTTTTTTGTAGTTTTTATTACTTTTTTGTCATAGTGGCAACAGAAGTATCCATCTCTGTTGAAAGTAAAGGGAAAATACAGATTACTGTATCGACCAATCAGAAAACGAATAAAATGCGGATTCAACCAATAAAACGCTTCAGATATGTTTTTAATTTCCTACCCTGACAGAGGACAATAACCATTTTTCCAAATGGTTAAAAAAAAAAAAAAAAAAAATCAAAATTTTCGTTTTTTTGTTTTTTGTTTGCAAATTGGTCAGTTATTTTCTTCAACTAGTCAAACTATGTTTCCCCCCCCCCCCCAAATCGTAAAATAACTAAATTATGAAGGCATTGCTGTTACATCGTAAATATAGGTTTCTCAGCGGCGATTTCTTTGTCTACCATTATTTCCGTACAGTAACGTCATGATAAACTTTTAACTCTTAAGCATCCTAACCGTGTTTTCCGTCACGTACTTTTTGAATTCAAGGGTGATTTAATACAAAATCGATATTAATGTTATTATTTATTTTTTTTTTTTGCCGTGCATAAGACAAGTAAATATATAAGGTAATCGACAACAAATCCTTAAACAAATACATTTCATAGCTATTATTTTATGAATCATTAAACATCCATGAAAAATTCTCATGACGCTTAAAGGGTTTTAAATCATTGTCCATAGAAATGTACCGGTAAGATTACTGTTTGTAAATAGTGGTAACTAATAATGTGACTGATGAGAGCCCTGTAAATAAGTTTTGATTACTTTAAGATTTGAAAATCTTCAACTGTCATTTACGGAAAAGTTAAGGAAAAAAAAATCCGGCATGCTGAAATGGTGTTGGGGACGGTACTTGAGGTTACAAAATGGTATGAATTAAAATTAAAACTTCGTGAATCGAATCAATTTCTTTTAACTGTGTATAAAAGCATGTTTTAAGTCGACTTGAGGTTAAACACAAGGTAAAATATCATAGGAATATGCTGATTGTAGCAAGATTCATCTATAATATCTGATTAATAATGGGAAAAAAGAATGCAAATATTTTCGCTTAAAATTAATATTTTCGCGAAATAAGAATCCTTATTTCGCTTTTTCTAATTTTGCGCCCATAGGATTCGAGCGCCTGGAGCAGTTTGCTCCAACTGCTCCACGGTAGCTACGCCCCTGCCCACCGCGCCGGCGTGAACGTGTTAAGTACATTTCATTGTTCGTGATCAACACATAGAAGTACAGAAGTAGTTCTACCTTTTAAGCCTGCTTAACTATTGATAAAAAAAGAAGGGTACTGCTAGCATCATAGCTATTTTCTTCAGATAACTAATGAAACAGCTGTAAAATAACTTATAAATAACTAGAAATACATGTTTTAAAGATGCAAATGGAAATATGGCAATAACAAAATTTGTGTTTAAGAATCATTGCTTCTATATATAAAGTAATAAATCATTCTTTTCCTACAAATAGAATATTTGTTTTTATTACAGCATACATTTCGAATGATTACAGCAGAAAATTATAAAAATACTTTGGAAGTCCCATTGTCATTTTGAGAAAACGAGAAATTACACATATTTTTTTCTTTTAATTTTCCAACTATGAAATGGATAACTTTTCAATGATAGACAAATTCTACTGAAAGGGACATAAGTAGAATTTTAAAAATCAGCTATATGTCTCCTTATCCATTTTAGGCAATTTATATTACATAATTCTAAAATAAAATTATTTTTAATGTTTAATTAATCATGAATTTGGAAAATTAAAATAAAAGAAATTTCGAATTATAGATCTTAATAATGCGAAAATTATATATTAAAAAAATAAATATTACAGATGAAAAAATAATTTTTTTTCACCCCTGTATTTTCCACGATTAGCGTTAAATGAAATTTTCTGCCAGCTCTTATCTACAATTAAATGCTCGTCATGTACTGGAATTTAAAAAATGCAGCTAAATGAAGAATAAGATTTTTATCCAGATTAAATCGTAGTCTGTGTGAATCCCGAGAGATTAGGTTCTGTCATTTCCGCGCAGTCTGGTAACGTATCGGACCATGTTCTGCCCAGACACATCATCCTCTCAACTTCACTCGTAAGTTTCTGCCCAGGAGGGCATGACAAAAGAATAAATTCTCCGAATCTGTAATAATCTTTCATTGGCTCAACAATCAAATGAGATGCTTCGTCTTTATTCACACGGCAGACAGAAATACCTGTAATGAAATGTTACACATTATTTCAATCGGAATCACAATAATGTAATATGCTAATCATTTATTTGTTTTTGCTTTTGTATATTTTACATTTCATTTTCCGGAAAAATAAGTAAGAAAATATACACAATGGCTGAAAATAGATAAATAAAAAATTATCGTAATAAAAAATTAAAGAAATAAATTTAAATAAATAATGGAAAATATATGCAGTAAACATTCTCTAATGCGGCATCCTAAGGTCCGGCATGTTGAATAATCTGGCATGACTTTCGGAAAAATATAGTATTCCTTGATTAATGACTCCTGATTTTTTATAACAATCTGATGGAACTTCAGAATGAGGAATATAACAGGAAACTTTGAAAAAGTCGTGGCGTAAACTTTGGCCTGAAGTAATGTACGAAAATGTTGAAGTTGCTGAAAGCGATACATATGACGATGAACTAGAATATGTTTTAGATAGTTTGCCTTTAGCGAACCCCATGTCGCAACTGAACCGAGAAGAAATAAAAGAGTGGGTTGAAGCGACAGAGGAAATTTTGATGAGACCATCATTGAGAGAGTTATCAACCCAACAGCCCTCAAACGCGTTGACTCTGATGAAGATGATGTGGACGATGCAAACAACATCAGTTGGAATCAAGTAGCCTTGAATACATTTATCAAGTTTTCTGAGCTCAGCAGTTTGTTCAACGATACGGAAATTATGAAACAGCACATCATACGAAATGACTTCCCAAAAAAAAACAGAAAAGAGAATACTACTACAAAACAACATGATATTCGAGATTTATTTAAGATGGCTTCTACGAGTAGGCCTACAGTGTAGGCCAACAGTGCACGTTTTCATTTTATAGTCAGCTACATATGTTGTACTTTACATTATTGGGTATTTTTATTGTTCTATTCGACCTGTTTAAAGAATAGGCAAGAGCGAAAAATTATGCATCCAGCATAGATTATTAAACACTTTCCAATCACCATTCAGAATACTGTAACAAAACGTCACAGTTTATTAAGAGGGAAGATGATGTCTAAATAAACAATTTGCAAAAACGCATAACGCATTTGAAAATCAAATTTCTGCTATCAATATCAATAATCGGAAATATATCCGATTTTTTGTGGAGCCCTGTATGTGATCTATATATTTGTATGTATACTACTTAGTATGCTAAAAGTTAGCTCAGTTAAACGAATAGCACACTTGAAATTTATCATTCAGCAATTTCCGTGAATAAACGAAATGTACTTGAGAACTTTTGTACAGCCCTGTATATGATCTACAGAATTTATACACACCAAGTAATATTTAAAAACCAGTTCAATTTAAAAGCGCGCACCACAACTGAAAACGCAGTTCAAGCCATTATTGTTCAATTAGTGTTAAATTTCTTCTGTAGCAAAATCTTTTGTTTGTTCCTTTAAATGAACAATAAATTCTATGCACATCATATTCTACAGTAGGTGCCGTGTAGAGATATCTACTGTTAGTAGTAGTAATAGCTTCAGTGATATACATAAATGTCAGTATGTTTAAAATAGTGCTAAATCATTAAAATACACCACAAACAATTTTTACCCATAGACCGTAATGTAAGGAATTCTTTTGGTTGTTCCTGTAAAGGAACTATAAATGCTACACACTTCATTTTCAATACCGAACTTGCCATAGTATTACCCAATAACATCTATAAATTTCATGGCAATCGGACTATATTTACGTGAGTTAGAGTACAGACATACAGACAAACAGACGGGCAGATCGACATACAGACAGGCAAACCGAATTCATAAACACTTTTCAACTTTGTTGGAAAGAGTTAAAACATGCTTTACTGTCATATTTTGATGATTGTATTTTAGTGATTGTATTTAAGAAAGAGTATTTTGGAGGAACAAAATGGCATTCTTATCCACATTCACTTTAAGCTTCATTATTTCTATAGTCCGGAAGGCAGCGACATACTTTCGTTAACCATTTCATATAAGCTGATCTTCAAATATGTAATCGATCCCACTTAATCAATCCCAGAAATAGTCGCGACAGCGGTGGATGCGGCCTTGCCTTCGGAAACCGCAACATACCCCGGTCAAACCATATTCTGACCATATTATTGCCAATATTATGGTAAGAATAGTGTTAATTTACGTTTATATAACCGTTTTCTGCAAAAACTGTCGAATGACTGGACAGCTTGCTGCAATTTTTTAACAGTGAAGGGAAATGAATGATAACCCAATTGCGAACCCCGTCACAGTAATATCTTTCGATTTTCAGAAATCGGTATGGGTGATTTTGTCCCTCCCCCATCCCGGAGGCCTCACCCACTGCTGTCGCAACTGCTAGCTTTTTGTTTGTTTGTTTGTTTGTTTGTTTTTGTTTCTTGAGACTGATTAGGTAATGTCAATTGTATATTTGAAGATCAGCTTGTATAAAATGCTTAATTAAAAATGTCGCTGCCTTCCGAACTATCAGTATCGCTGGTGTTTGACATAATTATACAGGGTGTCCGTAAAACTATGTCCCAGGTCCAAT
The DNA here is from genome assembly GCA_963932465.1 of Maratus speciosus. Lineage (NCBI taxonomy): Eukaryota > Metazoa > Arthropoda > Arachnida > Araneae > Salticidae > Maratus > Maratus speciosus. The sequence goes on along the minus strand of OZ010788.1, from coordinate 242,083,114 downwards.
GGTATATTATAACAGTTTAATTTAGACTATTTACAACAAATCATACATCGAATTGAAGGTAAACTAACCTAGTTTTTCTTAGATATGTTCAATATGTGCATCTTTAGTTATACGGCACACATCCAACCTAAAGTCCAATTCTTCCCACACTTCGGTTATTCCGGAACAATAGCTTCTTCAATTCTGTCTCAAATCTGGCAAATCATTAGGTAGCGGCGGAACGTAGACACAGTCTTTTATAAAGCCCCAAAGGAAATAACTGCATAGCTCTGAGGGTTTATAAATCTTCAGCCCAGCAATAACGCTTTACGCTCAGCAGTCGCCATTTTGCTTATGTGGCACTGCAAGCGAAAAAAAAAACAGTGGCACTCCGGGAGTGCCAATAGAAGTGAAAACTTCAACAATTACGTGTGTGTTTTTTTAATCGTCAGGAAATGTTTTATTGTGCAGGAAATACTTTTAAATGTAGTGTTTTTTTATTCATTATTATAAACTATTACTACCAAAATTATATTACAATTTTCATAGTAATATAATTTAACTATAAATTACATATAAATAAACATTAATAATTTGTAATATATAATATTATATTAAATTATATTATTAAATTATACATGTACATATAAATAAACAAATTTTCGTACAAAAATTCTCGTATTGCATTTAAAGATTTATCCGGTGAAATATAAACGGCCACCATTACAATTCAATACTATCCAAATATTGAAATCCATACTCCAATTCAAAACTATCCAAAAGTATTTTTATTAATGAATACAATACCACAATTATATTACGATTGGCGCACTAGTGTCTATGTGCCAAAATGCTAGCATGTCGGCTACGTAGCAGTGTCTCCAAATCAGTGGTTTTTCTCCATCTCAAAAAAAGCTCAACGCGCCTAAAGAAGTTTTCACTTCAATAACAAAGCAGTACTCGCGCATGCGCTTATCTAAAACTATTTGAGTTACTCTTTATTAGCGACCTTGAACCGACACTCTACAACGCTTACAGTTGATACTATTAAAATTTATACCTGGTTATTAACTGGTACCTTCTTTTATAGACACCCTGTATAATAAAATGTTGACTTGTGAAGGGGCTCTATAAAACAAAATTACACTTGATATGCCGAACATTTTTTAAATGCAAAATAGTAATGTGTACTTTAATAACATATTGACATTCTTTGACCATTGGTCGATTTTTACGAAAGTTAGATCTCAAAAAGTTAAAAGATAAAAATTCAGGAACAAATAAAAGTTAAATTTAAAAAATCAAAAAACTCGACTGAGTAAAAAGCGAACTAATTAATTATTTCTCATCAATGTGAACCTTTGTTTTATATTACTAACCTATTTTTTTTCTTATTTGCTTGTATTGATGACTTTTAAGTTGTGTTTAATTGTTAGTTCTTATCTATAAACACTGTTTTGATGAGGTCTGTAGATGTCTACGAAGGTTAGAGTTGCAGTAAAACTAGAGATTCTACCTACACAACTCCCGGGTTGTGTAATATTTAAACGGATCTTCTGACTGTAAAATAGTCAATGAAACATTGTCTTCATTTTGAAAGACCTATCCAATGATATGCCACTCAATAGGGTGCGTAAAAAAAATTTCGTCTCTACCGCCATTTTGTATTTTACGGCCGCCACTTTGAATTTATAAAAACAAAATCTAGCCTATAACCATCGGATGGTTAAGACGAATCGATAGAGACATCATTCATTAAAATTCATTCAGACGTTGGGATGTTTCGAGGGTATAAAGAAATTCGCATACCCAGATACGCGTGAAACACATAACCCTTCTTGGCAGTCAGGTAAAAAGACAGGCCGTTAAACATAATATTTTTGTATCCTGATAAAATTTATACTGCACCACCTTTAAAAGAAGCTATTTTCAAAAAAAGAAAAATATAGAAATCAAAATCAGAGTATGCCTTAAAGAATTGAAAAGCCCGGTGCAAAAAAAAAAAAAAAAGACAACACCAATGTGTGCGAATTTTATAACTGAAAACAGTCCCAAAAGAATCTATCGATTAACACAAAAACGATTCATCTCCGTTGATTTGTTTGGATGTTGTACGAAATATATTCAAATCCTCTTTATCAATGCCGTGCAAGAATGAATGAATTTTTACTGTGTCCTGAAAAATTTGTTAAATGGAGCTACCTTTTTTTGACAGGGACTCTTCAATTATGCATGGACATACATAAAAAAAAAAACATACAAACGAATTGCGTAACCGCTCCTTTGTTTGAAGGCGGTTAAAAAATGGGAAAACGGCTAAAACAACTTAAATAAATTAAGTAGAATAAATAAATTAAATTAAGTAGAATACCGAAGACGTAGTATAAATTAGAAAAGTTATTTAGTTGGACAGAAGAAGTGCTTCCATGTTGCAGAGAACATACTTGAATCAGACTTTTTGTAAAATTGACATCGCTATTAAAATATATTTCATTAGTTGCGAGTATGTAGCTAAATTTTCAAAAAAAAAAAAAAAAAAATGCAGGAAGGCAACTGGCAATTTAATTTTCATAGTGGATTTAAGTTTGTTTCAATGGTATTGTGTTTTACACAAGTCTTTAAAACATTTGCTTATAAAGTATAAATATCGATATTAAAATAATCTTATTATTTTAAGATTAGTTTATTATCGACATTATATATTATATTATATTATAGTACAGTATATCATATTATATTATATCATATCATATCATATCATATATCATATAATATCATATTATATTATATTATGTTATATTATATCATACATTATATTATATATTAAACGTATTATACATTTATTTCTACCCTATATATATAAAATCCTAATGAAACGAATTTATCAAACGGATATATGAAACGAATTTATGAAACGGATCGACTGATTAAACATCTGATTATGTTTCAAGCGATTTCTCCTAAAATATGGAATACTTTGCGATGAAATTAGCACCAAAAATCAGCATTGATCCGCAGATCTCAAAACTGGTATTAGAATTTTTAAATTCGAATTAGTTTTCGAAATATTAATTTTTTTTCTAATTTTATATACATTTTTTCTAATGATGGCAACTCAAATTTTAATCAAACAGATATTTTTTTCTCCATATTTCAGAAAAAGTTGACATGGTAACCCGGCTACTGTTGTTTATTTGATAATAAATGTTTATTTACTTTTATTTCTTTTTATAAATTATATAAATTATTTTGTTCTATAATTATTAATTATTTTTTTTATATTTCCTTTGGAAAATAACAGAAAATAATTAAAAAATACGGTACTACTTAGTTATTCCGTCGACCAATTTCGCCAAATTATATAAATCGCCAAAACACTTGCCAAATTATACAAATTGACATAATTTTTATTTTAAATAACGAAAGAACAACTAAATTAGTATAACATTAATAAATATACAAATAAAAAGTCGAAATAAAAATCACTTGATGACGTAAACACGTGTAACTTGCTTAAAGTCAAGTGAATGTGACATTTACGATCAACCATTATTGGTATTTAATCTTATAGATTGGCGATAGATTTTTGGTCGACGGGATAACTAAGTAATACCAAAAATGCATATGTAACTGGTATTTGAAAACGAGGTTTTCGCCAAATTTTCGTAAAAAAAAAAAAAAAAACACGCCAAACCTGCCGTGCGTATATGACATCTGGCCAAATATTACCACTCGAAAAAAAAATGCTAACTGGCGAGCTGAAAAAAAGCTATTGGCGAGATTTGCATCCAGCTAGCATAACAGTACCAAGAATTCTTTGCAACCAGGGAAATTTTATGTAGTTTTATTCCAAAACAAAATTTTGATTTTTTAATCAAAATGGAAAACTTACGGTCCCATATTGGAGTGATTTTTTTCTGACGCCAATGTCATATACGGAACGGGCACTTAACTGGTGCCAAAGTATCGTTATTTTGCTTGATATGGTAAGCCGGATGTTGTTGTTTATGCTGTTGATGCGTTCCCCAAATCGGCGTCGTTAAAAAATCGCGCCAATATGGGAAGTATATGACATGTGTGCCAAACTTTCATATGAACGGCGAAGGGATCAGACCATATTTGTTTATGGCAGTTGATGACTTCAACTATTATAATATAGATGAAATGATGGCAATAGAATAATATTTGGAGACTTATCACTTGTGCTTGGCTAACATTAAAGTACCAAAATGGCACCTAGAGTATAAAAAGCGAAGTGGTCCGCCTAGAACTGTTGATGATAGTCACATGACTTAGGCTATTGTTACAGAAATTGTTTTAAAATACCGGGAGACAAAGATTCTGTATACTTAATTTATTTTATTTTAGATTCTTTTCAAATGTTTAACTGATCCTCTTTAATCAAAAACGAAAACAACCATTGGATGTCTTAACAGCAACTGATTCGCCCTTAAATTTTTGCGGTCAAAGGGAATTGAATGGAAACCCGTTTACAGGGAGATCTGCACAGCTTTTTTCAGTATAATTCAATTTTTCAGTATAATTCAATCTTCTCTAATATTTTTAAAACCCATCAGATTAGCGTGTTTTTAGATTCTGCGGTGTCTGAACCGGGGTTGGCGACCGTAGCTTGCACGGGGCAGAGCCCCCTAGTATTTATATATTTTGCGGGTCTCGAAAACGGCTTTAACGATTTTCATGAGAACAACAGATTAGGTGTTGTTTCATTGTAAAAGTGAAGCTACCAGGGTGTCATCATCAGGTAAAATCGCTATCATGCAATATCCACTCTTCGCACGTGTGGAAAATGTTGCAGGAAGCATAAAAAGTTCACAGCAATGCAAAAATTGATGTGAAACATAAAATATTGCAAAGAGCTTGTGGTATGTGATATGAAATAATTTATCATGTTATAACCCCACCCCCACCCCCACCCCCCTCTTCATGCAGGTAAAATTTCCAAATATGCGTAATCGGATCCGTAGCGAAGATTGGAGAGAGAAAAAAATTAAACTTGCAATAATGTACAATTTTTATTATTTGAGAGTTACAAAAATCGTTCTAAAAGTGAAATTAATTTTTCGCCAAACCTACGCTTATTAGCTTTGAACCCGATTACGGAACTTTCTCCAAACATAGAATTGAAGAAAAGTATAAAATGTACAAGAGCTGCCAAAAATTTTAAATGTTATGCTTGTAAACGAGCAATTCTTGTGTCTGTGTAAATGTATAAGAATACGTATGTGTATGTGTATATGAATGTGTATGTGTGTATACGTATGCATTATGAAATTAAACGTTGTTACTGGGTTTCTCGTAAATGGCTCTAAAGACAGCAAGCATCATGCGAGTTAATCTACCCTTTAATTCATTTTTCGATGGAGCTGTCTCACAGTAGTTAAGTGTTAAACAAGTTCAGCCTTCGTTAGAATAAATCGATTGACTTCAAATTTTGTATACCGCCTTATTGAGGAAAGGCAGTGTGTTGATTGTTTGGAATGGTTACATGTAAGACATGCACAATGCATAATATCCATTGCAATATTTACGAGGAAAAAGCAAAAGTAGAAAAGTGTAAGTAAAAAATAAAATGTTTCTATTCAAGATTTTTTTAATACAAATTAAAAAAAAAAAAAATTCCCAAATTTGATTTAAATAGGATAATAACTCAAATACAAATCTAGTTTTTGATTTATAAATATAATTACTCATTCTTTCTATTCTTTTACATCAAACCCAATCAAGTGGGGTGTCTAACCCTGAGGTCCAAGTTAAATAGCCAAAAACATTAAGTAGTTTGATAAAAATCCTATTTTATCAGGTATTTATATAACAATAGTGTTTTTTATTGTATTCTAAATAAAATTTGAAGTAGATAGATTACATGAGCACTGCATAAATCATTACTATAAAAAATAAAAATTAAGGGGGCTTAAGTGGGGCAACTATACCAGACTTACCCCATAACTTCAATTCTAATGTATGAAAGAGAAGAAAAAAAAGTACCATTTTAATTCGTATAAAGTTGTATGTAATATCATATAATTGTATGTAGTTTACTTTGTCATAAAGAAACCATTAAAATTTCATCCATTTATAAAAGTCAATTAGTGAAATATAAATTACTGAAAAGTAAACCAGTCGATGTTAAAACCAAACGTTCGTTGTTTTTTAGATAATTCAAATAATAACTTATATATTTCATTATTTTTTATTTTATAGAATATTTTGTACTATGCTAAATATACCAAGCCAACGATATATTTATAGATTTCCTGGTGAATTATGAGTTTTTCAAATATTTATTTAATAATTCATGTTAAATGCAATGCAATTACGGAAATTACAAAACTAGGACAATTATAGGTATATATAAATATTATACAGACATACATACAATAAATCCAACTGGAGTGAAAAATTTGCCAGAGCCAGGAATCGAACCCGGGACCACAGTATACAAGACTGCTGCTCTAACCACTGAGCTACTCCGGCCGATGCCTGAGTCTGCAATTTCTCACTAATAAACCATATTGGGGAGGTCACCAGCCATCTATACGACAGCCTTGGATGACAGGACAACGATGAATAGATTTTACTATTACATGGATCTACGATAATTATAATAAAACATTCATACTACAATATATATTAAAACACACATACACACATAAATAACGCCTGCATTCAACAGTTAAAGGTATATATAAATATTATACAGACATACATAAAATGTTTCCATTCAAGATTTTTTTTTAATATACAAATTTTTAAAAAAAAATTCCCAAATTTGATTTAAATAGGATAATAACTCAAATACAAATCTAGTTTTTTATTTATAAATATAATTACTCATTCTTTCTATTCTTTTACATCAAACCCAATCAAGTGGGGCCTCTAACCCTGAGGTCCAAGTTAAATAGCCATACAGCATTATTTTATAGCGTATGTCTGTATAATATTTATATATACCTTTAACTGTTGAATGCAGGTGTTATTTATGTGTGTATGTGTGTTTTAATATATATTGTAGTATGAGTGTTTTATTATAATTATCGTAGATCGATGTAATAGTAAAATCGGAGTATCGGAGTAATCACCAGTATTCATCGTTGTCCTGTCATCCAAGGCTGTTGTATAGATGGCTGGTGACTTCCCCAACATGGTTTATTTGTAAGAAATTGCAGACTCAGGCATCGGCCGGAGTAGCTCAGTGTTAGAGCAGCAGTCTTGTATACTGTGGTCCCGGGTTCGATTCCTGGCTCTGGCTAATTTTTCACTCCAGTTGGGTTTATTGTATTTATTGTACGTATGTCTGTATAATATTTATATATACCTTTAACTGTTGAATGCAGGCGTTATTTATGTGTGTATGTGTGTTTTAATATATATTGTAGTATGAGTGTTTTATTATAGGACAATTATGTTTGGATTTTTTAGTAATATGTTCGTACGAAAATTAGCGTGATTAGAATGCGGAAGATAATTTTTACGAAATATAAATGGATATATATAATAGTAATTTAGCATTAGAAAAAAATAAAAAATCAAATAATTACAATTTAAAAAAATTTTGTTCCAAATGACTTCAAATTTCTTATTTGGGTATAAATTTCAATAGAAATTAACAATGTTTTGTGAAAATTGGGTGCTGCTATTGAAAAATTGAAAATTTAATGAAATTTTAGTATGTAATTGGCTCGCAAAGCTTAATTCATCCATATCAGTTAATAATAGACAGTATTTCCTATATGTTGGTACTTTCCCCCCTCTAAAATAAACAGGCAACGTTTAAAACTGCTTTTAGTAATGTTGGGTTTTTTTGTTTGTTTTGTTTCCTTTTAGTTAAGCTGTGCTTCAAAAAACGTTTTTATCTGCTCAAAAGCGGGAAATTTTTTGACACATTGATGAACTAATTTTTTAAAGTACAGTAGAGCACCAATTATCCGAACTCCAATTAACCGAAATTTCAATTATCCGAACAGCCTATTTCTCTCAAAAAAATTTTAATGATGATGAGATTGTGGATGAGATTTAAGATGAAAAAGAAATTGAAGAAATGAAAACGAATGCCCCGAAAATGACCCAGGTCCATCACATAACGAAGCTTTTGAATGTTTGGAAATAGCTATGAAATGGCTTGAACGGCAGAACTCTGATCCTATTCAACTAACGTATTTTTAAAAAAATTCGAGATATAGCAGCATTGGAAAGAACGTCTTATTTGAAGCAAGCAACAATCGAAAGCTTTTTTGCTTAAATTATACTCTCTGGAGTTCAGAAAATGATAAAAAGAGAAAAAGAAAATTTTAAAGGATAAAAAAATAAAAAACAGTTTTTAAACACGTTAGCACTAACTGGTGATGCCAGTCTGGTGCTAACTGGTGATGAAGTGTGAAGATTTTAGTATAGCCAGGAACACCCCTTAAATTGTTGGTCCATTCATCCGAACTTTTGCTTATCCGAACTAGGATCGGTCCCGACTTGTTCGGATAATCGGCGCTCTACTGAAAAAAAAAAAAAAAAAAAAAGCATGATAGCTGAAGCGATTTGGAAACAAATGGCGTTTTTTTTTTTTTTTTTGGGGGGGGGGGGGGGGTGACTCAAGCCTTCCTTATTAAACAGACTTTTTTTAAAGTTACATGAACTGTTCCAAAGATTTATTTTCTGTCTTTATTGTTTTATAATTCATCTCTGAAAACAAATTACACAAAACAAAATTCCATAACTGCTGTAGATTACATTTTTAATTTGTACATTTTCAGATAAAGTGCCTCAATGTCAGCTCTGCAAGTCCTTATTTTAAATTAATTTTATTTAATATTTTGTACTTTTAAGCCCATAATTTCATTTATTTACATTAAAATTGCTTCAATTAATATTTCAAGCACTTTCAGCAAATTCAACACATCTTCAGACTGTTTATTTTCTACGAAAACTTTTTGAACCGAGAGTTACAAATTCACCGATAACATTTTCAAGATATGGGGAAGCGGCTTTCTCCCCCTAAAGTTACCATTGTCTTATAATTTGGTAATCGTAACCCGAGAATTTTCAATATATTAAAACTACTATCCAAAATATGTTTAGTTCCTAATAATGTCATTAATAAATAATTTGTATGATAATTTTTCTCTTACATATTTTATGATCTATTGATAATCCTTATTGCTCGATTTATTTGATTTTGACTACTTGAGCACTGCCATAATTGTTGAACTACTACGTCAAGAATTTGAGAACAGCCTTAAACATAATTTCATTGTTAGATAATTTCACTACGATTATACTTACATTGACCATCGGTGGATTCCCACTTGCCAAGAGAGTTACAGAGAGCGTTTGAGGATCCCGTGAGAAAAAAATGCTCCTCGCATAACAATGGAATTTCTGTACCAGGAGTTACAAATTCACCGGTAACGTTTTCAAGATTAGGATGAAGAGTTTCGGAAAGAGACGTTTCGAGATCGTCAATGGAGCAATCCGGAGCTGGAAAATAATCAGCAATTTATAAATTATAAAAACGGTTCTTTGATAAACTTTTTCGTTACAATATTTTTTTTAATTTGATAAAGTCAAAAAAATTAATTCTCAAATAAAAATTCTTGATCTAAATCTAGATAAATTCCAAGGTTTTCATACTTTCATGTAACTTAGTTTTTTCCAATAAAGCAATGAAAACCTGCAGATTTATCCTGTTAAGAAAATGACTTTCCATATTAATATTAATAAATTAATTTTAAAATTAAAATAATTAGAGTATAGATAATTGCAAATAGAGAATTAATTGTAGTAATTATTTTTATTATAAATTGTATTTTATTATTATTATTATTATTCTCTTCACGGGTATTACGAGCTACGAGAAAATTTAAAATCCCTTTACTTCTTGTATTAACAGAGATTAACTGTATATGAGAGACACCTTATGCCAATAAAATGTTATTTTTACTTTCTTCAAACTTTACAAGAAAAAAGTATTGGATTCGTGAAAATTTTCCATTTCCGGTTTTCGACGGATTTATACGTTTTAAAAGGTCCTGAACACGGTTTGATGCTTTTTAGAAAATGTCTGTCTGTATGCGACAAACATTTTGTGGGCGCTCTAACTCAAGAACTAATGCACTGAATTTAACAAAACTTTAGATTCAGTTAGACCTTGATATAAACTGGTACTGATTAGTTTTTGGTGTATATCGCCCAACAGGTGGCGCTGCTATGCTACATTTTTCCCGATTTCCGCAATAGCTCTATCTCAATAACTAATACACGGATTTTCATCAAACTTCAAATTAAGGTATACTTTGATAAATATTGATACTGATTATGTTTTGGCGTAACTCGCCCAAAAGGTGGCGCTGCTATGCTGCATTTTCACGATTTCCGTAATAGCTCTATCTCAATAACTAATGTGCGCATTTTCATCTAATTTCAGATTCGGTCAGACGTTGGCACAAGTTGTTTCTGATTAGGTTTTGGTGTAAACCACCAACAGGTGGCGCTGCTATGCTGCAGTTTGCTAGAGATCCTGCATTAGAGAGAGATTGGACATTGACGAAATGCCTGCCATTTCCGTTACAAAGTAGATGGAACGCCGTACAACGCAATGCATTTTCGAGTCTAACACTTTTTATTTTATTGAAATTACGAAAATTTTATTTTATATGCCTTCTGAGATTCTTTCAGAACACAAATACAAGCACATTTCCATTATAATGAGTGAGAATTCTCGGAAAATGCATTTTTTTTTTTTACTCTGCTGAAATGCAGGGACATATGCAGGGGCATATCATTTCGAGTCTTGTCGGAGAACTTTATACTTTTATTATTATATTATATTTTTCTCAGAAAATAAATAAATAAAATGTATTAGAGGAAACTCTTTTGAATTTTATAAAGAAAGTTAAAAATATATCCTTTAATAACAATAAGAAATTAAAAAGACAATTACTGAAATATTCAGAAAAGTGTAGATTTTTGAAATAGATTCCGTTATATCTTCTGTATTATAGTATTTACATTCAAAAATTTGGATAGTTTAAAAAACTGATTGGTTGTATGAAATTAAAAAGTTTCAATTTTTCAGCTTTAATACATTTTATAATACTAAGTGTAGCTAAATATCTAATAATAATAATAATAATAATGATACATTCTGAGAGAAACTGAAAAAAAAATATTAACACACATATGCTTAGTAATGTATATTTATGAACTTAAAGGTGTTGGCATTTTTTCAATAAAATTAACTAAGTTTAAAATTATTTCCCAATAAGTTTCCCCCTCTCTTTCACTCATCCCCACAATGCTTGAACTAGTAAAAGTTCATTTACTGTTTTTTAAAGTTTAAAGTTTATTCATGTTTGAGAAAAGGGTTTAAAAGTTAAACATTGCTGGCTAGTACAAAAAGTAAACAAACCATTACTTTCATATTATCTAAAGTTTAAATGTTAATTATTCATATTTATTACTTTATCATTCCTGTGGGACTTTCTAATCTTTATTTAATGCAAAATACTTAAAAGATGGTTTATTTGTAAAGGTAGTAACTTCACATTCATAGCTTGCAAACTTAATGCCATGTCAACAGTTTTCAGTAATGGTAGGTTGGTTGGTAACCAATTACTTGAGTTAATGTTTACTTGTTAAACTTATTTATTGAGCTGTTGTTTTATTTAATTGTAACCATAACCTTTTCTCAAACTATGCTAATGTTATTGAATTAACTGTAACTGTAATGTGTTTGCCAGTATAAATACAGATTCAGTAGATGTGTTCAGTGTGTGTACTTGCCTGGCCAGCAGTAGCTCCAAGTATGTCTTGTAAAGTAGTGAGTTTACAGCCATGTTGAGGCTAAGGTGTTTATTTGAATTGTTTTTCTTAAATGTTTGTGTTTGTTAAACTTATCATTTTCTTTGCATGCAGTGAACAAGGTTGTTCATAACAGATGTCTTAATTCTTCAAATAAAATTAACTTAGTTTCCATTTCGTCTTCACATCTTCCTTATATTGCTTATGAACACAGTGATTTAATTCAATCATATAGAGAGAGCTATGGAATAACAGTTGGACACAGAGATGTGGTATTTGGATTATTTTTCACCCCCATCAAAAGGTTCTCTGTTTTACAGTCTATATATTCTGAATTTATATATTTTTGCAATTGTCAGGGTCTACGCTATTTTTTATGCGGAAAATTGCGAAACTTCGAAGTGCTTATGTCTTTTATGCCCTTAAATTCAGCGGACTTTTAAAAAAGAAAATAATAGTAAAAATGAATAGTTTAAGTATTTATAATTTATAAACATTTTCATATTTTAAATAGAGTGCACCATATACAATTTTATTGTGTATTACGTTCTTCAAATGAATATTTCAAAATGTAAACAAAATTCATCAGCAACAACGGATGCCAAATTATTGCCAACTGTCAAAATTCTAAAAAAGAAATTATTTACACATTTTGCTTATTCACTACGCAAAGATTTAAATAAAAATCAGTTTTAAATGTAAAACAACAGACACAGAAATGAAATAGCTTTTTTATGTTATGCGTTTCGATCGTTGTTATTATAATAAAATTGTTTTAAGTTGACCACATGCGCAGCAATTGGCCTCGGACAATTTAAAGTATGCTACAAAGTAAATAAATATTCCTAAATATTAAAAAGTAACTTTAAACGAAAGCAACTTAGTTATTAACAGTATAGCCCGTCTTGATATGCAATATTTAAAACTCTGAAAGGATCTTACAAAATCCAAATTTTCTTTAGAGTATTATAATGGTATACGGAAAGCGTAACTTAAATGGCGGATTAGTCAAATCTGCCGGTGTTGCAATGTCCAATCTCTCTCTAATGTAGGATCTCTAGCATTTTACATGATTTCCACGATTTTGGCGATAATCACAAGAATTAATACACGGAATTTCATATCTTTAGAATCCTAATTTTGGCACTATGCTAGCGAATTTTGAAGTATTAACATGTATAAGATGGAAGAAAGTTTTGGGATTGGCACATCCAACTAGTTTTAAAAGAAGATGTAGTGTAAAATCTATGTAATTATTTTCTTTATTTTACTTTATTGTAAAACATTGATAAACAACAATGAGTATCATTTTTTTTCTTTGCCTATGATCTATGTATTCATATTTCAAACTGCTTAATCTTCTGTCGAATGCAACTGACCGAATTGGAATCCTCTGACAATTTATCATTACATTAACATTTCTTATTTTTGCGTATATAGTTTTTTATTTTTATTCTGTAACAATGCAGTTATGTTTTTAAAAATTTTAAGAAATCAGTTAAAACAGTTGAAAGACTTTCGAAATTAAAAATATTTAAAATGCGCTTCAGTAAATTTTTGAAATATATTTGCCAGAACAATTTCCTGATTTAAGATTGTTTTCTTAATACGACGCCTGTCAAGTATAGTTAATATGCAAAAAAGGGGGACTCCAATTATCGCCAAATACAGATAGAAGAAAGCGAAAATTGCAATTCTTTTGCGAATTGTGTTTTCTTTAAATTTATATTAAAAGCATAAACTTAAGAGAGATTATTTATATAGAAGAGCCTCTGTATTGAAATTTCAACAAACGTTGAAATTTTCAATGCGAACACATAATTTTAATGTCAGAATACGATTTATGACCCTCATATTAGCCTAGATAGAAATTTGCATGAAGTTTCTATGATTAGTTCTAGATATATCCAACATAAAAAAGTTGCTAATTTGAAAAGGAACATCTCAGAAGTTAAAATCGATACTTAATCGTAAGATTCAGATTTAATAACAATTTTATAGACATGTTTCAATGGGAAATATTATTTGTGTTAAAAAAACACTAATGAAGTCGTTTAAAAATTCTAATAAGTAATTAAGACCTATGTTAAAGTTTATTTATAACATTAGGGTAATTCCGGGATTTATGCCGCACATTTTTTTGAATTTGTGTATAAAGTCCCATGGTGGACATAAAATAAAAAAAAAAAAACAAGTGGGTAAGTGTGATCACAGATCGCACAGAGGGTTTCGTTTAATATTCATTTCAAAACACTTTATCCTTTTGAAAAATCTGTTAGTTCCACATTTCGCAACCAGGGGCGTACTCTATTCTAAACAAATCTCTATTCGAACGAAACTCCGTTTTACATACTATCCGTATATATATTAGTCGAAGAGATTGGGCCCATAGCACCCGAGATAAGTAGGCGCCCCTGGCGGAAAAAAGTGGAACTCAAATATGTAAGGCTATGGTGCATAATATGAAAGAATGGTCAAAGGGGTGTCGGCAAAAGTTGGAAAAGTGCTCCCGGGTGAAAAGGGCGGAGGTTAGAAAAATTGCTTAAAATACACAAGTTAGAGCCCAGAGGGGTAAATAATAAAAGACTTTTTGAAAATTTTATGATTTGTCGTGTGGTCTGAGGTATTCAGCTATACGTATGCAAAAATTCATGTCTCCAACTTAATTAGAGGCTCTCTTAGAAAGAATTGCTTAAAATACATATGTGGTAGATCAAAGGGTTAAACGTAAGACTTTTTCAAGATTCTATAATTTGTCGCCTGGCCTCAGGTGTTCTGCTATAGTAAGCATGCAAAATTTCAAATCTCCAATTTAATAAGGGGCTCAGTTAGGAAGAATTGCTTAAAACACGCATGTGGGAGCCCAAAGGGTTAAATGTACGACTTTTTCAAATTTTTATGATTTGTCGCATGATGGTGTTCAGCTAGTATGCAAAATTTCACGCCTCCAACCTAAATAGGGTGTCACTTAGAAAGAATTGTTTAAAATACACATGTAGGAACCCAAAAGCTTAAATGTACGACTTTTTCAAAATTTTATGATTTGCCGTTTGATGTGTGATGCACAGCTATAACTATGCAGAATTTCACGCCTCCAACCTAATTGGGGCTCACTTAGAAAGAATTGTTTAAAATACACATGGGGGAGCGCAAAGGGTTAAATGTACGACTTTTCAAAATTTTATGGTTTGTCATTTGATGTGAGGTGTTCAGCTATAAGTATGCCAAATTTCACACCAACGTAAATAGGGTGTCACTTAGAAAGAATTGTTTAAAGTGCACATGTGGGAGCCCAAAAGGTTAATTGTACGACTTTTTCAAAATTTTGTGGTTTGTCATTTGATGTGAGGTGTTCAGCTATAATTATGCAAAATTTCACACCTTCAACCTAAATAGGGGCTCACTTAAAAAGAATTGTTTAAAATACATATGTGGGAGCCCAAAGGGTTAAATGTACGATTTTTTCAAAATTTTATGATTTGTCGTTTGATGTTGGGTACTCAGCTATAAGTATGCAAAATTTCACTCCTCCAACCTAATTAGGGTTCACTTAGAAAGAATTGTTTACAATACACATGTGGGAGCCCAAAGGGTTAAATGTACGATTTTTTCAAAATTTTATGATTTGTTCTTTCATGTGAGGTATTCAGCTATAAGTATGCAAATTTTTACGCCTCCAATGTAATTAGAGGTTCACATAGAAAGAATTGTTTAAAATACACATGTGGGAGCCCAAAGGGTTAAATGCATGACTTTTTCAAAATTTTATGATTTGTCGTTTGATCTGAGGTGTCCATCTATAAGTACGCAAAATTTCATGCCTGCAACCTAATTAGGGGCTCACTTAAAAAGAATTGTTTAGAATACACATGTGGGAGCCCAAAGGGTTAAATGTACGACTTTTTCAAAATTTTATGATTTGTTGTATGATGTGTGGTGGTCATCTATAAGTATGCAAAATTTCAAATCTCCAACATGTATAGTTTCTGAGAACGGGCTCTGTGACGGACAGACGGACAGACAGACAGACAGACAGAGGAGCGAGACGAATAGGGTTTCGTCAGATGAACGAAACCCTAATCATGCTGTGCTATTTAATGTTAAATGTACAACTCGTGTACTGCGACAAAAAAATTCAAAACAAATTATTAATATTTTTTAACAATTTTTTTCTAAAACATTACACTGCGGCACGTCACCCGTACATTCAGTCTGAGACGCCGCACTTGAGCGGTAGTTATGACGCGCTTGTATTAAGAGCAGAATGAAATTATAAATAAAAATATTTAAAAAAAATATTCATATATGGACTATAATTAACGATTTAATAACAAAATGGAACTAAATGAGTACAATGAAACGTATTAGTAGATTCAAATTAATAATTGTTGCCTACTTTCACTATTAAAATTATCGACTTATTTTTTTTTACATTAAATTTTAATTGTTATTTCAGCAACAACGTAACATCAATGTACTAGAAAGGGAAAAGAAAAAAAGTAAAATTGTGTTTACATAATTTATTTTTTAACCCTTTCGGGAGCGGTGGCTTTTACACAAGTTTTATTCGGTTTACACAACTCTTTTAAAACAAGCTACCTTTACTTAAATAATCAGGAAAATGCTCTAATTAAACAAAGCAAATATTACTTTTCTTTTTTACTGGTGCCAGAAACAAATTTTGTAAGCTCTTTATGAAGGTGCTTATATGTACCTATGGTCCCGGATGGGTTAAGAGACCTGTTTTTTCGACTACAATCTACAGAAAAAGTACAGTCTTTATGTAACTACATTTAAACACATGATGAAACGAAGCCAATTACACTTCCTCTTTTTTGAAGTAGTTTGCAAAGAACGTCTGCGTTACGCGTAATCCAATTTTTCATTCTTATCATCTTGACTTGCATCTTTCTTGCCCTTCTTACTTTTTATTTTCCCCTTTTTCACCTTTGGTTTTAGTAAACTTGATAACATGCCTAACATGGTTAGTCCGTGCAAAAAGAAAAGGAAAAGTTAATAACACTTAATCATCCCGCACAAAAGAAATTGCGGCATGTATCCCATTTTGCATGGTGCAGACGTCGGCCATCACAGTTACCTGCCATCGCTAAGGGGAATGGCGTAACCATACACACAGTACTCTATACAAACGCTGCACTTAGTTTTGACTTCGAAATCATGCATGCATTTAGTAATTAGTGTACGAAAAGTATTTAAACATAACGCGTTTAAAAGTTTGGACAGTGAAATCATGCACTTACGTCAAATTAAGGATTGTACTTCTACAAGTAAACATCGAAATGGGATTCACGCTATACTCTGGTTAAAATAATCTCATTGCTCTCCTATACTGTGCGTTTGACGACCATCTATCGATAATTACAAGAAATACAAAGGGTGCGGCATCTATCCCGTATGCGGCGACTCTCCCAGAGTTACCCTATTTTTTTTTTTTTTTTTTTTTTTTTTTTTTAAAGAATTGTGGTCCCCTAAACAGTTGTGTTGGGATTTTTTTAAGCCTAATTCAAAAACTATTTACGTAATCAAGTTGTAATTTTGCATACACATATTAGAAGCTTCTAGAAATTAATTTTCAAATCATCTGCTTTTCCAAGTATTAATGTCATGTTTTATTGGGCACATATAATTTTTTTAAATACATTAATATCACATAATTATGTTTGAGATAGTTAATATTAACGCCACACAGAAATAATCTGCGTGATCTACGTTTCAATGGAAAAATTATTTGTGTTAAAAACACTAAAAAAAATCGTTTAAATATTCTAATAATTAATCCAGACCTCTGTTAAAGTTTATTTATGACATTATTTTTGTTAAAGAATTATGGTCTCCTAAACTGTTGTGTTGGGATTTTTTTAAGCCTAATTCAAAAACTATTTATGTAATCAAGTTGTAATTTTGCATACACATATTTGAAGCTTCTAGAAATCAATTTTCAAATCATCTGTTTTAGTATTAATATCACATTTTATAGGTCACGTAGAATTTTTTTAAATACATTAACATCACGTAATTATGTTTGAGACAGTTAATACAGGGTTCATACGGGTGCTTGAATTTCATGACTGAGAAATTCTTCGGTATCAGTACTTTCTTGTGGAAACTCACTCCTGAAATAAGGGGAAATTTCGTCTATTTAAACTAGATTTATTTTTCTATAAAAAAAATTCTGACATTGGGCCTTGAAAATAACGGTATCCGTACGAACCGTGTTAATAATAACGCCACACAGAAATAATCTGCGTGATCTACGTTTCAATGAAAAAATTATTTGTGTTAAAAGCACTAAAAAATTCGCTTAAATATTCTAATTAATTAAGATCTCTGTTGGTTTATTTATGACATTATTTTTGTTAAAAAATTATGGTCTCCTAAACTGTTGTGTTGAGATTTTTTTTAAGCCTAATTCAAAAACTATTTATGTAATCCAGTTGTAATTTTGCATACACATATGTGAAGCTTCTAGAAATCAATTTTCAAATCATCTACTTTTCCAAATATTAATCTCATGTTTTATAGGGCACATAGAATTTTTTTAAATACATTAACATCACATGATTGAAGAGCTGAATGGATGAACATGTTATGCCACATTTTCAAAAAAAAAAAATTTTTTATCTTCTGGATGAAAGCATTATGAGTTATCCTATCACATGGTGAAGCTAAAATACTGAGATTCCATTTAGACTTGAAGATTTAAGACATTATTCATTAATATTTAATATTTAATAATGTCAATAATATTAATAATTTTTAATATTTGAAAATTAAATATGAATAAGTTTTTCTGAGAGAGTTATAACCATACCTGTTAATATTTTAAACACCTGGTATCAAATAGAAAATAAATCATTAAAATTTACAGCAAAATTTTCACTTCAAATTTCTTCAAATGTAATTTTTGCTATTTAACATGTTGTTCCACTTAGCTCTTCAATTATATTTGAGATAGTTAATACTAACGCCACACAGAAATAATCTGCGTGATCTATGTTTCAATAGAAATATTGTGTTTAAAAAGCACTAAAGAATCCGTTTAAGTATTCTAATAAGTAATTAAGACCTCTGCCAAAGTTTTTGTGACATTATTTTTGTTAAATGATTATTGTCCCCTAAACTGTTGTGTTGAGTTTTTTTTTTTTTTTTTTTACGCCTGATTCAAAAACTAATTACGGAATCGAACTGTAATTTTGCATAAACATATTAGAAGCTTCTAGAAATGAATTTTCAAATTATCTGTTTTTCCAAGTATTAATCTCATGTTTTATAGTTAGTTCACATACAATTTTTTAATACATTAAAATCGCATAATTATGTTTGAGATAGTTAATACTAACGCCACACAGAAGTAATCTGCATTAAAAAAAAATGATAACTATTTTAATAATTCGTCTAATAATCATTAGAGAAGATACTAATGAAAATACAACAAAAATAATTTAACATTGTTAGTATTCTACATCGCTATAATTTCTAAATTTCTCCACCTCAGTGTTTTGATTCAGTGTTCGTATTCAAAGTTAAAATTAACTCGGTAATATAAATATCAAGGGAAATTTTAAAAGTTTGTTGCAATTTCCATTTGGAACGGACCACTTAAGCTTACTTTCTTACCATAAATTTAAAGTTATAATTCCCAATCTAATGATTATTTTCGGGGGGAGGGGTGGTCTGTTTAGATAAAAGAGTACGTTTACTTTATTTTGATTTCTTTTGATTGACTGTATGTGTGCACTCTGAGTTATTTATTTTAATGTTGTACCCTACGGAAAATTGATAGTAGTGTGTTGATAACAATCTGCAATTAGTTATCAACTATCATCACTACGCCATGCGAAATAAAACTAGACGGATGTGGCAATCCCAAAACTTTCTTCTGTCTCATACATGTTAATACTTCCTGAAAAATGCAACATTATCAGCGCCATCGGTTAGGTGATTTACGCAAAAATTTAATCATGAACAACTTATGTCAACTTCTAACTGAATCTGAAGTTTGATAAAAATCCGTATATTAGTTTTTGAGAGAGAGCTATTGCGGAAATCGTAAAAAATTCTGCATAGCAGCGCCACCTGTTAGACGATTTACACCAAAAACTAATTAGGACCAATTTATACCAGAGACAAACTGAATCTGGAACTTGATGAAAATTCATACATTAGTTCTTGAGATACAGCTATTGGGTAAATCGTGAAAAATGCAGCATAGCAGCGCCACCTGTTGGGCGATTGACACCAAAAATTAAACAGCACTAATTTATATCATCGACTAACTGAATCTGAAGTTTGATGAAACTTCGCGCATTAGTTCTTGAGATAGAGCTATTGCGATAATCATGAATAATGCTGCATAGTAGCGCCACCTGTTGGGCGATTTTTACCAAAACGTAATCAGCACTAAATTATATCAAGGACTAACTGAATCTGAAGTTTTATGAAAATCCATGCATTAATTCTTGAGATAATAGCTATTGCGGAAATCGTGAAAAATGCAGCATAGCACCGTTACCTGTTGAACGATTTACACCAAAAAGTAATATGAGCCAGTTTATATCAAGGTCTAACTGAATCTAAAGTTTTGTGAAATTCTGTGTATTAGTTCTTGAGATAGCGCACCCACAAATTTTTTGTCACATATAGATTCACAGAGTGACAAACAAACTCACAGACAGATATTTTCTGAAAACCATCAAATCGTGTTCAGGACCTTCTAAAACGTATAAATCCATCGAAAACCGGAAGTCGAAATTTTTCACGAATTCAATACTTTCTTCTTGTAAAGATAGAGGAAAGTAAAAAAATGCTCGACTCGAATTTTCGGAAGCCTTTTCTCACAAAATAAAAAAGATTGAATCTCAGATTGATTATACACTGGTGTCCAAAATTAAGGACAAATCACAAAATGCTAATTTTTAAGTACGCGAATACTCAAAAGGAAATAATATAATTCGAATAATTACTATCTTTACAGCACAGCTAGTCCATACAACATATCATTCATGCCACACCTGTGCTTACTTACTTACTTACATGGTCACAATAGTCACAGTCACTACGGTGAAGCAAAAAATAGGAAATTCCATACATCTCATTATGAGTCTCAAATAATCACTCTATGTGACCCCACTGAGACGTCACTATGACTACTGCTTTGTGACGAGTCACCATGTGACTTTACAATGTAGTTACATTGTGACTCTCATGTGACTGTCATCTACAGGCTCGATTTCAAATTTATCGTGAACGCTGTATTGTGATAAATTATAAAATAATAAAAGTCACATGATGACTTTCAGGTGACAGAGAGACTACTGTGAAGTCACCATTGTGTTCTTTTGTGAAAAGTCACCATGTGACTATAATGTGATATTATTTGGTAACTTATCATAATGCAACGTTCATCATGACTTTGAAATTGAGTCTAAAAATGACAGTCACATCAGAGTCACAATATAATTACGTTGTAAAGTCACTTGGTGACTCGTCAGAAAGCATCAGTCATATTGACGTCTCAGTGGAGTCACATGTAGGGAACATTTGAGACTCATAATGAGACATGTGGAATTTCCTATTTTTTGTTTCACCGTAGTGACTGTGACTCTTGTGACCATGTGTGACATGAACGAGATGCTATATGGACTAGCTGTGTTGTAGGGATAGTAATTATTTGAAATATATTATTTCTTTTTGAGTATTTGCTTACTTAAAAATTAGCCTTTTGTGACTGGTCCCTCAATTTTGGACACCAGTGTATAATGTAACTCAAAAATTAGTTTTGCAATTATCTACATATATTGCAAAACACGAAGAGTTTTTCTTTACCGATTTTTTCAGACACATAACCATATTTAGATTTATACTCCATATTTATACATTATACCTTAAAGAATATTCTGAAATATCCATCAGATATTAAAAAACATACATATTTACCTGCGCATGTAGGTAAGGAATGACTCCATGTTCCATTGGTGCGGCATCTTGCATATGAACTTCCAACCAGAGATGTAGGAGGCAAGCATTGAAAGGACGCAACGCTTCCTACCCGACCACCATCAGTGTAATGTATGTTTAGATTTGGTGAAGCAGCAAACGAATCACAAGTCACATAATCTAATAACCAAGAAATCAAATTGTGTATTATGTTGCAACTATTTTTACTTTTTCAATTTAATATATGCTTTCTGCAGATAAATAAGATTTTTTTTTTTTTTTCAGTTTCAGATTTTCAATTAGATTAAAATACGTTTATTGAAACTTTTTTTTATTATTATTATTATTGCTTACGTTCTAATTTTACTATGCAACAATGAAATTGATTTTAAGTGAACGTCTGCTTTTATGTATGAAATTAACCGAGTGAAAAGGGATTCAGCCTTGAAAAACCTTCATTGGCTCTTGTTTCGAAAATACAGATGTGCAAAGTTAAGCTTTTAGCGGAAATTGGTGCTATTTTTAATATTTAGACGTACGTCGTAGCAGCATAAATTATGCACAGCATTCATTAGAAGACATTATTCCCAGTCGATTGGTAATATCTTTTTAAACGACTGGGGAACTCTGTAACCTTCGAGCTATGCTCTCTAAGCCCATCCAGACCAAACAGACTCAAAAGAAGCTAATTTGCTCTGTTTTAAAAAATTACCCGATAACGGATGATTGAGAAATATTATCACAACCAGTGGAGATCTACCATTATCGAGTTGCCATTCATTTCCCTTTCAGTGGGAGATTTTTCACTCCCCAAGACCGCATCCCCCCCTGTATCGACAGCTGACGGCTGTTTTCGTAATTTATTAAGTAAGATCAATTACACATGTGAAAATCAGCTTGTACACAAAACGTTAAGTAAAAATTGTCGCAGCCTTCGAAGAATAAATGTTTTCATTTATATGTTATAAGAAAATCGTTTTAAATATGGCGATCTAAATTTATCATTTTAAATATGACGATCTAAATTTATCATTTTAAATATGACGTTTCAAATATATCACTGTAAATATGACGTAATTTCCACCATTAAATGCTTTTCGCGCGTAAAAATTTAATCATTTTAAGGTTTTCTTGCTTTTTTTTAATATTTACGCGTAAATGTATCGCTCTAATTTTAAAAGGGAAGTAATGCTGCTGTCTTAATTGAGTTTATTGTGCCCTTTTGACTTTCTTGGATCATAATACAAAAAATATGCCTTATAAAATCATGAAAACTGGTAGTTTTTCCGAAAAATGTATGATAAACACGCTGAAGCAGACAGTTTTTAAATCTAAGAATTATTTTACGGGCTATTAAAAGTTGAAATTGATCAAAGTAGCACAGTTAATTAAATTTTATAATCTCAAAAGCTACGCATAGCAATTTAATGCTCTTTTGCAACCATATACAGGACTAGATTGTGGTGAGCAGTGCCCAATCATTTTTTTTTTTTTATTTGTCTAATTTTTTTAACTTTCTTTTTAAAAGTTTGTTCTAAATTTCAGTATCCCAACAGCGATTTATTTCATATTTCGGAAAAAAAAATTTTTACTTATTGTTGCCAAGCTTTAAAAAAGCTCAAACAATAAAATTTCCAAACATTTTACAATCGAAAAATGTATAGGGAGTTTGAAAAAGATACATCTTATTTAAAAAAAAAAAAAAATCATAACTATTCAGCTTTTAATCCATTTTGATCGAATTTGCTGGAGCTTGGAAGTTCGAGAATTTTTGAACAATCGCTTTCCTCAACGATGGATCGGCCGTACGGGACCTCACGGGTTTATAAAAGACTGCGCATATGTGCCTCCCCTTCCATTTCAGCTACATTATCTGAACTGAAGATATGTATAACAGCAGCCGTGAAAGCAGTGGATGCTCCCAAAAGGATAATCTTAAAATAATCAAATTATTACATGCGAAAATAATTAAATGATAGAAAATTACGTCATAGAAGCCCAAATAATAAAATTTCCAAAAATTTTTCCGTTGAGAAAAATATTTACACGTGAATATTGAAAACAAATAAATTCTTATGCGCAAAAAAAGATAGGGGAAAATTAGGTCATATTTAAACAATATCTTCAAAACATCCTACTTAGAACGATTTTCTTCTGGCGTCTAAAAACCCGGGAGGCAGCTACACTTTTTACTTAAACATTTTATAAAATATGATTTTGAAATGTCTGACAATCTTACTTAATCAACCACGAATCCTCCCCTTCCATTCCAGCTACATTAGCTGAACTGAATATACGTATAACAGTAGCCGTGGAAGCAGTGGATGCTCACAAATGTTTGGGATGAGTTTTACAACTGTATAGACATGCCGTGCATCCAAAAGTGGGCATATTGAGCACCTTTAATTTGGTTTGCAAAAGAACTTTATAATTAGCCGTTTAATAATAAAATTAATCTTAAGTGTCATGTTCAATATCTTTCATAATATATGCATTGCAAATCGGGTGATTATTTTTAAAACACCCTCTACGTGAATATTAAAAGAGAAAGATAATCTTAAAATAATCAAATTATTACTTGCGAAAAGAATTAAATGGGAGAAAATTACGTCATAGAAGCCCAAATAATAAAATTTCCAAAAACTTTTCCGTTGAAAAAAATATTTACACGTGAATATTGAAAAGAAATAAATGCTTATGTGCAAAAAGGGATAGGGGAAAATATATATTCAATAGAGGAAAATTAAGTCATATTTAAACAATATCTTCAAAACGTCCTGCTTAGAATGATTTTCTTCTGGCGTCTAAAAACCCGGGAGGCAGCTGCACTTTTTACTTAAACATTTTATACAATATGATTTTCAAATGTGTGAAAATCTTCCTTAATCAACCACGAAAAAAAGCAGTCAGCTGTCGCAAAAGCGGTGGATGCGGCCTTGGAAACAAAAAAAATCTCCCAGTCAAATGGAAATGGCTAGCAACCCAACTACAGTAGATCGTCTCTGGTCTTAAATTTAACATTCAACATTCGGTGATTGGGTAATCTTTTTAAAACATAGCACATTAGTGTGTTTTAGATCCCGTCCGCAGGTGTAGGCAAAGCCCCTATTATTACAAATGAAAAAACAGTGTTTGGAAATATTATTAGTTGGGCTTTTTAAAATCTGCCAACAGTAAGTAAAACCTGTATATTTTAAAATACAAATTAAATCTCTATTCTGATTTTTGAATAAGAAATTGGGAAAAGACTAAACAATTAGACTAATTTAAAAAAGAATTGGACATTACACATCATAATCTAGTCAAGAATATGCCCGAAAAAGATGGGTAAATTGTTACACATAGTTTTTGATCCTATATAAAACTTGTGTGGGCGCTTTCAACATTAAATGCCTCTTAAAATGATTCTTCAATTTAAAAACTGTCTGCTCCAGCGTGTTTGTCATACATTTCTCAATAAAACTACTAGATTTCATGTTTTTATATGCAAACGTTTTTGCAGAATAATAGTCCAGGCATCAGGTGCTCAAAAAGGACAAATAGGGGAAAGTTTTGGTGTAGTTTTGATATTTGGTGCCTTTATGTTTTGTGAGTCGCTGAACACGAATCTGAAGTTTGCCAACAAAATTTATCCAGGGAAACACGTTTTTTTGGCATAAAACGGGAAAAAAAATGGGATTTTCTTTGTTTTTTTTCTAAATAACTTCAAAATTATACATTTTGCGTAAAAGTCCCCAATGCATAAATTAAAGAGTATAAAATTTTCTACATTTTATGTATTAAAAGTTTTTTCTCTGATCAACGGTTTAGCCGTGACAACGCCACAAAAATGGGAGTGAAAATCAAAAAATTCAGAGAAAACGGGAATTACGCCGCTGTACGTAGATTTAACATGAAAACTGACCAGTTTACACAAGCATTGACTATAAATTATACTAAAGCAGGGCTTAATTTCTAACAAAAAAAGTACCAGAGCCCTAATGTTCTGCTGTACCGGTATTAAAAACTGTACTCCCCCCCCCCTTCCGGTCATTACAATCTGCATATTTTTATTTTTATTTAATACACTATTTGCAAATTTTAAAGCATTTTTTTTTTTTTTTTTTTTTTTTTTTTTTTAGCAAAACAAAATTTTTAAATATATATATCAGCATATATTTAGCTGTCAACTATTCCACTTTTTAGTTATCACTCCTTCCGAATAATAATTTTTGCCTAATTTTAATGTTAATTAATTGGAAAATTATGCGATTAAATATGGTAAGGATTACGATTCAGAAATAGAGTTAACAGAAAAAAGGAATAGTTCGCAGCTACACATTTTTATGAAAAAATTAAGGAAATTTACAGAAATTAATATTTATATGCTGAAGAATGGAAAATAATTTTCTAACTATCATTAGAATAGAAAGACGTGATTTTTCTTTCCCCTTCATTCTGATCAACATAGCATTAGAAAGGAGGAAAAGTTCTTTTCTACCCCTATTCATGAATACATAAAATTCTGAATTTAAGACAGATTGAAGTAGAGCCCGCCGAAGACCGAAAACTGATAGATAAATAAAGATACTGATAGATAAAGATCCCGTTTCATATCCATCTTTTACGTGTGAGACACATTATGTCACATATAAGTGTTTTGGTAGAAAACAATGCAAAACTTGGAGATGGAAGGGAAAGGAAAGGATAATTTAGGCTTCGGTATTTCGGAAGCGCTAATGCACTGGGTTCCGGAGCCCTATATTTATGAGCTCCGATGAATTCCGACCAATATTTAAATATTTACCCGAAATAGGGAAGTACCGGAGCCGGGCTCCGGTGGGATCCGGCGCAAATTAAGCTCTGTACTAAAGATTATATGAATGACTACATTTTACAATGAAGTTGCTGATAATAAATAAGACGACTCTTTATGAATCATTATTTAATTATAAATAAACATGTACATTAGTAAGTACATTTATTTAAAAAACAAAAAAATATTATTTCCGCTTTCTTTTACTTGAGGGTCTCTGCTTTTCACCGACATTTACAGCATAGAAAATAGACGTATGGAATTAGTGGGTGTTTTTATTACTACCAACAGTATAAAATAAATGTTTTTTTAATAAAAAATATTTGATACCTTCTGGCATGACTTTTTCTTGACATTTTAGTTCAAGTACCATTTTTTTTTTTTTTTAATCAAAGACAGCAGATCTTAAGTTTGTCGCATAAATAAACTTTTGCACCATTATGCAACGGCAACAAGATTTAAAATGTAACGAAAATGTGAATTTGGTTGAAAATATTTTGTTTATAGAGGAAAATTACAATGAAGAGCACACGAAGTTTTGCAAGAGCGAAATGTTTAAATTTATGACCAAATTTGGACAAAAATTGCCATTTGTATGTAGATATATCGGGACAAAATCATTTAAAATATATTACTTGGCTGCAAATTCTGAGTGGTTACAAAATTGATCCAGACAAATTCTCCAAATTCAGATTTGATACAATGCAAAACATAATGTAGGCATTTTCTCATGACATATTAATCATGATATCTTATGATTCCCTATCTTTACACATAAGGTTCCTGTTAGGTTTCCTGTAAGGTTTGTTCAGAAATAAATATGAATATACAACAAAATATGCAACACAGCAATTTTCATTAATGCTATCGAATGTTTGTCCTGTACCTTAAATTTTAGAAAAAGAAATTTTATAATTTGTTATAATAATACAAAAATAGTTTTATCACTTTAGCTTCCATGCCGTTAAGAAAGTATCATTAAAATTATCAAGAAGAACGTAAAATCATGCGTCAATCAAATTATGGAACATTTTTGAACGCATTCGAGCTACTATAATAAAACTTCATAGTTTAATAACGTGAAAAACGATGTCTAAGTAAAAATTTGTAATAAAACACAATTTCAACCAAAATTGAAAAATAGCTGAAAATTTTGTACATCCCTGTATATGAACTATAGATTTATCATATAATTCACAATATGCTAAAATTTAGAACTGTTAGTGAACGCATAGCACAGTTGAAAATTCCTCGTTAGCAATTTCCGGCAATAAGCGGGTATATAAATGTCTTGTGCAACCCTATGTATGATTTATAGAATTTATACACGCTAAATAGTATACAATTTTTAAAAATTTTTTAAATGTTCCGCAACTGAAAACGCACTTCCATCAATTATTGTTCATACAGAGAAAAATATAACTGATTTATTTTGTGTGCCCCTGTATATGAAAGATCAATGGCACATCATATTCAATAGTAAGCATCTTATAGAGCACCTTGGAGATATATATCAATTTAAATACTTTTGAAAAGGTTTAACATGAACAAAATAAACCACAAACAATTTTCCTCCATAGACCGTAATGTAACATAATTATTTTTATTGTCCCTGTAAATGATCGATAAATACTACCCATACCATATTCTATAAGAAATCATCTTGTAGTGCACTTCATAGATATGTATATAAATTTCAAAGTGTTTGAAATTATGAAACATTATTAAAAACCACCATAAACGATTTTCCCCCATAGGCCGTAATATAATGAAATACTTTTGAATGTCCCTGTAACGAAATTATGACTGCTACACACAACATTTTACAATACCTAACATTCAATAGTGAATATCAATAACATTTTTCAATTTCATGGCGATGCGACTATATTGACGCCAAAAATAATTTTGCCAGCTAGAATTGGTGTATCACCCACCGTGCACTGCTGTAATTCCCGTTTTTTCAGATTTTTTTTATTTTCACACCCATTTTTGCGGCGTTGTCACGGCTAAACCATTGGTCAGAGAAAAAAACTTTTAATACGTAAAATATAGGAAATTTTACCCTCTTTAACTTATTTATTGAAGACTTTTGCGTAAAATGCATAATTTTGAAGTTATTTTGAAAAAACAAAGAAAATTCCGTTTTTTTTCCAGTTTTTTGCCAAAAAAACGTGTTTCCCGGGATAAATTTTGTTAGCAAACTTCAGATTCGTGTTTAGCGACCCAAAAAACATGAAGGCACCAAATACCAAAACTACACCAAAACTTTCCCCTATTTTCTACCAAATGACTGGACTATAAGAGGAAAGAGCGAAAATGTCACAATAGATTCAATTGGGGCGAACAGCGTTAGTAACTTTTTTTTAAATAGAGATATTGTTTTCAACGGAATTTGAGATGAAGGATCACATCTTTTACTCCACGACAGTAATTATATCAATGCTAAATTTAATAGAAATGTAAAGAAAAAAGTATTAATCTATTTAATTCTAATTATATCATAATTGCAGGGGTTTTTTCAATCATTTATATTTACTATTTTTGTTTGTATTTATTTACAAAGAAGTCTTACATAACGCACTCATAATACAAAGCGATAACGGTATTAAGTGTAGATAGCTGGATGTAAATTACAAAAAAAAAAAAAAAAAAAAAAAAAGCTGTGCAGTTGATTCTGATTTTTTATGGTCACATGATTTTTATGGTTCAGTACATGAAATTCATTAAGAATTAAGTGTTTTTATATCGTAAACATTAACTTTTTCGATTTTTGTTGCATAATGTTTTTAAAGGTACTGAAAAACTGAAAAATTAATGGTAAGTGAGAGAAGCAATTTTATTCAAAAGCAGGCAAAACTAGAAATCTGAAAAAAACATAATATATTGAACGGCAGAATCAAATTCTAGATTTATTCCTCAGTAAAAATTAAAACATGCTGGTACATTTTTACAAAAGTATTTGAACTATACTATTTTAAAGGACAAACTGCACAAGTTTGTGAAAATTGCAACAGCATGGATGAATCATCAAAAAATAAATTAAATTTACAAAAAAATTCACATCAGGATTACGATATCAAAATCATTAGAATTTTAGAATGCTGGTGCATGCAGGAGTTTAGCAGCTCACACTGAAATTTCGAATTACTGATACAAATAGTGAATTGTGAGAAAATTTCACATAGTTCTGCGATAGGGGGGGGGGATAATAGGAAACACTTTTCTTGACCAATAACAAAGGACAATATATAAGCAAGTTAAAAAGTTTGAACAGGAATGACTTATACGATTACATTAAAGCAAATTTTTTTTAATCTTGAAATTCCAAGAGATACGGGAGAGAATTGTACGACGGTGATGCGTGTGTAGCACCTGTGTATTGAAGAGAATTGGAAGGAACACAAGATTCGGCAGTGGATCACGAAATATTATATCCACACGGGATGACAGATACTTTATCTGCATGACAGTAATAGGCTGAACAACTTCAACTTTATAATTGATACAACGTTGGAGAATTATTACAGGTGTGACACGGCTTCCTACCACAATCTGCAGGCCTCAGCTTTGTCATGGTTTGCGCGAACGCATTCTTTTGCGCAGGATTCCTTGATGCAAAACCATTGGTTCAACACAGCCAGTAACGTGTGATTAGCAAAAAATATTTTTTTTTCATGAATCTTTTTTACTTGGAGCTATAACGATGATTGAATGTAGTTTAAATGATATTTTCTAGAATGCACAATCCTATGTCATACTAATAGATCGCCAATTGTTAAATTCTAGCTCTCTAAACGTTTGTCAGTATTTTTTCTGATCTGTTTAACGATTAATGAAATGATTTCTATGAAAAGCATCAGTATCACTTATTTGAATACATAACATAGTTCTTTATCTTATTCACTGGAAAAAATCACTATACATTTCAATTTTTGGTTGCATCAGAGTTTGAATTCAAAAATTACATCACAGAAAAGGTCTGTTCAAATATTTAGTGTGCTAGAGCGCTTTTGAATATAATGGCTGATCACCTCGGCTCGACGATTAAAAGTTGTAAAGACTCAACAGTTATCACTACATCAAGGAAATTGTAGAGCTGAAGTAGTAACCTTTCTTTCGCATTTTCCTGGGGCATATTTCACCAGAATAATTCTACTTCCTTTGTTGCAATTATATTAAAATGTTTCTCAGCAGAACAAATATCGCTTTTACCTTGTTCGACACATACTCCAAAATGCCTTGGAAATCATCAGTCAGCATTTCGTTGGTTGCGGTAGCGAAGAAGCAAATGCATATGAAATTTGGACTGGGCTAAAAGCGATCCAGAATGGTATTGCTAAGGTATACAATAAAAATCCGTTTGATTATTTGCAAGACCTAGAAAAAAAACATTATTGCAGTGTGTGATAGCTTTACCAAATTCTAATTATTCGTATGGGATTTTTTTATATCTATAGAAAATTAAACATTTATGTTTTAGAGAATAAATCATATTTGTAACAAATGTCATTTAATTTTGATAACTCCTTCATTGGGCTGCAATTTTCACAAATATGGTTTTCTTTTATTTACGATAAGTATTATTTTATTTAACGGTGTTGTAAGCAACTTACAAATACATTTTATCACGCAAAACGTCTTACACAAATTGCACACTATTATATTAATATTATTTATCTTGTCTGTCGGTCTTTCTTGGTCGAGTGCTAGAGATTCCATTGTATGATAAATATGTTTAAAAGCTGTACTTTTTAATGAGATTTTTCAAATAATAAAGCGAAATCTCCCATCACCAAATAATAACAGTTCATGCAAGCGTAATTTTACTGTTACAAATCATTGATTAACACACCTACACAAGTTGGATAATCCCCGGACCATTCTCCATTCTGCTGACAAGTCATAAAATTACAGCCTGAGACTTTTTTATTCGATGCTATACAGAAAAATTGAGCAGTACTGTTGATTTTCCTATTATTACTGTATTTAATGGTGAAGATACCTTTTCCATCTATCTTAGGGCAATGAATTTCCAACACTAGAAAAAAAAATCATAAAGAAATCTTTCACTATTAGACAAAAATGAATAAAAGCAGCAAGCATGCAGATATATTTTTATCTGAAAATTTAGGTATTTTGAACATATTGCTCTCTACAAATTGAAAATGTCCAACTGAGTGAAAAAATGCCCAGCCCGGGAATCAAATCCAGATCCTTCGATTACGGGGCCAATGCTCTACTGTTTTAGCTAACTGGGCTGACAACCAGCGAGTATATTTCGTTCAGATAACTTTTTTGGTAATAACAGCTGGTCTGTCATGTAGAAAGCTCAACAGAATAAACCGCAGGTAAAGGAACTCCATATATAAACGATGGGTACGTAGATAAACTATTATTTTAACACAATCAAACTGATTGGTAAAGTTATCATACGAATTGAATTTTTCCAACTGAACAAAAAAAATGCCCAGCCCGGGAATCGAACCCAGATCATTGGCTTACGGGGCCAATGCTCTACCGTTTAAGCTAACTGGACTGACAATCTCTCTCTATATTACTCTCTAGCATTGCAGTTTCTGCATAAATATAAAACATCGTGTAACAGGAAAGTTCAGCTTTGTGAGACAATAAGTATATTATACAATTACTCTACGTTCAATATTTATATTTTAATTCAATCTACAATTTATTTTTGTTCCAAATGATATTATGTTAGAAATTAAAATATCGAGGGTCTTTTAAATTGCCCCCTATCATACGGTTTTCTAACTATATGTCATTTTTCAGATGATGTAATCGATTTATGTTTTCATAGAAGCATGTAGAATCTATAATATTATTAGTCATTCAAAATCCTCATTGATAAAGCTAGTTTAATTTACCATGTTTTAACATATACATAAATGATTACATTAAAGAAATCTTTTGTTTTCTTTCGTGTTTGTTCTGACATAAAACCTGTTCACTAAAAATTAAAAACTAAAGTAACAATATGAATACTAATTTGTATCCCATAAAAAAACTTTCATTACTGATTTTTTAAATTAAAAAAAAAATCACATTATATCATCAACCTTACTTTCACATGATGGTCTAGAATGACTCCATGTTCCATTATACAAACAGCTAGCTGCTGGACTTCCAACTAAAGTAGCGTGGTTAATACAGTTGAAACTTGCCATGCTACCAATTTTTCTACCTCTTGAGTAAGTTACAGATAGACCATTGTATGTCCGAAACTCAGGACAAACGATATCTAAAAAAACATTTTAAATCAATTAAACTCATTTCTAATTCCTAAATATAAAATTTTAAACTTCTAATGTTAAATTCATTTTTAATCCTTGCAAAAAAGATAGCAATGTGAGTAGTCTTTTAAACATAATTCCAAGCACATTTGGCAGAACGAGCTGTAATTTTGGATTTGCATATTTGCAGGGTTACTGGATATCAGTCAGACCCAAAAAAGCAGGTTTTTATTAAAAAGAATAGTTGGTTTACAGCTAATTCACATTAAGTTTGCGTTACTTTATTTTTAATGCAGTCGTAAATGTTTTCTACAAAAAAAATATAAACTTTTATTAAATATTATCAAGTAAATAAGTCTTTATAACTGCTAGAAGTCAACTATGAAGACAATTATTAGGCGTGTTCAAATGAAATCCGTTTGAAGCGTGCAAATTGACGAGTTGGTGCTTAAGATGAGAAATGCGCATAAGCAAGTAACGTCATATGTATGCGTTGCAAAAAGGTCATTCTGCTTTCGTTGTTTGAAGGTGACAGTACATTCAACATGGCTGAATTGATTACGAACCCGGACAGACAAGACCAACGACTGTAATACAGTTTTTTTCGGTACAGGATTTCAACCCTACTGAATTTCCCTACTGAGAATGTTTGAGGTGTATGGAGAAAAGTTAAAGACATCTTTTACGAATTCGTCGCGAATGTTCCTCGACGGCCATGAGGAGACCACGGATTTGGCTCACTCTGATCAGGCGCACAAAGTTGTTACCGAGACACTGATTGCGGATATTGACAATGTGGTCAAGATGAACCATCGTCGAAGCATTCGTGACCTGGCAAGGAAATTTAAAGTTTTTGTGTGTTCAAGCAACTGCCGAAATCTTTCTTCGTCGATGGCATTCGACGCCTTTCCAAACAATAAGATGAGCGTCTCAATGCCATGGGTGACTTTTTCTAAACAAATGTGTATGCTGTAAGTTTAAATATATACTATTCTTTATATTTCATTCAGTTTTGTGTTTCTTTTATTCATGTTCCGCTTACTAGAAGTGTCGAAAGGGTTTCATTTGAACACGCAATTAGTATGAATGCACCTATGAAGGCAATATGTTTAAAAGAAAAATATATACACATTGAGGATAATACATTAAATTAGATTTCTAGAGAGTGTTTTGAAACTTAATACTATATAGCTCCACATATACTACACATTTAAAAGATTATATTTAATTAAACAATGACAAATTACCATGCATGAAAGCAGAAAAATTCTTACATGCGGCTACTTTCTTTGAAAATGGATTAAAACTAAAAAAAATAAATGAAATTTTCTGATATAATACTTGAGGTGAAAAAAAATCCTTACATATGGCTATTTATTTTTTAAATGGATTATAACTATTTAACTTATAGAAATTACCCGATATGACACTTGAGAGCATCCATATTTATTAATCAGTGGGTTCTGATGACAAAATGATATATTTTAAAAGTTGTTTCTTCCTTCTGCTAAAAAGGGATTTTTTAACTTATTCCATATAAACTCATATGTAAAGATTAAATCATAGAATGATCAGTGTTGAAAATATAATTTTCATATCATTTTTGCATTCAAGTTATTTTAGTATATTTAGACAATTACAATAAAGTAATTTCGGGGTATTTGGACCCAGAAAATGGCTACTGTACAGTGTTACAATTAGTGTTGTTACTTGTAGGGTATTGGGGAATCAAGTCAGTACTCACAACACAGTAAATCCTTTTTTAGTTTGGTTGCGAGTACTATCTCAGGCTACAAGTAAACCCAATTTACGATAATTGT
The DNA here is from genome assembly GCA_963932465.1 of Maratus speciosus. NCBI lineage: Eukaryota > Metazoa > Arthropoda > Arachnida > Araneae > Salticidae > Maratus > Maratus speciosus. Next base: position 242,048,501 of record OZ010788.1, on the reverse strand, counting down.
TCCCTTTTAATTACTGTTAATTAATGTTAATTAGCGATCAACAGAAAGTTGGGTTTCATTTCCGTTTTCGGTGAGTTTTGACAAAAATATCTGTTTCTACGAACATTCGGTTTCGGTGTAAAAACTGCCGAGCATTCGGTGCATATCTAAATCATAGTCGGATCTAATAAGAGATTGCTTTTAGAAGATCTTGTTCACAGCCCATAGTTTTGGGTGTATTCTTCACTCATATTATCATTGTTTTGACGATCCGAACAGTATATGTGGCAATAACATAGTTAGAAGTAACAATAATTTCCTTGTTTGTAATAAAAAATAAATAAAACAAGATGTTTATGACTAAAATACATTAACAGAAGTTGAATTCGCATTAGATCTGAATGTCAAGCAATCTATAAAAATCAGATGTATTATTTCTTGCATTCAACATTCGTTTTTCTATCCATATACAAAACGCACAATGATAAAACAGGTATCATCATACAAAAGTTTTTGAACAGGCTTTTTATACAGTACACGCACATTTCGTTAAAACACGTTGATTGATTAAAAAATTGCAGTTAATTGAACATTAATGAAAACTCGTATTACCAAATAATCTCAAAGATTGCAGTGCGAAAGTCTCGCAAGCTTTATTATTATTTTCTTATTTATAATCCTTTCATACTTGCATTTATTTGTGCAATAAGTCAGAATATATTTTTTCTACACAGAATATTTCTAAAACTTTTTGTATCGTGATCAAACTTAGATATTCATAATATGCTTTTCGCTAAAAAGAAACCTTTTTTTCCTATTTAATGATTTGCTGCTTTTTAATCCTATTTAATGATTACTGCTTTTAATCAACTATTTATTACAATCACTGCTTATACTTAAATATTTGCGTTCGATAAAAAATATCTGATTAAATGCGACTTCACTGCTTTTAAATAATAAGCTCAGTGAGTAACATTTTAAATTTTGATGTTTACGAAGTTCTCTATATTATTGTAAATTTTATTGCTGCAATTCTGAGTCATAAGCACTTTTTTACGGCATGAGGAATGAGAAAATAGAGGTTTATATTTCTGGGCAGAAACATCTTTTTCAACCAACTACCTGCGTTATGTACGAATAGATTACGCTGACAATTTTTTTAAAGTTTTTCTTAAGACACAAAGGATTACTTTTTCAAGAGTTTATTTCTAAAAATGTCCGCGTAAAAGAAGATTGTTCTGGTAGTTTCATTAATGTTAAAGAATTATCAAATGCAATCATACATTTTAATGAAACTAAAAATGTCGTTATACTATAAACATGGATTCAAGAGTTTATTTCTAAAAATGTCCGCGTAAAAGAAGATTGTTCTGGTAGTTTCATTAATGTTAAAGAATTATCAAATGCAATCATACATTTTAATGAAACTAAAAATGTCGTTATACTATAAACATGGCAAGAAAATCAAATTAATATTGACAATTCATTCCGAAAAAATTACTTTTATGTAAATGAAACAAATAATGTTTCTTTTCGAGTAAAATATTAATATAATTTAACACTGTGTCTTTTAATATCTACTTATAATAAAAGCTGACCGGCGGAACGATGCCGGTGCGAACCACTCTGGTCTGCGAAACGACCGTAGCTAAACGCCATGTTAGGCTTAATGAAAAACATATCTTAACATATGACAGCTAAATGATAATTTTTTCTACTTAAAATCATGTCTGTTCAGCATATTTTCATATAAAACATGTGTATCATATCCATTTATAATTTATTAAGTTCTAAATTAAAATTAAGCAATTAGAAATGAAATCTAAATAAGCGATACTGTTGCCATTCAGATTCAAATTCCAGCAAATTAAGAAACAAATGAATGACTCTTTGACGATTCATCAAAAAAAAATACGTCTAACACCTGATTCTGCTTTAAATATATTTTTTAAAGCATATTAAAGCCTTTAAGTTTTTTGAAATGCGTTTTTCATTATTGTTTACATTTATAAGCAGCAATTTTATTTACGACTGTTTACATTTACAAGCAGTCAGTTTACGACATACATATGAAATATTACGTAATTTATCGAATAAATATTTTAAAAAACATTATTTAATGATTATTCATCATTATTCATATGAATCATTCATATGAATATTGATTCATATCAATCATTCATATATTTCACTCTTCTGTAGTGGCAACAGTGAAACGCTGTTTCTTTAGGAAAAACCGAAGATAAACGTGCTGATTTTTCGCCACTACTCGCTTTGATCTGTCAATAGTTATTTTTGAATGTTTTAAAAGTTTTTTTTATTTTTATTATGGACTTTCCGAATGAATCGCTTTCGGAAAGAAGACGCCAATTGACCAGGAAAAGAATTGCGCGATCGCGGCAATCAACGGATTTCTCAGTTTGCCTGATAAACTCAGCAGAGTTTACACGAACAGAATTAAACACCCATACGCACAATTTTTTGTTTATTTTTTATCCACTAGGGGGCTCGGCCCCCTACGAGCTACGCTCGCCAACCCCCGTCCAGACACCGCAGACATAATTATTTAATTCTAATTTGAAAATTTTTTTCCTGTTTATAATAGTCACGTGTAAATAAATTTTTAATTTGAAGCAAACATTATTGCTTGCGCTTTTTATACAGTTGGCAACAGTTTAAATTAGTACAATTTTCTGAAATCTGTAAAAAATATCTCTAGAAATTCAGAAAATTTGAATTTAAAATAGAAATAAAACCTGAAAAAAATGAGTCAAAATAAAAAAATTAATGCAATCTGCACTCCGGCAAATTCTAACGCATAAAATGATCTAAAAATGATTACACTGCCATATATAGTTTTTGCTGCTATAAAACTTTTTTAGTGGAACGATTTTGTCCAACTTTAGCATTAAATATCTCTTAAAATAATTCTTCGATTTGAAAACTGTCTCCATCAGCGTGTTTATCAAACATTTCTGTATAAAACCACTGATTTTCATATTTTTGTATGCATTATTTTTCTCAATATTAACGAAGAAAGACCTCCGGTCACAAAAAATTCAAAACCGGCGGCGGCGGCGGCGGCGGCGGTGACAGCGGTAGTTACTTTTTTTTAGAATAGAGAGAAACTATTCATATTTTAAGTTCATGTTCATAAAGTGTTTATCACTCACAGGAACGTTTCATTATAATAAAGATTTAAAAATCAAAATTACATTTTTTTTTTTTTTACTAAAATTTTGTACCGTTAAAAAACATAGCTTTTTGTATGTGTATTACTTTCAATGATGCACATAATGGTGATTTAGTTTTGGCCAAATATATGAATCAAATTTTAAAGTTTCATCTAAATTTAAAAAATAAACATCTGATTTTTTAAAGAAACTAGGGGGCTCGGCCCCCTACGAGCTACGCTCGCCAACCCCCGTCCAGACACCGCAGGCTCTAAATGCACGCTAATTTGATCGGCTTTAAAAAGATTTCGAAAGATTGAATTATAATTTAAAAAACAGTGGCGATCTCCCTATAAACGAATTTCTATTCATTTCTCTTTGATTGGGGAATTTTAACGCCAAATCCGCTGCGGTACTACTTGATTATCCCGTCGACCAATTTCGCCAAATTATATAAATCGCCAAACCACTCGCCAAATTATACAAATTGACATAATTTTTATTTTAAATAACGAAAGAACAAATAAATTAGTACAACATTAATAAAAATACAAATAAAACGTCGAAATAAAAATAACTTGATGACGTAGACACGTGTAACAACATTTCAAAATAAGCTAATATAAAAGGAATTAAGTAAACAGAGTCTTTTGTCTCCTGGTATTTTTTAACAAAGCGAAAAGAAAGTTCTTTTAAATGAGACATTTTAAATTAATCGTTTTTAATCTGACGTAATTTTTACCAAGCTATTCTTTCTCTTTTAAATAATCACGTGAAAGTACTTTTGTTAGCAATGAAATATTATTTGCGCTTTCCTAACAAAAATAGTTGAAAATATCCTCTCAAAATATTAAATAAATGAGAGGAGTGCAATTTCTAAATTTAAACTTTTTTGCAATATTATTTTGTGTTCATTTTATGTAATAACTATAATGTGACGTAAATATGACGTAATTTCTTCTAAGACTTCTAACGCATGTTAATGAATTTATTATTTTACAATACGTAATTTTTAATAAGTTCCTGCTTTTTATACATAATTATTTAATTCTAATTTGAAAGTTTTTTTCCTGTTTATAATAGTCACGTGTAAATAAGTTTTTAATTTGAAGCAAACATTATTGCTTGCGCTTTTTATGCAGTTGGCAACAGTTTAAATTAGTACAATTTTCTGAAATCTGTAAAAAATATCTCTAGAAATGCTGAAAATTTGAATTTAAAATAGAAATAAAACCTGAAAAAATGAGTCAAAATAAAAAAATTAATGCAATCTGCACTCCGGCAAATTCTAACGCATAAAATGATCTAAAAATGATTACACTGACATGTATAGTTTTTGCTGCTATAAAACTTTTTTAGTGGAACGATTTTGTCCAACTTTAGCCTTAAATATCTCTTAAAATAATTCTTCGATTTGAAAACTGTCTGCATCAGCGTGTTTATCAAACATTTCTGTATAAAACCACCGATTTTGATATTTTTGTATGCATTATTTTTCTCAATATTAACGAAGAAAGACCTCCGGTCACAAAAAATTCAAAACCGGCGGCGGCGGTGACAGCGGTAGTTACTTTTTTTTAGAATAGAGAGATGCCATATGTTTTTTGTTTTATTTTTAAGTTTCTTATTTCACCTATGCTGCATTTTTTAAGCTGAATTTAATATATTTCTGTGAATTATTTTTTGCTGTTTGAAAAATGCAACAGCTTTTTTTTTTTCCCAACTATGCATATATTTTTAAAAGCATTTACAGACATGCCACTTTCCAGCGAAAACAGTGAATTCCATTTTTTCGGCACAATTCATCATCCCTGGGATTGATGCAAATCAGTATTAAAATTTGTTGACATTTTTAGGACGAGAAGGGGGGTGGGGGGTGGTAGCAGAATTTGACAAAATAAAAATGCGAGTACAAGCAGCTGCAAATTGAGTTTATTTCTAATCCTTTCCCATGACCTACTGTGCATTTAGTCCATGTATAGAAACAAACAGCATGAAAAAACATATAGCCAGGAGCTTGCAACTATCATCTGTCTGCTTTCCCCGAAGGATTGCAAAAATCATCAAAATATCGTAGAAAAAGGGTGGTTTCATCAAACGAATATGAATTCCGTCAAAGGATCGCAGAAAAAAACACAATTTTTCCCAAAGGGTCCTTTAGAATGCATGTTTCGTCTAAGAATCATGGAATATGTGAATGTCGCCAAATAATCGTGGAAAAAACATGAATTTCATCAGATGACTGCAGAAAAAATGCATTATTTGATCAAAGTATCGCGAAAAACGTGAATTTCGTCAAATAATCACAGAAAAAATATGTTTTTTGATTAGAGGATCACAGAGAAAACGAGATTTTCATCGAAAGGTTGCAAAAGTGCAAGTTTCAACATAAGATCCTAAAAAAAAATGTAAATTTTGAAATCGGGGGATCTTGAAGCTTATTGGTTCATCAGTATCAGGTGAACCGTTAGTCAGCTAAATTTTCTGTTACGTAACTAATTTGCTGCATACATTCGGATGCACCTGTGCTTCTGTCAACGTATTTTGATTGTAAGGTAAGTCTCGCTTGCTCTGCTGTTTATTTCTTTTTTTTATTAGGATTTTTGCATTAGCTGTTTAAAATGCACCCTTTATTGGTGAATATATCGATTTTTACATGGTTTACCGTTTTAGAGACAGACGATTCAGCCAACGGCTGCCGAAAAAATTCCGAGTCTGAAAACATCGAGGGTGTATTACCAAACATCCATCAAAATTTAAATTTAATTCAGTTAGAAGAGAAATACCATACCTTGACGATGTTTCAGACCCTGACTAGGATCCCTTTTTCTAAACATTAAATTATTGATTTTTTTTTTTATTTTAACTGATTGTTTGTTTTTTGTGTAAATATTTGAAATTTTTTTTGTATGAAACTCCCCTTTTTTTATGAATCGCCGTCTCATTTATTGGTATTTCTTTATATTTATCCTTTTACTTTTATTTTATGTTTAATAAATTTTTTGGCAGTTGTGAGCGAGATTTTACCTGCATTCGTAACAAATTTTTCAAGATGGCAGTAAAACTTCGTTTTTAAATCTTTATGTTACTTATAAATCCATGTTTTTACATCATTTTCTATTTTTTTGTGCAAATCATTGATTTATAAATAACATAAACATTTAAAAATTGAGTTTTTCCGTCACCTTGAAAAGATTTTTGGCACAATTTTTTTCGCCAAGCGGCACAGGATGCGGAACTCTTCCCTGAATTTTGTCAAAGAAACGTGAGAGGTGTAATTCGTCAAAAAGGCGCAGGAAAAACATGAATTTTGCAACAAATCCCGATAAAAACACTCATTTCGTGAAAGGATTGCGGTAAAAACAGTCATTTTGTCAAAAGGCTGTGAAAAAAACATGAATTTCATCAAAGATGTGCAGAAAAAACGAGAATTTCACCATAAACATTAAATTGATTTTTTTTCGTTTGTAAATTTTAATTGATTGTTTGTTTTTTGTGTAAGTATTTTTAGTTTTTTTTATATACTAGGGGGCTCGGCACCCTACGAGCTACGCTCGCCAACCCCCGTCCAGACACCGCAGACTCTAAACGCACGCTAATGTGATCGGCTTTAAAAAGATTTCGAAAGATTGAATTATAATTTAAAAAACAGTGGCGATCTCCCTATGAACAGATTTCTATTCATTTCTCTTTGATTGGGGAAATTTTAACACCAAATCCGCTGCGGTACTACTTGATTATCCCGTCGACTAATTTCGCCAAATTATATAAATCGCCAAACCACTCGCCAAATTATACAAATTGACATAATTTTTATTTTAAATAACGAAAGAACAAATAAATTAGTACAACATTAAAAAAATTACAAATAAAACGTCGAAATAAAAATAACTTGATGACGTAGACACGTGTAACAACATTTCAAAATAAGCTAATATAAAAGGAATTAAGTAAACTGAATCTTTGTCTCCCGGTATTTTTTAACAAAGCGAAAAGAAAGTTCTTTTAAATGAGACATTTTAAATTAATCGTTTTTAATCTGACGTAATTTTGACCAAACTATTCTTTCTCTTTTTAATATTCACGTGAAAATACTTGTGTTAGAAATAAAATATTATTTGCGCTTTCCTAAGAAAAATAGTTGAAAAGTATCTTCTCAAAATATCAAATAAATGTCTAGCGCAATTTGTAAATTTAAACCGTTTTGCAATATTATTTTGTGTTCATTTTATGTAATAACTGTAATGTGACGTAAATATGACGTAATTTCTCCTATCTAACACTTCTAACGCATGTTAATAAATTTATTATTTTACAAATTCCTTTCTCTCTTAAAATTCACGTGTAATTATAGTTTTTATGACGTAATTTTTAATAAGTTCCTGCTTTTTGTGCATAATTATTTAATTCTAATTCCAAATGTTTATTTCTGTTTATAATAGTCACGTGTAAATAATTTTTTTATTTATTACACGTATAAGTTTGTTTGTTTGTTTTTTTTTTTAAGCAAACATTATTGTTTCCGCTGTTTATACAGTTGGCAACAGTTTAAATTAATATCACTTTCTAAAATCTGTAAAAAATATCTCTCGAAATGCTGAAAATTTGAATTTAAAATAGGTATAAAACCTCAAAAAATGAGTCAAATTAAAAAAATAAATCAATTCTGCACACCGTGAAATTATAACGTATAAAATGAACTAAAAATTATTAAATTCCGATGTATAGTTTTTGCTACTATAAAACTTTTTTAGTGGAACGATTTTGTCCAACTTTAGCATTAAATATCTCTTAAAATAATTCTTCGATTTGAAAACTGTCTGCATCAGCGTGTTTATCCAACATTTCTGTATAACACTACCGATTTTCATATTTTTGTATGCATTATTTTTCTTAATATTAACGAAGAAAGACCTCCGGTCACAAAAAATTCAAAACCGGCGGCGGCGGTGACAGCGGTAGTTACTTTTTTTTAGAATAGAGAGATTTTTTTCTGTATGAAACTCCCCTTTTTTCTGAATCGCCGTCTCATTTATTGGTATTTATTTATATTTATCTTTTTATTTTATATATTAGTAAGTTTTTTGGTAGTTGTGAGCGAGATTTTACCGGCATTCGTAACAAATTTTTCAAGATGGTGGAAAAACTTCGGTTTTAAATCTTTATGTTATTTGTAAATTCATATTTTTACATCATTTTCTATTTTTGGGGCAAAATCATTGATTTATAAATAACAA